>JAWWUD010000021.1:0-1200000 GCA_033964015.1 Scolanthus callimorphus | reverse complement strand
TGACCGATTTCATGCCAGTTGTGACAGTTGGCAGGCCTACATTGTATATGTGCATGTACAGTACAAACAGGATAGAGTAATGCCTAAGTATTTCCATATCCATATTTTTACAACTTACTTTTTTTTATGTGCCACAAATCAAAGTAGTGCTTTATATTGGGTAGCTTCTCCCTCATGTGCTTGGCTATCTGGGTATGCCGGTCTGTAATTAGTGTCCCAATAACCAAACCAAATGCCAGAAGGTAGTTTACTGACTCTTGGAACCCGATGTACTCCATTGCAGGACTATTGCCTGCTACATTCCTCTGAACAAAAGAACATTTTAAATAGAAAGATGTACTGGATTTACTTTGGACTGTAGGAATGGTGGTATATTATTTCAGATGTCAAAATAAGGATTTCATATGACCTTAACTATTCTGTTGCTCTCCTTGCTTGCCAGGACTCTCACAGTTAGTTTTGTAAACATGAAATACCAGTAGTAATGGCAAACTCTATTAGTAAGAGTGGACTGGTAATGGCAAATTGGGTGTCGCCAGTAACTGATCTAGTACCATATTGTTACTCTTTCAATGTTAGATTAAAAAAAAAATCATGAGGGAAGAGATTCAAATGATTGGATACAAATGATTGGGTTGCTTATCAGAAAATCAGAAGAAGGAAAACTTCCTAAAAATACCAGGGCATCTTTTTTGCAGGATGACCCCTAAAACATTCTCTTACCTGTACCAATGCAAAGTGAATGATGGCTTGGGAACAACAGCAAAACAGAGTGTATGCACCAAACTTAGCGCTATGGCCCATGCTGTCGTGCCGCCCGTCCCCAGCCAACACAAGTGGATCCTCTTTGGTCTTTAGATTTGTCAGAAGTTTCTCTTGATACCTCTTCCAGTACAAGTAAATGGCAGGGAACAGTTTTGTCTAGTGAAAATACAATAAAATGCATCACTAAGAAACATGTACTGCACATACATTCCTGTCAAAAAAGGAAACAAGACGATAGTCCACATATTCACTAAAAATAGCGAGAAGAACAAACCAAAGGCAATATGTTAAAAAGACAGCATTTCATGTATTGTTATTTGGTGCAATCATATTGCCAAAGCCACCTACATGTACTGTAAGATAAAAAAATGTTAGTTACTATTGGGTAATCTGTTTTCTGCTGCATTGATATGTACCTTCTGATGCAAGAAGAAAGTCTTCAGTGATATGCAGGACATGCCCATATGTGCAAAGATCTGAAGTACTTTACTTGCAGATCCTCCGGCCACCAGAATGGCAAAACACAGTAGGAAATTGCCAGCTGCCATTCTTGTTCCAGGCATGGTTGGTTGGCTATTCCATGTGGTGTGTGGCTCGGAGCACTTTGGATTAGCGCAAGTTAAACGGATGGATGCCATTGTCCCTACCCCATCAACTTCTACCAATGGATTATCCTCCTTGCATGATGGACAGAATCTAAATAGCACCATCAGTTGGGTGAGAAAGACTATAAACTTTGGCTCCTTCCTCAGGTTGTCACTTGCCTCCAGCCTGAAAGGTTATCCAAATTATTGGATGAGTTTGAGCATAATAAACTATGTATCATACACTCAACAATATACCAATTTCTATATATTTAATTTCCTCCTAAAGTCCGAGGCTCACAGAAATAAAATGAAAGCAAAAACTGCATTGAAAAATGAATAATTCATTTCTTTTGTTTTTAATTCCCCTGAGCCTTGTATTCAGGTAGAAATTTTAATATCAAAATTGGTCTGCTGTGGTTTCTTTTCATTTTGGCTAAGCAAAATTAACAAACCTCACAAGATGCTGTAAAAATCTATACCAGTCAGTTGGCATGACACAAACAAAAAACGCTCCAGTGATTGTTAGAGCTGAAATAACTGCAGTTACTGGTACGACCCCAACATTGCAATTGTTCTAATAAAGCAAGAAATCACCTTTTCCCCTTGATCCCCTTGTCACCTTCTAGATCTGTATCTGAATTGTTTGAAGATGATTCTTCACTTGCTTTAGCTTTTTTCGGTGTCGGAAAGTATTCACTCCCACTCTCTGCACTTGGCTCCACCTCAAAGCTACAATCAAGGTCGCTCTCTGCTGGTACCTCCTCTGTCTCCATATTAACGTCTTCTTGATGACTCGGCTCTTCCACAACTGTTGGCTCATTCTTAAGCTGCAGGGTCTTATAATGATGTAGTTCTGCTTGATGGAATGCATAAAATAAGTTATTCCAACTGCACATTTATTTTAGACAGCAAGGAAGACATGGGGTGAAACTGCTTTCACCCTAGAGAATTTGGGAACATTGTCCCCCCTCATCCTGGCTGAAAACACACATACATCACAAGCACAAAAATGTTGCAATTATGTAACTACCTTTCTCAAATTTACATCCCTAAAAGACATGTAGGTATTGAACTTCACACTTGCATAACATGTAAATGTTTTGGGCTTGATTCTACCACAAACACCTTAACCATATACCAAAGACTAGTGACGTGCAAATGGGGGATGGTCTGACGATTAAACAACAAAAGGGAGATTATAATAGTGCTTACCAGTATTCAAAGAGTTTATGGTTTTTCTTTGTTTCTCTGCACGCGTCTGATAATCTATGATTCTGTTATTTAGCACACGAGTCCTAGTTGTAAGCTCCTCACAGCCCAGACCCTCCCCCCATATCTGTGTACCAGACTCCTTTGAGAAAAGGGGAAACAAGTGATACTGGTAATTAGTATAATTACTCAGGTGACTATAATAAATTCTGCACGCTGATTGGTCAAGAGTCCTTTATCTTGTGCTATAATCACCTACACGCTTACCTGTGATTATAACATTGAAAGCATTGGGAGTGTGTGTGCGAGTTTTGTGTTGATGGTGGAAAAATCCTACAAAAACAAGTTCTTTGTCTAAACTCTTACGATTCACTTGTGAGCAACTATCCTAAAACAATTAGTCACCTCAGGCTCCGTGCTTATCAGTGAATAATCAGCGAGACGAAGTCGATAAACGTTGTTTACTGTAAACTTTAAGTGTACATGTAGGTCTTGGGTCACAAGGTGTTGGTCAGGACAGGTGTACATTTACTTTTAATTTCGCTAAAACAATTCATGCCTTGGGCCTTCCCTGCTGCAGCAAGGAACTTGATACCAGAGCAGAAAAAAATATCTAACGATAAACATTTCATAGGAATGTGAACTCGTAGCTTTTATCGAAAGTTTTACCTTTGTCAGTGGTTCGACACACACATCTTGTACCATATTTTGCACTGCCTCTTCTTGATTACTTTCATCTCTCGAAGTCGAAGCAACCAACTGCGAGGCTTCGACCGACTCGTACTCATCTATGATGACTTGAACACTCTAAGAAAAAAAGAAAACGAAATGTTGTTATCCTCCATACTTAAACCCAGAGCAAAGAGAGGCAATTTGACAAACCTTCTTGCGTGTTGCTGGCGACATTTCGTGGGGAATAAGGCCGACATTGGGGTCGCGTATGGTGGGAACTGCAACTATTCCGACATCATCGAACGCTAATCTCTTCTGATTGCCGGCCATGAAACGATGCTGGAATGAATCTGACGAGAAATGACCGCAACAAACCCTTGTGCTTTTGCTGGGTTTCCAACCCGCGTACTTGCCAACAGTGATGAAATCTATCCATCGCTGCCGGCGCTCCTTCTCCGTCTCTCCGTCTTTCTGGGCGTAAGGAACTTTGAACAGAGTAACCCCATCTTTTCCGCTTTCTTTGCCACAGCTTTCGAGCGAACATCGAAAGACCATGGCATACTAAAACTTCGAAAAACCATCTATAGAAGTGGAATGATCCCAAACTCGAGAACTTTGCGAATGTTTATCCACTTTCTTCAGCAGCGGAAGTGTTTGGTGCAAGTGTGACAGCGAAAGGTATTGTTCGAAAACAATACCTCCCGCCACGTCACTAGTCACTTGGCCTTTACCGGCCTCCTGGCCACAGGAAACCCAAAAGGCGGAAATTCGTGATATTTGATCGCGGGTACACGGCGCTGCTTTTATCGGATTCGCTCGTATGATACATCATTTTGAAGCTTAAGACGCCAAGAATTCGTAAAACTTGCGTCGGATTAAGGGTGATATGCACTTTAAACTTGTCTACGCCACTATCGTGGAATTGTCTTACCGGTATCTTTTCCTGTCGTTAATGAATTTTTGAATTCGTTCTTGCCATACGGAAATTTCATCTTGATGGGAAAGCACCTTTACGGTTTCTTCGAATAGTTCTTCGGTTTGGGAATGTCTCTATTTGGGAATCCTTTATAGCAATATCTTCCAATCGTCCAGCCAGTGCGTTGAGTTCTGAACCATCTCCTTGTTCGCTTGCGCCCATGAGTCGTTGCGCTAAGTGGATATCCCTCGTACAGTGGCCTTTGTAGGCTTCGCGAGCAATTTTCAAGACATCTTAACAGGGTTTCGGCACCATTGTTGTAATTTATGAGAGCAAACCTGGTTCGTTGTACTTTTTACTCCATGTTCAGAAGGAAAATGTACCAAATTGACTCAAGGTCAAGACAAAAAAGATGGCTGGAAGGTCACACGTGCCGTGCGAAACTACGGTAGAAAAAATTCACTTTGTTCGTTATTCGGGAATCAGGATGTAAAAAATATAAGTAGTTACTGCCACTTATAAGCAAAAGACAAGTCCAAAGATAAATTTAGTGAAAAAAGCGTAGATATTGAGAAGAAATTTGTAGCAGAGCTATTTTTCACGGTCCCTTTTCGAGAAAATAAAACTCCTTGTAAATGCTAAAACCCTCTTAACAGTAGCACATCACCTCAACCAATCCTTCAAAATCAATCATAATAACGACAAATAAACATACTCCATGTCTGATGCTTAACATTCATGATATTTGTAGTTTATGATAACAAAAACAAATGCACAGTACTCTGTTTTTCATAGCGCACTGTGATAAACTTCATAAACAACGGATCAACTGTTCAACTAGTCCCTTTAATTTTTGTTATGAAAATACGAGAAAGGCGTGTCAAAATACGGGAAAACCATGTCATATACTAAAAGAAAAACTGTGTTTAAGGAATGGATTTGAACTCGTTTTCAATCAACATAGAGCGCATTAGGGTGAGAACGATAATTGTTTTATTGAATCTCGGGCTACATATTATAGCACGTCCCACTCCAGAATCGAACATGCTGGGGAAATTTCTAGAAATGCTTTCTGACATTTTTCGATACAATTTTTTTCAAGATAAATTTCTAATTTCACTAAATGAAAAACCAGTTATGCGAAGTCACATGATGTTTTTATTTAAATTGACTAAGTTTTTCAGGCTGTTTTCTTTTACTGCATTTTGAAAAATTATTTGTTAGAAAATAAGGCTTACCAGTTTTGAAAAAAAACACAAACTCAGAACTTTTAGAACTTTCAAAACAACTTACGAACTTTTGGAAAAAAGAACAAACTCAGAACTTTTAGAACTTTCAAAACAACTTACGAATCCGAAACGTACCTATGTTCTTTTCATATCTCCGTGGTACAACTTGGTCTCCAATTTTATACTCTCCTGAATTGATTTTCTCTTTAAGGAGCTCCTGGACCTGTTGGTTGATGGTTGGCACAGGCATTGCTATTTCCCCTGAAGATAAACAAATAATGTTTTGTCAGAACTTTAAAAAAAGTGTGGTAATCGGGGATCAAATTGCAAAATTGTAGAACAATGCTAATTACATACCTCCGAGTCCACGTAGCTTTTTTTCTTCTCATCATATTCCTTTGCAGGCCTTTTATACAAATGTATATTTACACCCTCACTAATCAGGTATTCCTGTATAATTTGACCTCCATTTTTTGCAATTTCTCCTGCTTTGTTAGTTACTTGGTATTTTCTCGCCAGCTCACTCCAGTTGACTTTAGTACCTAATGCATATCCCAGAACTTCTTGTTTCAGACTTTCTTTATCCCATGTCATTTGTGCAAAGCTTCCCACATTATATTTGTTTTTGGTTTCTTGGCTCTAGCCTTTGCTTCATGTAGTGGTTCAATTCCTGCTGCTATTCTCTCTCTTTGTCGTGCTGCAAATGATTGGCGGGACCCTAGACACCTATGGCAATTGAAAGAAAAAAAATTAATGACAAGGCCAAACATTTTTAAATCATTAATTATTTTTATAGGTAATCATACGACTTCGAGTTCAATATGAGCTTTTTGAAAAACTCCATTCTCGTACCCAGAGCTCCCCGGCTCGTCACTTCGCAGGGGAGGCTCTGGGGACATCCATTTGAGGGCCATCGCTGATTGGCAGATTTTAAGCGTTGGAGCATGCGCTGAAAGGTCTTTCTCTCAGCGGCTCTGTATTAAATCTCGCGCATGCGTCAGTGGCTGTCACCAGAGCCTCCCCCGCGAGAAAACGAGCCGGGGAGCTCTGGGTTCGAGAATGGAAAAACTCACGAGTGTAATTAATCCCAAATTGAACGAGAATAGTCGTATGATTACTTATTAATAATATGGATGCAAAAAATTTCAGAGAAGACCTTATTTGCAGCGGCCACAAATGCACTGAACGCGTGCGAGACAAGCGAGCAAAGTTTACGAAACCTAACTTGACAAATATACTTGACACAACAAATTTATTTTATGCAAGAAGCAGGTGGAATTCTGTTTTGACAATCATAAACTTTATTTCAGATTCCAAGGTAAATAACATAAGAGAGGCTGTATTAATTAATTAATTGGTTGGTTTTCTTTCAGTTTGAATTGCTTTTGAAAGCTTAGTTGCTTGTGCATTTTCGGTCACCAAAAACGGGCAGAATATTGTCCAGAAAGGTGAACATAGCTAGGTAAACTTCCACAGAAGACATACCTGAAGTCTTCTCTTGTGTAAACTTTCTTGTAACAGCTAAACAACCAAGATTGACAGAAATTTGATCCGGAAAACTGTCCGTATCGAATGTGTTCTTGTAGACTTCTAGTTTATTTTCATCGCTGGCATTTCCCGCTGCTAGATTCGCAGTCAACGAAGATTTCCCTTCATATCCTTCCATAACAAAGAATGAAAACTTAAACAAGTCTTGCTCAAATCCATAAGGAATTCACATTTTCATATCCACAAGTTTCGGAAGATAATTTTCATGAAAAGGAACTAGTCCAGTGATATTGTAGTTCCAGTTGGAACTAATTGCAATAGAATTTTTCTCAACGGCATATGAACCAGTTTAGTGAGTTAGTTAACGGAAAAAAAGTCCTCAAAAATCCCTTTAGCGGAACATGCCGAAAACGAGGAACTAAAATTCGGCCGAAAACCACAGGGTACCCGCGTCACAAAAAGTTATATTTTTTAAATAACCGCTCAAATTCTTGGTATCTTTTGTATTTTGAGATCCATAATTTTTTGCAAGCAATGTCTAATAATTCTTATATCTGTTTTGATGATTAAAAAAGTTTTTTCTTTGACCGAACTCATTTTCAGAAGAGTCGCGATTGGGCCAATGTAGACCCAAAATCGAGCAATTTTGATTGAGTCCGAAAACTACTGGTGACCGAAGTCTAGAAATAAACTATTTTGTTTGTGCTCATGCGACAACTAAAAAAGAAAGAAACAAACAAATAGGTTTAGCTGGTGGTAGTATATGACGAAGGAAAATAAAGAACGCTAATAAAATACTGCAAGTACTCAAAAATCCCTTCTGGCCAATGTGTCTGGCGTTTTGCAGGATTTCAATCGAATTGAGTGAGTGTATGAAATGTGAACTGCAAAAAATGGTACAGCTAGCAGATAAAACCTTGTTTATCAGAAACTAGAGTTATATCTGCAGATAAAGATCATCATCTTGCATTTCAATGTCTAGATCAGGAGGGGGGCGAATCCCTGTTTTGCACTCAGTGCAGGCTGGGTTACAGCAGTCCGTTCTTTTTACACATGTGCATCTATGGGTACTGCAGTCACTCTTGCACTTACACCTTACCATTTCAAGAAAGGAGAGTCGTGTACCGGGTTGTCAACTGTGGTATGGCGCTGCTGCAGGAGTAGGGGGAAGAATTCCCGGCTGCACGCTTATAATTTTCGTAGCTACTTTTCTGCAGAATGTAGCGCACGGAATCGCACGGATCTGCACAAAGTTTCGCCTCAATCCGAATCCGCAACGTTTGATTTATTGAAAACCACTGATAATTAGACAAAGTATTTCACCAAGCAGAAGCCAGATTAAAGCCAACATTTAATTCTGTCCTTCATCAGGACGGTTACAAAAACAAGTTACATGTCACGCGTATAAACTATGAGGCGCGCAAGATATGGAAGATGAACGCGCGCGTGTAATTATAATATAATTAAAGTTCTTCTCGCAGGTTGAGGCCATCAGGGGCCATTGCCTTGAGCTTCTATATCAAGTAACCCTCAACTGACAACAGATCTTCCGCCTTCGAAACTTTCTTGGTGCATTTTATCACCAGATCTTCTAGGATATGTCCTGCGTTGGTGGGATTGAAATGGGCCGCCACTGCTGATGTCTCAGCATAACTTCTGTAATGGTTGATAGTGCACTTGTGCGTTCTAAATTGTTAATGTAGAGGACAGCTGGTTTGGCCTACGTACTGCATGCGACACTTAGTACACGATATAAGGTAGATAGCATTGCTACTCTTACAGTCCAGCGTGCTGTTGTAACGAGAGCTGACGAAAGTGTCGTTTACGTCTACGAACTTACACCTGCGGTTCCCACAAGTCATATTCAAGTTTATCCCACCACTTGCAGAACTCGGGCTCTCACTAAGATATCTCTCAGGTTAGGTTGGCGTCTGAAAGCCACCATAGGGGGTTCTGATATTATTTTCTTCAATCGTTCTGAGACACAAATGATGGGGAACGCTTGTTTAAGGATTTTGGGTGCGTTTTGTAGCCGAGGGGGATATGTAAGCACTACAACTACTCTGTTGCTCTTCGTTCCTCGTTGGCGGGTCATCAGAGTGTCTGCTCTGGATTGCAGCGCTTGTTTGTTTGTCTTGTTTGTAGCCTCTCACTGTAAGGTGGGTGGTATAAGCTCTCCTTATCACCTTCGACACGTCTTCTCGGAACTGATTCTTAGTAGACGGAGTGCTAAGGGGTAGGGGATACTCGACTTGCAGTCCGCAGGGTGACTGGAAGTCACGAGCAGATATTGTTGTGTGTCAGCGGGCTTACCACAACAAAGACGAAAAAATACAAACAAAAACAGCACGCGCGAGCAGCCAAAAGGTGTTTTCATTGGTTCTTTTAGCGCGCGCACTGATAATGGCGCGTTCCGTGGTATTTTAAGCATTAGAGCACAACTTTCGCGTGATGTTGGAAGAGACACGAGAGCGTGGCTCGTGATTTAGAAACTTTTCGAGTTTCTCTCTCAACGTCACAAGTGCTCTATTTGCCGATAAAGTCATAGAAAGCTGTGCTCTCTATGCTTTTATGATATAGTGGGGGAGACCCATTGCTTTATCGGTGTACGAGAGCATAGATTTGGACCAATCAGAGCGCGCATTAAATCTTAGTTATATTATAAACTTTTTTTTTATAAAATAGCTAAGATAGTACGCGCGCTCTGATTGGTTGCGAACTGTCCATCCTCACATTATCAACGCACAGCAGATGCAATGCTATTTTATAAAAGCAATAAAAAGCGGATTTCTGCGGTTTATAATGTAATAAACGCACGAGGGATGCTGCAAAAACACTTGAAAAGTTTGAAATTCACTCGCCTACGGCTCGTGAGTTTCAAACATTTCTCTTGTTTTTGCAGCATCCCTCGTGCGTTTATCACATAAACTACTGAAATCCGCTCTTTATTGCTTATATGTACCCATGGCTTAAAGCAAATCAGAATTCGCGAAACGCGCGCGTTGTGGTATAAAGAAAAATACAGGGATAGAAGTGTCTAATCTGGAGGCTTACACTTTTCAAAGTGAAAGCCACGATGTCTAAAAAATTGAAAATAGGCGAAAAAGAAGACTATTTATCATATTTATTTGCTTAATACGAGTGATAGACTTGACAATTTGACTTTTGTTGTGTCGCATCACAATTTCCGCGTGCCTTTTGGAAAAAACATTAATTGGGTACCCTGTGGTTTTTGACATTAAATAAACAATGCCGCCTCACGGTCACACCCGCCAGTTTTTATGTAAACAAACTCATTTGGAATGTTCTCGATCTAAGCTTCAAAATGGTATATGTCTCTTAAAATCTGCAAGGGGGAGGGTTTCGGTTGCTGGCCCACACGGCACACGGGCCGGGGTACAGTATCGATTTTTCAAATCGTTTTAAATGTCAAAACATATAGAGAATATATTAAACATTGCCTGTAAATAACTACGGTACTTGAAATGCAAAAATATACCAATAATTGTAGCGTTCTTTTAAATAATGGAATTTATTTTGAGGCGGGTACCCTGTGGTTTTCGGCCGAATTTTAATTCCTCGTTTTCGGCATGTTCCGCTAAAGGGATTTTTGAGGACTTTTTTTCTGTTAACTAGCTCACTAAACTGGTTCATATGCCGTTGAGAAAAATTCTATTGCAATTAGTTCCAACCTCGTAGATTGACTGGACTAAAGCGATTTTCTCCTTCCACATCCAGAGCCGATCTCCGATCCAAGTATCGGAACTCCAAGTATCGGAACTAATCCATCCAAGGCTTGCGGACCTGATGGAGTGCCGGGATGGATACTCAAGGAGAATGCTGACCTGCTTGCGCAGCCAGTCGCTGACATCTTGAACTGCTCTTACAAGGAGGCCAGGTTACCCCAGTCATGGAAGGATGCCGACATCGCTCCTGTCCCCAAGCAGAAACCGATTCTTGAAGTTAACAAGCACCTTCGGCCGATTTCGTTAACACCCGTGCTGTCCAAGCTCGCCGAGGACTATGTGGTCGACCAACACCTTAAACCTGCAGTCCTTCGAAAAGTCGACGGGAATCAATACGGTACAGTGCCGGGCTCAAATACGACATTCGCCCTTATCAGCATGTTCCATTCCTGGCTTGGCGCAACGGACGGAAATGGAGCCACCGTCAGGACCATTCTCTTCGACTTCCGCAAAGCCTCCGATTTGATCGATCACGGAATCCTCGTGCGGAAGCTGATGACGTATGATCTGCCCAGCACCATCGTAGCCTGGATCATAGACTTCCTGACGTCCCGAAGGCAGCGCGTGAAATTCAGTCAGGAATGCTACTCAGAGTGGGGCACCATTCCATCCGGTGTACCACAAGGCTTGGTCCGTGGCTTTTCACCATGATGATCAATGATCTGTCCATCACAGGGATCGACATGTGGAAATATGTAGACGATACAACCATTAGCGAGACGATCCCCAAAGTGCCATCCCTACAGCAATCTCCAGCAGTTCGTAGACGACCTAGCTAGGCAGGTTTCCCTTGATAGGTTCCAGCTAAACGAGGCAAAATGCAAGGAGCTCCGTATCTCCTTTGCACGATCGGCAGCTAACTTTGACCTTATTATGGTTAACAACAGGCAACTTGAATGTGTTAATCAGGCTAAGGTTTTAGGTGTTAACTTCTCTAGTGACCTTAAATGGAATGTACATGTCGGAGAAATACTTAAGAAAGTCAACAAGCGCCTTTACTTCCTAGGTCAACTAAAGCCTAATGAGCTTATTACGTTCTTCCTTTCATGCATCAGACCGGTAACAGAATACGCATGCGCGCTGTTCCACAACAGCTTACCAAAGTACCTGGCATCGGATTTAGAATCCTGCCAAAAGCGCGCGCTTCCCATCATCTTTCCCGAGAAGTGTTATTCACAGGCCCTAGAGGACACAGGTCTCCCCACCCTGCAGGACAGGCGTGAGGCAATTACAATTACAATCTCTTCCAGGAGATAACTGAACCAAGCCACAAACTTCACAATCTTTTGCCTCCAAAGAACGAGTGTAACACCAATCTAAGGAGGAGGCGGGCCTTTGCAGTTCCTAAGGTCAAAAGAAACAGGTTTCGGAATAGTTTCATAGTTTTTAATGCTTTAAATCAATTTTTAGAGTAAGTAATATTTTTATCCAATTTCAGCTGCTACCTTTTCAATATTTAGAGTTTTATATATGTACATACAATCATCATCATTTATAGTAATTAGTTTTTTATTATCAATGTATTATCAGTAGTATTTATTATTGTAAACTAGCGTAATTCAACCCTAATGGTTGCAATGCTTTTAAATAAACCTATCTATCTATGATCTTGTTGACAAGGCTCAAACAGATCGAGTGGCGTGACAGCTAGCGCGCATTTGATTGGCTCGTTCGCAAAATCCATTGTTTATTTAGCCAATCAGCTTCATGAAATACCTGCACTCATTTGAGTGCAATTACTTTTTTGGAGTGCAAATTACTTTTGTAATTGCACTGCTCTCGACCAATCAGAATGGAGAAATTTTTGCATCCATATTATCTATATATTAATACCGTAAGGAAAATCGTGTCGACACTCGCTCCGCTCAGCCCTGAAGCTGTGCCGCCAAAAGAAGTTCGCAAACCCGAAGGGAAGGTGGAAATCTGGACCATGGGCGTGTTTTTGTTGGAAAAGATTCACCTCGGGCTAAGTTCTAATTCAAACGATTTCTTAAGCGAGGGACAAAGCCGCCATCGCCGCCGCGCATTTCCCTTTCGTAAACGGTCGTTGCCATTTGGACGACACTTAGAAAATTTTCACGTTTTATTTTTGATATGTCTCAGTCAAGGTAAAAGGAAAAAATCTTGTATAAATTCTACCCTGTTTAGAACCCTAACCCTAACCGGTAACCCAATTACTAACCCAAACCCTAACCAGTGCGCTACGAGTGAATTCGCTGGGTTGGAGGTGCTTTTTAATTGGATTTGTACTATCTTTCATTAGCAACTATAGAACGAAGCTATATATATGATAATTACTAACTGTCCCAAGGGATCAGAAATGGCAACGACCCTTCTGAAAAGGCATCGACCGTTCACAGAAATGGCAACGACCGTTCTAAAAGGCAACGACCGTTTACGAAAGGGAAATGCGCATCGCCGCCATGTTGAAAATCTCCCACAGAAACTAAAAAAGAACTCGGTTCGCGCAGCCGAAAGCACCAAAGACGTTGAAACCTAAATGGTTCTCTTACAGATTACATACAGGAATGTGCAGGGATAATTCTAACTTGAAAGATTTGAGCTGAGAAAAATTTTCATTCAAGTTTCAACAAACGTACACACTACCTTGCTTCCCTCGGAGCACGCGCTATGTCACGCTAAGTCGAAATTACACATTTACAAAACAAAGTCATGAATAATATTCTCTAAGTATAAATCATGACGGCTCTATCGCAAAACGAAGAACACAATCCCGAAGAGAAGGAGGAAATTCCTCCAGTGGGCATGTTTTTGTTGGAAAAGATTCACTTTTATTTGGCCTAAGTTCTAATTCAAGCTAAGCGAGGGATAAAGCCGAAAACATATAAATAATATAAACTAAAAAAATTATTAGTCCTTAGAACATTTTTACTTGACCTGTTACTTCTCTCCCCTCACTGAGATATGATAAACATACAAACAATTCCGAAGTCAAATTGCACTTTCGATTTTCGCGGGTTCTTTGACCGATTTGAGAGACGGACACACGCGTGATTTTGTCGCACCAATCAGGGAGACCAGTGCAAAAAAAAATCCTTTTGGGCTCACTTCATTTATTTCGGCATGGTGGGACGGGGTACTCATGCTGATGGGATGTTATTAGTAATGTAAATCAGCAGTTTATGGAAGGGGGAATCATGAACCCCTCCCCACATCCATATGGCCATTGTGATTTTTGTTCCGTTTTTTTTAAACAGAACACTTTAAGTAAAATAAATTTCCCCCTTACACTCCGTGAATTTTTCACGGGCATCAGCTAGTTAGTTCATTAATTCGGTCCAAAAGGGGAGGTGTTAACATTCTGTAGGATATTGGTCATGCTTGTGATTATCTTCATTGAAAGAAATAGAAAACCTAGGAGCACTTTATTTGTAGCATTATTTTTAACACTTAAAATAAATCAGAAAAGGGAAGCTCATAAAGAAAGATGATAAAATGGGATCTCGTAAGTGATTTATTTTAATTTTATTAATAAGCCTCTAGGAATAATCAAGGAGGTTTTATGTCACATATCTCACATAAAACCTCCTTGGAATTATGTACATACCTTTCTACAGATGTTTGCTCTCATTTGGCTTGGATTTTTTCTTATCAATTTCTTCTAGCTTTCCAGCTTTTTTGATGCGCTTTCTTTGAATTTCAGGTTGGTCTCAGGGACTTAAGTCAGTGCTTCTCCAAAGGAAATACCACAAACACTCTCAAAGACCGGATTTATTTGATTATAGAACTCTTTTTGTAGTCTATTTAATAGTTGCTTTGTTTGGGGCCTTGAGAATTTGTTTGGCTGCAGCCTTTCTATGTTGAGTTGCCACAAAAAATGGGTTTTCTTTGGCTTTGCTTTTCATTTGTAGAGACAAACAGGGAATAGAGACTGTAGTTTACTGTAGTTAAGATGGCAGCCCTTGCAATCGAATAATGAATGTTCAAACGTCCTTGCTTCAGATAGTTTTTCCCAATTTTCTGGGCTGAATTTATCCGTGTACTCTTTCATTTCTTGGGATGATTTCCCCCCATGGTTCCATTTGTGAAATGTTACTTGTAGTTTCTTGAAATGCTTCACTTCGTGTAGCGAACGTGGATTGAAACAACTTGAAATGTTCCTCGTTACATCGCGCGCCAAATTTTGCAGATCCCTCGTTTGTGTCTCTCTTACGCAGTTCGGACTTCCTTGCAGCATGAAGAGCAGCAACGTTGGCAAATCCACAAGTTTTGGGGTTAAGAAATGTGCGTCAAATTTGTGCTTTGCGCACATTCCTTCTCACGTAGTGGTATACTAGTAAGGCGACAGCCAAAAACTGAAATACGAGCCCCATTATCTAAATAAGGCATCAAATTATATTTGTGTAAACGAGTCCAGGACAGGAAATACTTTGTAAACCTTTCCTTTTGCACCGAAGAGAAATAGTTTTCACAGAAGCCATCGCAAAATCTAGTATGAGCTTTAATGCCTACTAGGATGTTGCTTAAATCACAGTAGAAACAAATCAGGCGACATGTATTTCCTTTGAAAACGCTTTACAACGTCCGCCTAAAAAAAATACGGGGTTGTGCGTTAGTTTTAATAAATAGAGAGAAGAAGCAAAACTGAAATAGGCTTTCTGTAGTAGTTCGTCCGCCATATTGAATGTTTACCAATCCTGAAACTGTGATTGGTTGATTCTATACTGCTAATATGATTGCCGCTGCACACGTCTGCACAACTGACGGCTCATGTTTTGTCGGTTCAAAATGGCGGCCAATATTTATTACGATTTTCTTTACTGGGCATGGGAATAGGACAATGTCAAAGGCTTACGGTTCGAATGGGCTAAATACCTTTGAATATAAATGGCAGGCCCGCTTGTTCACACTTAACAAACGCAACGAGCTAGCAACCGCAGCTTGTTTTAAGTCGGGCCTGCTAAAGTGTATAAAGGTACGACTTACGTCGAGCGCGCAGCGCACACATGCCTGATGAGAGAGGGCTCGCTGCCCTCTCGAAACAAGTTTGTCGCATGTATAAATAAAATGTGCGCGGAACAACGAAAGTGTCTCTCATTATACTATATTATATTTATATATATATATATATATATAAACTCACAAGCATCACATAGCTAAAACATTATCTTCATAGATATATACTGTCACAAAAGAAGAATAAACAATGTTTTTTGCTGATCACCTATATTTCGATCTTGAAAAAAGATCTTCATCAGGGTGAATCAAGATCAAACCGTTATACACGACATCAAACAAGTCGCGCGCCCTTAAAACTATAAGATATTTACATACAAACCGATATGCGCGCGCTAGAGAATAGACTAATTGATAAATAAATAGTACTTTACAACTAGTAGATAAATCAACGATTACTTCTCTGACGGTTCTGGCTGAAAAAAAGTCACTCTCGTTTAGTCCGTGGGGTCTTGTTGTCTTCAGTTTGTACGCCCACTCTCCTTCCTTGTTTAAGAGGTCCTCCGATCTATTAACCCGATCTATCAGTTGAACACTAACATCCTGCATTCCGTTGTGTCTTTCAGAGTTGAAATGCTTGTAGATCCAATCACCTTCTTCCTGCTTGCTAGCACTCTTATTGTTATGTGTATTGATGCGACTTTTATGGTTGTTAAACCGCAAACGAAATTTGGTACTAGTAGAACCTACGTACTGTAGTCCGCATGTCTTACAGGTTATAAGATATATAACATTTTTAGTATTACAACCCACAGAGTAGTTGATACTATACGATTCCTTAGTAACAGAGCTAGTAAAAGTGTCTAGAGAGTTCGTATATTTACACACTTGACAACGGCAGTCCGTGCAGTTTATCGTGCCTCTAGTACCAGACCTTTCCATAGGACGACGTTTCGCTCGCACTAGGTAATCCTGTAGGTTCTTATGCCTACGGAACGCCATCATCGGTACCTCCTTGACAGCGCTCTCACATCTCTTAGAACTGTGTAAAATCGGCTGGAGGTCCCTGAGAATAGCTCCCACATTAGGTAGTGAGGGGTGGTATGTAACCACAAATGGTATTCTGTTCTTACCAGTTGGTTCTTTGGGAGTCAAGAGCTCCCTCCTATTTTTAGTTCTGGCTCTTCCGATCTGCTCCTGAACAAAACCTTCATTGTGCCCTCTTGTTACAAAAAACTGGCAGAGATCCATGGCTCTTCTCTCGAATGATTCTTGTGTCGAACAAATGCGCCGAAGTCGCAAGGCTTGGGCATACGGGATGCTCCGTTTGCACCCCCCTGGATGACATGATGTGCTGTAGAGATATTTAACACTTATTGGATGAGGTTGAGCATGATAGTGAGATTTGGCAACGCCGAGGTTTGTGTTATCTGCCGAAGCGAAGCTGAGGCGGATAACACTAACTCGAGGCGTTGACAAATCTCACTATCATGCGAAAACCGAATTCAATAATTGTTTTATTATTCAGCAACCAAGAATTCTTACCTAGCTAAACGAAGTCAGCGATGAGGCCGTGCACGGCGACACGGTTTTTCAACTTCATCTTACGTCCATTGGTATTTTCCTTTTGTATTCAATTCAAATAGCCATAGTTGATGTTTAGATATCCTGAGCAATGATCTCTTGGCAAAAATAATAAGAGATTCAACGAGAGCATTCGCAAAACCGACTTTCAATTCGGAAATGAAAACCAAGATGGCGGCCAAACCTATTGGCTTGCGTTATGACGTCATTAGAGTGCATCAATCCTAATGTCTGTAGTATGACGTCAGGCACTGCGCGCCAACAAGGTTTCGCTGCGTACTCTTAGCCAATCAGAACCGAGATAGTGGCATGGCTGAATAATAATTAACACTTATTGGATGAGGTTGAGCATGATAGTGAGATTTGTCGACGCCGAGGTTTGTGTTATCTGCCGAAGCGAAGCTGAGGCGGATAACACTAACTCGAGGCGTTGACAAATCTCACTATCATGCGAAAACCGAATTCAATAATTGTTTTATTATTCAGCAACGAGGAATTCTTACCTAGCTAAACGAAGTCGACGATGAGGCTTTGCAAGGCGAAACGGTTTTTCAACTTCAGCTTACGCCCATTAGTATTTTCCTCTTCGTATTTAATTCAAATAGCCATTGTTGATGTTTAGATATCCTGAGCAATGATCTCTCGGCAAAAAGCGTAGCAGATTCAACGAGAATATTGGCAAAATTGGGTTTCGCCTTTGAAACGAAATCAAGATGGCGGCCAAACCTATTGGCTTGCGTTATGACGTCATTAGAGTGCATCAATCCTAATGTCTGGAGTTTGACGTCACGAACTGCGCGCCAACATGATTTCGCTGTGTACTCTTAGCCTATCAGAATCGAGATATCGGTTGGTTTCAAATACAAGTCTGTTTCAATGTTTCCTTCTCTATTCGTAACCTGGACATCCAGATAATTATTACTTTCACGAGACCAGTCCCATGTAAACTTGATATTATCGTGGGCTTGATTGATGTTATTGAGAAATTCTTTCAGTTTGTCCTCCCCCTTAGTCCACACAATAAATACGTCGTCGATAAAACGTAGCCACATGTCCGGTTTCTCCTGGGCTTCCTCGAGTGACTTAGTCTCCAACTCATGCATGAATAAATTAGCATATGAAGGGGCCATCTTGGTTCCTATAGCTGTGCCTAGCTTCTGTAAATAATGTTCTTGATTGAACTCGAAGTTGTTACCTGTGAGTACTATTCCCGCTTACTGCACAATATCTTCTGTCGGAATGTCCTGTCTTTCTCTCTTGTTAAGGGCGTTTCTGATGGCAACTAGTCCCTCTCTATGAGGTATATATATACTGTAATTGTATACCCAAATTGCCTTTCTAGAGAGCTCGACATGCAGTTCAATCATTCTATTCTCAAAGACCTTCATCTACTCGATTACCGGCGGCGTTCGTCTGGACTTGAAACCGAATGTGCGTTTGCCTTCAGTCGTACTTTCGGGTTCAGATGGAAGAATGCTCTCCATCTCATGTTTTTTTGCGAGGATATTGCGCCTAAATATTGCGCCTAAGTAAGGGTTAGAGAATGGACGCGAGTGTTCTATGGGATATAGACCACTAATGAACAAAAATCTGCGAGCGCGTTAGCGCGAGCAGATTTTTGTTCATTAGTGGTCTATTTCCCATAGGACACGAGCGTCCATTCTCTAACTGTTTTAGAACATGACCAATGCCACGAAGAAAGTATTTTGAAAGTTTTTGTGGTAGCTTGTCATTGACATATCAACATCATTACAGAGCATTGTTCAGAGCCATACTTCATCCAAGGCTTTTTACAATAGTAGTTCCAATCAAAGCCTTGTGTGTGTGAATGAAAAGATCTACCGGACAAAGCGGTTTCTTTTGAGTGCTCTAATTAATTTCCAAGTGTTTGTTTTGAGACGATAGCAGTTGAAACTGGCCATACTGGAGTTGCTGACAGGTTTCGTTCCCGAAGTCAGGTAAGAAATGAAAATATTCTATCGCAAGCTTTTGTAATGGATTCCTCGACTCCTATGGCCCAAGGAAAAGGGAGAAACAGGAAAGCGTACATAAAATCTCGGTCTCGTTATCAGAATTCGTAAATCCGTAAAGTTTTGATCGAAGACCGGAAATTGAACTCAGAAGTCGCATTACAGCGGAACATTTGGTAAAACATACTTTTGAATTGACAATCTGTTTCTTCCCGGGGCTTTCTTATGAGAATCGCTGATGTTCGAGGCTGGCAAAATTCGAAGTTTGTTTTAGCAATTTGAGACTCAAAAGTTTTTCAAATACATCGAGACAGCCAATAGTTGAGTGAATCAGACAATCAACCGATGTGAAGGGTGGAAGTTTTTTCCTTAAAAATACAGTACGTTATACATGAAAAGGGAACATCAAAATGCAAAATGTTCGTGGAGAAACTTTTAGGTATTTGCTATGCTTAACTACAGAACAAAAAGCTATGTTCTTAGGGGGCTCTCGCCCACGCTTGCTGGCCACTTCTCTGACAAGAAAATAGCTCAAATCGCAATCCAATTCCATCGTCTTGATAACTGGTCAAAACAACCTAGAATTGCATTTGTCCAACACTTGAAAGGTTTTTCTATAAATCTGGAGGATTATTTTGATTACTACGGGAAAATATGCATGTGTTTTTGCGGTTACTATTTTACTTAACTTAAGGTTCTTAATTTTTTGCCTAATAAAACTTCAAATTCTTATAAACCTGGTTATTATAAACAAATTGCAATGTTGAAAATGTACTAATTTTGATTTGTTTATTTTGTTATAGAAAGATGTTGGAGAGAGACTTGAAATAAAGGGCTATTTTGCAAAAGATGACAATGAAGTCAATGTTTTCCTTTATATTGCAGAGTTGGTTGTGTCAAGCGGCGAGGGAAGAACAGGGTGTGGTTTGTACATAGTCATTAGTATTCATGCCCATAGTCATTAGTATTCTCTATGTTGCACCTTGGTTTTCTTTGTTCTTCTTCAGGAGAACAATGAAAATGCAAGGTGCAACCAGAGAATATTAATGACTATGAGCATGAATACTAATGACTATGTACAAACCCCTAATTTTCCCTATTGTTCAATGCCCTCGCCGCTTGACGCTTTAGTTTCTATGGGATATAGGGGGCGCAAATGCCGGTTGCTGATTGGCTGAGTGGCATTGGTCATGTTCTAAGTATTCAAAGAAAATGAATAAACACAAAGTTTAGACCTATAGGCCCGTTTCGTGGGCAGTTCCCACTCCTCAGGGTTTATTATTACTCCATCCCGCCATTTCTATTTATACACGGGGCTCAAATTACATGTATTCTTTAAGAGAAATTTGCTTGCATGCCTACATGTGCTAACCAGCTCTGTTCTTCTATTGAGCGTGGCTTGGTCGCTATGACAAATGATAAAGAACTTCTCGAGGTTGCATAAATTACACCGCTTCGTTGCGTTTGAGTATCCCTGGGCTCTAGAATGCACCAGTTCCACACATATATACTCAGTTCCGTTTGGTTCCGGTACGCCTGCTTCTTGAAAGATTGCCTGTGATTAGCAAATCTTGACTTGAACTCTGTATCCGTCAATCCCACGTAGCATTCGCTCGCTCTTCCGTTGCCACTGTGGCCTGGTAGACAAGCCCTTTCGTCAGGCAATGGTTGTCTAACGGGCACCCCTCCTTTTTTATGCAATTGCACAGCTTTACGTTGGGTGCTTCCGCGTTTTGTTGGCGCAATAAACTCTTGTTGTGAGCGTCGATGGTTGCTTTCTGTGACGAATCTAGTGTAACGCTCCTGGCGTGACGTTGTGTTGTGTAGACATTGTTATGTAAATTAGGACAGGCCCGAACAGGAGGGCGGATGGTAAGACAACTATGGCGAGTTGTGCCGAGGTTGTAAGCGGAGATTTTACAATGTTATTGTATCTAAATAAGAAGTGTTGAGTTTAGAATCCATTAAAGCAAGAGAATGGGTTATTGGAGTCTCCGGTCGTGACATTTCACACTCGGCATATCAAAGGGAGGGTTGTACCATGTGACGTTTCTCTTTCTTGTTCTTTTCTTTTTCTTTCGCTTACTGTTAGGGTCGAATTTCAGCTGATGGTGGTAGCCGCTTTTGTCTAAGGCTGCCTGGTATGGCGGCGCCGCGATGTCAAAGCCAGCCTCGTCCGAGAAAATGCCAGATAATCTCTGGTTCACGCTAACCGGGATTTGTTTCAGGATGTTTGGCGGATGGTTACTTGTCGCATGTACATACGACGGCGTATTCCCAGGCTTCATGTAAGGGTAGTGCCTGCCACTGTTGAGATCTAGCGTGACGTCTAGGTAATCAATTACTTTTTTGTTTACTTCTATCGTTATCTTCAGCCCATTGTTGGCGAACAAAGCACAAATTTTCTTCTTAGTTTATTCAATGGCGCGAGGCGTATCGTGGAAAACGGCTAGTCCATCGTCCCTATACAATCCTATTGTTTCGCCACAGATAGATTTCAATTGCGAAAGCATGTAGATTACAACCAGCTCGCACGCCTCAGCGCCGTCATACGAACCCATAGTAACATCAAACAATCCGTCCGAAGAATCTTTCTTCACCCATGGGGCCTTGTTACTATACTGCAGAGTTTGTTTAGCATGCATGATAATGTGCTTATCTTCGGCCGAGATGTTTACATATCTGGCGGCGAATTCAATGGCTTCGGACAGGAGTCTCTCGTTGATCGAGGGGTAGAAATCGACAATATCAAAACAAGCGAAGTGTGCGTTCTGCTTGTCTGGGATTGCATTAAACCATTCTAAGACTGAATAAGTGTTTCACCACAGGTTCACTTTTGCAGCTGCGGCCGCATCTTTTACGATCTTTTGGAGAATTTGTTTGCTGATTCGTCCTATTTCAGACCTTGTAGGGCTAATAAGCCGACATGCTGGCGAGTTGTTAAAGTTTGGCTTATGATCTTTTAGCGTTATAAAGGCATCCCGTTTTGCCATGCTCTCCACTCTGCCTGAAAGGTCTAATCCATCCGATATTTTCTTCGCATCTTTGTTGATCGTTGTCTCTTGATCTTTTCTAGCTTTCTTGTACGTTTTCTGTATGTTTTTATCGAGTAGCTCGCTATACTCGCTGGGCTTCATTCGGTATAAGTTTGTAGTCTTATCGGCCTTGACTGTTAGATGATCGTCCTCTAACTTTTCTGATGTCATTCTCGAGCTTGTGCTGGAAATCGTTTCTATGTCATTCGAGCTTGACGTTTCCGATCAGTTCAATCATTCTATTCTCAAAGACCTTCATCTCCTCGATTACCGGCGGCGTTCCTCTTGACTTGAAACCGAATTCAGATGGAAGAATGCTCTCCATCTCATGTTTTTGATGAGTTTTTCGGTCTTTTCAATAAGCTTTATAAGGTAGGTTCTTTCTTTAGAGCAAGATATGTTCTTGGTAGAGTAGTCAAACGATATTTTATCAATGTCAGAAGACGCAGTGGTAGAGTGCTCAACAACCGGTAACGGTGGAGACGAAATACTGTAATTGTATACCCAAATTGCCTTTCTAGAGAGCACTTTTTTGCAAAAACATTGATACCCCGAAATATAGATATATATGTATGTTTTGTCTTTTCATCAAACCTATTTGACAGGCGGCGTCTTTGCGCTATTGTTCTCTACCGCCGCCGATTTCCGTGGCCCAGTGTGCTAAGGCGTGTGCACTAGCCAGTATTGCCAATAATGTCACAAGCCTCGCAACGCGCAACGCTTTTCTTCCAAGTCTTGGTTGAATGAGCTTCCCGCCCACCCGCCCTATGTCATTGTATCATTCCTGTGTGTCTAATGTAGTCAGACAGTTGTTGAAGATTAATAAACGGGGAGGGAAAAGTCCGGGCCCCAAGGTCGCACGCAAGCTTCAGATATGAACAGACTTGGGGCCCTGTCTTCGACCTCTACCACATTGGCCCAACTCTTGATTACTGTGTTTCTTCGTGCATGGTTGTTCTACAAGAGAGTCGCGATTGTAAACAAGGTTTTGTTCTAGTTCTAAAGAGAAAAACCGTAGGTCAATTATGGCAGAGAAAGCTACAGCAATACAAGGGAAATGAGTTCTTAACTTATCAGAAAGGATTCAGAAAGATTGAGGGAGCATTTCACAAATAAGCACTTTGGACTTTACCAAGTGAGTTGTTCAATTTATTATATTTTGCTATGTCAATTCTTATCCATATAATAAAAACTCTTGCCATAAAATCCGTGTAATATCCTCTATATAGTACCATATAGTATCAGATTGGATATTTTTATTCTACGTTGGGACTTATCACACTCGTGGAGGGTATGTTTTTGGAGGCAGGAGAATGGGAGGGGGGTTTGTGGAGGTACTTAGTCGTGTAAACTAGAGCAATCTAATAAAACACGACGATTTAAGGCAAAACTCGTTATTTCACGCTTGCCAATCATGATTTGATTTTTTTATCTGTTCTGCCAGCCAAACCATCTAAGCCAATCAGGTCCTTAGTGCTTCGACTTAAAAAAATATGAGCAGTGCAAAACTACGACTAGACTAAAATGATACAAAATGGGAGGGCTCTGTTCTATTTTTTAAGAAACTAAGGCGAATTACTATTGTTTCAGAATATAGGTCATGGGCCACCATAATATAAAGAAGTTGTTTCTTTCGAGCTCAAAGTGCACCATAAACGACGTTGGAACTATGAAAGAGTAAAGTTCGATGGGTTCGAGCTATCAGAAAGCAATACTGCTTGGAATTATGTATCCTTCCTTTTGCTTTTTTCGTTTGTTAGTTCCTTTTAGACCTTGTGCCATCTCTGAAAATTCTGAAGTGCTCTCAGTTGGGTCAAGCTGGAATTTCCTGTCTCTCTCTGGAATCTTCTGCAATATGGTTTCTTTTTCGTCATCGTCTCTTTCATTGCCACAGCCAAAATCGTTCCCCGAAGCAGAACTCCCAAGAATCTCGTTTACAGTTTTGTACATAGTCCTCTATCACTGTTGCAGTAGCTGAAGTGTTTTTACTGTCAAAACAGAAGAGACATTGATTAGTTACATGTAAACACAAATGTTTGCATTCGGAGGATACGCGCTCGCAAAGAAAGCTGACATCGGCATCTTGTGCATTGTAATGAAAAACAAGGTTAATTTTAAACAAAATTTTGCCCGAGTCATTTCTAAGATATAGAAGCGCGCGAAGGACGTAAAAGTCAATACAAATAAATTGATTTACTCCTGTTTTTGTTTCTGCAAAAGAGAGAAACGTTTTCGTAGACGCTCTTGAAGTTTTTTGTTACCATGTCGCATTGCCGGTAAAGATCTCCTTCGGGTCCAAGAATGTCAACGTTCCTGCTCATAAATCGAACAATCTCTCGCCAATTTCGTCCTTTCCTATTCACGGTTTGGAAAATAATTAAATCTTCCATTTCCCCAAATGAGTGCCTCGATCTTGAAGGTTGGGGCTGCTTTATCTCGGCAGTAGACGTGGACGGCTGCTGAATGTCCCCGCTAAGAGCTGCTCGCAAAAAATATTGTCTTGGAAGTTCTCCATGACTCACTAGCTGTTTAAAAGATCGAAGATCTCGCTCACTAAGTAGCTGGACGAGCTCCTCAGCCAAATCGAGCAAGTCATCGACAAAATCATTCTTCGGTACACGTGACTCAGAAGCGGCGCTTAGAATTAGAAGCTAAATCTGCCCTCATGCTCGAGGAAGAAGCCCTCATGCTCTGGCGAAGAAAAGGCGCGAATTAAGCTAGAAGCGTTAAAACTCGATGATGAGGCAGACTTAGCTATGGTGCAAGTAAACGCACCAGACGAGGAATTGAGCAGTATAAATATGGCAGAAGAACGCGCCGCCAGACTATATTTCTGTTGATGCAAAACAACACGTCGAGATTATGTAAACAATCAACACATACCAAGCGCGTTTTTGCCCGTCGATGATAATGGCTTCTTTAATGAAACGCAGGCCCAGAAACCGGAATCGAAACTTACTAGCAATTTAAGCCTTCTAGCGCCGACCTACGTCGCGACTTCCATAACTCTGCCTTATATAAAGCACCAATGAAATTCCATGACTTTTCAATGACACTTGCAGAACTAATAAAACCAACTAGTTTTATCGATTATTTTATTCACTGTTGTATGACTGGGGTGCAAATGCGTACCACTTCTACAACGCGTATCCTGGCCTTGTTGCAGATTTCTTCAATGTCAATATCAATAGTACAGCAGATTGGTGCAGAATTTAGGTCGAATTGTGCAAATTAATGTTACAAACATGAAATTTGGCACAATGACAGAGCTCTATACCGTAAGTAGTCTTGATGCAAAAACCACGCCCAAACGTGCATACTTTCCGTTTTACAGAGGTGGAATTCATTATCTTATATAAGAATAAAAGCCTGACTAAACGTTTTCCAAATTCTTCCAAACCTCACACTATGTTGAGATTGCATGCCCTTCAAGTTTAGGCAGACAAACCACGCCCAATTGCGGTACTTACAGGTATAACAGTGACAAATGCAAGGGTTTACAAAAATAAATTAAACATGATAGTTATTATTGAAATCGTTTTTCAACCTATTACAGACAAATTACCTAGCACCTTCGCAGCTAACCACACGCCCCAAATGCCAGTATTTGGCATATTCAACGTCTTTTTTGGCTTTTGAGCTCAGAAAGAGAAAGTAAAGATTTTAATTCGACTTTTCTTGCTTCAACTCTACCACTTCTTTTCGCAAGTACACTCTTCTATAGGAAAATGTTCTTTTATATAACTTTTCGAATGGTTTTCCACACAATGCAAGATCTCACCAACTATGAGCACCCCACTAGCCCGCCAGCTAGCGTAGACGCCGGTTTTGCCAGGCGTCTCAAGAGTTTTCCCTTCGTTTCCCAGCAAAACTTCAAGATGACTGCCATACATTTACTGTATTTCTCCCGGGAATATTTCAAGACATTTAGCCATTTCAAGACAATCTCCAGATTTTTTTAGTCCCTGGGTTGACGTCCCTGGTCTTAGAGATTCCATGAAATGAATGATTTTCTGATTTTCTTGCTAGAGGTCTGGAATCTTAGAATTCAGACTTAGGTTAAGATTTGTCACCACATTCTTAATTTTTTGTGGAATTGTTTTAAATGCTGTTTCAAGGACTTTAAAGGTACTTTAAGCTATCAGTTATGGTATTTGATGATCCAACCCTCCAAGCCTGTAAATTTCTTTTACTGACTAGGCTACTTAGCTGTAGGTGTCCCGTTTGACTTTGATTTTTTTTTCAGTTCTCAGGTGCTGATGCTAGGGCTGGTTCACACATGAATTGCAACACAAGGTGCAAGAAGGTAGCCAAGACTTTTTCCGGGGCATCAGCTAACCCATCCTGTAACTCTAGACTCCATTTGCACTAAGCACTGTGAAAAAACCCTGGAATTTAAGAGGTCATATCTAGCCTGCCTGTGGCTTTGTTCATATAAACATACCACCTTTCCAGAAGTATTTTTTCAATCTTGTAACAAAACAAAAAAAGAATGCAACACATCAACTCACAAGGATAGCCTACTCAAACTCTTTCCTTTTTGTTGTTCGCAGAATTATGAAATCCCAAGTGCAAAAAAGCAAAATTTCAAAACACTTTGTGATTATTTGTACTTTATCAGTATTGTGATTCAAACATGCCTCCTTTTTAGACATCGAACCAAGCTTCCTGTGGTGTCTTGTCTGCCTTGTTTCCAGGTTCTTGACCATGAAAAACACAGTGGAAAATGTGCATATCGACCTTTCACGAGTGTATCTAAATTCTGGTTGAGTTTTCGGTTTTCTAGGCCAATAGAAGTATTGAAAAACTGACTTGTATTCCAAATATGCTATGCAGATATTTCCTTATAAGGAAGTTGGAGAAAGTCGACACTTTTTCAAGGGAACTATTTTGATATGTTATTCCAAAGCAGGATCTCACCTTATAGTGGGTTTATAGTTTTTCGTTTACTTTTACTTTAAGGGAGCATTCATTATTTATGCCAGGGAGTGGGCTGGCAATTATTAAGGGGGGGGGGGGCATGTTAAATTTGGCACGTTCAAGTAGAGGGTCACCAGAAAATATGAAAACAAGTGTGAGGATTCATCTACGTTTTATGACAGCAACGACGTTAATTTAATATATGGATACAAGAGGTTACACACCTGTAAAATTACAACAAACTGTTTATGCACGCATCAGGAAATGTCTTAAAAATACTGGTTGTTGTCTACTTGGTATCTAGATGTCCCACCATTTCTTCCTCATCTAAAGGGGGGAGGGGGCTATCATTATTATAAAAATTGCCTAAAGGGGTTTTGAGGTTTTTATTGATACTCAAGTCAAGTTTTTTTGGGGGGCTGAATGAAACATTTTGCCAGCCCATCCACCTGGCATAAATAATGAATGATCCCTAACAGAACAAGGCTTAAAACTGGATTTAGACCATTGCTCACTGGAGTTCCAGTAAATCCCCCTACAAGGAGATATACTTAGATATATTTTTTATTCGGAACTGTAAGAAATAATAATGTTATATATTGGCAAAACTCCAATAAATATAAAAAATCATTAATTTTTGCCTAATTTTGATTGTTTAATTTCACTTATTTGTTGAAAGAGGGGGTTCGAAGGCTTGTCATGATGGAGTGATTTTGCAAAGTAGTTCTTCTTGTTCTGTTTTGGTCGCCCATACAAAATTTTGCTATGTTTTCGGATATTTTCTATTAATTTTAGTAACATTATTCTTGTGATGCATCCAAGGGGGCCATTTGACGTAAATTGATTTTGGTTTTGATTTCTATGGTATGGAAGAGTTCATATAGTTGGGTAGGATAAAATTGCTCTTTGATTTCAGTTGTTTGTTTTTTTTTCTAACACCTTGAATGACCTGCTTTGTCTCCCGTTTTCGATCCGTAGGTCACGGAAGGACATTGGAAATCCCGGAGGGGTGAGGGTGGGGAGTCAATTTACTTTCTTTGGAGGGATGAAGGGATGGGGTCTCCTCTCAACACCATTCTGTGTGGGGGATGTTTTCTGGAAATGTCTGGTTCCAGATTATCCAAACCCTCCTACAAAGGGATTGGAAATGCCGTCAATTTACCTGATCTTTTCCTTACAAATACTGTTTTTTTTCTTTGGAAATTACAAAGAGGGGGTATGGATATTTTTTGGAAACACATGATTATGATTTTTATACTACAGTACAGATTTTTAAGGGTTTTTTTCTGACTGTTAGGGGTAGTTGGGAAACTCAGTATTATTAAGCAACTCTTTCCAAGCAAAAAAAAATCTTCAGATGTTTAGGTTTTGCCAGATTTCTAGGATTCTGTAATAGGAAGTTATGTTTCTCTGGGGTTAAAATACATGTCCACAATACACAGCTCTTCAAATTCCATTTGTCCAACAAGCACCCCCATCCAACTGATATAAGTGAGTGCTCGACCTTGACTTTTTTGATCACTTGTCCCATCAGGACAAGTAGCACAAAAAAGTTACTTGCCTTAGCCAACTGGCTTATCAATTATAGTCCGTTATAGTCTTGTTTTGGTCACTTCTAAATGCTGCTGTCCCCTCTGGCGACCATGATTCATAGCGCAAAAACAATAGAGTGTTTTGATATGACGTCATAGTGAAATAGGGCAATTATTGTCAGAAATTTGCTATAATATTATTGCATGTATAAGAATTAGTCGTTCTGTAAGGTATAAACATTGGAGTTCCGCTTTTAGGCAGTGCCTAAATCTATATATTATTGTTCGACCTGAATGCCTCTTTGATTTTCTCTTTCAGTTCATTGCCTTTGCTGAGGGTTATAAACTTTTTGGAATTCCCCAACTGGACAAGAACCTAGAAACAATGCAAGAGGTTTTTCAATAAAACAAGCATCACTTTCCGTTAAAGTGCTACTTAAGGCTGAAATTTTAATGGCTTATTTTATTGCACGTTCAAAATAAGGAAGAATGCCGTTTATTTTGCGTTCATAGCTCTTTTGGTTTCTGAGATATTGAAGATTTTAACTTATGCAAATTAGCAAAAAATGACATCACAACAAGACAAGGGCTAAAGAGGCCAACGATGTTTTATGTATAATTCTGTTTGGGATAGTTAGATTCACCTAAAACTTTGTATTAACAAAGAAGGACCAAAACCACAACCTCTGACATGTTTATTACTGTTTCCATGGTAACGCTATTGACACTAGGGCTGTCTGTTTAAAAAATAGGAAAAATCTGAAACTTATTCACCAACAAATGAAGTACTACAATACCTTGCCAAAATACTCTGGGTTGTGTTGACAAGCAAATCAGGAAGTTTCGAAGACTTTCACAACTTAGGGAATATTTCATAGATTTTACCTATTTTTCCAGGAATCACTTCAATAGCCAAACGTGTTACCATGGAAACACTAATTAGCATGTGGATGTATGAGGTCTTGGTTCTTCTTTGTTATTACCACGTTTGAAGTGAAGCTAATTATCCCAAACAGAATTATACATAAAACATTGGCCTCTTTTGCCCTTGTCTTGTTGTGACGTCATTTTTTGCTAATTTGCATAAGTAAAAATCTTGAATATCTCTGTAACCAAAGAGCTATGAACGCGAAATAAGCGACATTCTTCCTTTTTTTGAATGTGCAATCAAATAAGTCATTAAAACTTCAGCCTTGAGTAGCACTTTAATACTAGTGAAATAAATTTGCAGCTTTTATTTTTAGTACTTACAAGAACATGGCAAAAAAAACAGCATTTTATTCACAAAAATTCATGCAGCAGGGATCTAGTATTTTTTTGGTGAACTAGACAAAAAGAGCCTGGCCGATCATATGCTGCCTGGTTTAGGAACGACTTTCCTCTTTTTTGCGCTGCTCCCGGTAGTAGGAGTGAGCAGGCTTTTTTTTCACTGTTTCTCAGTTTGCTTTGGCATTTTTGTTTTTGCTTGGAATAATCTTACGCACCTAAGGTTATTCAACGGTGAGCAGGGGTGAGCAAGGATGAACAAGGGTACGCAGGGGTGAGCAAGTATGAACAACAAAGAACAACGGTGAGCAGGGGTGAGCTAAGATGAAAGATTAATAGTGGTGAGCAGGGGTGAGCAAGGATGAACAACGGTGAGCAAGCGTGAGCATAGGTGAGCAGTGGTGACGAGGATGAACAACAGTGAAAAACGGCATACCCTTTAATATCATATATTTTACTATTTTTATATATATTATCAGTTATTGTTTTATCAAAATCTAAGGGTACATACTGTTAGCAGATATATTTTTACGAGGCAGCAGCGAAAGAATTGATCTATTATAAAAAAAATTAATCAAATTTATTATTTAATTGTTAATATAGATATTGTTTTATCAAATATCAAATTCTTTCTATACATTTCGATATTCATAATTGGTTGTTAATGTACTGATAGTTATATATATTTATTGCTCTACCAAAATAACTATGAAATTCTCCATTTGTTAAGTACCAATAAGGGTATGAGCATAGTGAGAAATCCATTTTTTATCGCCCTTACTGAATATTTTTATTGGATATTTTCGTGTCCATATTTCATCATCTTTACAAGGTCTTGTAATATTTCAGTCTATTGAAAGAATTAGTTCGAACTCGTTTTTAGCAGAGGACACATTAAGTTTTCTATGTTCGGATGTTTAGGTGGGATGATAAAATAAATAATCGTGCAAATTTGGTTTGATTCTGCAAAATATCAGAACTTGTTTGGTCTCGCCATTGGTATTTTGGCTCGCCTGCGTCTCGCCAAAATACGAACCACGGCTCGACGAAACCGGCCTGATATTTTGCCGAATCAAACAAAATAATTATAACAATTATTATATATAATTATCGTAGTAAAAGTAGTGCCGACAGGGCCGGTTGCGGAACGAACGGGAACCAGAAAATAAACCGGGCGAAAATCAGCAAATCGCGAGTTAAAAGTTCAAAGAAGAAGAAGAATACAAGGTATACGTTAAAAGTTTTTCATGCATATAACCCTATACTTAGTAATCATGTTGTGGGAAATATAGGACAATAGACACAATAGCTTTAGAAATGTGGACCTTCGATCGAAGCCATGACAATAATCTTCAAGCGTTTTGCGAATCAGTATTAGACTATGTCCAGCAGAAAAAGAAAGAAAGTGGACCTTTTTTCGCCAAAAGCTGCAGTAGCTCGAGAAGCAGCGAAGAGAATTGCCAGCGAAGAAGTAAACAAAACTATGTGTGATCTGCGAAGGGTTTTGAATAGCCAATGATTAGACGTCGAAAATGTCCAATAAAGGGGATAAAAAATGGATTTCTCACTATGATTAATTGCTCACTATTGCTCATTATTATTATTCCAGGCAAAAACAAAAATGCCAAAGCTAGCTGAGACAGATAGTTATGGCCGATAATTATTTTCATTTCAGGTTACAGAAACATTTACAAATTTCATAAAAAGACATAAAATTAGTATAATAGCGTTATTTTGTATCTTATGTTTTTTGCAAACCTTTGTATTTCATAGCCTCTGTATTTCAGTGATTTGCATTATGAAGGGAAAGAAACCCTTGGAAATTATCTAGCGAGCACAACTCCAAAATCTACTGGGAATTGTTTAATACATCTTTGTATATTTTGTGTTGTTCTTTGCTTTAGCCAGCGAGGCTCCCCAACTTTGCAATTCGGCTACGATCCTCTACCATATACTAGCCATCGGCTTTCAAACATCTTGGATCCCTTATATACTGCTCAACGTCGCGGACCAAACGATAAACAACATCAGTTAAACTGTCTGGAGTTTCTCCGGTCAAGTTCCAGAATTGAGATGGGTTTTTGAGACAGCGGCCATATCTCAGTTCATTCCCCTGCACAATTTCTATGATATAATGCCCTGGTAGTGACAGTCGAGATCCATTATAGTTCAATGTCTGTCAAAGGCAAATTATTGCAACGACAATCTCTGACGGGAAAAGATGCACTTGAAGGCACTGCTCTTCTACTAAGAGGGGTTTCCGGAGAAACTGTTCCAGAACTCAAATACTGGGGTTGTCAGATTTAGATAAAAATTGGCACACAAGTTTGTCTTAGGGAGCAACTAAGAATGCCACTTTGGTTTGGTTCTTGCCACTTTCCTTTGCGAGTTACAATTTTGGCCCTGAGACCTTCAAAATTGAAGGTCTTTTAGAGGCACCCTAAGGTACCTGCTTTCTAGAAACATTCCAAAGTCTTGGAGACAAAACTGGTATGATGTGAATCTAGCATCAACGCTCTTTCACAGGATATGTGTGGTTTGCCACTGAAGCTATCTGGCAGGGAGGGGCATGGCACTAGTTTCACTCAATTTTTTAGGGATAAAATTAGTGTCAAATTTGCCATATTTGAAAAAAAATATATTTTTGCCTGCCATAATGACAGCAAATGAAACCCATGCAGCCTGTTAATATAGTGTAAGCACTTTCAAAATCAGGTGAGAATAAATTGGCTCATTACAAATTCTGAGAAATTTTAGACATTTTCTGTACCCATGTGAGCAATATATGAAACATGAGAAATTCATCTATTTATCCAATTTTATCAATCTGAACCCCTCAAAACTCCTTTATTTTTCATATATATACCTCTGAGATGGAAACATCTTTTACATTAAGAGTATCAGATGATTTTTAAGAAATTGCGGCTCAAAAAGTGGATTGCAGAGTTAGCCACACTAACAGTTTTCTGTTTCAGCTCAGTAAAACGGTAAAAAAATACTCAAGTACAAACAATCTATTTAACTGCTGAATGCTTAAAGTGCAATAATGTTATAAAACGGTGTCATATGAGGGTTGGTGTATGTAGCCGGTTGTCACCCTTCCTATTACGTGACGCGCGTGACGTGCGTAAGTCATGGCGTGCAGCCGCAGGGGTTTGTGGGACAGCAGCAGCATGGGATTGCACACTCGTGTTTCTGTTGTTCTGGCTTTCAAGTATTAGTCTAGGAGCAGATCTTGAAAAGAGGCCTAGAAAGTGGTTTTCGTAGCACCCTTCGCGCAGACCCGGGAAAGTAGCATAAGATGATAGGTATGTGTATAAGGTTTAATTAATAGACCTGATGTTACAAATGAGCCGATGGGACAACATTCCGTTTTCGGGCACTTTTATTACAAGATGCTCACATGTTCTTTGTAAAATTCTAAACTAATTCAAAGCCTGTAAAATTCAAAATCTTACCGAGAAACACATCAAACTCGGCATACTTGTAGAAGTAAATGCGTTTCAAATGGTTAGATATAAAATTGTGACGTAATTTCCGTACGTACTGTAAAAGTGAAGGTTAAAAAGATATCTGTGACGGCGGCCATTTTGAACCTTTTGTTATTCATGAGGTTCCTTTGTTATGAGTTCCTGACGACTGAAAAGTCAAGAATGACCTAGACTGTACAGCTTTCCCGGCCTAAAGTATATTGGTTTAATGGTCTGGTATCTCCTCACCGACGTTGTCTGAATCATTTCACTGGGTTATTTCGAATAAAGAAAATGTTTCTTGGCATTTTCTAATAAACCTATATTGTTTTGTTTATGCCAGCAGAAATCACAGAAAACATACGAAATCAGTAAAATGTCCACATAAGTGTTCAATGCATTGGAGGGATATATTTTGCCAACGCACGCATATAGGCACGCTGTACTAGTAGCGCTACAGCCTATATTTATGTCTTCAGGAGAGGAGGCCCAACTCGTTTGAATAACAAAGAACTAATATGGCTGCCAACTTCTAATTTCTGTTTCTGAGGTTAGAGTGGGAATTAAGGACAGATTTACAGCTAGGAATTTAAAGTGTGTGATTTCGTACAATGATTGGAAGTTTTGGATACATTTGATCCCTGAATGAGGGATTTAGATTCGTATAAGTTCGCAATGTTTTACAGAGGACATGTGATCAACAGGGGAACAAAATGCCAAATATCGGGGTGTTGTCCCACAAGTCAATCTGTGCGATAAGGATAAAATTGAACCTTAGGCATGTACCTGTCTTTCTATGTTATTTTCATGTGTCTGCGCGTTGGGTGCTACGACGCGATTTTTTTCGGTCGCTGCTCCTAGACTATATGTGGAAACCCTGCATCATTTGTCGCTTGGTTTACTTTTTATCTTTAGTCCTTTTCTTTGAAAGCACTACTATAAACACAACGCAATGAACTTTGTGCAAGGCTGGCAGTGGAAAGCCAAAATACATTGTTTGAACATGTTTTATTATGATTTGTAATAAACACACGCTTCTGTTGTTGTTTAAGTTTGATTCAGTTCTATTTATCTTTCGTTCGCCTGGGTGACATGTATTTAAATTTTTTTCTCTGATTTACACCTCAAATAGATAACAAGATGTAACAAGTTTCTACTGATATTCGCGCACATAACTGAACGCCTGGCATATGATATGCTTCTAGTCGAGTTTAAAATAGACGTGCCGTCACGAACAGCAACCCGCACTTTCGGTTTCCTGCTACCGTTTATCCAAACATAAAAAAGGGACATATTCTCGCTATACACCACACGCGATTATTCACATCTCTTTCTACTAGGTGCGCTACCACAACGCAAGGTGAGAGGGACTTGGTTCTGCCCGTTGGGAACCCTGAGTGTATAGTTTCTTACGTAATGGGGAGTTTGGAGGTTTTGCGTGACATTTCCAATTTTGATCTCAATAAAATGAAAATACCATAGTTGAAAAGTGCTTGCCTGTTATTTTTTAAAACCACCTCAAATTCTAGGATTTCATATATTTCAGCGAGCTCTATAGAATATCTATACTATTAAATCGCATTGTCATCGTGTCACCCCCCGCCAATCAGATCGCAGCATTTTAGCGTGTTTCCACGGGCAGGCGAAGGTAAAATAAAGGGCCATAAAAAATAAACGCCGTTTTCAAACTCTAAATATTTCACAGTCCATTAAAGAGAAAGTCGAAATCTCACCTGTAGGCGTGTTTTTGTTGGGAAATATTAATCTGCAGCAAAGTTCCAATTCATGCGATTTCTTATGCGAGGGACAAAGCCGTTATGTTGAATTCTTCCACAGAAACTAAGAAAGAACTGATAGAGTTCGCATAGCCGAAAACACCAGACCTAAGTAGTTCTGTTACAAATTACTTGCAGCCATGTGCTGGGATAATTCGAAAGCTTTGAACTGAGAAATAATTTCATTCAAGTCTAAAACAAACCTTGCTTCTCATAAACTCTAAATGATCAGGAAAATGTAAGTAATAACTTAAAGCAATGATTATTTCTCTAAATGTCAATGTAAGTTAATCGCTACTTTGAAATAGCGCTAAAACCCATATGTTTGCTGAAAAGGGTTTTGTTTGAGTTTTTGTTTAAGTTAGTTGGATTTTCTAAGGAGTTCTCTGAATTATTTGTAAAAGAGTTGCTCTTGCCTATACAACCTTATACAACCTTGTTTTGTGAAAACTGAGGCATTTCATCACAATAGCAGGGACGTCAACTATCTCGGTTTTGCCGGGCGTCTCAATATTGTTTTACCCTATCTCCCGGTCTTCCGGGTTTTTAGATCTCCCGTAACAGTTTTTTGGTCTAGAGATATTTTTGTAGCATTTCTCAGTTTCTACACTTTGTTTCTACGCCACTTTCACTCGCATTGTTATCTGTCATGACAAGATTCCCGCTACACACTCTCAAATCTCCACATTTTTATTTTGATCGATTGACGTCCCTGTAATAGTGAATTTAGTTTATGCTATTATGGAGCTCACCTGATTTGACATATCAGTGAAGGAACATGTGAGATTTGATTTGAAAATTGTTTACTTTCTCATTTTGCCCAAGTCTGCGCTAGATTTTTGTAGTTTTCTTTCTCCCCACTCGAGTTCCCTATTCGCCTTTGCCATTGAAAAGAAATCAAAACTGCAGTGTTGTTTGCATTTAGCCACAATGCTAGATTCTATTTTGTGAACTCTGTCGAGTTGATTTTTGATTTTATTCAGTGTGGCATGTTGAACAAATACGACTGATTCGCGCCCGTGTGTAATTTTCGCGCCAAAAAGGAGACACCACAGGGAGACCAGTGCATGAAGTTTTGTTTCCAAACAATACTGATTTATTTCGGCATGGGGAAGGCGATTTCCTAGCCATTACCTAACACCATCAACAACCTGTAAATTTAAACGAATACGTCTTTTATCTTTCGTTTCCCGCCGTCACAGAGTGACGGGTCCTTTTCTGGTTTATTTTATTTTGTTGGGGTCAAATTTCAAAATGTTACCCAACACCTGCAAACTCCTCATTTTTCACATATTTTTGTTTCTGTTTTCTTTTTTGTAGATTGAGTACTAATAATTGTACTTGGTACAAAAGTTTCACAAAGCTATGAATTTGAAACGATAATGTAGTTCACCGGCAAGTGGTGGATTGATCTGTACTTGAGGTACTCGTGTTCCCTGCAGAAGCTACTTCGGTGTGTTGCCTTGTTTTTTCCGAAGTACAAACTAGCCTCTGCCCACAGATAACTTTGGACCTTTTGAGGTAATTGTAGAGAATTTTTAAAGGAAGGAGTTGACAATATATGATGTGTTTGCGCCAAAACGTATGGCATAGTTACATTTCCTGAAAAATATCAACTCAAAGCACCCAATGTCCCCCTCCTCTCCTCACCAAATCCGCCAGTGGAGCAGTAAACAAATAATGTCCAAATAGTGTGTACGGCCTAAGCAACAAAAACAATCGAAGAAACGAACGAGATGACTGAAGAATTGATGGGTGTTCTGTACAGCGTAGCTTCCAAACGTCAACAGGAGATGACAACGAGAAGAATCCATTATGTGTCTTTGTGCTCTTTCTCCTGGCTTCTCACTGCTTTTGACAAATGCAGGACTCTACAATTTTCAGAAGAGGGCCGACATATGAGTCTTCGCGTGTTTCACTTCCTGTAATGTCCACAATGAAATCGCTGCAAATATCGCTCAAATCCGACAACTTTGAGTCTCTTGAGTCGCTTCTCAAGTTTTTCTTGTTGATAGAGCTCACATAGATTGATTTCCTTGTACATTATTGGGTGCTGTAAGTTGACTTATGCTTGGGCAGTTTCCGCTAGTTCTCGTAGCAGCTGTTCCCTGTCTAGCGCACCGTCGTCAGTGTCGTCATCATTTTCCCCAACCGGCTGAAAACTCACTCGTAGCGTAGTGGAGAGTGGGAAAGAAATATATTCTCAGCAAACTGCACCGTATTACCGTAGTAGCGTAGTGGAGAGTGCAGTTTGCTTGAAATATATTTCATTCCCACTCTCCACTACTACGGTAATACGGTACAGTTTGCTTGAAATATATTTCATTCCCACTCTCCACTACGCTACTACGGTAATAGCGGAACTCCTGTGGAGCCCCATAGGCTAATGCGTGGGGAAAAAAATCAATTAATATATAGATTTAGCCACTGGCTAAAAGCGGAGCTCCCGGTTACATATTTTTTTTAACGAGACAAAAAGGTTGCCATTGTACATGAATAGATAGCCTTGCACCGTTATACCACGTGACTAAGCACTTGTTCATCCAAGTGTGGTTATCTAAGGTTCATCCCTTCAACGATGTAAACCTTTTCACGTTTGATGACGTCATGAATGACGTCATACCATGTGACCATGCAGTTGACCCCTTGCCACTTAGACAACTTCAACCAAGTTTGGTTGTCTGAGGTTCATCCCTTCTTGAGATATATCATGTTTCTCCTAAGATGACGTCATCAATGACGTCATACCACGTGACTATGCAGTTGCACCCCCCTTGCCACTTAGACAACTTCACCCAAGTTTGGTTGTCTGAGGTTCATCCCTTCTTGAGATATATCATGTTTCTCCTATGATGACGTCATCAATGACGTCATACCACGTGACCATGCAGTTGACCCCTTGCCACTTTTATAACTTCACCCAAGTTTGGTTGTCTGAGGTTCATCCCTTCTTGAGATATATCATCTTTATCCTATGATGACGTCATCAATGACGTCATACCACGTGGCCATGCAGTTGCACCCCTCTTGCCACTAGTCATTTGACTTGGCGTCGTCAATAACGTGTGCGGAATGAGCGAGAAAGCCCATGACGCTTGAAAATCAACTCCATACCTTATGCCTGGGCGTTATTTCCTTAGGTATGGTGCTCCGCTTGCGCGGGCCTTCGGCTAAAAAATGTAAAAAAAAAAAATCAATTAAAAAATGTAAAATAAAGAGTAACCCACCTGCTCGAAAATTTTTGGTTAATGGGGATCTCCGCTGCCCTTTAAGTAGCGCCGGCTCTTTTCTGCCCTGCCCCTAGACCCCAGTGCCTCACGGTATGAAAATTCAGGCCAACGAAAGGCGAACGGGCGCCTGGCTGTTTTTCGAGTTTTTCTTCTGCTGCTTTAATGGTAGTTTCTTGCAGCCCAGCGTATATACCAGGCACACAACTGTAGACGAACAGTTGATAACCTTTGGGTTATCTGTCTATGGCTGTTCGCAAACTGGACTTGGATTAGTGATCGATATAGTTGTCTTGCCCGGATCTGACAAAACGGAAAGAAGTCAACCAGTCGAGAGGTTTATTCTTGCTAATATATAGATTGGGGCACTGCCTAAAAGCGGAACTCGCAAATAACAACAATTAAGCACTACTTCACTGACAATCAGGCCACATATTTATTGTACTACAAATCCCTCATTATTAAGATGTTATTTTACACTTTTTATACACCTACTTCATAAATGAATAAAAAAGGTTGCACATGTACTGTTAAATAGCTAATTATTCACATCAGTATTTTACATGCATTTCACAGATACAGTGTAGTAACCTAATATCCATGGAAAACTGTGCCCGGGGTGGGGGGACTCCCCTATTTTTGGGGCGGTGGTGCTTGTCAGGAACTTTCAATTTGACCTCTAAAAGGTACCAACAAGTAATAGCCTGAAATTCAGACGTATTTTCCCTTGCAATTTTGTTGATTTATTTGCTATAACGGTCCCCTAACAGGTACCTATCTGAAAAAAAATATTGTTTTCACTTGGGATTATGCAGGGCATACAGTAAAACATCATTACTGGGAGTGAATTATGTGGAAAATTTTTGTTGATTGTGCATAGAAAAATATGGCAAATTGTGCCAGAAATTAATAATATGGGGCGTGAAAAATTCTCTAAAGGTGCAGCATTTGCTGGAAGATGCCAATTTCCTTGGGAGGGGGGACTCCCATATTTTGGGGCGGGGTGCTCATCTGGAACTTTCGATTTTACCCCAAAGGGTACCAAAAAGGGTGTGGCTTAGTTGATTTTGACCCCTAAAACGAACCAACAAGCTAGCTTGAATTTCAGACATATTTTACCTTATGTAATTTTCTCTCGTATTTTTTAGAAGGGAAAATATGTCTGAAATTAAGGCTACTAACAAGTATGATATTGATAAAACCATTGTTGATTTATTTGCTAGAATGGACCCCTAACAGGCACCTTTCCGGAAAATATTGCAAGTTTTCAAATTGTACCCCCTAAAAGGTACCAGAGGCCTGATTTAAACCCTAAAAGGTACGACGAGCACCCCCACCCCAAAAATAGGGGAGACCCCTCTGGAAACTGTGCCTCAACCCTAAAGAAATTGCAACATAAGTTTTATTGTGTGATTCCAGAAATTATCCATACCCCTCCCACGGAACTGGTTTGAGATGTGAGCCCCCACCTCTCTGAAATTTCCTGCGAAAAATACACTGACGATATTAGAAACCATATGCTTTGGTAATTAAACCAATCAGGAATGAGCAAACCTATAGTCCAGGGAATCTATTGCATCTTTAACACAACTGGATATTAGCACAGGGCACAATAAAACAATAATGTGATTGCAGAAAAATACCTTTACCTCCCCAATGGAACAGATTTGGAAATTCTTCCAGAGCGGGAATATATATACTTGTTGTAAAATGCACAAACTTGCTAGCTCTAAAGTAACTGGTAACGTACAGTAGGTAACACCAGGAAATCACTTTCACTCTTAAGGACCTCATAATACCAGTGGGTTCCAGGGGTTACTAGTACCTCAGGCACTGGAAAGCCTTGCTATTGTCTTGCATGTGTTTCATTTAACCCGCCCTAATGTACCACAGAATATCAGCACCATGAACTATAAAAACAAAGAATCAAAATCAAACTAGGATATCTAGTACATGACAGCCTGAGTTGTTAGATCAGTAAGGCTTAGTAGAGGTCTGGAGTGTGAAACACCATGACTGAGGTCTTGAGGTAATATTTAAATGACCCTTATTCGGACTTGATCAGGGTCCAGTTGCTCGAAAGTGGTTTAGCACTAATCCAGGATTAATTACCATGGTGACTCGATGGTTTTGTTCAGAACTAAACCTGGTTTAAATTTAATCCACCTTTGAACAACCCGCACCAGCAACTCAGAGTGATCTCAGTAAATACTGGTCTCATGTAATCACTATTACAATCCTATTGAGGGAAAGAATCTGCAGCTTTGTTTTAGCTAAAGCACGAAAATAATTTAAATTGTGAAAAAGAAGCATTTCTCATGGAATTTTAGCCACGGTTGTATCATCGACGCTCGTGAATTACAAGTCACTCAACCTTTAAATACGAGAAAGAACAATGTACTGCGACTCGTTTTCTCGACAAAGAAATACCGGAAGGTGCAGTTGCTTTGGCAGCAATATTAAGGTAAGCTTTTAAGTTAAGCTTATTTTCGAGCTTTTTGGTTTTGTGTGACTGACCAATTTCTCACTGAAGAAAAAAAAATGTTCCTCTTTGCTGCATGGCTGCAGATGTGAGATCAGTTATTCTAATTAAATGCAATCAAGAGAGTAAATTAATGCTATATTTTATGGCAGTAGCATAGGATTATTTTTGAGTTTTGACTTTCTGAATAAAACCCCCAAAACTTAAGTTATGTTTTGCCTGTGTGCTTCAGCTTGCTCTGACTCACACACATCAACTCATACACACACAAAAAAAGAATAAAATGAATATTCAAAGCTGAGTTTAGTGGATGGAAAATTACTGTAATTTTGCCAAACAACAAATTCGCTGCTGAAAAGTCCCAGGAGGTGCGGCATGGCTGTCAGGTCTCAACATTTCTCACCAATGAGCAATCCAGACCTCACTCAGACAGCGGCGGACAAAAGTATCGTAAACACCCAATTCCCCCTTCCAATGTTGGAGCATGCCAATTTGAATTAACGCTGCGCGCACCAAACAACATTGAACAGGGGAGCGGGGAACAGCCTGGATAGCCAAGTGTTTACTTATTTTTGTCCCCCATTGTAGCTTGTTGGTTCCTTTTTGGGGTCAAAATCAACTAAGCCACACCCTTTTTGGTACCCTTTGGGGTAAAATCGAAAGTTCCAGATGAGCACCCCGCCCCAAAATATAGGAGTCCCCCCTCCCAAGGAAATTGGCATCTTCCAGCAAATGCTGCACCTTTAGAGAATTTTTCACGCCCCATATTATTAATTTCTGGCACAATTTGCCATATTTTTCTATGCACAATCAACAAAAATTTTCCACATAATTCACTCCCAGTAATGATGTTTTACTGTATGCCCTGCATAATCCCAAGTGAAAACAATAATTTTTTTCAGACCTGTTAGGGGACCGTTAAAGCAAATAAATCAACAATGGTTTTGGGAGCCTGAATTTCAGACGTATTTTCCCTCGTAAGAAAATACAAAAGAAAATTGCAAGGGAAAATACGTCTGAATTTCAGGCTATTACTTGTTGGTACCTTTTAGGGGTCAAATTGAAAGTTCCTGACAAGCACCACCGCCCCAAAAATAGGGGAGTCCCCCCACCCCGGGCACAGGTTTCCATGGATATAGGTTACTACACTGTATCTGTGAAATGCATGTAAAATACTGATGTGAATAATTAGCTATTTAACATTACATGTGCAACCTTTTTTATTCATTTATGAAGTAGGTGTATAAAAAGTGTAAAATAACATCTTAATAATGAGGGATTTGTAGTTCAATGGCCTGATTGTCAGTGAAGTAGTGCTTAATTGTTGTTATTTGCGAGTTCCGCTTTTAGGCAGTGCCTAAATCTATATATTACGGTGCAGTTTGCTGAGAATATATTTCATTCCCACCTTCCACAACGCTACTACGGTGCAGTTTGCTTGAAATATATTTCATTCCCACTCTCCACTACGCTACTACGGTAATACGGTGAAGTTTGCTGGGAATATATTTCATTCCCACTCTCCACTACGCTACTACGGTAATACGGTGGTGCAGTTTGCTTGAAATATAATTCATTCCCTCTCTCCACTACGGTAATACGGTTCCGTTTGCTGGGATCATATATTATTCATCACAGTTTTCCGAGATCGAGATACTCATGCTTCGATTATTACTTGTTATTTCAACCTTATCACAAGCGGTGAAAGAATGCAAGGTATGTAAGATATGCCACTACGCTACTACGGTGCTACGAGCGTAGTAGAGAAAATCTCGGTCATATATCGGGCCCATGGACCATTGTGCCGAGCGCGAGACAGGAAGTGCTCCCGCGCGCTAGAGCTACTGGAATCCCATCTAGAGAGCAAGTCCGAATCGCTGTTCTGCGCTGAAGGTATATGGATAGCCCGTATTTCAAAGTCAGAAGTCGCCGAAAGGTAGCAAAGTTCCCGCAGGCAGCCTTTTATAAATGTGTCACGACATCGTCCCGAGTTCAAAACTGTGACGGCCGCTTGATTGTCACAGCGAACGGTTAAACGGAGGCCTCGCCAACGGCGACCCCACAACTTGACTGCCACCACAATTGTCAATAACTCCAAACAATTGATGTCCAGGGATTGCATGCTAATAAAGTCTGGAAATCGCTCGTGAAAATATTGCACCACGCATACACCGCCACAACCACTTAAGCACGCATCCGTAGTGAACATTTCTCCCGGAGAAGTCCAATCCGTTGTCTTAATTAAAGATACTCCATTATATTCCCGTAAGAATCGACACCACCAACAAAGATGTTTGCGAAACTCAGCATTTCCTGAAGCCGATCAGGAGTTACAGACAGTGTAAAGTTGTTAGTGTCGATAAGTATTCCCAAACAATTCATAACAGGCGCTGGCGAACAGGCCTTAGAACTGGATTCTTCAAGTCCAAGAGATTCCAATTGCTGAAAATCAGAATCAGCGTCCGCCGGCAAGGAAACCCCAATAAAATCGTCCAAATAGTTAAACATTACTTTTCCTTGCTGCTGGTGGATCCATGAAACGGCAGAAGTGGAGCGCTGACACGCCATTGCAGCCGATCGCAAACCGATAGTTAAAACTCTATCAAAATAGTATTGCGAGTTCCACTGATATCCTTATAACTGATAGTCCTTTGGATCTCAGTGCTATTAAGGCATGGCTATGGAAGGAAAAGCGTAGGGGGTGGTCTATATTTAATGCATTTACTCATTTCTTTACGAAACTTAATTCATGTTACAGAGCACCCAGAACTTAACAAAGTTTGAGTATCGTTTCTATGACAACCTGGAATGTGACCTTTGAACCTCATTTTTAACGGAATTTTAAAAACTGCCCCTGCTGACAGGGAAAATGCATAAGAGGCAACAAATAAATTAGTGGAAAAAATAATACTTACCTTGGTGTTTGTAAATCTAATTGGAAATGGTGCACAACACACATGGATAAGAAGTTATCGAAGGGTATCGAATTTCACATTGTCCTAAAATTGGATTCCCAATGGAGAAGTCAACTTTTCCAATTAGATCAACAATATATACCCAGACTTAAGTCACTTGGCACTAAAACATTTTCAGGATTCAAAGCCTTTCCCTGTCCGCAGGAGCACTTTTAAAAAAATCGTTATCTTCGAGTTCAAAGGTCACATTCAAAGTTGCCATACAAGCAGCTACCAAAATTTACTTATTTTTCAACTCCACACAGGTTGAAAAACTTTAATTAACCGAACAGTTGAAAGCACTGGAGTTAGACCACCCCCTAGGTTTTATGACAATTCGTTTGTCAGCCATGCCTTAATGGTGCTGAGATCCACCGGAAACTGACGATAAGCTTCGCGAAGGTCGCGCTTGTATAGCATACAACCAGGGCCAAGTTGAACTACTGCGTCCGTAATATCTCAATAGTAGGATAGCGCGTAACAACCGGATCCCCTAGAAAACTATCAGAAGGAGTCCCATCGTTCACAGACGACCCGCAAGGCCAACTCAAATCAACAATTATAAGGCGCTCAATAGTGTCTCGCTTGGGTACTGTTGAGGGGCGAAACAACAAGGCCATCGGGAAACGGTGGTTGACAAAACGGTCCCGCCACACGACCTAACTGAATCTTCCGTTGTAAATGCGTGGAGACCTGTTCCGGAAAATTAAACGCACCTTTATGAGTGCGTGCATCGTAGAGCGGCAAAGTGTCGGTCATAAACCCGACCGGCCAACCAAACTCCATAAAGTCGCAAATTACGTGATCCTCGTAGTTCTGTAAAAGAGCTCGCCATTCCGGGATATTTAGCCTGCTAGGAACGGCTAGTCGTGTACAAACAAAGTTAGGGCGTCCTGAAAGGCGAACCCGCAAATGCGCATCAATAAAAAAACTCTGAGGAATCACGAGACACGTGGGTCACACTCCCGGTTTCAACAGACCCCTCAACGATTGCCTGCTGGGAATCCTCTCTAAACAAATCACCAGTAAACGCGTCGGTCATGCAATCCGCATAACAGTCTTGAACGCCAGCCTTGTCGCGCTGGGAAGCAACAAATTGTGAATCGGAGGCCGTGGGGAATCACGACAGTATAGCACACCTGTATCCACAGGCAGGGAAACATCCAAATCTGAAGAAATGACCATACACTCAGTACGACAGTCTTGAATAACATCATTATCAACACAATCAATTAACTCGGAATCGAAAGCCCTGGCGCCAGAGCCACGACAGTCGAGATAACCATCTCCGGAAACCACTGACAAACAAGTAACAGAACAGTCATGTCCCCTAAAATCGGCAACCAGAAACGCCCCCAATCTTCTGCAAGAAGGGGGAGTTACTGCTTAGTTTTTTGACGAAGAGTCTTTACGAGGGCACTCCGGTGAATATTCCACGTACGATTTTGCACCCAACAGGCCGCACAAATATGCTTCACCCACTTCCGCTCGCCACGGACCGTTCCATAGCGATCCTTCTTGTGAACGCATTTTTCCTTCTGGAACTCCCAACAAAAGAGAACGGGACCAGAACCAGACTTTTTTGAAAAGCTCAGAAGCCGGCCGTGTAGTGTGTGGCTTTCCAAATGCACAAAGGAATCGCCCCACTGTAGCAATCCCCTCTCGATTTCGAGAAGCACCGCGCCATGGAAAGCGCGCACCGCCTCCCATTCAAACAATTGCGCGTGATACTTAAGGGCTACCAAATGTTTCTCTCGTTCCGCGCGTTCCATCTCGCTGACCTCCCGAGCCTGCAAGATTTGCGCATAGCCCGCAACAAACTCCGCCATTGATAACTGGTCATAGGTAGGCTCTTTGTTAGCGCGGGTCAAACAAAGAAAACGCTGGGGCCACAGCTGTTTACAAGTTACTTCAGAAGTAGGGCGGTCCTCCTTTCCCGACTTTAACTTACCCTTTTTGGACCGAGATGGTTCGCGAACCAACGGAGCGGCAGCGCCATCCAACTCCTCCTCCGAATCGCTAGAATCGGGAACTTACTGGGCAACCTGTTGTTCCGCAGCAGCGAAAAGTTCTCGCATCGCTTGCAGCTCCGGCAAAGTGACCCTCTCGTTAGCGCTCCCTGACTCGTGCGCGAGGGAGGCAAAACAGCGGTAGCGCTGGGGGATGATGCCAAGGCAGCTCGCATCTCTTGCTGATTAGATTTGAGGGACTTTACTTCGACGGTCAGGCTGCTGACGGCGTCGGCCAACGACGACATGATAGCCTGGCTCTGTTCTCTGGCATCTGCCGTAGCCGAGGTTGCTGTTGTATTACTGGTCGCCGAAACGTCGCCTGCGTCCAATAAACCTTCACAATTTTTTTGACATAGGACCAAACCCGTGCTCCTGTGCCTGTCGTTTGCATCCAGGACATTTCGTAGGCGACCCATGACAAAAATACAGATTACAAATTGGAATAATAATGAGGAGTACTTGAACAGCAGCTAAAAGAACTGATATTCAATCTACCTAAACTATGCTTATTATTATGCTGGATTGTGAAATTAATCTCTTTGAGCCCGCGAGCCGCTTAAAGGAGGGGAAATTGCTGTTGAATACAAAAATAAGTTATTTGTGCATTTTCGGTCAAGCAAAACGGGCAAAATATTGTCCAGAAAGGTAAACATAGCTAGGTAAACTTCCACAGGAGACATACCTGAAGTCTTCTCTTGTGTAAGCGTTTCTTGTAACAGCTAAACAACCAAGATTTACAGGAATTTGACCCGGGGAACTGTCCTTATCTCATGCGTTCTTGTAGACTTTAGTTCATTCATTGCAGGCATTTCCTGCCACTACATTCACAGTCAACGAAGATTTCCCTTCATATCCTTCCGTAATAAAGAATGAAAACTAAAACAAGTCGTGCTCAAGTCCATAAGGAATTCACATTTTGCTTTCCACAAGTTTCGGAAGATAATTTTCATGAAAAGAAACCGATTTTTTCCACTCCATCGATCTCCGATCTTGTTGACAAGACTAGCTCAAACAGAATCGTGGTGGCGTGACAGCTAGCGCGCATTTGATTGGCTCGTACAAAAAATCCATTGTTTATTAGCCAATCAGCTTCATGAAATACCTGCACTCATTTTAAGTGCAATTTCTTTTTTGCAGTGCAATTACATTTGTAATTGGTAAACATAGCATGCAATTACATTTGTAATTGCACTGCTCTCGACCAATCAGAATCGAGAAATTTTTGCATCTATATTATTAGTTAAGTGATAATGAATTAACAAACAACACAATGGACCTATATTACACAGCACCATCTTGGATAAGTTCTTTGTTTTCCCCATGGAAACTTGTTATCATGATTAGACTATGCGTGTATAAGAACAAAAGATGGCTGCTGCGTGATTGTAGCTGCTGCTTGATCAATCACACTCGTGATTGTTGACATGTTTATTGTACTAAGTCTAACTCAACAAACTCACAAACGCTGTGAAAGTAGGTTTTCTAAAACAGAAAACATAGAACAATCTTAATACAACATAAGCAACGTTACAAAGCAACAAATCGAGCAAATCCAAGCAAAGAAACTTACCGACTTTTGACCAGAAACGTTCACAACGAACAAGCAGCAACTGACTTAAAAATATGGCGGGGGACGCGGTACATACGTCACATACGTCAGGAACGCCTGACTAAACGAAGGGATACGAACTGACGCCGAATGCACACGACAACTCACGAATGCAATACGAACGCCAAATCTACAAACGAAGACAACAAACGCCGCGCGAACTAACAAACATGTTACACTCTAAACAGATAAACATAAAATGCACAATTTGGTGGCTACACCGGCCCCTAAATGAACGTTATTTATCTCATTTATACTCAAGCCACCAAATAACAGGGTTCGATTCCCCGTATCTTTATACTCTCAATATGACTTTCGTCCGAAAGCCAAAGTCCATCAACTTCTGTTGCTTCTAATGTTCATCGACACCACGGCTATTTCAGTCCATCAAGTTCTAATCGGCACAATTTCGTCACTGGTCGATGTAGAATCTTTGTAGACGTCTTCACTTCTCCGTGTCTGCGACGCTTTGATCTTGTAACCACTGTGGAGCTAGTGAGAACTTTCGCGCTGCGAACCAAGCCATCTCTCCCTTTGAAAATCTCCACCACTCTTGCCATTGGCCATTCTCCTCTTGGGAATTTTGGATCCGCCAGCATCACCACATCTCCGACACGTAGGTTTTCTTGGACCTCATTCCATTTCTGACGCAACTGCAGGTTTGGAAGGTATTCTTTAATCCATCGCTTCCAGAAAACTTCCATTAGATACTGAGCTTGCCTCCACTGTCTTCTACTCGTCATATCTTCTTTTGTGAATACCCCGGGTGGTAATTTCGAGCTTGGGCGAAGCTGTAACAAGTGATTAGGCGTCAAAGGGTCTTCATCAGAAGGATCCTCGCTGCTCTTGGTCAATGGTCTACTATTCAGTATCCCTGCTGCCTCGGCTAGAAAAGTAGATAACACCTCATCTGTGACAATCTGTTCATGCAACAAAGATGCAAGAATCGTCCTGACAGATCTGATCATCCGCTCTTATGAGCCACCCATGTGACTGGCGTCTGGAGGATTGAACTCCCATTGCATACCTCGTTCGGAACAGAAACCATCTATCTTCTTCATGTCCCATTCACTGATTGCAGCTTGCAATTCCTTGTCAGCACTGGTGAAATTAGTCCCTCTATCGCTTCTTATCTTCTCAGGGTACCCTCTCAGGCTGATGAATCTTCTTAAGGCGTTGATCATAGAATCAGTCGTAAGTGAATGTGCTACTTCTATGTGAATGGCACGAATCGCCTGACAGGAGAAAATGCAGCCATAACGCTTCACTCGCTTTTGTCGCCCTTGTTTCACTTCTATGGGTCCAAAGAAATCCACACCAACGTTGCTGAATGGCGGCTTCTCTGGAGTCACTCGATCTTCTGGTAAATCGGACATAAACTGCTCGCATGGTAGTTTCTTTCTCTTCTGACATGAGACACATTTCGCAATAACACTTCTGACTACTGTGCGGCCCTTCACGATCCAATATCGCTTCCTGATGTCTGACAACACCAGTTCTTGGCCCATATGCCCTGCCAGTTCATGACATTCTCTAACAATCAGATTCGTCACATGATGCTTCTGGGGAAGAATAGCTGGATTCTTCAAACCGACATCGACAGAAGAGTATCTGAGTCTACCTCCTACTACTAGTATTCCATTCTTCTGGATTGTTGGATTAAGCTTGTAGATCGACTTCCCAGCTTTCTTGATCTTCCTCTTCACAGTACTCTCAGTTTTCCTGTCAGTACTTTCTTTACCGTTGAGAGTCTTTACTTCTAATGGAAATGACTCTTGCTGTACTAGTCTGACAATATCTTCTTGTGCATTACGAAGCTCCATTACACTCAGGAAGCGGCCAGTAGACACTTGCTTGACGTCTGCATTCCGACGTCTGTCTAACATCGCTCTGTGGGAACTCTTGGAAAGGATAAATGCCTTGAAACGAACCAACCAAGCAACAGCTCTTGTCAATCTTGACCACGAAGAGTAATAACTCAACAACTCATTCATCACGTTTCTCTCTTGGATGACAGAGTACACTGGAACTTCTTTTCGTACTTCTGGATCTGAGTCTGTCAAGTCTGGTAACTCCGGCGAATCAGGCCACTCATCTTCGTGTTTCCATAAGAACTCAGGTCCTCTGATCCACCGTTGGTTCTTAATCATCTCGTCCATTTTCATGCCTTTCGCTGCATCATCAGCTGGATTCTCCTTTCCGTTGACAAATCTCCACTGTGTGACTTCAGAACCGGTCCTTATGATTGTAAGCCGATTGGATTCAAATGTGTGAAACCGTTTAGAATTGTTTCTTATACACTTGAGCACAGACATTGAATCAGTCCAATAAACAACTTGATCTAGCTTGATCTCGATCTCTTCCTGGATGAAACTGCTCAGCTTGACTGAGATAACCGCTGCTGCTAACTCAAGACGGGGAATGGTGATTTCATGGATAGGAGCGAGTCGCGCTTTGCCCATAACAAAACTGCAATGAATCCTGTCATTGTCGTCAACCAAGCGTAGATATGCCACTGAACTGTAGCCTACCCGGGACCCATCAGAGAACAGATGCAACTGTGCATTCTTGATCCGGCCGAACTCTTTTGGCTTGTAACATCGATCAAGTTTGATCTGTTGCAGCTTTGTGAGATCTTCAACCCAACGTAACCACTGTGCCTTCTGATCATCACTGACATCATCATCCCATCCTAGCTTCTTGCGGCACAACATCTGCAAAATCAGCTTAGCCCTCATAGTATAAGGCGCTATAAACCCTAATGGATCGTACAGTGACGACGTCATTGCAAGAATACTGCGTCTTGTCACTGAAGACATCTTCTCCGGCTCCATCAACTTTTTTGGAATCTTCCATTCAAACTGATCACGTTCAACATTCCACTTAGTACCAAGGGCACCTTCGGTTGGCAAACTTTCAATATCTAGGTTAACGACCGACTTTGCTCTTTCAGTGTCCGGTATGTCTTCTAAGACTTCTCTGTTATTACACATCCATTTAGTCAACCGGAATCCCGCTCTTTGTAGCATCTCTCGCACCTGTCTCACTAAGGACAAAGCTCTTTCCTTGGTTGCAACTGACTTCATAAGATCGTCAACATACACATTTCGTTCAACCGTCTTCTTTGTTTCTTCATCATAGTCATCTGGATGCAGTGTAGCAGCCTTCTTCAAACAAAAGTTTGCACAACTTGGAGAGGAAGTGGCACCAAAGATGTGCTTCGTCATCCTGTATTCTTCTGGTTTATCTTCTAGGTTATCATCCTTCCACCAGAGAAAACGTAGTGCGTCACAGTGATTAGGCTCCACCTTCACTTGATGAAACATTGCCTCAATATCTCCGACGATAGCAATCGGTTCTTGACGAAACCTGATCAGTACTCCCAATAACTGATTGTTCAAATCTGGGCCTGATAGAAGCTGATCATTAAGTGATGTTCCTTGATACTTGGCTTGACAGTCGAACACGACACGTACTTTCCCCGGCTTTAATGGGTGTGTCACAGGATGGTGAGGCAAATACCAGACAATGCCTTCCGGTACTTCCAGTTCTTCTAATGGAACCCTCTGCGCATGTCCCTTATCGATGTAATCGCACACAGTTGTCTTGTACTTCTGATACAAGTCTTCATCCCTTACAAGTCTTTTCTTCAGAAGTTGCAGTCTTCTTTCAGCTACTTGCTTGTTGTTGGGTAAATGAGGCGGGTTGTGTCGCCATGGTAACATCAATTGAAAGTGTCCATCAACAAACTTGAGGGATCTTTCCATGACTTCTAAGGCTTTCGCGTCTTCAACAGAAGGAGACACCTTATTTCCCACAGTCATGTCAGTAAAATCTGTCCTCCACAGCTTGTCCATCTGACCTTTCAATTTCTCGTGTTCTTCTTCGAAACTTTCCTCAGGACTCTTCTCAAAAAGAAGGTTGACGCTCGAGCTGTCCACTGTTCCTCCGACTGCACCAATCACTGTCCATCCCAACTCATACTTCACCGCGACTGGTTCGTGATCTTTACCTGAAACGTGTTCTAATGGAAAAAACAACCCTGGCCTCTCTTTCACGCCTATTAACAACATCACAGTTCCATTGTTAATTTCTGAAATATCAATGTTCCTTAAATGAGGGAAGTGCTGTAAATCATCTTGCTTTGGTATACAGCTCTTAGAAATCGGCATATGCTTCACAGTCTTTACATCATTCAACTCAACAGAAATTTTCTCATCCAGAGACTTTACGATAATATTAATCAATTTGCTATTTACATTAGCTGAGCCTGTCATTCCGGTCAGCGTGAAATTAGTATCAGTTCCGATAACTCCAATACTCATTGCCAACTGCTCATGACAAAGTGTCAGTTCTGAACCAGTATCCAAAAGAGCATATGTTTCCACGACAGCGTCACTTCCTTGACCTTGAACTTTTACCGGTACTACTCCAAGACAGACCCTCTTCTCGCTTGTAGCTGCGGAAGCTAGCGCTACTCCAGTTCCAGATCCAACACCGGAACTACTAGCTTGAGCCTCGCCGGCCCCAGTATCAACTCTTGGACTAGGTGCGCCTGACTGATCAGCTGGTTCGCGGTTCTCGTTGTTGCGCATGCGCTCTGGAGGTGCTTGGCGATGTAATAAAGTATGGTGATCACTTGAACCACAATCTTGAATCTGACATTTGAAATGCGTTTTCGGACAATTCTCAGCTATGTGGTTCTCAACCAGACATTTATTACAAAGTTTATACTTCATTACAATTTTCCTTTTGTCTTTGAAAGATGAATTCTTAAACTCGTCACACTTCCAAATTCTGTGTTTGCCTCGACAAGCAGGACATGAAGGGGCAGAACTTTGCGGATTGGGAGAAACTGTACGTTCTGAAACTGATCCTGAAATTGATCCTGCCATTACTATTCCCTGACCCCAACTGTTCTTCGAACCCTGCTCCTTACTCCCCCCTTTCTGTTTATCATCCTTAGCAACACTGTGACACATGTCAAGTCCAAACTCGTTGTTGATCAAGCGTGCTCTGGATTCAACAAACTTTACAAAATCTCTGAATTTGGGTCTGTGTCCGCTCTCAATAATTGCACCAGCTTTTTCTGGCCTCTCAAATACATGGGAAGTTTCTTAGCTAATTCCCTTAGAGTAGTGATGTGATTTAACTCCGATGAATTTCCTGTCCCATTCCCGAAAGTGTGTGATGCGCATTGTTTAAGTGCCTTGCAAATTCCATCAATGCTGCGCCATCAGGGTTTTTCATGAAAGGTAAATTCTGCAATAATTTAATATGCGCTGCAGCTACTGCATATGGTTCTCCAAAGTTATCATGCAGAATTTGCTTGGCTGTCAAAAAACCTTTGGTAGGAGGTAAGTTTACACAACTCTCAATAGCCTTTTTAGCTTTTCCGGTACAATGTTGTATCAACAACTGCAATTTTGTTGCGTCATCGGGATTGTTTTTCTCCAGAAATGTCTCGAAATTATTCATAAATGAAACATACTTTAACACATCTCCATCAAATTGCAAATATTCGATCTTTGGATTTGTCAGAATTTGTTGTAATTTAGTTATCATTTCTCTCTGTCCATCACTGCCATGATCTACATCACGTAAACAACTTGGATTAGGACTAGGAGATTTTGGCAGTTCAGCACGTTTTGGAGCTTCACGTTCTGGAGATTCATATTTTGGCGCTTTACGTTCTGGCGCTTCATGTTTTGGCCGATAATTACCAAGAGAATAATTTTCAACATTAAACTTTCTCTCCCCGCAAACAGAAAGTTCAGCTCGTCTAGCATCCATTTCCGCTTCTAAAATTTGTAATTTCTGTCTTACCTCTTGTTCTTCTCTTTCTAATTCCTGCTTCAATTTCAATTCCCTTACTTTTAACTGCGCAAGTGCCAACTCCTCCTCTTTAGACCGTGTCGATCGCACTGACCTTGACGAACGCGACTTTGAACTTCGTTTCGATGAACTGGAAACACTACTAAATTCGTCTCCGTACCGACCGTCCTTTTTCGCTTTCCTTTTCCACATTTTCACTCCTGTGTCGATGTTTAATTTCCGCTGCACTTGCTCCATGTAGCTGTCATTAAGCTTCGCCAGCAATTCTTGATCCTCAGTCAAAGTCACAACTTCCTCTTGAACCCTTATGAACCTTTCCATAGTTTCATCAAACTTGTTTACTTGATCTAACAAAGTCTGCCAAGGAATATCAATTCTTAACATCATTGACTGGATTTCATTGTATCTTTTCGTCAAGACTCCAACCAATGCTGATCTTGAACGTTTCTTCGCCTCTACATCGGCAACCGGCGAGTCCTCCAATGCCGCTCCGCTTTCTCGTAGAGAAGTTAACAGCTCGAACTCCTTTTCCAGCCCTTCGACTCCCGGCGATTCTACCAAACCACCAGACGCTTCCATGGTACATTTACCAATGCATTAGTCGAAATCTCGTAGGCAGAAGTCGAAAACTGTAGCTGCTGCTTGATCAATCACACTCGTGATTGTTGACATGTTTATTGTACTAAGTCTAACTCAACAAACTCACAAACGCTGTGAAAGTAGGTTTTCTAAAACAGAAAACATAGAACAATCTTAATACAACATAAGCAACGTTACAAAGCAACAAATCGAGCAAATCCAAGCAAAGAAACTTACCGACTTTTGACCAGAAACGTTCACAACGAACAAGCAGCAACTGACTTAAAAATATGGCGGGGGACGCGGTACATACGTCACATACGTCAGGAACGCCTGACTAAACGAAGGGATACGAACTGACGCCGAATGCACACGACAACTCACGAATGCAATACGAACGCCAAATCTACAAACGAAGACAACAAACGCCGCGCGAACTAACAAACATGTTACACTCTAAACAGATAAACATAAAATGCACAATTTGGTGGCTACAGTGATATAGGCCCATACTCAAGTTGGCTTGGCCAAGAAGATTTCATGTGTCAAACTTGAGAGCTTAGGAAAATGTACAAAGGTTTTTCCTACCTTTGGGCTTACCGTATGACAGTTTAAAACTTTCTTTGACATATGTAGCATTGTTTCCCTAGAGAGCATTGTGATTGGTTCTTAGAATGTGTGTTCACAGGCAATATACTTAAAAGTATTCCTTGAGCCCGAATGGGCTATTGACTCAGAGGCCATGAAGGCGAGAAGAATAATTGCCTTTAGTATAAACCAACTAATGGTCTATTACAAATCCTGCATTCTGATTGCCTGAGCTACTAATGGTCTATTAGTGATAGACCATGTCTGGCAAAACCACCACCTTTCTTTCAACATAAAATAATGGAATTCATTGCCAAAACCGACCAACTAGTTGGTTTATACTAAAACAATTAGACCTCTCGTCCTCATGTGCTATGATATCAATAGACCATTCGGCCTTTGGCCTCATGGTCTAATCATCATAGCACATTCGGCCTTGAGGTCTAATTGTTAATTAGTCAAATCACACTAGTGGTCTATTATCAATGCTGCGTTCTGATTGGTTGAGCTACTAGTAGGCTATAAGTTATAGCCTACTAGCAGCGAAAAGTGTCGGATTTGAAAGCCAGAAAATGGCAAATGACCAGAACAAAAACATTTTTTGGCAATACAAATTGACCTAGTAGTGTGATTTGACTAAAACAATTATTCCTCTCGCCCTCATGGCCTTCGAGTCAATAGCCCATTTGGCCTTCGGCCTCATGGGCTATTGACTCAGAGCCCATTCGAGCTCGAGGAATAATTGTTAAATAGATAGTTAGTAGCAAAAACTCTAGCGCAAGACTTTCTAAAACCACGAAAATAAATACGTTTTAGCAACAACTCGAAAGTAGTATGCTAGTGGGTTTCTACTAAAATAGTGGATGATTCCAGCTATAACGCTTGCGCGCACTGCATGTCGATAGATGTGGGACATTTGTCGAACGAATTGTTAAAAAAGCGTGCGCTGTTTTCTGGTGATTGTGGGACACGGCTTGGGCATTTCTGAATAAAAAGAGCGCGCACGCTTATAGCTGGAATTGTCCATTAGACTACTTCGTTTTCTATGAGTCAAGTAGTCAATTTTCTATTGACTCATAGAAAACTCGAACTGGTAGTCTAATTGTTCAATAGCCATGTGCCCAGGCTTGTTGTCAACGAAAAGTCAAATTTTAGAGGTGGGAAAAAGTTATTTACCAGCTTTAGGTCTGTCCTTTTAGGGAAAAACTATGAACTCGGCCTGGAAATATTGACATCTGCATTTAATTTCCAGTAAGCTGCAATGTAGCAAGGAACAGGGGGCTGGCCCATTTCTGGTCGATGCAACCGCTGACGTATGGTGCCCCTGTGCCTTGAGGGCAGAAATGCCCTACCTGGCACAAAAACTGAACCATCTTCTCTCTGGTTTATTTTGAGTCGGTGAAGCCTCAAGGGGTGGCTTCATGGATCTACATCATCATCATTTTCTGGTTGTGTTCATCAAAGGATGGCATTTCCTCATTGTACCTGCAGGATGTGAATCAATGCTCATTTACTGTTGAACTTTACTGTACTGCATGTTACATTTACATTTATAATAGAGGTTGGCCGCTTAATGGAGGAGTACAAAAAACACATTCACTGTTGCACAGTATTTTTTTTTGCGGAAACTATTGTAAAAATGCTTCAAAAAGAACCACCACCGGATGTTTATGTTGCATTAGCGGCTTGTAAGCTTGTCACAACAAAGATTGAAGAAGCCTTTCCTCTTGTTATCAATTGTCACGACATATTCTGTCACCAAAATTGTATTAGCGGAGCTCCAGCGGGGGCCCGCGCAAGCGCAGCACCATACCAAAAGGAAAAACGTATAGTATACTATCGAGTTGATTTTTGAACTTTACGGGCATTATGGATAATTTTGATGACGTCATTGATGACGTAAGGGCACGTGACATTGGTGTAGAGTTCCTCTTATGCCAACCATACTTGGGATATGCCACAAGCGGGGTGCTGTAACACGGACACGTGATGTAACGTCATCGATGACGTCATCAGTGATAGAAAAATTAATATCTCGTGAAGGGATACCTCTAGGTCTAGGTCTAGGTCACCATGTGAGCGAAATGAAGTGGTCACTTGATATGACGTCATCGATGACGTCATCTATGCTTCAAAAATGAATATCTCATGAAAGGAAGACTCTAAAACAACCAAACTTAGGTAGTGTAGTCTAGGTCATGTCACCAGGATCCGGTTGCTCGAAAGTGGTTTAGCACTATGCAAACTCAATTTGCATTGGTAATTAACTCCCTGGGGATTGTGATAATATGCTATATAATAGAATGCACATGGACCACACCCTGTCACTTCACTTGAGGTCCACCAGTTGTGGACTCATTTGGCTTTGCTCGGCTTACGTTCAACCCGACTAACTCTAATGGCGGAGGAACAGGTTCCTAGAGCAGTGGCGGCTCAGGCTGTAGTACAACAACTTAATCAAGTTGCACCTGCACCAATTCCGGCGGGAGTTCAACAAGTGCCACTTCAACCAGAAGTTCAACCGGTCGTTCAACCAGTCGTTCAACCAGCAGTTCAGCCAGTAGTTCAACAGGCAGCAAATGCACCACAAGCGCAAAATGAGGTATGATGACTCCAGCTTTGCTTTTTTCGTATTTGTTCGGTAATTTTCTTGCAAGAGCTTATTTTTGAAGTAATGAATTTCATAATAGTTCAAAATGCCTGTGAGGTTTACCTGTAGTGGTGAATTGTGTAATATTTTAAAATGCCTGCGAGGCTTACCTGAAGTGGTGAATTGTTTAATAGAATTATTTCAAAATGCCTGCGAGGCTTACCTGAAGTGGTGAATTTCATAATATTTCAAAATGCCTGCGAGGCTTACCTGAAGTGGTGAATTGTATATTTCAAAATGCCTGCGAGGCTTACCTGAAGTGGTGAATTTCATAATATTTCAAAATGCCTGCGAGGCTTACCTGAAGTGGTGAATTATGTAATATTTCAAAATGCCTGCGAGGCTTACCTGAAGTGGTGAATTTCATAATATTTCAAAATGCCTGCGAGGCTTACCTGAAGTGGTGAATTTCATAATATTTCAAAATGCCTGCGAGGCTTACCTGAAGTGGTGAATTTCATAATATTTCAAAATGCCTGCGAGGCTTACCTGAAGTGGTGAATTTCATAATATTTCAAAATGCCTGCGAGGCTTACCTGAAGTGGTGAATTTCATAATATTTCAAAATGCCTGCGAGGCTTACCTGAAGTGGTGAATTTCATAATATTTCAAAATGCCTGCGAGGCTTACCTGAAGTGGTGAATTTCATAATATTTCAAAATGCCTGCGAGGCTTACCTGAAGTGGTGAATTGTATATTTCAAAATGCCTGCGAGGCTTACCTGAAGGGGTGAATTGTATATTTCAAAATGCCTGCGAGGCTTACCTGAAGCGGTGAATTGTGTAATATTTCAAAATGCCTGCGAGGCTTACCTGAAGGGGTGAATTGTGTAATATTTCAAAATGCCTGCGAGGCTTACCTGAAGTGGTGAATTATGTAATATTTCAAAATGCCTGCGAGGCCTATTTGAAGTTCGTGAATTGTGGATTTCGAATTGCCTGCGAGGCCTATTTGCCTGGAGGGGGGAATTGTGTCATTAATTTGATTCAAAATGTCTGCGATTGTGAGTCCCATCGGAATAAGTTCACGTGAAATGTACTTATAATTTGATTTGCCTGCGAGGCCTACGGTGAATTATTGTGTATTTTTGAATTGCCTCTGACGCTAATGTGACTAATTAGTGTGATTTTTTCAGTTCCTGAATCAGTGAATTTTGTACTTTCAATTGCCTGCATGGACCTGAAGTGGTAAATTGTGCGATTTAGTTTACCTGTGCGCGAGGTGAATTAGGTTTAACCTGAGTGAATGATTTTGATTTTTAGTCGCGTTCGGTCGCCAGCGAAACGTACCGGACTGGTAATTTGCAGAATTTTAATTATTTTATTGCTTATAGGATGAGTGGTAAATTGATGAATTTAATTTCGATAGATTGCCTGTAAGGTTTTCCTAGAGGAAGTAACTTTTGTTTTTGTATTTGTTTTGCAAATTTGTTTATAATGATAATGGATATGATGATAATAATAATAATAACAGTTTACCAGTTTCAGTTGTAGGTGCCTTGTTGATAGTAATTCATGTGTTGGTTGTTTTATGTTATTCTCAAGCTAATTTTTGTTTTGGAAATTTTTTGTATGTTTGTTTCGCATCCATCTGGTATGGCTAGGACATTTTGTCAACTCTCAATGTCCTTATTTCTTTGGAATATTTATACAGGATGGGACCAACTTGGCTGGGGTAATGCAGAGGTTAACGAGGCTTGAGAACACGGGTCAGAATGCCACGGTTGAGACAGCTTTGCAAGAAATCAGACATTACCTGAGGGCGCCAGCGTTTTATAAGGACCAGGCCATTGATCTGCTGATTAATTTAAAAATTGTGGCCAAGGAGACAGCGCGTGAGAAAGCTGGCTTCTACAGTGCCGTCCTTCTTGCTATGCAGCAGAAGATCTGGGCCCCTGTTCCACAGTTTAAAAAATATCTGGAGGCGTTGTTAGGGGATAAGGATAGTGAATCTGTCTTTAAGTGTTTAGCTTCAGTAGACAAGGCTATGCGTTTGGAGCCTGTGCCTCAATACCAGAATCGTGGTGCTTTTGGCCAAAGGGGCAGGGGTCGTGCCTCCAGGATAAATATTCAGTGTTACAATTGTGGGCAATTTGGCCATTTTCAGAGTTTTTGTCCTTTTAGACAAGCGGGTCCACCCCCGAAGAGGGGAAGATTTTCTGGGGGGATGCAATACCCTCCGACATTTTAACACTTCCCCATGGACAATGTTGTGCTCGGGGTAAAGGAATGAATTGGACTTTGGAACGGATTAGGCTTTGGAGTTTTGGAGTGTCATAATTATTTATATATTTATTTGTACTATAGGTTATGGATGGCCTATGGTCTAAATAATCAGTAATTCAATAAAGATTATTTATATTGTCTATGGGTTCCGATATGTGTTATTTTACAAGCATGTCTGCATATCATTAGTTTTCTGTGTGCCTTGTCTCTGCCTATTCTGCCCGGCTTAGCAATTATTTATGTGTCTGGATTTAGGATACACATTTTAGTGTCTATTTCTAACAATAAGACTCAATAATTTTGGTCTTGATCAGGTTAGAGTAACTCCTGCTGGCTGCCGCATCCTCCGGTAACCACCAGACGTCCTGTTTTCAGGCGTATTGAAGTTGCTCCCTCCTGATTGGGAATCTCGGTTTCGTTCCATGCAATGTCACATTTGTCACAATTATTTACAAGACTATTTCGCATTTTGTTTTCTTAGTAAACACTCAAATTTTGTTTGGTCCTTCGTTCTAGATTGTGAGTCGTAAAAGAAAGTTCGTTGCTGATAAGGACATCAGAGAAAATCTCTGGTTCAATTTCGAGGTCAAGTAAAAAACTTCTTATCAGGAAATGTGACTTCATGGGTGGATATAAACGGGATTCCCGTACAGGAGGGATCAACAACAGGAGTAAAGGAATGGAATGACGTTTTATCATCTGGTGGAATACCGGACTTGGAAACTATTCGCTTAAGGAACCCAGACACTTTCACGGCCGGAGAACTACACAAACATCCTGAAGCCTGGGAAAGAGTTCTCGAGGGACATCCACTGCAAGATTGTTTAAATGATTGGATTCGGAATAAAGTGGATATACTTAACTTCTCTAAGCCTTTCTTGGGCAAGTTCAAGAAAGTCAAGTATGCTTCCATGTTACCGCCTCAGAAAGGGTTTTTTAATCATGCTTCTTGTAAGAAGTTCTCTGATTTCATTTGTACGGAAATTTTAAATCGTATTTAAGACGGGCGCTTTCAAGATATGGGGAGAGGTGGGCGTCGATGATCCCCCTCATTTGGTTCTACCTTTAACGATAGAGCCATCCAAACCACGTTTATGTATTGACGCAAGGTTCTTGAATTTATGGATGAGGGACACGCCCTTCTCCCTCGATCAACTGTCTGATGTAACCAGATACGTCTATGAGGGTTCCTTTATGACAAAATGCGACGATAAGTCGGGATATGACCATGTTCTTCTATCGGAAAGTTCTCAGAGCTATTTTGGGTTTAATTTTGGCGGCTTTTGGTTTGTTTGCGCAACATTACCGTTCGGGTGGAAAATTTCTCCATACGTGTACCACACTATTGGTTTGGCAGCTTCAGGCTTCCTTAGAGCAAAGGGGATTCCCTGCTCTCTATACATTGATGACCGGCTAAATGGAGAACTGTTAACGCCCACGGGACCTTGGTCGATTCTTCCAGCGCACATATCTCCTAACTTTCGTTTCCTAGCAGCAAAGGGCGCTCTGTTTGTGGTCCTGTCGGTGCTCATAGATCTTGGATATACTATTGGAATTAAGCAGTCCGTCTTATTTCCCACTACATCTCTGGAATATTTGGGGTTTATTATAGATTCCATAAAACAATCATTTTTGGTTCCCCGTCGTAAGATAGAGTCCTGGGCTTCTCTTAGAGAGAGAATCCTTGCATGCAAGGCTACAATAGGAGTGAAAACTTTACAGCGCTTTCAAGGGAAATGCATCTCATTTTCTTTAGCTGTCCCGGCTGCGAAGCTCTTCATTAGGGAAACAAGTAGAGCCATTGCTTCCGCCCCGGAAAATGGTCCAGTATCACTATCACCATCTTTGAGGGAAGAATTGTCATATTGGCGGTTTCTAGATGACTGGAAACAGTCCCTCCCTTGGAGGGAAGAGAAGCATCATTGCATCTCCATTTCTACCGATGCATCCGGGAGGGGTTGGGGTTGCACCGTCCATTCCCCGTCTGGCGACCAGAGTTTTGGAGACTACTGGGATGAAAATCATTTTTTGTTTTTGTTTTTGTTTTGTTTTTTGTCAGATAACATGTTCAGTCTGTTATATTGTATTTCTCAGGTTTGATTATGTATAATCATCAATAAAAATAAGAATATTGTTAGATTGGATTAAATTAAATAAGGTTTGGGAAGAAGGATGTTTGTCCTGGGTTTTTGTTTGGGAGTTTTATTGTTATGTGGACTTAATGATAAGTGGTTGGAGTAGGCTTGGGGAAGACCAGAGCGATTCCCCATACCTTATTATCATAACAATACACAGGGAGGAATATTACACTATGCAAACTCAATTTGCATTGGTAATTAACTCCCTGGGGATTGTGATAATATGCTATATAATAGAATGCACATGGACCACACCCTGTCACTTCACTTGAGGTCCACCAGTTGTGGACTCATTTGGCGGCCCTCCCACCCACACCCTAGAGTTAGTCGGGTTGACCCTGTCTACACCATCTTTCGCCTGGCCTAGGCTTGTCCCAGACCAGAGCGATTCCCCATACCTTATTATCATAACAATACACAGGGAGGAATATTACACTATTCCAGGATTAATTACCATGGCGACTCGATGGTTTTGTTCAGAACTACTGGTTTAAATTTAATCCACCTTTGAACAACCCGCGCCAGATGAGCGAAATGAAGTGGTCACGTGATGTGACGTCATCGATGACGTCATCTATGCTTGAAAAATCAGTATCTCGTGAAGGGAAGACTCTAAAACAACCAAACTTGGGAAGTGTAGTCTAGGCCACCAGATGAGCGAAATGAGGTGGTCACGTGATATGACGTCATCGATAACGTCATCTGTGCTTGAAAAATCAATATCTCGTGAGAGGAAGACTCTAAAACAACCAAACTTGGGTAGCGTAGTCCAGGTCACCAGATGAGCGAAATGAAGTGGCCACGTGATGTGACGCCATCGATGACGTCATCTATGCTTGAAAAATCAATATCTCGTGAATGGAAGACTAAAACAACCAAACTTTGGTAGTGTAGTCTAGGTCACCAAATGAGCGAAATGAGGTGGTCTCGTGATATGACGTCATCGATGACGTCAACTATTCTTGAAACATTTATCTCGTGAAGGGAAGACTCTAAAACAACCAAACTTTGGAAGTGTAGTCTAGGCCACCAGATGAGCGAAATGCAGTGGCCACGTGATGTGACGTCATCTATGCTTGAAAAATTAATATCTCGTGAAGGGAAAACTCTACAACAACCAAACTTTGGTAGTGTAGTCTAGGTCACTAGATGAGCGAAATGAAGTGGTCACGTGATATGACGTCATCTATGCTTGAAAAATTAATATATCGTGAAGGGAAGACTCTAAAGCAACCATGCAAACCATGTACACATTGTAAATCCCTTTCATTCACACAGAAAATTTTATAACCAGGAGCTCCGCTTTTAGCCAGTGGCTAAATCTATATATTATCAATCATGGAATTCCAGTGATTTTTTTTTCATGACCACCCTGGAAACTGTGTTATACACAGTGAAAAGAACTGTAGGTCATATTATTAGCAAACACATTGTTATTAATCTTTTGTTTACAGAGGGTCTGCATGTATGTACATGTACCCTACCTCACAAGCTGGGGCCATTTCTCTTTGAACTGTTTCAATGTGAATGTCTGACCAAGGAATCTGTGGACTAAACTAAAAAATGACTCAATGTCATCTGTGGTGCTAGCTCTTGGATGTTCTGCATAGCAAAGTACAGCATTCTGTTGTCTGCGGATTCTTGACTCTCAATGTTAGTAGTTACTTAAACACAAAGATTATTCCTTGAATATTTGAAAGAAAAATGTCCATTGAAATTACTTATTAAGCTGAATTTGCATCTAATTGGCAGGAGTTTTGACGATCCACTTCCGCTTCCGTCGCCCCAACTGTAGGGATAACCTGTACGAAAACCGGGTATTTGAATATCAATTTTTTTGTTCGCTTTGAAATTATTTTTTCGAAAACTACAAATAACAATATAGTAGATTAGCCCTTCCGCTATATATCCATCGAAGTTCTGTTGCCTAAAAGCATTTGGTTGATTTACTATGAGTGTTTTCGCTATGCTGCCCGATTTCAGTTTCCTCCCTTGCTATTCACTAGGTTGTGAAGGTCAATGATTCCTTTGTTATGAACAATACTGACAATGGCCAATCATAAATAAACATGACGTAATCTCGTTCCCTAGGGTCCAAGAGGTAATACAATACACAGGATTCCCATTGACAGATAAAAGAACGGAGAAAAAAGCATTAAAATAACACATTTACCGGAGGGGTGAGCTCCCTGTGACATCATGAGCTTTTGGTTCTGTACACTAGCAGTTACTTACCTATCTGAATCAGAAAATCTACCAAACTTCCACTGAAAACAAAACAGCACAGCAGCGTCAATAGAATGTACGTTACACAGCCATTTGGCTCCGCGCAAGTCCTCAGAAATTACATGTACTCACTCTACGTCACGTCCGATAATTTTTTTTTTTATTTTGACGGGGGGTCCATGGACTAGTCCACCAGAGGGTCCATGGACCAGTGGTCAGCGTTTTGTCCTTGTCCCCGCGGGAAGGCTAGTTTTGATATATTCACTAATCGTACCAACGTATAGCTCGTCCTCATATCTGTAAATCTCTATTTTTACAGTTGGAAGCTATCCTCGAGCAAACGTTGTTGCTAAACAAGTCATTTTAGCTTCTCCAAGTAGGGTGCACATATTCAAATCGTCTACACCATATATCTTAGATTATTAACAATTTACTTTGTCATGAACACAGAAAGTGCTGCAATTCTGACTGTTTTCACAATACTCTTCTTTCAAATTGGGTCAAGTGGGGCCTGTTTGTTCGTGACTCTGAAGTCATTTGACTATTCCCCGACATGTTTTCTATTTGTTTGTGATCTCCCGTGATTCTTTGGTATGCAAAAGAAATTTGAAGAAGCATTGCTCTGGATGACTAGTATACAGGGAACGTCGTTACAGACGCTAACAGTATAAATATCAAATCAGGGAAGGGGGATAGAAGTGTACCTGGGTGTGATATCTTGACCTAACATATCTGTTTCCATCACGCTAGAAACATTTCCAAGACACTTTCCTTGCGATTTTTTTGTTATTTAATGTTAATTGTTTTCACCTTCAAACACCCGTCGATAGTAGGTAACTCTCTTTGTCCTTAGGAAAATCAATTATTAAGGAGTTCTTATATTGTTTGTTGGATTCCTAAACGTAGGAAGTAGAATCGTCAGTGAATGACAACAACTACAGAATGAAAGGAAGCATCCTTTCAGCTACCGTGCAAATACGACATTGGTAGCCATTCTCGCAAACAAAATATGCAAAATCTGTAATCATGTTTAGCCAGATTTCCATGTGCCGCGCGATCTAGGATTTGTTTGCGGCAGGTGCAAACCTCAAGGTTAAAATATGCTTCGCTTCTTTAATGTTTATGTTAGATATTTGTCGCCTTATGTCTCTGAACTTGCTCTTTAAACTATGCTGTCGAAAAAGCATGACCAACGAGAGAACTCGACCCAAGATTGGCTTCCATCAAACAAGAGCAAACACAGCCGTCTGGATGCTATATTCAATCTGAACCTGAGTCATCCGGAGCCTGTTATTGCTGAGCCACGTAAGTGCACATGATTTTCAAAGTAGATTTACTTACTTTATCTGGCGCACAATGATTTAGCAGCAAGAAAGATATGCACATTAGGAACGAGAAATATGAGCCGGTGGGCGACAACTATTGCTTAGGTGGTATATCGATGAAAATGCAGACAGTGTCTTAGTTGATGCGACGTAATTATTGATCTCTTAATTTCCGCCATTTAATGCCATTTGTTGCTGGTGATATCATAATTTGAGGGGCTTTTTTACTGTGCGTCTACGTCAACCGGGCCATCCCGTAAAAAGTTTGTCATTTATAGAATAAACAGGAAATTTAATACCTGCAATACGTCTGACGATGAGTAACGAAGTATTTTGAAGTTATTTCTGCTCATAATTTTCACAAATTGTAGAGAAAAGCGAGTATTTCGATGTCTGACATTCTGAAGAAAATCAAGATCCCTTGTTCTGCACTCGTTTTCTGATGGCCCGGTTGACGTAGTCGCACAGTAACCTTGAGTTGATGTTCATGCTATATGGTAAAGTTTTCAGTTCCTCCTTGCCCGCACCTCTTGGATATCCTCTGGCATAAAAAAAACATGCATTTCTAAATCTGAACGTTTAGTAACTGGGTTTTTGGAATGTTTCCTTGTAGTCTAGGGGCAAGCGACGTAGCACCCAAGGCGCAGACACAGGAAAATAACACGCCTAAGGTCTAATTTGATCCAGATCGCATAGATTTGCTCGTGGGAACAACACCCGATATCGGCATTTTGTTTCCCCGATTGTGAGCATTGTGAACTATGGTCTTCGATCCTTTTCTGCACATGCCCTGAACTCTGGTGTCTTCCTTGCATCCCTCAAAAAGGCATAAACTGTATAATTAACTCCGACTATCCAAAAAAATCGCTAGATCATGAGGAATTTTTCAACTTCAGGCCTATCACTAACATTGCATTCCTGTCAAAAACTCGTGACCGGGTCTCTGCCACTCAAACACTGAATTACCTCGCTGGCAATGCTCTACTAGCTCAAATCTAATCTGCTTACCGTTACAGCACGGAGACTGCACTACTACGCGTATTGAATGATGTTTTGGTTGCCATCGATGGACGCAGGGAAAGGCAGTGACTATTCGTAAAAAAGTAATTACAACAACAACATTACAACAACAGCCAGGAGGGCTCAACGAACATTTTCTCTTATTTAATCAAAACATAGCAAAAACATCTTTAAGAGTACTTGCAACCATTAATAAGCTAATTATTAATCTTCGTGGGAAAAAAACATCCGTTCCTCAAAGCCAGCCAGGGAGTGCCCTTTATACTTTATTCCTAGCCAGCACTCACCTAGAGTAACAAGCGTTGCCAGCCACCATGTGCCTGATGTACTGTTATTTGCCAACCAGCACCAAAAATGATTAAATGTACTCTTTTTGCCAGCAGCCAGCAAAAATAAAATGTTGCATTGGGATTTGCGAATCGAAACTATAGAACTACTACTATGCGATGCTCTATTTCCAATTCTCAAATAAGCAACTTCTGTATTGAGCTCGGTATAAATATGAAGATGAGGGAAAACACTACTACTTCCATACACCTGTTGAAAGAATTTGCTAAATTCAACGAATACAAATACCACTCATGAGAACAAACTACTAACCACATTTATCAATAGAAAATGACATGGGATCACAAGAGGCCTCTGCTAGCAGGGAAGACATGGGATGGAACTTGTTTTAATGAGTAGTTCGCACAAACTTGACCAACGGAACCCAGGATTTTTCAAAGTACAAGTCAAACTGGCTGGTATATACAGAGGTAGCTTCGATATTTGTTTTGCTGCCCCCCCCCCCCCCCCTAAAAAGCTATATTATCGATATCAATTCATTATTACGAATTTAAGTGAAATAGACACGTCATGACTAGACTACTTATTAAATGCACATTTTACAAAATCAAAATATCATACACTTGAGTGGCGTGAAGTGCAAGTATAGTGTTACTCGCATAAAGTTCGCAAACCTAAAACAACGTACGTTGAAGGTTCGTAAACATTTTTGCTGTAACACTAAATGCACATATTTTACCCAAAAGTAAAACAAAAATCAAAAAACTCGTGCATTTGAGTGGCATGAAATGCAAGTATAGTGTTACTCGCATAAAGTTCGCAAACCTAAAACAACGTACGTTGAAGGTTCGTAAACATTTTTGCTGTAACACTAAATGCACATATTTTACCCAAAAAGTAAAACAAAAATCAAAAAACTCGTGCACTTGAGTGGCATGAAATGCAAGTATAGTGTTACTCGCATAAAGTTCGCAAACCTAAAACAACGTTGAAGGTTCGTAAACATTTTTGCTGTACTAAAATGCACTGCATATTATACCCAAAAGCCTAAAACAACAATAAAAAAAATCGTCCACTTGAGTGGCATGAAATGCAAATATAGTGTTACTCGCATAAAGTTCGCAAACCTAAAACAACGTTGAAGGTTCGTAAACATTTTTGCTGTATCACTAAATGCACAAATTTACCCAATTGGAACTCAATCACAAATAACTAAAGCCGCGGAAAAGGGTGTGGTTTTTAAGGCTCTCGATCCGTAAATGGGTTATCTTTTTTGCTTCACGGTTATTTTGACCCACGGTTTCATCCTCAGATAGCTTGTAAATTATGTTTCGCGAAATTTCGAAAGACTGTCAATTTTTGATCAAATTTTCATGTAGAGCACATTGTAGCTAATATTGTTCACTTAGCTAGCATGCTACGCATAGAATGTTTGTTGAGATATGGCCGACATAGCCAGAAAGGCCTTTCATGTGAGACTCTAGAAGTTCGTACAGAGTAGAACGATGACTAACATTTTAAAAATACACACTATGGTTGCAAAACATGCTCTACGCATTATTCGGACTTGAGCAGGATCATCTACAATTATTGTTCAAGCTGGTCGAACCGCTTATTATCATTTTGTGCTTTGTTATCTAAGGGTTGAGTAGCGAATTGTTTGACTTCCCTTGCGGTGTGCTAGAAACATCTCAAGCATCCCGGAAACTTCTGTTACTAATAAGGAAAGATAAAACTTTGAATATTCATTCACTTAGCCACTAACAACGCTAAATGTTGACCAGAAAGGTAGTCCATGTACGTCGTAGAAGTTCGTAGAAAGAAGAACGAAGTTTTTATACATCGAAAATGCTGGGTGCTCCATTTGATTGACAAGTTTATATCTACCGAAAAAATGTCCCTTATCAAAAGATGCCGTTGTGTAAGCTACATCACACAAAGCAATTAGCACTGCTTCCTTAGATCAACGAATACCCATCTGTTTTCCACTGCGGTGTGATTGCTGAAAAAACTAGGGGACACTGCGCGGAAACATCGCAAGCAAGCACAAACACAGGGTTATCCCAGAGACTATTCACATGAGGGAGGGTCTCCCCCCAAAAAAGCTATTGCTACTATAGATTCAGTTGCCTGACAAACATTTCTGTAGGAGCTACTTGCAGTTGCTCAATTAACATCATACCAGAATACATGAACGAGGAGCAGATGAAAAGTATCTGGCATATATCGAACCGTGAATTGAATATTAACTTTAGATTTTCTTAAAACAACAAAAGCTTGACAAGTGAGATATGTCGTGAAGTAAAAATCGACTAAACATCAAATGACCTTCGTTGAAGAGAGAATGCTAGTATATGCATTATGTACTTCCTAGTCGCGTCAGAGAAGTTCTTACCTTAGGGACGTCCTGGCTCACTGCGCGCCCCTACCTCAATAAGAAACCGCGTAACTTTACCCACCACTCTGCGGCACCCCGGCTTCACTAACTTTGATCAGGAGCCCAACCTTGATACCTCAATAATTCGACTCTGCGAAATTACACAGTGACTATTATCACAAAGACTGAAATACTCGTTTGTGAGTTTGTGCATACGATCTTGAAAAGGCAAATACAATCTTACCTTTACGTAAATGGATAGGGTGAAACACAGGCTGTACTCTGTCTAAGCTCTGGGCACTAAATATCTATTGAGCTCGCTATCCTTAGCTTTCGTAGCAAGCACAAAGGGAAAGGGGACCACGAGCGAGCGGCCGCCATTCTTAACTTGGCCCAACCGCCTTCCAGACCCTTATTCAAACTGTCATTGTGACAGCCAAAACTGCAGTCATTGGTCATTGACACCTGATTGTGTTTCGTTAATAATTTACGTTCGCTAGATCGGCCGGCGGAAGTGAAGTACTTGCCAGCTAAATAATGGTCAACATCACGCAACAACAGCCAACAGCGAGCAGCCAGCATGCGGTTAAGAAATCCAGCCAGGACGTGTAACATTTGGTTAAATTTCGTAGCCGGGAACCAGTATATTAAAAATCTCAGCCAAGAAGGTCTCTAGATTCGTAATTTCCAGCCAACAGATTTTCTTTATGGGGAATGGATTTTTTGAGGAACGGCTCCGGTAAACCCTCCTGAACAGCACTTTTATTTGATTTGAATCATGTTTACAACATTTTTAAGCTGACCCGCAAAATAGCAGAGCTAATCGAGGCGGGTAGCTTTTGTCATAAATAGAAAAAATAGGAAAATGTATAAATAAATATTAATTATTACACAAATAACTTGAAAAGCTGCTTGGCTATAATCAGAAAAAAAGAGAAAAGAGAAAAGGAAAAGAGTATGTAGTTATAACTTAAGTAGAAAAGCAAGTAAATAGGTAAATAGATAAATAAATAGGAGCACGTTTTATTCAGAACTATATTGAGGCAATACCGCAATTATTTCTGCCACACCAAGATAATCATCCTCCGTTTGTAGGAGTTTCTTGAGCATAAACTGAAGATGGTATTTAATTTTTTTCTTATTTTGATTGCGTAAGTATGGGGGTACACTATTCCAGATGATGGTTCCTGATCGTGAAAAAGAAAGTTTCTGTATTTCAGTTCTTGAAGGTTTTACATAATAATCTCCACTACTTGCCGATCTTGTATTATAATTATGCACATCCCTTGCTTTTGTGAAAAGATTTTGAATTGTGCTTATATAGCGCTTATTCGCAGAGCTCTAAGCGCTCTACACTTTTGATAACTCATCCCATAGAAACCAGTTTATAAACATGAGTGTGTGTTAGTATGGTGAGTAGTGACAAGAGGTTGGGCAACTTCCAACGGTCCTCGCGGTTCTTTAACGTCCTTCTGGTTCCGGTTAGTGTAGTGTATGTGAGACTAGTAACGGGACCTACGGTTTTACGTCCTTATCCGAGAAGACGCGAGGGTCTAACCATTTGCATATGTTAGAGCAAAGGCAGCACATTCTCCTCAATTATTTAGAAAAGACCCTGAGTGTTGTCCGGCCGGGGTTTCAATTGAACTCCCAACCTCCCGCACACCATGCGCTAACCACTGCGCTAACCACTGCGCTAACCGTACCTTGAAATGCTATTCGTACGGACATTTGGATTTCTTGGACATTTTACGGGAACTAGCTGAGTGTTGGTCCGGCCGGGGTTTCAATTGAACTCCCAACCTCCCGCACATAAGCCCGGCGCTCCATCACTGCGCTAACCACTGCGCTAACCGTACCCGAACCTTGAAATGCTATTCGTACGGACATTTGGATTTCTTGGACATTTTACGGGAACTAGCTCAACTGGATAGATTGTAATATTCTTTAATCATAGAGACCGACTAAGCTCTTTCAAAAGCCCCATAGTTTTTAACTTCGAGTTTTTGTTTGGTCTGGAGAGACATATAGCGCGACACTTGGAAATAAAATACGATCGCCGTGTACAAATCTGCATTATTATCACTACGCGCGGCCAAATTGTAAACCGCCCTCTCTAAAACGCTCTATTTTTGAGGGCCAAATGGCAAAACAGCGGGTCGCAAATATATTTACCGCCCTCATTCTGATTGACCGTGGTGGCGCTCCGCTACCACGCTAGACCAATCAGATCACGCAGATACCATTATAGTATCTTATATATTTTCTTTTTCTTTTTGTATTAACCTAAGTTGGTAATCTCAACGGGTGAAATAAATTGTGACCGATACGATTTTTTTGCCTTTCATCTACAGTATTCAATTCGGTTGGACGAACACTATCATACTTGTATTATTTGGCCTTGTGTATTGATAATAATGATAATAACATGACTTTTGTCGGGCAAATAGTTTATTTGTGTCCCTCGTAGCATCATTTGCTGCGCTCGGGCGAAAATGATGCTACTCGGGCCACAAATAAACTATATGCCCTCCAAAAGTCATGTTATTGTGCTATTGAATACACCTTGGCAAGGTCAATTCCACATAGTGCAGCATTAGCAGAGCACATGGCTTCCCAACCTACGTTGAACGGAGCTTTATATCTACTAACACTGACCTACCGCGTTTCTACCACCTTATCAAAACACACAAGCCCGGTCCCACCGTGAAAATCAGGCCCATTGTCTCAAACATCAACGGCCCTACCAAGTGTATCGCCTGGCTCCTTTCGCGCGCCTTTACGCCACTACTCAAAGACGTTCCCGCCCATCTTGAGGACAGTCTCCAGCTCATGAAGATCGCCCTCTCTTGGGATCTCACGAACAACAAGGACCTCCCCTATCCCTGCAGCCTTAAAGTGGTATCATTGTATACATCCATCCCTATTCAGGAAGCTATCAACTACGCCGTAGATAGTATCGACCGACCCACCCTACCCAGGATTTTTCAAAGTACAAGTCAAACTGGCTGGTATATACAGAGGTAGCTTCGATATTTGTTTTGCTCCCCCCCCCACCCCCCCCCCCCCTAAAAAGCTATATTATCGATATCAATTCATTATTACGAATTTAAGTGAAATAGACACGTCATGACTAGACTACTTATTAAATGCACATTTTACAAAATCAAATATCATACACTTGAGTGGCGTGAAGTGCAAGTATAGTGTTACTCGCATAAAGTTCGCAAACCTAAAACAACGTACGTTGAAGGTTCGTAAACATTTTTGCTGTAACACTAAATGCACATATTTTACCCAAAAGTAAAACAAAAATCAAAAAACTCGTGCACTTGAGTGCATAAAGTTCGCAAACCTAAAACAACGTTGAAGGTTCGTAAACATTTTTGCTGTAACACTAAAATGCACATAGTTTACCCCCAAAAGCCTAAAACAAAAATAAAAAAGATCGTGCACTTGAGTGGCATGAAATGCAAGTATAGTGTTACTCGCATAAAGTTCGCAAACCTAAAACAACGTTGAGGTCCGTAAACATTTTTGCTGTAACACTAAAATGCACACATTTTACCCCAAAAGCCTAAAACAAAAAAAAAAATCGTGCACTTGAGTGGCATGAAATGCAAGTAAAATGTTACCCGCATAAAGTTCGCAAACCTTAAACAACGTTGAAGGTTCGTAAACATTTTTGCTGTAACACTAAAATGCACATATTTTACCCAAAAAGCCTAAAACAAAAATAAAAAAAAATCGTCCACTTGAGTGGCATGAAATGCAAGTATAGTGTTACTCGCATAAAGTTCGCAAACCTAAAACAACGTTGAAGGTTCGTAAACATTTTTGCTGTAACACAAAATGCACATATTTTACCCAAAAAGCCTAAAACAAAAATAAAAAAATCGTGCACTTGAGTGGCATGAAATGCAAGTATAGTGTTACTCGCATAAAGTTCGCAAACCTAAAATAACGTTGAAGGTTCGTAAACATTTTTGCTGTACTAAAATGCACTGCATATTTTACCCAAAAAGCCTAAAACAAAATATAAAAAAATAGTCCACTTGAGTGGCATGAAATGCAAATATAGTGTTACTCGCATAAAGTTCGCAAACCTAAAACAACGTTGAAGGTTCGTAAACATTTTTGCTGTATCACTAAAATGTACAATTTCCCCAATTGGAACTCAATCACAAATAACTAAAGCCGCGGAAAAGGGTTTTTAAGGCTCTCGATCCGTAAATGGGTTATCTTTTTTGCTTCACGGTTATTTTGACCCACGGTTTCATCCTCAGATAGCTTGTAAATTATGTTTCGCGAAATTTCGAAAGACTGTCAATTTTTGATCAAATTTTCATGTAGAGCACATTGTAGCTAATATTGTTCACTTAGCTAGCATGCTACGCATAGAATGTTTGTTTAGATATGGCCGACATAGCCAGAAAGGCCTTTCATGTGAGACTCTAGAAGTTCGTACAGAGTAGAACGATGACTAACATTTTAAAAATACACACTATGGTTGCAAAACATGCTCTACGCATTATTCGGACTTGAGCAGGATCATCTACAATTATTGTTCAAGCTGGTCGAACCGCTTATTATCATTTTGTGCTTTGTTATCTAAGGGTTGAGTAGCGAATTGTTTGACTTCCCTTGCGGTGTGCTAGAAACATCTCAAGCATCCCGGAGACTTCTGTTACTAATAAGGAAAGATAAAACTTTGAATATTCATTCACTTAGCCACTAACAACGCTAAATGTTGACCAGAAAGGTAGTCCATGTACGTCGTAGAAGTTCGTAGAAAGAAGAACGAAGTTTTTATACATCGAAAATGCTGGGTGCTCCATTTGATTGACAAGTTTATATCTACCGAAAAAATGTCCCTTATCAAAAGATGCCGTTGTGTAAGCTACATCACACAAAGCAATTAGCACTGCTTCCTTAGATCAATGAATACCCATCTGTTTTCCACTGCGGTGTGATTGCTGAAAAAACTAGGGGACACTGCGCGGAAACATCGCTAGCAAGCACAAACACAGGGTTATCCCAGAGACTATTCACATGAGGGAGGGTCTCCCCCCAAAAAAAGCTATTGCTACTATAGATTCAGTTGCCTGACAAACATTTCTGTAGGAGCTACTTGCAGTTGCTCAATTAACATCATACCAGAATACATGAACGAGGAGCAGATGAAAGTATCTAGCATATATCGAACCGTGAATTGAATATTAACTTTAGATTTTCTTAAAACAACAAAAAGCTTGACAAGTGAGATATGTCGTGAAGTAAAAATCGACTAAACATCAAATGACCTTCGTTGAAGAGAGAATGCTAGTATATGCATTATGTACTTCCTAGTCGCGTCAGAGAAGTTCTTACCTTAGGGACGTCCTGGCTCACTGCGCAACCCTACCTCAATAAGAAACCGCGTAACTTTACCCACCACTCTGCGGCACCCCGGCTTCACTAACTTTGATCAGGAGCCCAACCTTGATACCTCAATAATTCGACTCTGCGAAATTACACAGTGACTATTATCACAAAAACTGAAATACTCGTTTGTGAGTTTGTGCATACGATCTTGAAAAAGGCAAATACAAATACAAATGCAAATATCTTACCTTTACGTAAATGCATAGGGTGAAACACAGGCTGTACTCTGTCTAAGCTCTGGGCACTAAATATCTATTGAGCTCGCTATCCTTAGCTTTCGTAGCAAGCACAAAGGGAAAGGGGACCACGAGCGAGCGGCCGCCATTCTTAACTTGGCCCAACCGCCTTCCAGACCCTTATTCAAACTGTCATTGTGACAGCCAAAACTGCAGTCATTGGTCATTGACACCTGATTTTGTTTCGTTAATAATTTACGTTCGCTAGATCGGCCGGCGGAAGTGAAGTACTTGCCAGCTAAATAATGAAGTCAACATCACGCAACAACAGCCAACAGCGAGCAGCCAGCATGCGGTTAAGAAATCCAGCCAGGACGTGTAACATTTGGTTAAATTTCGTAGCCGGGAACCAGTATATTAAAAATCTCAGCCAGGAAGGTAATTTCGTAATTTCCAGCCAACAGATTTTCTTTATGGGGAACGGATTTTTTGAGGAACGGCTCCGGTAAACCCTCCTGAACAGCACTTTTATTTGATTTGAATCATGTTTACAACATTTTTAAGCTGACCCGCAAAATAGCAGAACTAATCGAGGCGGGTAGCTTTTGTCATAAATAGAAAAAATAGAAAAATGTATAAATAAATAATTATTACACAAATAACTTGAAAAGCTGCTTGGCTTTAATCAGAAAAAAAGAGAAAATAGAAAAGGAAAAGAGTATGTAGTTATAACTTAAGTAGAAAGCAAGTAAATAGGTAAATAGATAAATAAATAGGAGCACGTTTAATTCAGAACTATATTGAGGCAATACCGCAATTATTTCTGCCACACCAAGATAATCATCCTCCGTTTGTAGCGGAGCTCCGCGAGCGGAGCCCCATAGCTACATGCAGGAGGAGAAGGAACAAACAAAAATGTATATGCATCAAACGATTCTGTCATGGACTTCCGGTTTGTGCGTCCGTCCGTCCGTCCGTCCGTCTGTTCGTCCGGCGTAACACAGGCAACCCAAACGTAAGCTAACGAGAAAGGGTATATATCTAAGGAAGGGATGAACCTCAGATAACCAAACTTGGGTCAAATATCAAAGTGGCAAGGGGGGTGCAACTGCGTGATCACGTGGTATGACGTCATCGATGACGTCATCAAATGAATAAAGGTCTATATCTTTGGAAGGGATGAACCTCAGACAACCAAACTTGGGTAAAGTTGTCTAAGTGACAAGAGGGGTGTAGCTGCGTGATCACGTGGTATGACGTCATCGATGACGTCATCAAATAAATAATGGTCTATATCTTTGGAAGGCATGAACCTCAGACAACCAAACTTGGGTAAAGTTGTCTAAGCTGCAAGCGGGGTGCAACTGCTTGGTCACGTGGTATGACGTCATCGATGACGTCATCAAATGAGAAAAGGTCTATATCTTTGGAAGGGATGAACTTCAGACAACCAAACTTGGGTAAAGTTGTCTAAGTGACAAGGGGGTTGTAGCTGCGTGATCAGGTGGTATGACGTCATCGATGACGTCATCAAATGAATAATGGTCTATATCTTGGAAGACATGAACCTCAGACAACCAAACTTGGATAAAGTTGTATAAGCTGCAAGGGGGGTGCAACTGCTTGGTCACGTGGTATGACGTCATCGATGACGTCATCAAATGAGAAAAGGTCTATATCTTTGGAAGGGATGAACCTTAGACAACCAAACTTGGGTAGAGTTGTCTAAGTGACAAGGGGGGTGCGATGGCATAGTCACATGGTATGACGTCATCTATGACGTCATCAAACGAGAAATGGTATATATCTCTAGAAGGGTTGAACCTCAGACAACCAAACTTGGGTGGAGTTGTATAAGTGGGAAGGGGGGTTCAACAGCCTAGTCACGTGGTATTACGTCATCAATGACGTCATAAAACGAGAAAAGGTATTATTTTGGGAAGGGATGACTCTCAGACAACCAACTTGGGTTAAGTTGTTTAAGGGTGTTCGGAAGTTTGGTTGCTACGTTACGTTTCGTTGCTAGCGTAGATTGCGTGACTTCGGCGGCAGTCTTTTCTCAAAATCAACCAACAAGATGGTTTTATTTCCAACATATGTTAATTCTGGAGGAATGATTTTTCTAAAGTAACTTCATTTTCCTAAAGTTTATTTCATTATTTTGGTTCAATGTAGAAAAAAACGTTCATTTTCATTGTCAAAAGAATTGAAAAACATAGTTTTGGTGGAGCGTTTTGCCGTGACTTGTTGTCTAAGTGCAAACTATAGCGCGGGATTTGTAAAATGTCGCCACTGGAACTGCCCGAAATTCCGCTGAAGTACCAAAAATTATGGCCAAACTAGCATCAAATATATATCTTCTATCATTGTTGTATCTATTGCATTTCAGTTTTTCTGGAGTTCTTTACTTTTTTGTAGCTTTTGTGAAGAGAAAATATCGCTCGGCGCCCGTTTGGCGATCGAAAAAGTTGCCTACTTTGACAAAAATTATACCATTTTGAAAAGTAATTAGCAACTCTGTATAGAAGAAAATCATACCATGCTAAGAAATCATACCGTTATTGTTTCTACGGCGTTAAAGAAGAAAGAAACAGTCTAAAATGCTTAAATTGTAGCTTTGTTCAGCCTACGAACTTGCAGTCTCTCGAGTGAAGGTTTATATACAATTTCTGAAGATACATCATTTGACCAGCCTTCGTGGCCGTTTGGTAAGGTCTTGGGCTAGAAAACAGAAGGTACTGAGTTCAAACCCTGCGTGCGTTCTTTTTTCTTTTTCGATTTTTTTTTTCTTTTTCGGGTTTGAACTTTCTTTTTCGCTTCTTAAACAATGTTACGATGTATTTCTCTTCCATTGCTTGCTTGTTTTTTTTATTTTCTGGTGGAAAATAAAATATATAAATTTTTGTTTTACACTTCCTGGTAACCAAGCCTCCTAGCGAATCAATTCGTGTTTCTTTAAAACACTAATTCTAACGCGAATCTTAATATTTCGCCAAAAAATTAAAGCAAATCGATAGAAAAGCATATTGTTCACAAAGTTAAGTATGGATTAGCATTTAGGATACATATCAAGAAAGTGCTGTCGTTTTTATGGCAAATCCGCGTGGGTTGCCTGTGGTGTTCAAAACGTGTCTCAGGCCTCTCTGCGGGGGTAGAAACAAAATGGCGACCAAGAGAAGGATGTTTCTCGAGTATCTGCAAGTTTTGGTCAATTTTCCTGCCTTTTTCGCTAAGATATGAGGAAAAGTACTTACAGACCTTCCAAATAAGGTAAGGGGAATTTCCTAATAAGGAAGTTTCGCAACGTCGGCAAAACGACAGTTTTTGGCGAAATTTTCTTGATATGAAAATTGCGAAAGTTATAGCAAAAAAACAACTTTTTGCACTCGTCATTTCCTTATTTTAAATCGAAATTGCAAATCCATACTTAACTTTATGAAGATGCTCATGAAAAATATATCCATAGCAAAAAGTATTCGAAAAACGTCTATTTGAAGTCAAATAAGTCTTTTTCTACTCCCGGTCACGTGACCATGGGCGTGGCCCGATGACGTCATCGTTGGTATTGTTGTCCTTTGATGATGTCATGGCGCAAAATTGGTCAGGATTGTAAAGTTTCGCCGATTAGAGCTGTTTCAAATTTCCCTAGCAACCACGCTTCCGAACACCCTGGTAAGGAGGGTGAGGTGGCGTTTTCACGTGGTATGACGTCATCGATGACGTCATTGTAACCGGGAGCTCCGCTTTTAGCCAGTGGCTAAATCTATATATTAGGAGTTTCTTGAGCATAAACTGAAGATGGTATTTAATTTTTTCTTATTTTGATTGCGTAAGTATGGGGGTACACTATTCCAGATGATGGTTCCTGATCGTGAAAAAGAAAGTTTCTGTATTTCAGTTCTTGAAGGTTTAACATAATAATCTCCACTACTTGCCGATCTTGTATTATAATTATGCACATCCCTTGCTTTTGTGAAAAGATTTTGAATTGTGCTTATATAGCGCTTATTCGCAGAGCTCTAAGCGCTCTACACTTTTGATAACTCATCCCATAGAAACCAGTTATAAACATGAGTGTGTGTTAGTATGGTGAGTAGTGACAAGAGGTTGGGCAACTTCCAACGGTCCTCGCGGTTCTTTAACGTCCTTCTGGTTCTGGTTAGTGTAGTGTATGTGAGACTAGTAACGGGACCTACGGTTTTACGTCCTTATCCGAGAAGACGCGAGGGTCTAACCATTTGCAGATGTTAGAGCAAAGGCAGCACATTCTCCTCAATTATTTAGAAAAGACCCTGAGTGTTGGTCCGGCCGGGGTTTCAATTGAACTCCCAACCTCCCGCACATAAGCCCGGCGCTCCATCACTGCGCTAACCACTGCGCTAACCACTGCGCTAACCGTACCCGAACCTTGAAATGCTATTCGTACGGACATTTGGATTTCTTGGACATTTTACGGGAACTAGCTGAGTGTTGGTCCGGCCGGGGTTTCAATTGAACTCCCAACCTCCCGCACATAAGCCCGGCGCTCCATCACTGCGCTAACCACTGCGCTAACCGTACCCGAACCTTGAAATGCTATTCGTACGGACATTTGGATTTCTTGGACATTTTACGGGAACTAGCTCAACTGGATAGATTGTAATATTCTTTAATCATAGAGACCGACTAAGCTCTTTCAAAAGCCCCATAGTTTTTAACTTCGAGTTTTTGTTTGGTCTGGAGAGAGATATAGCGCGACACTTGGAAATAAAATACGATCGCCTTGTACAAATCTGCATTATTATCACTACGCGCGGCCAAATTGTAAACCGCCCTCTCTAAAACGCTCTATTTTTGAGGGCCAAATGGCAAAACAGCGGGCCGCAAATATATTTACCGCCCTCATTCTGATTGACCGTGGTGGCGCTCCGCTACCACGCTAGACCAATCAGATCACGCAGATACCATTATAGTATATTATATTTTCTTTTTCTTTTTGTATTAACCTAAGTTGGTAATCTCAACGGGTGAAATAAATTGTGACCGATACGATTTTTTTGCCTTTCATCTACAGTATTCAATTCGGTTGGACGAACACTATCATACTTGTATTATTTGGCCTTGTGTATTGATAATAATGATAATAACATGACTTTTGTCGGGCAAATAGTTTATTTGTTTCCCTCGTAGCATCATTTGCTGCGCTCGGGCGAAAATGATGCTACTCGGGCCACAAATAAACTATATGCCCTCCAAAAGTCATGTTATTGTGCTATTGAATACACCTTGGCAAGGTCAATTCCACATAGTGCAGCATTAGCAGAGCACATGGCTTCCCAACCTACGTTGAACGGAGCTTTATATCTACTAACACTGACCTACCGCGTTTCTACCACCTTATCAAAACACACAAGCCCGGTCCCACCGTGAAAATCAGGCCCATTGTCTCAAACATCAACGGCCCTACCAAGTGTATCGCCTGGCTCCTTTCGCGCGCCTTTACGCCACTACTCAAAGACGTTCCCGCCCATCTTGAGGACAGTCTCCAGCTCATGAAGATCGTCCTCTCTTGGGATCTCACGAACAACAAGGACCTCCCCTATCCCTGCAGCCTTAAAGTGGTATCATTGTATACATCCATCCCTATTCAGGAAGCTATCAACTACGCCGTAGATAGTATCGACCGACCCACCCTACAAACAAGACGTTTCTGAGCTTCTTACGGTCACCCTTAAGAATATGTTCTTCACGTCCGACGACGCCATCTTCCTCCAAAAGAACGGACTCCCTATGGGATCTGGCCTCTCCGGGATCCTGGCAATACTCTTCATGGACCGTCTGAGAAGACAGCACTCACATTCCACCTGATAATCAAGCCGTACAAGAGATACGTCGACGACATTTATCTGCAAACCACAGACGAAACAGCAGCGGACGATTTCCACAAAATCATAGAGCCTCCACCCTGAGATCCGCTTCGAAATCGAAAAACCCACTCCCACAGGTGAAAGGACTGACAGTCTCGCTACTAAACTTCACAGTTACCATCAAGAACGACGGAGAAAGCGCGTTCAATTTCTACAAAAAGCCCGCCAAAAAGTCACTCTTCACTCATTGCCAATCCGCCATTCCCAAAAACGCTAAGATCAGCACCATCCGGAATGAACGCACCCGGATTGAACAAAGATGCTCGTCACTCGACACTGCACAAACACGTCTGAGTGAATTCGAAGATGTCTTACGGCTGAACGGCTACTATGAACACGAAATAGCACAGTCAAGAGAGAAACGCCACCCCCCTCCCTCCCCCCCCCCCCCCCCGGCAACATCGCTTTAGAGACGAAATGGTTTTACTTTAAAACGCCCTTCATCTCAGACAAACTTGACCGAAAGATAACCAAAATATTCGAGCCCATCGCTCCCACACCCTCCGACACGCCCTCTCCACTCCTACACAGAGACAAGCGTCCTATTTCCAACGCTGACCTTTGCTTTGCACGCAACTGCGTCTACCGCATCACGTGTACTAAATGCGGCGAGTTCACATTCGTGCTAATGAGCATTTGCGGCTGTCCAATTCCTCCGTATCGCGCACCTCCTCAAGTGTCGCGCAAAGATCACTAGCAACGGCATTTCGGTGAACATTCAAGCGCGCGAGTCGGATCCGAGAATCTACGCATATTAGAAGCTCGTTGCATTCGCAAGCTCAAGCCTAAAATTAATTCGCGGGCGAAGTGCGCAGAACTCCAAGTACTATTTTTCTTACGGACTTAAATTAACTATTTAAATAATTATTTAGATTATTTGAGTCAGGCTTCCTTTGTTGTCCTCTCGTGAGAGCGCCACGGTCGATCGGCCACGGTCTCTTCACATCCACCGCTGCGCTTATTTTCATTTCTCCCTGATGATGCCGTAGATCGGCGAAAGCTTGGAGTATAAAATAATATCGAACGATATTTACCATCTACCACAGCAGTGTCAGGCCTCACTTGAATTTATATTTCACGTTGTTAAGAGAAATGCAGAAGACGCTGACTGCGAGCTAGCAATGTGATTTGATTTCAAGTCTTGGTCCTGTGGTTAAGGCTAGCCATCTTTGCACCACCCCTTTGAAAACATTTGGCATTTGTCCAACAACAACGTAGCGATCAAACATTATTAACATATATACCGTCTTAGCAAAATTGTAATGTAAATATTTTAGGGAGGAACCACTAGGTTTTTGAGAGTGTTTTGGGGGGGTATTTGGGCAAATAGCCAAAATCACAGCCTGAAAAAGAAAAACGATAAAACATAAAAAAGAAAAGTAAAGGCTGTGAATTTCCCACTTTTCTATACTTTTTAGGTGCGTCTGTATGTACCAAACAGCGTGAAGAAATTCCTATAATCACTTGAGTAATTATACTAATTTCAAATAAACTTTTGTGGAGTTGGTCCATGAGATCTTCCTGTCCGTGAGGGCCAGCCACATCTCTGGCTCGCAAGGCTGTACTTGGCGTAGGTAGCGGTATGCTGCCATTGAGGCTGTCACAGTGTTTGAGTAGAGACCTTCTGAATGAAGGACAAGGACGAGCACTCCCCGGAACTAGTAACGAGACATACTTTTTTGGAATCCTTACAGCTCGAAAAAGTGTCCCGCGGACCTATTTTGCCAGATTTGTGTTTTTTAATTGTTATTCAATGAGGCAATGTTTGTATCACTGCTCAGAAAAGCTCTTTAGATTCTAAATTGATAACTATAAGTCAACCTCTCAAAACATTAACAAGCTCTACGGCAAACGCCGTGCCAGAGTCGCACCGTTCCAATACAAAACAATAGAAATTTATTGATTGTAAAGTATAATGAAGCGGCATCCTTTGAAAAAGGAAAGGTTCGACAGAAGAAGAGCGACTGAAGTTCGGCGTTTGCCGTAGACCTAAGCCTGCATTTAAGACAAGTACCCTAAAATATAACAACCCTATTCAGGCTGATCAATAAAAATGTAGGTTCTTATATGTGTTTTTTTTCTGTATCGGCTTTTGCTGAACCCAGGTTTTCTTTTCAAAGATTTTCAAAATTATAATTATGAGGATATCTTTTTTTACATTTCTCCTTTTCCAATGTTGATTTATGGATGAACATAGTTGGTTTTCCCTCTACTTTTCGCCTCTTTTTAGGTAGGCCTGTCGCTCTTGTATCTGTCCCTTTTCCCATGAGACTTGCTGAGAAAACAAGTTGAAGTCATTCACTCTCGTTGTCTGGAATTTGTGCAAAGTGAGAGAGTGGGTTTCCCATCCCGTCGATTTGTACATTCGCGTCTAGATCACAAGTATGACCTGTTGAACTCCCAAACACTCGTTAGATTTCCGCCCACATTTTCGGTGACAGAGAGCAATCGACAAGCGACAGGCGTCGGGATGGTGCATTGACTGTGTTGTCTAAAGACATAGTGAGATGACGATATTCAACTGCTATCCAGAAGAGTTCACGGGATCAAGCTTGAAGCATATCGAGGGAGCTTGCATATGGCCTTGATCCCCAGCAGTAGTATAGTAGGGACCGAATTAAGGCCTTTTTTGTGGTGGAATACTAATTTTGTGGTGAAGGTCAAAGGTCACGTCAGAGCCACGTCAGGAAATGTTGTGGTGGAGGTCAAAGGTCACGTCAGAGTCACGTCAGGAATGTTGTGGTGGTGGCCAAAAGTCACGTCAGAGTCACGTCAGGAATGTTGTGGTGGAGGTCAAAGGTCACGTCAGGAATGTTGAGGCGGAGGACAGGAATGTAAAGAATGTAGGGTATCAGGTTTCCTATAGTTATGGTGGATATACGCCCCACATTTATACGCCCACATTTATACCCCTCAAATTTATACGTCTCACATTTATACGCCTCACATTTATACGCCCCACATTTATACGCCACTAAGAGTATCAGGTTACCTACAGTTATGGGGATATACGCCATTTGGGGTATCAGGTTGCCTGTAGTATGGGGGTACCCTCCCTCCCCCTCCCTTCCTTTTTTTCAACAAGGGGTACCCTTCCCCCTCTTTTTTTCAAGTAAGGGAGATACCCTCTGCCCTCCCCCCTACCTAGAGTTATGTGGCGCTAGGGGTATCAGGTTACCTATAGTTATGTGGATATATGCCACTGGGGGTATCAGGTTACCTGTAGTATGGGGGTACCCTTCCCCTCCCTTCCTTTTTTTTCAAACAAGGGGTACCTCCTTCCCCTCTTTTTTTCAAGTAAGGGAGATACCCTCCGCCCTCCCCCCTACCTAGAGTTATGTGGCGCTAGGGGTATCAGGTTACCTATACGCCACTGGGGGTATCAGGTTACCTGTAGTATGGGGGTACCCTCCAACTCCCTTTTTTTCAAAGAAGGGGTACCCTCCTAAACAAGGGGGTACCCTCCCCCTCCCTTTTTTCAAAGAAGGGGGTACCCTCCCCTCCCTTCCTTTTTTCAAACAAGGGGTAACCCCCCTCCCCCTCCTTTTTTCAAGTAAGGGAGATACCCCTCTCCCCTTCCTTTTTTAAAACCAAGGGGGATACCCTCACCACTCCCCTTTCTAAGACTACTGGGGTATCAGGTTACCTATAGCTATGTCGCGCTTGGGGTATCAGGTTACCTGTAGTTATGTGGATATACGCTACTAGGGGTATCAGGTTACCTATACTTATGTGGATCTACACTAGCATTATCGATTGGTTTGGGGATGGTCATTGGGGGTATCAGGTTACATATACGCTTGGGTAAGTAATGACGTCATGGGCTACTTTTAGTAACACATGGTTTATTCTCTTTAATATCCATTACATTGACCTAACTATAAAATAAAAATATCTATTACATAAAATGTCCCTCTGGAAAATGTCAGTGTAGCGATACCCTGGGCTGTCCAGGCCAAAGGAACTCAAACGATTCCTCCAAAAAAGTATTGATGGTGGGGTCATCAGGATAGACAGTAATGCATTTGGTAACCCCGGTCGTGATGTGTTTCAGTTTCACAGGCCAGATGCTTTTGGATCCATCGCTAATAACGGACCTTCCTGGTTGGGTAGGACAGCTGGAAGTCTTGTACATTTCAGCGAGGTAATACCCTTCAGGAATTGTAACGGATGGTTTGTTACCGCCACCGATTGATTGCCATACCGACGGTGGGGCGTCTGACCACACGGGCAATGGAATCGCTGGACGACTCTCTTTTGTTTTTACACTTTTTATTATCGGCTCTTGAGGAATGAATGGAGTCACTTCGCTTATCTTTGGTTGACTTTTGTTGACGGTAAAGACTCGACAAGATCCAAAGACGTCAGTCAGCACTTGCTTGTCTGGTGGGGTATCTGGCTTGTTGTCTACCAATAGATACCCATAAGGCTTTTCTGTTTCTTGGAAGTAGGCATTCATGAATCTGTCTCGATTCTTGTCAAACATTCTTTCTCCTATAATTCCTATTTGCTTCCGATCACTAGGACTTCGGAATAAGGCAAGATACTGGGCATTTCGGCTAATGTCGGTATTGTACTTTCCTTTGGGAAACATATTTTGAAGCAACAGGACGACGCTGGCATTTCTGTGACGACCCTGAGTAAACAAACGGGCAACCAGCGGACTGTCGGAAGCTTCGGCCATAAAGTCATCGAGGATCAAAATGTTGTTGAACTTGGGATTGATTTCACATAGGTCATCGGACAATTCCGGCGGTAAACCCCGTTCGAAACGGATACACTTCCCCAGTGATTTCTTCAAGGTATCGTAGGTGTCTTGCCATTGGTTATAGTACCAAACAATCAGTGTCTTGTTCTTTTCACTGTAGACAATCCTTTCTGTTTCAGGAATCTTTTGTACAAAGTATGTCTTGCCGCATTGAGTTGGGCCCACCACCAGTAGAGAAAACTTGTGTCGGAATTTGAAATCGGGATAGGATTGAGTGGTCAATGCTTTTTCACTTATGACGCGCGACGTTGTGTTGAACTTTTCCTTGGTTTTATTTGAAAGGGTCGTTTTAGAAGTTCAGGCTGATTTGAAAACGGCATCTCACGTGGTACATTTTCTTTAGACGTAGCCACGATTCTCGATAAAATAGATGGTCTGTCTGGATGTGAGAACAAAGCTATTTTGAGCCATCTTTTTCTGTCATCCCCAAAAAGATGATGAACCTGCCGTAAGTGATCACTCAGGTAGTATAAATCTGGTTTGCTACAAACAGGACATATTTTCTTATACCGCTTTGACATCTTTACTGTATGAAGGTTAGGATCAGACTGACTAATGTTATCAAGTGCTCAAACTGATATAAGAACTTGAAAGGAGATGATATGTCGATGAGATGTCGATGTGATGTCGATGAGATGTCGATGTGATGTCGATTTGGTGTCGATGTGGTGTCGATGTGGTGTCGATGTGATGTCGATATGTGATGTCGATGTGATGCCGATAAGATGTCGATGTGATGCCGATAAGATGTTGATGTGACGTCGAAAACGATATTATGTTTAGTTGTTTAACCTGGTAACCTAGCCTAACTTGGTAACCTAGCCTCTTAGAAAATTGTTATAAGAAGGTGGCGTGGAAACGGTTATTCATTCGGGCAGTAACTTTTGGTAGGACGCACCAGACATGCCCTCTTCCGAAGACGAAGTTAGCCTTTCAAGCTCAGGCGAAGAGTCTCAGGGCAATGACTCCCAGGAGGACAATGAAATAGATGTTTGGGAACGTCTTCAGCAAGAAGTCATGGACCGCCATGAACTCATTGGAAAGAGCTGGTTGAGCACTATGAGCAACTTGGAAATAACCAAGAAGCTGCTGAGGCTAAAGCAACTAACGATCTTGTGCCTAGCTCCAGGAACGGACTGAGACAAGTGCTGTTCGAGACAATGAAGTGGATGCATGAGTTTAGAAAAAATCCCTTCTACAAGAAAATTATAGAGACACGACAGAACTTCATGGACAAGGATGATTTTGACTGGAAAGAAGCTACCGAAGCAGCCATTGAGAAGCGAAAATTTTTACTCAACAAGATGTTCAAGAAGCAACCTATCCCAGAACAGCCAGAAGTGCCAAAGTGGGGTGGACGATTTTACCAGCGCTATTGAATTGACAGCTCAGGGTATCGCTACACTGACATTTTCCAGAGGGACATTTTATGTAATAGATACTCTTATTTTATAGTTATTATTATTTTATTTAAAGTGGTAGGACATTTTTATGTCATAGAATTTTATGTAATAAGGGTCAATGTAATGGATACTAAAGAGAGAATACATATACATACATACACGTTTATTTATACACGGTAAAAAATCTTCAGTAATTACAAACATGTGATGGATAAAAAAATACATATTAATACTGATTTACAAGATTGCCGTGTGGGAGTCGAATAGTATGTTATAGTATTCCTCAATTTTTCGTTTGAATTGCCCAAGAGAAGAAGCGGTACGAATATCGCAGGGCAGAGAATTCCAGAGCCAAGCCCCATCGTAGCTGATCGCCCTTTAAGGTAATTTGTTCGAGGCTTGGGGAGATTTAATTTAGTGTGTACGGTGTGGTTCGGTTAATGAAGAGATCTCTTAAGTAAGATGGGGCAAGGTTATTTAATATTTTGAAGATTAGGATGGTTTGTGTTTTTTCCTTCTTATCGATAATTTGTCCCAGTGTAGGCTCTCAAACAGTGCAGTTGCGCTACAGTCATAGCTGGATTTGGTGATTACTCTGGCCGCCCTATTTTGGAGTTTTTGCAATTTGTCAGATAGTTTGGCACTACTTCCATCCCACACAGGACTACAATAGTCAAAGTGGGGCTGGATGATTGATTGATAAATTAGGGTGGCTGAAGCGGATGAAATGAAAGGCCTTACGCGTTTGAGGGCACCTATAGCTGCAGAGATCTTTTTTGATTTTTCCTCAATATGATTATCCCATGAAAGCCGGGTGTCAATTGTTACGCCCAACGATTTGGCGGTGGTAACCCGCTTTATGGGATTATTGTCTATTTCGATATGAATATCGTCACTTAAGGTCGCTAATTGTTTTTGGCGGGAACTTATAACCATAAATTCTGTTTTCGCTATATTTAAACTAAGGCGATTAGACTGCAGCCATTTGTTCAGGTTCTTCAAGTCTGAGTTAATCAAGGTTTGAAGGTTATTGGTGGTATCCGCAACAAAACTAATATTCGTATCGTCAGCAAACATCCTTGGCGAGCCTACACTGAGACAATTTGGGAGGTCGTTAATGTAGATAAGGAATAATAGGCAACCTATAATGCTGCCTTGAGGGACACCACACGTGACCGGCAAAGGGTTTGACAAATAGCCATTGACATTACATTTCTGGTTGCGATTGTTAAGGTAGACTCAAACCTCTTGAGGGTGGGGAGGTCAAAGCCATAACAACTTAATTTACGGAGAATAATTTCATGGTCTATTGTGTCAAAGGCTTTTTTGAGGTCTATAAAGATCACACCATTTAGGTACCCTTTGTCGATATTAACCGACCAGTTATTTGTGGCCTCAATCAAGGCAGTCAGGGTGCTATGTAAGGAGCGGAACCCTGATTGACAATTTGCAAGTAACTTATTTTCGTTCAGGTACTCATACAGCTGATCATAGACTGCTTTCTCGAAAATTTGGGCTACAATAGAAATAACGGAAATCGGGCGATAATTATTCATGTCCGTTTTCTTTCCTTTTTTGAAAATCGGAGAAACTCTGGCAAGCTTCCAATCAGCTGGAAAAATACCCGAGCGAATTGATTTATCAAAGATTTTCGTGAGAGATGGCGCTATAATGTCAGCTGCCATTTTGAGGAGTTTACTAGGGATTTTGTCTAACCCGGTTGCTTTCCGTTCAATTATTTTACCTAAGAGCTTATTTACTTTTGGACTGTAGGTGGTTTTAACGAAAATATTTTGTTTGTTGTTTGTAAGAAAGACTCTGGCTGCAGAGAAGATGGAGGAATTTCTGCAGCTAGTTTTTCTCCGACCGAAACAAAGTGAGAGTTGAAAGCGTCCGACAGGTCTTTTGGTGAAGTCACCGACTCGCCTTCAAATTGCACTTCAGATACTGCCATGGGCTTACGCTGGCGTGCACTCAATTCATTAATTAAACTCCAGGTTTTCCGTGGATTTGCATTGTGTTCTTCGAGATTTTTTGTAAAATATTGACGCTTTGCTTCTCTTATTGCGTTATTTTTTTGGTTGCGCGTTTGTTTGAACTGATCCCATAACTTAGGGGTTTTGTCTTTTGCTGCTTTTTTCTTTAAATAGTCTCTTTTGCGCATTAAACTAATTAGCTCGTTATTGATCCATGGGGACCTTTTGGTACTAACTCGTTTTGTTTTAAGCGGTGCGTGCTTGTTTGCGCATTCCATAAAAAAAATTTTCCACCTGACCCACATTTCATTTGGATCATTGCACTCATCGGAGCTTTCCCATGAGATTAGTTCAAGGTCACACAAGAAGCTGCTTTTGTCGAAATTTCTAAAACTTCTAAATTCAATAGTCCGTGGGACAGAGCGCTCATAATGACTTTTGCGTGTCATGTATACAACTGGGTGGTCACTGATACCGAGATGAATAACGCCGGAATCTGTGATTTTTTCAGGACAATTAGTAATACACAAGTCGATCAGACTTTCAGATTGGGGCGTAACTCGTGTCGGTTCAGTGATCAACTGAGATAAACCGTATATGTCAAATATTGTTTTCAATTTAGTAGCTCTTGAAATGATTTGAGGGGAGGTTGCTCCTGGCAACAAGCATGTGTTTATGTCCCCTGACAAGTAAAATTCTAAATTGAGAGTGTCTATTTTGGCGACTAGCTCCTCGAAATCGTGATAGGAACTAACTGGAGAATCTGGTCAGTACCAGGTACTGACTAAAATAGGGTTCGATCGAGGTTTTGATATTTCGAGTGTTAGCAATTCAAGATTTTCGTGAGTTAAATCAGCACGTATCTTGTAGTTTAAATTACTACGGACGTAAAAACAAAACACCGCCACCGTGGCGGGTTCGATCGAGCCTAATTAGTTCAAAACCTGGCAAATAGACTTCATTATCGTCAACAGAAGAATCAATTTTGGTTTCGTTAATAGAGAGTATATCGATCTTAACTGTGCTCATGAAAACTCTTAGCTCGTCCATGTGTTTAGTCAAACTATTGATATTTAGGTTGGCTATTACTAATCCGCGAGTAAATTTGCAAATTGGATTCAACTTACCATTAGTCGGAGATTCAGGGTTTTCATTAAGCGAACACACAACCGAACTATTTGACTCCCAGGCGGCAATAATCTAATTTTTAGACATAAAACTAACGAAATTTGCAGCTAAGATGGCTGTGCCGTGAGGGTTAAGATGGAGTCCGCTTTCATTTAGATGGCGATCCGAGAGGATGTTGGTGTGAGTTAGAAGTTTCCACTCATTTTGTCGACAGAACTTAGCAAGGACTTTGTTAACTTCGCCAACCTTGGTCGCCAAATCGTCATCATCGGAGCGGGCGATGAGGGCGGATAGTGCAACTTCTGGTGCTGCAGTCTGTACTTCACGTACAAGATCGACAATCTCTTCCGCACATTGCCTTGGACTTTCGGTTTCACGTAGGCTGTTAGTACCTACATGGAGAATAATTCTATCTGGAGCCTTTCGAAGAAGAGGTTTTACATGGTCCCTCATGTCTTGGGTCGAGCAGCCAGGAAAGGAATTTATTTTTACTTTACGTGCGCGTGTTGACATTTTGTGACCCTTCAAGTATTTGAGCATCGAGTCCCCGGCGATGATTGTAGTGGGTTTAGCATTGGGTTGGCCGGATGGAGGTTTGCTTTTAGGTTTCTTTGAGGTGTTTTTGGTGCTTTTGGAAGGATCTTTGCTTTTAGGTTTGCTCATGTTTTTATCGACCGACTCGGCCTGAAAACCTGCCAGGGTCGCCTGAGAACCTACTGGTATGTCGACGAGGGCTTTTTGTTGGTGATTTGACGGAGTTCTTTGGACTTTATCATGTCGATCGCCTGTTGAACCTTCACTTTCCGTAACTACTAGCCTCATAGCCGTTACCAGACTCTCATTTTCATCTCGGAGAGTTTGAACTTCGCGCCTTAGACGAGTACATTCTTCTCTAAGTGCTTCATTTTGAGTTCGGAGGCCATCTTCTTTTTGGTCCGGAGTGGCGGGAGATTTAAACACTCGTTGATGTAAGCGAAGAGGTCGGATTTCAGTTTGGAAAGATCCATTTTTGTAATAAAATTGCTCTCGCTATCTTTATCCCCAAGATCGACTACTGAATGGTTCCCTCCCTGAGAGCCGAGAAATCAAGATCCAAGCTTTCATCTCGTGTGTTCTGTTGGCTCATGGCGTCCTCTTCCAGTTCGGGTTGTGTTGTCGATTTATCTTGCGATTTACTGCCAGATCGTGTCTGTCTCATTTCGTAAAACGCTATTAGCATAAACCATGTGTTACTAAAAATAGCCTATGACGTCATTACTTATCCGGAGATCCTAGCCTATAAGTAACCTCATACCCCCAGTGGCGTATATCCACATAACTATAGGTAACCTGATACCCCTAGCGCCACATAACTCTAGGTAGGGGGGAGGGTATCTCCCTTACTTGAAAAAAGAGGGGGAGGAGGGTACCCCTTGTTTGAAAAAAAGGGAAGGGAGTTGGAGGGTACCCCATACTACAGGTAACCTGATACCCCTCTTGCTCATTTTGCTTACGTTATTGACGGCGCCAAGTCAAATGATTAAGGCGTTGAAATGGTATCGCCCAAAAGATGAATGTGTCCAAGTTTGGTTGCCATAGGTTGTTCCCTTCTTGAGATATGAATTTTTTGTTTCTTCTGGTATAAAGGTATAGCGTACGTCCGTCCGCCGTACGCGGAAAATCATGGGAGCCCTGTGGTATACTAAGAAAAAAAATATTTCTCTTCAAGGGAACATGCTAAGACAACCAAACTTGGGATATTTTCTCTGTGCTACCAGGGGGGTGCTGTAGCATGATTACGTGACGTGACGTCATCGATGACCTCATCAAATAGAAAAATAATCGATCTCTGGAAGGGATGAACCTCAGACAACCAAACTTGGGTGAAGTTATCTAAGTGGCAAGGGGGGTGCAGCTGTATGGTCACGTGGTATGACGTCATCGATGACGTCATCATAGGAGAAGAAGAACATATCTCAGGAAGGGATAAACCCCAGACAGCCAAACTTGGGTGAAGTTATCTAAGAGGCAAGGGGGGTGCAACTGCACGGTCACGTGGTATGACGTCATCGATGACGTCATCACAGGAGAAAAATAACATATCTCGGGAAGGGATGAACTTCAAACAACCAAATTTGGGTGAAGTTATCTAAGTGGCAAGGGGGGTGCTACTGTATGGTCATGTGGTATGACATCATCGATGACGTCATTATAGGAGAAAAGGAGCATATCTCAGGAAGGGATAAACCTCAGTCAACCAAACTTGGGTTAAGTTGTGTTAGTGGCAAGGGGGGTGCAACTGTATGGTCACGTGGTATGACGTCATCGATGACGTCATCACAGGAGAAAAAGAACATATCTCAGGAAGGGATAAACTTCAGACAACCAGACTTGTGTGGTGGAAGTGGCAAGGGGGTGCAAGTGCTTAGTCGAGTGGTATGACGGTGCAAGACTACGCCTATGTACAATGGCAACCTTTTTGGCTCGTTAACAGAAAATATGTAACCGGAAGCTCCGCTTTTAGCCAGTGGCTAAATCTATATATTATGTTCTCTCCAGGAGTCGAAGAATCGCCTGAATTAACCCCTCTCGCAAGTGAGGTCGATCGAAAGCGAAACGTCTGTTTAATATTTAAGCGGTTTACAATCCAAAATTTATCTACATACCATTAGCGCTACACAGTCAATGCTATACATTAGCATTTTCCCTACACATCGATCGAAAGCGAAGGAACGGCAGAAATTCACGCTATCACGGTTAGCCTGTCACTGGATGGCAGTCACTCGCTTCACTCGGCTGCGTGTTTTTCGTTTTCGCTGACTATGTGTTACCATTTCACTGGATGATACAATAGTAGACAAACAATCTAGGGGCCCGTTTCTCTACATTATGTGGGTAATTTGTTGTTGATTTGAAAAAATCGAACATTTCCTGACGCGCTTCACGCACGGCGGGAAACGCGAGGAGCCTGGGTAGGCCTATGAGTAGGCACGGGAACTAGTCAGGGAAACCCCGCCATTTTGAAATCTTTTGATTTATTCATTGCAAATTCTGATTTTCATCATGGATCCAATAATAATGGACGACAAACGCAGGCCACTAACCACCCACCATTCATGTACTGTCAATAACATAACAACAAAGGAAAGCAGTTCTATAATGGGTTAATAAGAATAGCATTTCACACCATGCGATCTTTCGCTTCGCTAGATCGTGCTTAGTAGGGTTTGTTGTTTTGAATAATCTGAATTATTTCCTCTTTAAATACTAATTCCCGCGTTCTCTGTTTCCATTGTGTAAAGGCAATGATCCAACGTACTTACGTAGCTGGAAACATGTATTCTAGATCTATCCGAGTAGCGGTTTAGTATTAATAAGTTTACTGTGTTCGAAAGCGGTCATGTTGCATGGTCACCGAAGAGACGAAGTATTCGGTAAGTATGACGGAATGTTAAAAAGTGTTTATTGGTCCTAGCGGATCTAAAATTAAGATCTCCTGGATTATGGAATCTAAAAAGTTTTTTCTTCTCTCGGCAGCGGTCATGGGTAAAGGCGGCGAAAGTCTAAAGGCTCTCGGTGCCCCCGACGAATGGGAAATAGTCGAAAGCATTGGCGAAGGAACTTATGGCGAAGTTTTTAAAGTCCGGAATACCGAAACAGGAGAAATGGCTGCTGCCAAAATTATCGATTCCATTCTTGAAAAGATAGAGGAAGTCTTGCCGGAGCTGGAGATATTGAAGAAATATTCAAATCACCCAAATATCGCTGGTTTCCATGGGGCCTACATCAAAAGCGATTCGAAAAGGCAGGACCAGCTGTGGCTTATTATGGAGGTAAGCTTGCATATTGTGTGTTCTCTTGCAACATCATTGATTAACTTTATTTTCTTAAACGATTTGACCTTGGGAACAAGTTCTACTATATGTGACTGTGTCATAATCGATAATGGAATCGTATTATAGAAGTCTTAAAAATGTCCTGTTATTGTACATGTAGTTCTAGAATTTTCATAAAGTTTACAAACTACTTTAGCATTCATTTACATTTGTTATTGTCAATGGCTGTGATTTGTATTTTTGTCCTGCTGAGTGAGAGACATGATTATGAGGAATTCATATTTCAGTGCTTTCACTGATCTTACTTAATCCAGCCTCAGGACTTTCAATTTAAAACTCAGAAAATTTAATGAAAACACTAGTCCTGATTATAATTATATCTTTGTTTGAATATAAGTATTCAGCTGAGAAAACTATAATGTCAAGATCTTCTATGCTTTTGAATTGTTAGAGGATCAAAATGAATATAATATTGAAGACTTGTAAACATTGATCCATGTTGTTTGTTTACATTGCAATTGGTTAGTGTTATGCCTATACATGGTACTAGAGTGTAAACAGTATTTAATTCATTTTGTCTGTGGGACATATACATGTTAAATAATGATTTGTAGGAATCAGAACTGTTCAGCGCAAACCTATAATATCCTCTACTGATAGGGAAATTATTGTTCTGTAAGTGTTGTTGTACCAACCCTCTTTTGTCCTACATTTACATATTCTTGAACAGGTGTCCTCCTATCTCGGTGTTGTTTGTACCTGTCACATTTGCATAGTCTCTACATCTACATCTACTTTATTAACTGATAATACTTTCTCATCTGTATAAATCAATTTAGTATATAATTACTCAAGTAATTCCGCACGCTGATTGGTTGAGATGTTCAGAATATTCTGCTATATTCACCATAACAATGAAAGCATTGGGGATCGTGCGCACACTTTCTTATGAGAAACTAAAAAAAATATCCCTAACCCGATTTTGTTTGTCAAAAATCATAAAAGTGCTTGAGTAATTATACTAAATTGGTCTCGGTGACTATTCGCCGATATTTACATCGCCTTCAGCGACTAATTGTTAAATGTATGTATTAAATATAATAATTTCAAATAAATAAATATTCTCAAAAATATATAGAAAAATAGATTTTTAAAACCATTGGCCATTCTCTGTCACATGTCTTGGACAGGTGTCCTGTCTCAGTGCATTCAGGCCTAAGGAATGGCAAAGCCTATCATTGAACTGTTATTTCAAAGATGATGCATCATTACACTTTATGATGAGTATGAATTGCCCAAACAATTCATTGGTCCATTAATTGCCTAGGCAATTAGAGCGGATCTCAGATGACTGTTGTGAGTAATTGGTAATCACTTTGTAATCACTCTCAACCTATAGGTTTTATTCAGAATTCATGTTAATCTCTTTGCAATTGATTTCACTACAGTGATACAAAATCTGCTCTTTAACCAAACATAATGTACATTGTATCACAATTGGCTGGGACATTTGATGGCTGACTGTGATAGCCAGCTCTCTTTCAATTGCTATTGGCTATACATGTACCCCAGGGGGATACTCAGATTTAAAAAATGATCGGGGGGGGGGGGGGGGGGGGGTGTCCAACAGAACTCCAAATTTCATACCCCAAAAATACCCGAGCCATACATTTTATACGCAAAAAAATACCTGCTCCCAAGATTTGATACCCTAAAAATACCCAACTTTTTTAGCCGGTAAGCAAGGCAGTATCTTGATGATCAACTAGGCTCTCAGAAGTTTCAACCTAAAAAAAATCTTGCTGATTTTTCAACCCCCTACAAAAGTACCTGGTTGAGTTTTGAACCCTAAAAAATACTTTTACTAGAAATTTCATACTCAAAAACAATATGTCAGACCACCTCCCTCCTGTCATTTTTCTATCTGAGTATCCCCCCTGGGGGTATACCAGTATCTACAAAAAATTGTTTCTTTTTCAACAACAATTACACCTGTATGGAATGTGCAAAAAACAATGAATTCAATAATTCATTTTTCTTATGATTGCTCTTTATTGCCAGCTTTGCCGTGGTGGTTCTGTTACAAATCTTGTTAAAAATCTCATCAGCAAAGGAAAATTACTGGATGAAGACCTGATAGCCTATATACTCTATGAAACATTAAAGGTAGGTATATCAATATAATAATTAGCTAACAACTTGCAAGTTTGTGACTCTGAAGGTAATTTTTAGCTCTAGCTGGACGTGGCCTGCCAATTTGTGATCTGTCTGGGTTAAGAATTATTTGACCACACCCAATTTGCTCTCTCTTGGGGGTGAATTTCCAGTGGACTAATGACAGCTTACAATCTAACTAACTTACAATCTCTTAGGGTTGTAAGTTGTTTTTTTTTTTGCTGATCATCCCTGTATGGTTTTAGGGGAAGTTCCCCCAGCACCCCAAGCCAATACACTGTCATGAAGTCAATACTTACTGTAATCTGAGAGCCCCTACATGTACGTTTAATATGTGGCATAATTAATTTCATTTTAGCTCAACTACTGCAGCACACAATTAGGTGAAAATTAAATGCATCAGATTGTTTGGTCCCCCCCCACCCCATGGAAGGGCATTAGAAAATTGTGGAGGGGAGGGGGTCACTTTTCAACACCCTTCCATGGACAGAGGGATGGATATTTTCTGGAACCACACATTTTCAATATTGTTGAATGTTAATATTAGCCTACTTTGTATCCACAGATACAGTGTAGGCTATGTTAATATGTACAATACCGAAAACCTGAATGGTTGACACACCATCTGAATTTCTGTATACAGGGGATCAACTCACCTTCTTATTATTTTCTACAGGGCATTGAGTACTTGCACCGGAATAATGTTATGCACAGAGACATTAAAGGTCAAAATGTGATGCTGACAAATGATGCAGACATACGACTTATAGATTTTGGTAAGCAAAAGAAATGTATCATGTTGTACAGCATTGTTACGCAATAGAGTTCAAAGACTACTAAAAGCACCTGTAGTGTAGCACCTTAAAGTACCCCTCAAGGCTGAAATTTTAATGGTTTTTTTAATTGCCTACTCAAAATAAGAAAGAATGTCATTTATTTGGTGTTGATAGCTCTTGTTCAAAATTTTCTCTTTATGCAAATTAGAAAAAAAAAATGACATCACAAACAGAATCGAGCACAAGAAGCCAACAATGTTTTTGTGCTATTCCAGTCTCGTACCCAGGCACTTTCCTTTTTTTTTTAGGACGGTCAAAGATTTATGGGATAGTTTTAGCAGGGCGCGCAGGGAGTTATAGCATACTTTTAACAGGGCTCGCAGAGAGTTACTATTCTGTTTGCGATACATTAGCTGGACTCATTTAAAATTCGGTAATAATAAAGAAGGATCAAAATCACAACCTCTGACATGTTTATTACCATTACCATGGTAACAGTATTGACACTAGGGCTCTCTATTTAAAAAATAAGAAAAATCTGAAACTTATTCACCTACAAGTAAAGTGCTACAAAACTTTGTCAAAATACTCTGAGTTGTGTTAACAAACAAATCAGGAAGATTTTCACAACTGAGGGAATATTTCAAAGATTTTACCATGGGTAGAAATTTTATCATATTATTTCATTTTAGCTGACACAAAGGACAGACGTTCTCATAGTTCCTAAAATTATTAAGAAAATTATGTCCATAGGACTGAAAGTGACATTATTTTACATCTAAGAATAAACTTGTTCTGGGTACATGTAAAATTACATATTTTACCAGGTTTCCTTTGGAATCAAATGTCACTCGGGATAATTAACCAAACCTCATGACGTTTCCACCTCAGGAGTCTCCTCAGAACTCACTCATGTGTTGATGAAAAAGAATTCGTCAGTTGGAACTCCTTTTTGGATGGCTCCAGAGGTAGGTACAGTAACAAATTAGTTCATGGATTTAGGTACATGTCATGAACCTGTAAGGACAAAACGTATGAAGATGTGCTGGACAAAATGCACTGACATAGGGCCTATTTAATGATTTATGCCATAGGTTATAGCATGTGAGCAACAGCTTGATTATAGTTATGACTTGCGCTGTGATATCTGGTCCCTTGGTATTACTGGTATTGAACTTGCTGACGGTTTGGCCCTCTTGCTGATGAGCATCCAATGAGAGCTCTCTTTAAAATTCCAAGGTAAGCAATGATAGTCTTTGCCCTGCAGTTCTTGGTGTCAGTCATGCAATAAGTACTTCGCTTGAATTCCAAATGCGGATTTGTATACAATTATTGAGACACCGTGCTAAATAGAAAAAAGATACCCCGACCTGCTAGAACAAGATATACGTCCACTACACAATCGATACCTTCTAAGAAGCAGCTAAAGTCCGGGTGGTCTTCATTATCATACAGAGTTACAGAGCAACTATGGATTCCACCACCTTGCATGATTAACCATTATATGTAACTGACAGCGCGAACTTGTCTATGTTATTTGTCGGGCCGACTCTCCCTAGAACCGTAACGTCTTTTATTTGTCCGAAGGAAAATCGGGCCCGTCACGAAACAAATCTGATTAGATACGATGCCACATTTTTTAAGCCCATAGTCTGGCCGACACTGAACCGGCCCAACAAATCGCAGCGTTTAAATCAGCCATTAGCCATCAGCTTGCCGGCTTTCCTGTGGGTGTATCAGAAGTTTCTTTCGGGATTCCTGTGGCGCGAATAAAGCGCTTTTTGCGCGCCACAGCACTATCGAAACCCTGAAAACAAAATTTTCAAATGAACTCGCAGGAGACCCGGCAAGCAGGCTATTTCTATTTCAGCCGGTTTGTTTTACACTTGGTTATTGTTTGTGCCGCTTTCTTTGCACCTCTGAGTCCTGTATCTCAACATTTCATTGATATGATTTTCCAAGACATTTGTGATGAAGTCAAATAACCTTTTTTGCTTTTCAGGAGTAAACCGCCAACAATGAAAAATCCAGAAAAGTGGTCCCATGAATATCGAGATTTTATTGCAAAGTGAGTTATGACCTTTACATAGTGCTAATATGACCCTGCGATAACAGGATGAACTACTTGCTGTTAAATATACTAGTCCGCCGTTGAGTTATAGTCCTAACGCAGCATGTTAATCACTTTCGTCTCTTTTATTTTTACTAAAAGTTGTCTTGTAAAAGACTTTGAAGAGAGACCATTTTCAACCCAGCTGCTCAAGCATCCATTCTTGAATTGGGTGCCAACCAAGAAACTAGTGGTAAGTTTAAATCAGTAGCACAAACGATGTAAATTTTGCTATAGCCACTTTAGTCCATTTTGTTGTGCCCCTGTTTTAGATAATATCAACGTATCATTATAACGGGTTAGCATTGACATTTTAATGTAGCCAGTTGATCAGTTTTTTACCTCTTGACAAATTACCAGATTGTAGTTACTGTATCAACCACTTAAACGTAAAAAAGAATAGAATAAATGTTAATCATCATGACAAGCCGATAGCCGATCAATTAAGGGGCTATTTTATTTCGCTTTCGATTTTTTTGCAGACCTATTTTTTGTTTACTTTGTCCTTTAAGTTGTTAAGAATAAATGCTATGCAGCTCCTCGAAAGTGTGTTTTCATGTGTTCCATTTGTTTTTAGATATACAAACGCATTGTGATTAATTCGCTAACTACTGAATTTTTCTTTTTCGTCTCTCCCGCCGAGAGCTTTGACTCAAGTACGGTTATGCAAATTTAACAAAGCGATTTCTCAAGCGGCAAAAACTTCCAGAAAGAGTAAAATATGAATTAAACACTTGTTGATTGTATAAGCACAGTTTGATCCTTTGCGTCAACGTTTTCCACGACGTTCTCAAAGGCTACAGGAATGCGAAAGAGTAAAATTATAAAATCTTTCTGCGTGGTCGAAAAGGTTGATTGCTGACGCTGCGAGACTTAAGCGCTCGATTTGAGCATTGCAGATATGGTACGTATTTTGTTCCTTCCCTTCTCGCTACTAGTAGAACATATTTGAAAAAGTGCAATAACCTGCACAGCAAGAGTTGAAGTTTCAAGAGCAGGAGAGGACGTTAGGAGAAACTGAGGAGCGAGTGTTTTATTCCACGTATTCTAATTGTTTGCTCTCCCACACGTAATACCCTGATGCTACAATCATATTTGTAGAACGCTAGCTGTAATGATTACTACTAATGATGCTCTATTGACTCGTTCTAGTTACGCCGTAAACTGATGGCATTGATGGATTCTCAGTATCATGGCCAAGACGGGATTATGGATGAGATCAGACGTGAAAAAGACAAGGACGCCAAGTACATCACGTGAGTATTAAGACTCCGTTTAACTTTTCCCAGTTACATGACAATTGGGGATCAATTGCGAAAGAACACGTCTCTGAAAAATCATCAATTAGTATTTTTAGGAGTAGAAAACACTAAAAAGTTGAGGGAGAACACGTTTTTCTCAGATTAGTTACTGCAATCATCGTGTAAATAAACTTTAGTAACCGTTGAAGATGGCGACCGACATTACATTTTAGCGACCAAAGTTTGCCATTTGGCGACACGATTTTCACATTTAGTCGCCAGTAGTTAAGTTAATGCTGCGCCCTGCAAACTGTTTGCCTCTCCCACATTTTCCACCTCATTTGATAGATGTCACAGAAATTGCTGAGTTTAGTCTAGGAGTCAGTAAATCTTGAAACGATGCCTAGAAAGTGGTTCGTGACACCCATGGCACAGACCCGGGAAAGTACATAGGATGATAGGCATAAAATATGTAGAAGGTTTCATTTAGGTTGGTTGGTACTAATGGACCTATGGGACAACATTTCAATTTCGGGCACTTTTGTTACTAGCTGCTCAAATGTTCTTTGTTAAATTATGAAAAATCAAGAGCCTTCAAAAAATATTATCATGAAACGCATCAAACGTTTCATACTTGTATATAAAATGTATAAAATGCTTGGGTATAATGTTATGCCGCTCTAACTTCCATGCGTACAGTAGAAATGAAGGTTTACGAGATAGCTATGACTGCGGCCATTTTGAATCCTTGTGTTATTCATGCGGTTCCTTTGTTATTAATGAGTTCCTGCCGTGTATAAAGTCAAGCATGACTCTAGATTGTACAAGTTTTTAGGCCGGGACAGACTAGGAGACAAGTACGGGGACTTGTCCCACGAACCTGCTTCAGGGCGGGGACAAGTCCCCTAGTGTGTAGTCCTATTTCAGTCGCGGGGACTAAATATTTGTCCCTGGGACAAAATTGCGCATTTTTTTCTAGTGTGTATAGGCCGGCACAGACTAGGGGACAAGTCCCTGGGATTAGTCCCTGGGACTTGTCCCCTAGTCTGTGCCGGCCTTTATGGGTCCAGAGGTTGCAAAACCTTGTTGGCATCTTCAAAATCATTACGCAAATCATAAGCAAATAGAGCAGTTTTGAGATGACTGTCGAACGTTTTACCAGACTTGCGTTTTCTACGTGTTCCTGTTGGTCACGTCTAAACGCAAGTCGTACCTTCTTTGGCTCCTGATTGGTTAGTTGTTGAATGGGTTTCGTTTCTGATTGGCTATAAGTGTATTTACTTTTGTAAAGTTCTCGACAATCATATGAAATCCGCTCTATAGACGAATCTGTTTAAGCTCCTTGTTAGTTCTTGCCAGGGTGTGGTGTGTTGTAGAGGCATCTGCTAATGCACTGCTGGTCCTTTTGTTTTCCAGCCCCGAAAAACGCCGATGAGTCCACGTAGGAATAAAGACATGTTACAAGTAAATGACCTTGCGACACTCTCCAGTCTGAACGAAGTAAGTCTGTTATGCCATGACGTCTTGCTTACGATAAATTCAAGGACCGAAGTCTATCGAAAGTCAGCTACCGTAAATGATATGATCAACGCCCTTTGTGTCTATGTGACAATTAGACTACGAATTCGACAATATATTATTTGACTCATACAGAATGACAAGGAGTAGTCTAAATGTTTTAATAGAAACCCACTAGCAAACCATTTTGATTTTTTGCAAAACGTATTCATTGAGATAGTTTTAGAAACGTTTCGCTTCCCACTATCACGTAATAGATAGTGAATTGGGGAGCCAATTAGATTGCTGGATTGGGATAGTATGCGGATGAGTTTCTACAAAAAAAACATTTAGCGATAGCAGAGGGAGCGTTTAATGAATAGACTAAGATTATGAGGGTTATAAGTAAAACTTTGTAAAGCCATAATACATGTATGAAAATGTTTAAGATAATTTTTTATGGCTTTAATAATTATGAATATCCCCTCCCTCTTCACAACATTGTAAAGGGAAGGGTGGAAGGGAGAGAGGACGATGATGAAAAGAAGATGTCAATGTTAACCATTGAAGAAGGCCCGAATTGAACTGTTATTTTGAATAAGGGGTCATTGCTTATTGTCAACTTTCCTCCGTGTTTTCTGACTTCTGTCTTGTAGGAGGCCATATTGAGTCACTTGTTGGAGCGGTTTTTATCCAATCAGATCTACACATACATTGGAGATATTCTGATTGCCCTCAACCCTCTTCAGACACTCAACATTTACAGCAAAGAGGTCAGTAAACGTTGCGTAAACACAAACGATACTCAGATTACCGATCCTGATGTTCGGTACCCCCTTAAATCCATAACGGCTCTTTGTTCTTATTGTTGGTGGGTATTATTGTTCCACCCTAGGATCTCAAACAGTAGGCCGGCGTTGGCATCATAGTGTGAAGTCGTCTGAAGACGTTAAAACACGCGCTGCTCTTTTGCAATGTCTGCAGTTTGTCACGCAACGTCAGCTCACAGTTTTCCATGACAATATTACAATATTCAAAATGGGGCTGTAACAAGGCTTGGCCAATGGCTCGTCACCTCGCGGGGAAGGATCTGGTTACAGCCATTGACGCATGCACGAGATGTAATACAGAGTTTAGAGAAACACCTTTCTGCGCATGCGCCAACGTTCAAAATCAGGCAATTAGCGAAGACCCTCAAATGGACGTCCCCAGAGACTCCCCCGCGAGCAGACGAGCCGGGGAGCTCTGGGTACGCGAATGAGTGAAAGTGCCCTAAGAGAGTGTGCGCGCTTCTAGCTACAATCCATTCTGACCTAATCCTCGAGAACGCTGTCGTACCGTCCTCTAGAGATCAGGCTTCTGTTGGTTTGCTAATAAACTAATTAATTTTCACATCCATATGCAGCACTCGCACGCGTACCACAATGTGAACAAGGACGATCTGCCGCCACATATATTCACAGTGGCCGATATGACGTACCAAGCCATGATCCACAACAAGACACCACAGGTAACCCATTCAAGAAGCGAAGCGTCTGAATATCGTTTGAAGGCTGTGAAAGGGGAAGCCTCGTACCCAGTCGCTGTAGTGGCGTGCAAAGGTTTGTGGGTCCTCAATTTCTTAGCGCGCCTACCAAGTAACGCAATACCGGTAACAGTTCATTAAACGCAAAAGCGCGCGAACAAAAATAAACACAAGAACGACTGGGTACGAGTCTGGACAGAATGATACGCAGATGAACCGAGTTGTCGGAGCGAATAATGCGTGTGCGTAAACTTCCGAGGCCTGTTAACGCTAGATGGTTTTTTTTTTCGGGGGGGGGGGGGATTGTATGGTTCATTAGGCCTGTTGTGAGACACGAGTCAAACGAGAATGAACTTACTCATAAACAAAGATGTGTTCAAGCTTAGTTCGGTTACTGAGAATCAAGAAAGGAATTAGATGATATTTTGAAAGTTTGAACTGTTACTGTTCTTCGTGATCGCTATGCAGCTGTATTTTGTTGTCGGAAGCCCTACGCGCCCAGTCCAGTAATCTGGTTAGGATAGGTCTTCAATCGGCTCACGGTTTGACAACGCGAGTTACTAGTTCATCACTGGACATCACTAGCCATTATCAAAGTTCTGTTTTGAAGAATTTAGCAGCAAGACAGCGAGGTATCTTTAAAATAGGATATAAAAAATTGTTTGTACGCAATACTGCCCTCGGTCTGAGCGGGTAGACTTGAGCGCTCACAAGGCCGACTACCTTTATGGAAATAGCAGTATACCATTTCTCATGTTAAACAATAAACGTGTTTCTCCCTGACGAAGACTTTTATAATAAAGCCTAAAACGGCAAACGATTTGTTGTATTTTCAGTGTGTTATATGCTTGTTTCTCCGGGGGTTTGCTCTGCCAATTCTCTTTTACAAGCTCTTTAGGTACTGTAATCATTTGTTGTTCCAAGTCTTTTAAGGGGTCCCTGCTCCTTCTGATTTTTCTGCTGCTATAGCTGCCAACTTTCACGAGGGCTAAGTAATCTGCCAGCCGCGGTTTTCTTTGTTATTTGCTTTTCATGCAAGTTCCAGTTGGCCGTTTTGGGCCGTAGTGACAGGCCGTTGTTTGCAAAGTTGTAACAAATTCGAGCATCCTCAGTTTCTAGTTCCGTATACTCGATACAGCTCCTTTCGAAAATCATGCATTGCATCCGACAAAAATATACCACAAAATTAAGAAACAAATTGGCGTGTAGGATTGTCTCAAATAAAAGTGCTATGTCTATGCCGTTGTCTGATTTATCAGTCCAGTTTTCGGACGACATTGTGTGCATGTGGTAGATTGATGAAGGTAGGAAGCAAACGAAGGAGACAAAAGTCATAATCACTAGAGTTCCCACTAGCCTTTTGTTTTTGCTTTTTCTATTTCTGACACGGAAACTGAAAAACTGATTTTTAATCCAAATAGACAAATAACACATGAATATGAAACCACTGATGTTATTGCTATTGAGGTATCAACAGTTTGAATTAGAACGCGATCTTTTTGAAAAATGTTAGTAAGGCTGTAAGAGATTTGAATGCAGGCAGCAATAAACCAAGGGATACCAACCCACAACAAGTAACGGCAGCGTTTTTGTGTGTGGTGTTTTAGAGGCAGCAAAACAGCATATGCTCTTTCTCCTGCTATTGCTGCCAAAGTTAACAAGGATGCAAATCCTAATCCATCAGTGAAGTGAAAAATGTCCCAGTAACCCACTGCTGGACAAGCAATGCACGTTAACGAAATAGCAAATGATGAAATTCCAGCGAGTAAATCTACCGCTGTTAGACTTATCACGCTCAGAAGCACACATGGGACCATTACATTAGCACGTTAGCTTTCACACAAGGTTAATTCCTTATCTCCACTCTGTTGAACTTAGTGCTACGCGGCCACAGGCTCGCCTGAACATCTACATATATTCACTTCATTACCGCGAACATAACATCTAACTTACCCCGACCTGTTCCCAGTCTGACCTGGATAGTTCGGCTGGTAGAGCATCGGATGTACAATTCTGAAGGTCGTGGGTTCGAATCCCTCTCGGGGTCAGAGATTTTTTTCTCTCTCTCCGCTTTCTAGGGCTAACGCTCAGAAGCACACATGGGACCATTACATTGGCACGTTAGCTTTCACACAAGGTTAATTCCTTATCTCCACTCTGTTGAACTTAGTGCTACGCGGCCACAGGCTCGCCTGAACATCTACATATATAGACTTATCAGTAGATAGCTTGACTTCTTGAGACGAAATCGCTTATGCCAAGAAACACAGTTAGTGCCAGAAAGTTGGCGACAAGAATAACGATAGATTCCAGGAAGAGTGTGATAACGTATGGTAGCTCATAAAAAGACAGGCCCTCAGTTATCGTGCTTGTGTGGTTAGCGCTCTCTGTCATCTTCTCGAAATTTGTTGCGCTTTCTTGTATTTTTGTCGTCGCTCCTTGGGTAGTCTTTTTTCCTGCAAAAAAGGGATTGTTCGTTGCCTCTCAATGGGTGTAATTGCCGTTTTGTCTTACGTCTTTTATTGACACGTTTATGTAAGAACTGAGGTTCTTTGTACTTTTACGAACAAGCGCTAACTTGTTGAGCGCAAGTGTTGTTAATATTAACTCCTCTCACGAAGACATTCGATCGGATTACTCTTCTCTTCTCTTCACTCAACGATCTTGAGCTCAAACCACCTGCTGTATGTGAGGCTGTGCAGTAGAAAAAGTAAACAATTTTCGTATTACTTGGAAAAAAAATGATGAATTTACATAAAGTGTTCTGTTAAGAGGTGTTTGCGAATCAGTAAAAGGCTTGCGTTTAACAGAAGAGAATCCATGTCGATATCAGTATTTTGAATTGTGGAACGCTTGATTTTAAATGGTCTGTAATAGTTTATGTCAAGAAATCACAATTTACAGTATTGCAATTCTTCGCCATTCATTTTTCGTTTCGTTTTTTTGTCTTTACGCTGAAGCTTGAACTTTATTATGTTTAGTCTTGCACTTAATAACGAATTTCGCACCATCTGTTCTGTTTCTGTGGAAGCATTGATTAAAGAATCGCTACCATTGCCTCTTACAGTGCGTGTGTATGTTTGTTTATATAGTGAGCGAGATATGTTTGTCTCACAGAGATTATGGGTCCCGTAGTTGCTGGGAAAATAGTTTGTTTTCGATGATGAGCTTACGAGTGGACGTTGGATTTAGTATTAGGTTTATGCGTTATTTTCGTGCTGTTATTTTAATATACAAGTCAACCCTCAATAGATTACAGCACGAATTACAGGTGCTCACCATAACAGGTGCTTTATCATAGAGGCCCCTGTTTCATTATACGACTTCAATAATTTGGGAGGCGTGAATAACAATAACCACAACGTTTATGGAACGTACTTCGTTCTAGCCCAATCATATGTATCAGCTTTTTAATGCACCCATAGGAGAGCCTGTTCGCAGGCTATATATGTTACAACCTGGAGCTCTTGTTAACCACCGACGAGTTCATGCTCTTGAAGGGCCGGGCCGTTAAGTGCATTCAAGCGTAGCTCGTTCACTCCCATTTTAAACTCGCGATCACGAGAAATGTTAGTTTATGCAATTATTGAAATCCGATTATCAGAAATCTATATCAAAAATAGAAGGTTTTCCTAAACTTTTACACATTATAAGCCAAAAAGGCTAGTTCACACTGAAAAACTGGTCCACATTTTTCGTGCAAACCAACCTTTAGCAAACGCGCCTGGAAGGTCATATTTATGACATCCCAGTCGTATCCGAATCTAAAAGTGAAACTCTTTTTATTTTATTTTTTCCTTCACGATCCAAAGGGTCCAAAATTCTTCATGGCAACATTTTGATTATTTATTTTGCGAAAAACTAATCAACACTGCTTATAGTAGGACTACGCAAAATTTCTTGCGTAAAACGCCCTCATCCTCCTGAAAAATCACATCCCAAACATTGCTGAGTGCGCTCGATTTTGACCTTTATATCGTAGAATGATGTCACATAATGAGTGACATAACTAAATAACTGGCCTTCTTGTTTACGCTAGTGTTGCTTGATAAGTGGAGAGAGTGGCGCTGGGAAAACAGTATCTGCCAACTATCTCGTGCAACAACTGGCTGAGCTGGGAAAGGTACGTCTATTGGATATTACATTAGTATAGTTATCGGGAGCGTATCCAGGCCTTTTGTTCTTGTAAGCCACCTGAAAAGTATTTTTTTGTGTTGTTAAAACAACAGTGACTGTCGCGAACAGTAGCTAGACCTAGATCTTAGAAAAATAAATACTTGCTGTATAGTAAAACGTCAAAAATACCTACTCACTCTGACACTGGTACAGTAAAACCTGCGAGTAAGAAACTACATTTTCCCAAGTTAGCCTTAAGGTTCTTATGTAAAGTGGTGCTTAGTGCAAATTTAGGCTATTGAGGTTCTTATGTAGGTTCCTAATTTTTATGGCCAAAATAGTAATGTCATGACTTCAGCAAAGTGGTATATATCCCATTTCTCTTTTATTTCTATCAACTATTTAAGATAGTTGTAGGTTCCTAATTTTTATGGCCAAAATAGTAATGTCATGACTTCAGCAAAGTGGTATATATCCCATTTCTCTTTTATTTCTAAAATCATTAAAGCAATTTTTAATTGAATAGACCTTTTTCCAAAATGGCTGCCGCAAATTCACATGTCTTAAAATTAAACTGACTGAAAGTCAAATACTGGCACTAGAAAGAGTATCCTCACATTAGTAATACTTGAAATTTTCACTATGCCAAATGCCATTTCGGCTGAGAAAGCAGAGTCTGAAAATTTAAAATTTTACAGAGATTTGTATGACTGGGGGTATGACGTCTGTAAATTACAAACGTCTGTAAATTTTCACATTTTCAACGTTCGTTTTCAAAAGATATTGGATATAATGCAGCGAAATTTTGTAGTTTTACTAAAGTGATTATGTGCGTTCTAGTGCTGGTGTTCATTTTTAACAAAAATCGATTTGAATTTTCGGCGGCCATTTTGGAAAAAGGTCTTTTACTGACATACTGGACAATCCTGGACATCATGGGCTTACATACTGTATATATATTGTAAAGCATTTTCGTTCTGATATTAAAGAAATGTCCCATTAATGATTTTTTGGTGAATATAGATTCCTGAATCTATATATATATAAAAAATTTAAATTAAGAACCTATTACAAATGTTAGGCTAAGTAGGCTCTTATATAATAGGGAAATACAGGTTCTTAAATTCTAGGTTCTTACTTGCGTGTTTTCTTCAAGCATTTTTTATTTATTTTTTATTTACTTGCTAAGCTCACAGTGGCGGATTTAGTGGTGCGAGAGATTTTCCCATATTTGCTGAAGGAAATGTGCATTAATCCCTATATTTTATATACTGTCCGGCCCCCCTTTCTGAAATTCCTGGATCCGCCCATGGCTAACACTTGCGGAAGTACTCAGCATCCATCAATTTTTGGAGTTCACTTCCAACAAAGACGGTTAAACGGCAGGGTCAAATATACCATGGTATGGGAATTGTCCCTTGATGATGTCCTCCATAGGAGGTACCATTTTATAACACTGCTGAATTGTCTTTTAACTCAGAGCCAATACCTCATACAGCTTAGCGATAGCTTCACCTCTGTAAGTCATGAGTCGCACGTGTTTTCCTCACGTGATCATCACGTGGCATGTACAGACGCCAGTAAGATGACCTTCACATTCTAATTGAACGCTTGTATCCAAGGATGACTTTTTCTTGTGGCGTGAATAAGACCTGAGCTAGAGAAGGAAGCAAATGTTTTTCTACACAATTACCTAAAACTTAAAAGGTCAAAGGAGAGGTCGAGGAAAACGATCTTCTAGTTCCTAATCTTCCGTTACGACATGCTACAAGTGCCACTCACTCTATGCAAAAGAGAGATTACTGCAAGCTCACAGCACAAACGAATGGGCGTCTTTAGAGCACGATAAAACACTGTACGTAGATTTGAGAAACAAAGTTAAACAAAGGAAAAGCGTATTGGCAGGTCATTTTTTTAAAGTCTTTGTTTTAAAGTCTTTGTAGGACTGGCCAGATACTGCTACATATGCTGCATGCATGTCACTGTATCTTACGAACTTACTGTTCTTACTAACAAATCATCTATAAATACAAGGAATGCTCCATAACTCATTGTTGCACTTTGTAGCTTTGCTTATACTTGAGTTCGTTATATTATTATTAGAGCATTTATCATTACAGGGCGGCAACAGAACTCTGGAGCAAAAGATACTACAGGTGAGAATTTATGGGCCTTCCAGCCGGCTCTCCTTTGGATTTATTCCGAAATGTTTGTTTTCGGGTTTCAGGATTCCTGTGGCACACATACCGAAAGGAGCGGGAACGGAGAGTAGGTTTTACGCGCCACAGGTATCCTGAAACCGAAAACAAACATTCCAGAATAAAACCCATGGCGAGTCGTGCTAAAGAGAATGTAAAAAGATGTAGAGAAATTTAAATGTAGAATTTTGGTCACGTTTCGTAATATTATCCGCGCCTTTTTTTGTGATGGTACGATAGCGAACTGAAGGTCGAAATATCAGCAGTGGTTACACTAGACATTTTTCGTTTGTTGCACCTTTCTGTGATTGGTCAAACCGCTTTGGGCTCCTGTTAAACACTGCCCCGATGCCTCCTTGACTGTCGTGAGCAATTTCTGTGCTCGTTTTTGACTTTTAGAATCAATTTCACTCCGAACAAATTACAGTTTGCTCCGCGTGCGTCGAGCATCATTTGTCCCATCGCCTGTTGTCCATCAAACCCAGTGCGAGCCCAAGCTAGGGCGTGAAGCGCGAGAGAGCATGAGGTTTAGTGTAACCACAACTAATGCAAATAGGCAAGCGACCGGTTCAAACGCAAGATAATGCAATGGAACAACTATATAGCATGCCTTATTATCGAAACCGCTCTCTTTCTATTTTCAGGTGAACCCCTTAATGGAGGCTCTTGGAAACGCGCAGACAGTCATTAACGACAACTCCAGCCGGTTCGGAAAATACCTGGAACTCCACTTCACCTCAAACGGCGCACTAATTGGAGGTACCTTATTCCAGTCCTTTCGGTATGCATTCGTATACAGCTATTTCAGTAAAGGTTGACGGAGGACGCACGGCTCCGGCTCCGCGTTTGAGTACGTAAGTTACTTGTTAAATACCTGGACATTACTAGCTTAAACAAAGCTGTTTTATCGAATTCAGCAGCCAGACCAGTGAGCTATTATTTTGTTTCTACCCATACTGCCTTTCGGTCTAGGCGCGAATGCTCGGAGCGCTCACACACCCGACAACCTTTATTGAAATAGCTGTATATTCTATATAGTATAAACATTATATTTATTTGGAGGTGGAAAGGTTTGATAGGCTCTTTTTGGTGATCGAGGATAGAAAACTTACAGAAATTCCCCTCTTCTTGCAAGATTCTGGACATTTGTTACCAGACGCTTCCTTCTTTTCCTAGGCATATCCCATAACTCTCTGCGCGGCCTGTAAAAACTATCCCACAAACCATACGCACCCTAAAAACCCCGAAAAGCGTCTGGGTAAGAGACTGTACAACTTATCATTTCAATTGCAACTTACAGTTAGAGCGGTTTTCACATGACTGTCGTGAAAACAATTGCAATTGAGCAATCACTAGCCAATCAGATTTGAGAGAAATCATGACTTGCTCCTAAATGGCTTTTTTCTCAGCCAATTGCAAGCCGAACCAATTACTAAGTAATTATACAATTGTATTTACTACAGAATTTGATTGGCTGAGAAAAACCAGTAGCCAATGAGAACGCAAAGCAATCGCAATTACATAACAAGTCTTGACAGTCATGTGAAATCCGCTCTATCATCATAGGAATTGAAAAAATACTCAACAATTTGCTTTTTCAGCTACGTTAACCGAGTACCTGTTGGAAAAGTCGAGAGTTGTGTTTCAAGCAAGGTTAGCTAACCGGCTTTATCTTAATATCCTTGTAAGCAAATTCGGTCTTGTACGTATGGCTTGTAAGGCGCCTACCATCTTGACCCGCGTATTGGTGCTCTAACCAACGTACACGCTTTATTTTGTTTTGTGCAGCGATGAGCGAAACTTTCACATCTTCTACTACATGATTGCCGGTCTGGCACATCAGAAGAAACTCGAGAAATACTCGTTCAAACTTTATTCACAACATAGGTAAGACAGCCGAAATCATCGTCGTTGCTATTGTCACTTATTGTCACCAACGTCGTAAATATTTTTTCATTTAAACAATATTACCATGCATTCATCCCAGGGGCCCATCGACGGGACTCATGCTAAAAATAGTTCCCAATTTTGCTTTAGGCCATGTAAGTATAAATACATAATATATAGATTTAGCCACTGGCTAAAAGCGGAGCTCCTGGTTATAAAATTTTCTGTGAATGAAAGGGATTCCCATGTGTACATGGTTTACATGGTTGCTTTAAAGTCTTCCCTTCACGAGATTAATTTTTCAAGCATAGATGACGTCATCGATGACGTCATATCACGTGACCACTTCATTTCGCTCATCTAGTTACCTAGACTACACTACCAAAGTTTGGTTGTTTTAGAGTCTTCCCTTCACGAGATATTGATTTTTCCAGCATAGATCACGTCATCGATGACGTCACATCACGTGACCACTTCATTTCGCTCATCTAGTGACCTAGACTACACTACCAAAGTTTGGTTGTTTTAGAGTCTTCCCTTCACGAGATATTGATTTTTCAAGCATAGATGACGTCATCGATGACGTCACATCACGTGACCACTTCGTTTCGCTCATCTGGCGACCTAGATTACATTACCCAAATTTGGTTGGTTTAGAGTCTTCCTTTCATGAGATATTCATTTTACAAGCGTAGATGACGTCATCGATGACGTCATATCACGTGACCATCTCATTTCGTTCATCTGGTGGCCTAGACTACACTACCCAAGTTTTGTTGTCTTAGAGTCTTCCCTTCACGAGATATTGATTTTTCAAGCATAGATGACGTCATCGATGACGTCATATCACGTGACCACCTCATTTCGGTCATCTTGTGGCCTAGACTACACTACCCAAGTTTGGTTGTTTTAGAGTCTTCCCTTCACGAGATATTGATTTTTCAAGCATAGATGACGTCATCGATGACGTCACATCACGTGTCCGTGTTACAGCACCCCCTTGTGGCATAGACAAAATATCCCAAGTATGGTTGTCTTAGCATGTTCCCTTGAGGAGATATAATTTTTTCTTTGCATACCACAGGGTTCCCATGTGTACACGGACGGACGGACGGACGGACGGACGACGGACGGACGGACGGACGGACGGACGGCGTACGCTATAGGTTTAATACCAGAACAATAAAGAAAAAATCATATCTCCCGAAGGGAAGCTTCTATAGAAGCCAAACTTGGACAAAGTTTCAAAGACCATAAGAGGAGCCCTACACCAAAGTCACGTGCCCTTACGTCATCAATGACGTCATCAAAATGATCCAAAATGCCCGTGACGTTCAAAAATCAACTCGATAGTATACTATACGTTTTTCCCTTAGGTATGGTGCTCCGCTTGCGCGGGCCTTCGGCCCGCGCAGGAGCTCCGCTATTAGAATACAAAATTTAAAAGGACAATGACAACACGGTCCTAAACATTTCATCGCCATTGGAACTGAAGGGGATCCTTTCTATGAGCTTAGTACTTTGGTCAACACCCAGCAGCCCGTAAAGGTTTACTGCTATTTCGACTTGCTGCGAAAAAGAAGCAGTCCATTTACCAATAATAGGTTAACTACACCAGTTGTGAACTGCCTACTCTCTCGTTTTAGCTATCTCCAGACGGGTGGACGGAACTTGCAAGATGTTGTGTGCACACTGGGCAACCGCAAGAGGTTTGAGGAGGTACAGCGTTGTTTCGACGTCATCGGCTTTACCCACGATGTAAGCAAAACAAGAACAATTGTCAAAGTTTACCGAGTACTGGCGACGTTTCTTTGGTGAGGTGCCCATACCCCGACCTTTCAAGTGTAAACTGTACTATTTCATGCCATTTGCAGGAGGTGTCGTCTCTCTTTTCGGTCCTCGCTGCTATCATCCACATGGGTGATATCGTGTTCACTGAAGATGAATCTGTCTCACATCTTAGCGACAAGAGTATGGTTACAAACCCGCAACTGCTTGTGGTCGGTAGGTAGCTATCACAGGAATATCTATTGAATTGCTCAACACAGGGGCGTGGCTAGCATTTGCTTAAAAAATAAGAAAGTAGTCATATTCCTTACTGTACATGCCCCTTGTCGTTTCTGACTCTGCCACGTTCTTTCCAACCCATAGGACACAGAAATTATTTTTTGATATATCTATTGGAATGTTACCCTAGAAACCTCTTCACGCGCGAATGCTTTACCTTTCTGTATTCCATGCACATTTGGATTCAGTCGAATCGATCGCAATCCAGGTAGCACGTTCAGTTTCCCGAAAAAAGCATCATTGCAAAGATGTGTTCTGTAACTACGACTGATATCTGGTTTGGGTTGTTTTGGTTTTAGTGTCATCTTTGCTAAGCATCAATGCGGTCGAGCTGAGAGATGCGTTGACGACTAACAGTAATGTTACAAGAGGTAAATACGACGTTTTCTCATCTAAATATGTTAAGGATTTGGTTGTTGACCATGCATTTCCTATAGCATGGGCTTATATAAGCCAACATAACGTGAGTAACATTGCTTATTTGATACAAACATTGACTATCTGAAAGCGTTTTTTGCATCGATCGAATATAAGAAGTAACAGTGTGTGTCATCAGGATTTCCAAACACTGAGAAATGGGTTGAAAAAAAACGAGGCAAAGCCAATTTTTAACCGTCTTCGAGATCTGTGGAAGTCCTGATGAAAGAGATAAAAATAAGGAATTCAATCTCAAAAATGTATGCAAAATTAGGATCGAGTATCCAAACCTTCTTCACGCTTATGACGCTTATTATTGAGTTTCAGACCGACATTTCTCTCCGTATACAAGATACGAACTATTACGTCCAGTGAATCACAATCTCTCTTGAATTGCAGGCGAGACTATTATCCGTAACAACACGGTGGATCAAGCTGTGGACTGTCGCGACGCCATGGCTAAGGTACTGTATAGGGACAAGATCTATGACTCACGTTCACTCTTCTATGCTCGAAATATACGTGTAAGTAGAGCAACAGGCCGTATCACTCATTCGAAGAGGAAGCACCCGGCGCACCCCTATACGGTCACGTTTGAGGATGCCATTATCACTTTATTACTCACAATAATTTATTATTAAAAAAAGTCTATTGACTTTTTTATTTCCTTACCACGATTTTGTTTTCGACGTTTTGTTTTTGTTTTGTTTTCAGGCGCTGTATGGTCGACTTTTCAGTTGGATAGTCCAACGAATAAATGCATTGTTACGCTGGGTCCAAGGGCCTCCCGGGTAAGATGACATTTAATGCCCAAACCCAGGTTACTTCGTGAACCCTCAAACAAATTTTGGGACTCATATTATTGATTTATTAGCCAGTTTTCCTTGCATGCAACCACAGCTTGCGGTTTGCTTCAATGCGTAGACGAGTACTTAATGTTTTTAAGCACAAGAGGTTATGTATGGGAAAAAAGGGCTTTTTTGCCTCAGACGTGGCTGTTTTTTTCACTTTTAGACTTTTCGTCCACAGCGATAATGAGAACAGAATCGGTATTCTTGACATCTTCGGCTTCGAGAACTTCAAGAACAACTCCTTCGAGCAACTCTGCATAAACATCGCCAATGAACAGATCCAGTTCTACTTCAACCAGCAAATTTTCTCCTGGGAAATCGTAAGTCGAACGGGCAGAAGACATTGAATCGAAATCGAATGTCTGTGTTGAAAGCTGAAGTACTTTCAACAAAAAAAAAACGCGGCCCGTTTGGACAATGAAACGATTGCGATTTGGTGTGGTTTTCGTACTATGCAGACCGCCCGGCTTCGGTAGGGAACAAATATCCTTCAACCATCAGTAACCTAAAGGAAGTCATTCAAACTTATATCCACCGTTTCTCTTTAATATATAGAAGCATTGAAAAGCGATTCTTTTTTTCCCTTAGGAGGAGTACCGAGAAGAGGGCGTTGCGCTGGATGGTATTACCTACGAGGATAATAGACCCGTCTTGGACATGTTCCTTCAGGTAAACTGCAGATAGCCACCTCTTCTCCAACAGTACGCCATGTGCTTAGTGGGTAGGTAACTCATCCCTTTTTTGTCGTTAATAGAAACCCATTGGTATTCTCGCCCTCCTGGACGAAGAAAGTCGATTTCCTAAAGCTACAGACTTTACCTTGGTTGGTAAGTGTTTTCGTTCTCATCTCCAATCCTGTCAGCGTTTGACTTCAGCAAGAGAGTAATTGTAGCAAATGATTCAGTACGTTTATTTTTAGCTATCGCGCTAAATCACATGGTCGTTTATTTTCATACCTAGAAAAGTTCAACACCAACATCAAACAGCGATTTTACGAGAGGACAAAAGAAAAAGATAACTTTCCCTCGTTTTCAATCAAGCATTATGCCGGAAAAGTAAGTATTGTATTCATTCTCTATTTCTACTTTGTTCACCTCACTCCGTGCATGTTTCTTGTCCTCTGGCGATTTTGTTGATGGGGAAGCGTCGTATTGAGGGGAAACGTCGTATTCTCGCGCGGTGACGTCACAAACGTGATGGCATCAAAACCCGCCAGAAAGCACTTCCTTATTTCACCTTTGCTTTTATTCGTTGTTTCAATGGATGACCAATCAACGTCCTTTACTACTTCTATTTGCTTGAACTCGGCAGGTCAAGTATAGTGCGAAAAACTTCCTAGAGAAGAATCGGGACACTCTCTCACTAGACATTGTTCACGTACTACGAACAAGCGGTATGTTTGCAGTTCTACGTAAATTGTAGGACGGTAATTACTACATCGAAAATAACAGAAACAATATATTTAAAATGGAGAACACCTACAATCCAATAAAACGCTGTTGTGTATATGTGGAAAAATTTTGTTAAGGTTATCACCTAACTAATTTGAAATGTCCTGTTCTTTTGATCAACAGAAATTAAACTGGTCAGAACTCTTATCAACCAAAGGTCGAAGGGAGGTGAGTGCGACATGTTATGTTTGTCAGTTTTCTGGCGTCGATAAAAATCTGATCTTCCACAGTCTGTAAAAATTCCACCTGCTGCTATTTCCCGCACTCCTTTGCTTTCCTCTTAGAGGATAGACTCTTTCTGAAGGCTAAACTGTATCCAGCTTAGAAATGCTATCCGGTTATTTTGTTGCCCATGCTTGGTTTCGCCATCTGTGTTTCTTTATTGTCTCTTTCACAATCCTGTTCTCTTTCTCGCTCTCTTTCCTTGCTTGTCCTTCTTAGTTTCCTCATCCGACGACAATCCTTGCTGGTGGCGAATCCCCGACTCATTTAAAACCGAAGTAATGCGGACACAAAAACAAATCGTCATCAGTGGAGATGAGCGCGGTGACAACTGGCTCAGGAATCTTTTAAAAGTTAGAAACAGGAATAGTTTTGGTAAGAAGCAAGGGCAGATCTATCATACAACTACGTTGGGGGTAGTCTTCTTTCAACAACAGTGTGATTTCCCAGATGGCTTTAGCCTATTCTATTCTACTCTATTCTACTCTTTGCAAAAAGCTGTGTTATTCCTTTTCCTTTCCCTTTACCGCATTCTTACGTCTCCCATTAACCTAGAGCAAACGTCAAACCAGAGACATTGCTACTTTACAACACGCCGACCAGCACAATTTATAATGAAAAACTATCTATTGTTTGAAATAGGTTCGACGCGACTCTCAGTTTGATGTATCCCTTACGCCGTCATATTAACGATGAGAAGCTAACAAAGTTTATATTGAAGTCTCCAAGAATTTAGGAAGTTCTGTTGTCATCGTGAAGTTTATGAAGGCTATATGAATCGTTTCGCGCGAGCTATTTCCGAAAGCCATTACTGTCAAATTCTATTTGTTGTCCTGCTCTTATGTTGCTTTTCTCCTTTTCTGTTGTTGTTTTTGTTGCAAGAGATGTGAAGACCACAGGTTAAAGTTTTGCTCAAGATTTGATTTTCGTTTTGCAGAAGTCAGCAAGGGAAGGGTCATCCCTAATCGTGTTTACACGCAGCCTAGTCAGGTAAACTTGCGAAAACGTACATTTATCATGTCCATGATATCGTATGGGTTTAACATGAGATTTTATGACAAAGAATAACTGTTCTTGAAACGTTTTTCTTGAAGTTATATAAAAGTTCAACGAACCACTACCAGTGCTAATTTTCCATTTCCTGTTTTGTTGTGACAAGCGATGAAATACTCACGCGCTGAATGCAGTGAGCCGTGCCATTAGGTGAATGCCGGTTGATTAATTTATTTCGATTCTGATTGTCAAAGGAAAGATGTAATTATCATTCGACGCGTAAATACGTAATTGCTTTTCACAATAGAACAAGTCATAGTCACATTGAGAAAGATTAGCATCCGTCGTTGCTCGTCGAGAAATAACTTCGATGAACATTCGTTCTCTGTCATATGATATATATTGGTGGTAAAATTATTTTAAACTTAATATAAGTTGTAAAAACATGTCGATTTTAGCTTTTGCAAGTTGTTGACATGATATTTTCATATTTCATCAGAAGGTCCTGGTTCACCTCCCCGAGGCCAAGTACAATTCCAGCTCAACGTCGCGTATACACCAAACGGTGTCTATGCATTTCAGGGTACGTGTTTAACTTACAATTTTCACTCTCCTACTATGTACTGATTTGTGTTTGTTTCCATAATGTAATACAAACCGCGCAGCAAAGATATTTTAACAAACATTCGCACCTAAACTAGTTAAATTATTGTTCACACAACGTCTCATTAGTCCGGATTTTTTCCCAGTATTCATTAAAAGATCTCCTGTCCAAGTTACTGCCAGCCCAATCACACTTTGTCAGGTAAGTGGGACATCCCTCTACCTTGTAACAACAGTTATCTACTGTTGTTGAATTGATGTATTGCAATTGCAGGTGCATAAGGCCTAACGCCAACATGATACCAGGACGGTTTGATCAAGAGAAGGTGATGACGCAGTTGCGGTACACAGGTGTCTTAGAGACCACACGCATCAGGAAACAGGTATTATAATGGCAGGGCTTGGTGGCGCTTGGCCTTAGTAGTAGTCCGCTAGTCCTGAACTGCTAAGAAATGGCTCAGAACAAGTGAAAAGCTGGAGATACTAGTGGTTGACTAGTAGCGACTGTGCTTTTGCATTTTTTGTCCGAGGCAAAATCAAACTTGATCTAGGTCGTTTAACGATAAAGTAGGTCAGAACAGGCGCTCGTGTTTGTAAACAGCGCTGGCACTTTCTCTTTCCCTGTGATGATACTGATTGAAATGTTAATGGTGATGCCATATTTGACTAATTTTAGGGATACTCCGAGCGTCCTTCATTCAGCGACTTCGTAAAAAGGTGACTCCGCCTTTAAAGTGAAACATTGATTTTGTATTTTCAATCACAGTGTTCCATTGCAGAAATTTAATGTACGTTAACTTTCTTCTAGCCTGAGTATTTATTTTTACTATTCAAGGGAAACGGGGGAGAGCCTGGCCCCCTGGTTAACTTTTTTCGAACAAGGACTACTTAGGACATTCATGCTTAGGAAAGCAGTCTAAAAGAGAGGGGTCACCGCACTCGTTTCAATTCTTCAAAGTATTGCATGCGCTCGCATTTGTCGAACGAATAGCGTGCACGGCCCCACAAATAGAGCAGCCAAACTTCCTAGATGATTCTTCATAATTATAGCTGCCAATAGCATACAGTCTTTTGCTGATGCCAGAATATGGAAATATCACTTTTTCCAGAGCAGAAATTCGATGTCATGGTATCAACGTAATGCAATGTTTTGGGTGCTATCAGGTACCAAGTAGTGGCATTCCCCATGCACGCCAAGGTCAAGAGGAATGCAAATGCGTGCAAGACAATCCTGAGGGCAGCTCATCTAGACCGCTGGATGATGGGAAAAACTAAGGTGTTCCTAAAGTACTACCACGTGGAGAGGCTGGGGAAAATATTGGAGGATTATCGAGTTCGCGTCGTCATTATGCAGACTGGTAGGGGCATACTTGTCAGCTCAGGTTTAAGGACATTAGCCGAGATGGTGATAGAGCTAGGAGGGGGTATCGGTGGTGACTATTTAACAATTATTCCTCAAGCGCAAATGTGCTCTCATTTGGTGTTCGGCCTTATATGATAGATGTTTTCCCCTTAACGCAAGAGCAAGTGTTTTAGTATTCATGTAACCAAACAAAGAAATTTTCCTTATTGCCTGATTTCAAGCCAAGAGTGCTAGGGCGAATCCTTAATATTACCATTATCGAAACGAAATCGAGCATATTGAGCTATACAAAATATTAAAGTTTGGCGTTGATAAAGTAAATTCCAATCGAGATACAGCCATTCTAAGATTCCTGAATGTTATATGATTTGTATGGTTTGCCGGACGCCGCGTCCGGATCTCACCCAAATCTTGTAAATCTTTTGACCTTTTGAATTGCTCTTTCTCCATCACTATTTACCCGATCAATACCAAACTTTGGGATTTTGTACAGTTCAAACAGCTATTTTTTGTTTATGTGGGTCTTGTATCGATAATCGTAATATTGACAGATTCGCCCTAGGCACTCACGGCTTGAAATCAGGCAATGAGTGTCAGTTGAGGAAACAAACCACAGGCTCCACGCATAGGCGGAAAAGATCTATTCAAAATAGTTGTATAATAACGTGTTGAGCCGTGTGTCATTTTAATCGCATCTTGATTGTCCGAAGCTCGTCTCGACCTTGCTGCAATTTCGTTTATCTTTTCTAAAGCTGTGAGAAGTTGGCTGGCACGACGAAAGTTGGCCAAATTAAAGAAAGGCAGACAAGACGCTGTGGTTAATATCCAGAAAGGTAGAGAAAATTAAAAGCCCCTGTCGTGTGAAATTTATATGATTTTACAAAGTTTTCTAAAATGGGGGAACGTGTCTAGAGATATCTGATGACGTTTGAATGGCGATCGCAACACAACAGCTACTGTCAAGGGTCCAATGGGTCGAATGCGCGAAACAAGTTTCCATCGCACTCGTTTATTCGACATTGGATATCTCTGGACTCGTTTTTCATTTTCAGCAAAACCATAGCTTAGTGGGTTACGAAACCTAACACCATACACTTTTTTCCAAAATGGCGACTTTTTGTTCCATTGGCCGTTGTTGCCTGCCCTCACTCTCATGAAATTATATTATGTCTTTGAGCTTGAGTGAATATAAAAGAAAATACTAATTTCATGAGAACGAGACGTCAAGGGCCAGTCAGCCATTTTGGATAATGGTGTATGTTATTCACGGTACATAAGTGCCAAATTCAGCCAGTAAGAGTCAGTGTGTACTCAGACAGTTTTCTACAATGAGCACAAAACAAAAGATTGTGCACTGTCAATGCCCCTCTCGACATCCAGCCCACGGAATTGCTTGCATCCTTTGAAGTTTCCCAACCTTTCCACCCTGTTAACTATGGCCGAACTTGTAAAATCATGTCGACATTCACACGATTTGCACTTTAGCCTCCAATTAGCGGATGTCACTTGCAATACAGAAAGACATCCGTGTACGAAAGTGGTCGTCATCGGTGGCTTGTTGCTAATGCCTGGTGCACACTAGCGACATAACGACATAAGCGCATAATGACATAAGAACATAACGACATAAGAGAAAAAACAAGTTTTTTTCTCTATGTCGTTATGTCGATGTTATGTTTTTATGTCGGATGTTCACACTTGTACATAAGAGCATAGAAGAGCGCGCGCTCATGTCGTTATGTCGCTAGTGTGCACCAATGATAAGAGTACCCGCGGAAGAAAACGTCTTTCTTATCATGTCCTTTATTTTTGCAGTTTTGCGCGGGTTTCTCGCTCGTAAAATGTACAGAGCTGAGGTCGAGCGAAAGAGACAACTAACCTTGCTGCTAGAAGAAGGTAAAGGTTCTGTAGCATAAAAAACATGATTAATTAATGCTGTTAGCTTTTGTTTTTCCACACTGCTTCCTACCTCTTTCAATTTTAGGGAATATTTCCCTAACATGTCTTATGTTAGGCTAAGTTTGTCAATGCTAACCCCATGTTTCCTTGTGTTTTGAAATCAATTTTTGGCCAAAGTTATAGGTTCTTATACATTCGGTTTAACTGATTGTACATCTCCTCTGTTTAGTTGCTTTCATCAGGCTACTGCAAAAAACGTCATTATTCATAGCATTTGTTTACGTTTACGTACGTCTTACGCCATATGTATTGTATTGCGTTTTTCCTTCTGTCATTCCCTTCTGTTGTATGTGTTGCGTATTGCGTTTTTCCTATATTGTGCTGCATGTTGTGTATTTCGTATCTGGTATGTGTTGTATATAGTTCGTGTTGCTTTGTATTGCGTGTACTGATCGTCATTATTATTATTATTATTTTTATCAAACGAGCAAGGCTCGACAATTTGTAAATAGTCCATTTCAATAGTAACTTTTAGATTACAACTATTTGGATTTTATAATAGTTTTTGGTTGTTGCAATAAAGTTATTATTATTATTAATAAGTGGATTTTGAAAATAAGTTATTATTATCACAAAGAGCGCCGACGCAAACTGGAAGAAGAGGAGAGGAAGAGGAGACTGGAGTGCGCGATTATCCTGCAGGCAGGTCGGTCATGCCTTAAACTGCCCGTTTGTTGGGACCCCCCCCCCCCCCCCCCAAAAAAAAAACACAAGGGAATGATCGTTTCTTAGAGTATTGATAGTCACTCAGAGTCGCCCCTTTCGGTAATGGTAGCCTATGGCAGTAAAATTCGTATGCCTCTTTTACTTTTGCCACTCCTAATTTGCTATCCCTCGGGGATAAATCTGTTGTGGACCACACCCTGTTTGGTATCTCTTAGAGTTCAAAATCATTTTGTCCGACGATCGCTGCCGTACATTTTAAGGGAGAGTCGTCCTGTCTCGTCTGTTTCCCCAATAACAGCGTTTTAGTATAATTACTGAAGCAATGCCGCGCGCTGATTGGTCGAGACGTTCGGAATATTTTGCTATATATTTCACCTCTGAAAGCATTGGAGATCGCGCGCGCACTTTATTGCGAGAAACTTAATCCACTCTTGCCTTAACAAGACTTTTTTGTCAAAAATCTTAAAAGTCGCTTGAGTAATTATACTAAAACAATTAGTCGCCTCAGGCTCTGTAAATATCGGCGAATAGTCTATTCTCCGATATTTACGGAGCCTGAGGCGACTAATTGTTAATTAGTAAATGGCTATTAGTAATAGTCACAGGCGACATGATACTTTAATCGTAGATCATCGTTGTTTGAAAGGCTACCTGTAGAGCGGATTTCAGATGATTGTCGAAAGTAAATCAGACTTGCGTTCTCTAATGTTCCTATTGGTTGAGGTCTTGGATCTTTGTTAAGGCAGCCAATCAGAAAAACCAAACACACAGTAACTATTGTTTTCTTTGGTCACGACTACACACAAATCGTACTTGCCTCGTCCCCTGATCCTGATTGGTCAGTTGTTGAATTTGTTTCGTCCCTGATTGGGTACGCGTTTTGTTTTCGACACTCATCTGAAATCCGCTCTGATCTTACTATTAGGCGTTTCAGTCTTGCATCATTCAAACAATGAAACAAGTTGAAATAATTGGAAAGACTAGGCCATTCGGCATAAGACAAGACATACAAAAGACCGGTAGTTATCATTTGCTTTTCATATTATTGCCTGCCTATTTCTCTTGCCAGCCACAAGAGGTTACTTGGCACGTAAAAGGTGCCGCCGACAACGTGAGGAGATTGACGCCAGAGCGAGGCTGATACAATCGGGTAAGCAAATATCGAACTGAGGTTTATGCAAGCCATAACATCACCTTACAAAACTAAATGTAACCAACGGGAGATATATCCATATACATTTTTTCATTCCAGTTCGATAACCTTCGCTTCACTTTTTAATATTCATGATATAACAACATTCTTGACTTGAAAATAAAGCAAGGTCACCATTTTCTGATAAGATCAGATTTGTCCAAAAATGGATCCAATGACGTTTCATTTTCGAAAGAGACAACGATAAAAAGTGCTGAGCGACTGTGTTGCCTGAACTCCCGAAACGAAAATTGCAAGAAAAAAACTGCGCCTAGAGAACAAAAGGTTTGTGAGATTATGTTCGGCCAAAGTGAATTGTATTCAGGATACACCTCCTTTGCCATTTCACTAAGTTGTCATTGTTGGAGGTTCTGTGTCGGTCAAAAAATGCCATGAAAGACCGCCGTTAACAAGGAAGTTTAAACTTTTCTTTCCCACAGCCTTCCGTGGTCACCAAGTCAGACGAAAATTGCCTGAATTCAAAGAGGCAAAAATCAGCGAAGTCCAAAGAAAAGGTAAGTTCTCTCTTGCTTTATCGTCTGATATGTTTGTAAAAAGTACTAAAAATAATAGAAATATAATAGAAATTATCATTTTACAGGGAACATCGCAAAGGCAGCCACTGCTATTCAGGCCGGTTAGTATTCTTATAATACAGAGTAATCAGTTGTTCACTATGTCTTAATACACATATGCGAAATTGGATGACTTGCTCCCTTATTAAAGGGAAACGTTTGGAGGTTCACCCTTAGGAGACAGGTGTTCTCAACCGGCACTATCTTAGGAGACCGTTGGGACTGGGCTTAATTGCGCTAAAAGAGCTGCAAGTCTGGGGCCTCATTTATGCACGCCAGGGGAGTAGCCAGCACTTATGAGAGGGGGGGTTCCAAAATTCAAAAAATAAAAAAACTCCACATAGATCTTGGGGAAAAACTAGCGTTTGAAGAAATTTGCTACATTTTATTGGAGCTTTTATTTGATGTCTATTAAATATTTACAATTTTAGTAGTAAGTCGGTCCAGAACAGAGGCGAGGAGGGGTTCCGCTGCGGGAGAGGGGAACCCCTGGACCCCCCCCCCCCCCTTGGCTACGCCCCTGCACGCGCAAATACGTCGCTGTCACACACTGCTTTAATGACAGTTGTTCGAGTAAACGGGTCGAGGTTTCGCTAACCTCAAAGTATACTTCTGACAGCACAAAAACCATCTTTCGTGATTGGAAAAATGTCATTGCTTAGATGACTCACTAGCTGGTATCTTTCCCTAGCCTTTCGCAAAGTCCCTTGAATTTGACTTAATGTTTCCGCGTGTACTTTGCACCGTTGCAGTGATCAGAGGTTACAGGGCACGGAAGTTGTACCGATTTAAAAAGGAAGAGGCAGAAGGAAATGATATCAAGACCATATTCTTCTTCCAGCAGGTTAGTTTGTACCAGTTTGCGAAAAGAACCACATAAGCAAGTATCACTCAAAGGATACTTGCCACAGAAACACAATCTAAACTCTTAATATTCACTTCATCCGGCAGCATGCGTGTTTGCGTGTTCCAAATTAATTTAGAAAATAACACCTATGTTGTATTGTGAATGTGCGCATTCTGATTGGTTAAAAAGCGTGTTTGTAAGAGACCTGAGAAACACGATTGTCACGCAACGCTGTCGCGCGTGTGTATGTTATTTCTAAAAGCAATAAAAATACTTTCTGCGTGCTCTCTCGTTTCTTAGGGGCCGACCATTTAACTTTTGAAGGGGGAGGGCTTTTTTGTCGGTGCAAGATTTTTTTTTGCTACCTCTGTTATGCGGTGAGAATTTTTTTCCAATAAAAAAGAAGGGTTTTAGTCACCATTTTGCTGTGCAGGATTTTTTTTTTAAAGGATTTTTTTTAAAAGCCCCCCCCCCCCCCCAAAAAAAAAAGTTAAATGGTCGGCCCCTTACAAACACTCGGGGAATGTTGGTCGAACTGATAAAACTTGAAAGACACTCGCCTTCACCTTCGGCTCGTGTCTTTCAAGTTTTGATCAGTTCTCCCAACAACCCCCTCGTGTTTGTAAGAAAGCAGAGAGCACGCGAATAGTACTTTTATTGCTTAAATAAAAAGGGATGACAAGGTATGGCCCGATATGTATCTTACGTTTTTATTGCGTATGTATAGTACGCTACAGCCATCGTGTAGAGCGGGTTTGATTGGGTCTAAAGGACAATCTACAATTAGACTGCTCTCACTTGGACCAGTAGGACCTCATCTCACCTCGGGCGAATATACAGTTCTTTTGGTTACTTTAGAATTGGAGTTATCCCTGTCAATGGTGGATTATGGAAAAAATCTGATTATAAGCAGAATTTTATCCCTGTCAATGGTGGATTATGGAAAAAATCTGATTATAGGCAGAATCATTTATGGCAATAAATGGCAAGAAAATAAAAAAATCCCTGAAATCTGACTGTAGCATTTGTTACAGCTGCTAAATCTGCCGCTGCCTGTCGACATCAATATCAAGCTTGCTTGATAATCTTCCGCAACTGGAATGCATTTAGACTGCTTGCAGTCCCTTATTTGGCGATCGTAAATAGAAGAAAAAAGTCGTCTTTGCTACGCGCGCTTGTATTCACCTACACGCCCTTGTTTGGTGTTCAATCACGCACAGCGCACCACGGGCTGAGTGTAACTGGACACTCGAGATCCAAACAAGGCGCCAGGTGAATAAAAGCGCGCGTAGCAAACGTTCACCAAATAAGGGATTGCAAGCAGTCTTGACTAATCTGCCTTTATTTTCTCAAGACCAGTATTATGTAAACACGATATGCATTCATGAAAAATATGAAAACCGATATGACCTTCTACCGATCTAAAAAATTATCATTACCTAAGTGAACCTATACTTGGGAAATTCCTGGGTTTCACTGGAAGTCATTCCCGGGTGTGTATTTGTTTTTTTAGAAAGACGTCTTACTGGTTTAATGCACATGGTGGCCAGTGTTTGCCCATCATTTGAGCAAATAAATGAGATTCATGAGTGAGTGAACCCTAGCTATTGGTTATAAGTTTTTGTTGTTGCACCAACAGGTCGTTGATTCTGCCCAGCTGTTTAAAGAGCAGCAAGAGACTGAGCGTAAGATCATAGCACCAGTAAGTTCCACTTTGCTGCCCTTCTACTCAACTCTAGCCTTCCTTAAGGCGCCCATCCAATAGCCATTTCGCACTTCAGTTTCGAAATCTTTCTCGGGTGAATGTCGTTAAGGATAAAAGCTACCTAGAAAAGAACAAATTAAATATACCTCCGGCGGTATATCTTAAAATTTTACTTATTGCGTTCCGTACCATAGTCGTGTAGCGTTGAGTGTTTCTACCGTTTGTTAATCGGTTTGTCGTGACGTTTCATTGTAAGCTGAAAAAGCGCATCCCGAAAGTATGACAGCGAATGCACTTCACTATTCTATAATTGTTTCTAGTAATATATTATTCTTTCTCTTTATGCCAGATTCATCCGGATCCAACGAGGAAACGTATGTATATGTTGCTTTTCATAAAACACAGTCTTGGTTGTTCCTTCGTTTTGTAACACTAAATACCAAGTTCTTGAGAAATAATGTGAAGTTTAATGAGCTTAGGCCAAGGGCATACGTGGAATTACGGTCGCGTCGATTGCATTTTCTTCAAAAGATACCGACTCATTACACTTTCAAACAACAAATTATCTATTGTTTTAAATGTATTCGACGCGACTTGAATTCGACGTATGCCCTAGGCCCAAGAGTGTCATTTATATTGACAACGAGCTAAAATAATGTTCTGTTTTGCAGACTTCGATCCTCTGATCAACCATCGAGACATTGGCGATATTGTGCGCAGGCTACAAGAGACAAGCGAAACACCTTTCAGCCGCCGACCCTCGTTTAGAACAACCCTAAGTACCACTGACGAACTCGATGAACTAGGAGCACAACAGGAGACACAAAGGATCTTCTTTCTTCAGCAGGTAAACGGCAAGACAATTTGTGCAATGGGTGAACATTTACCTCAATATTTAAAACACTTTCCCTGCCTGCATCTATGAGTGTAAATTGAGTTACTGTATAGGCAGACTCCAGCCCCATAGACAAGGAGAGATAGGGTCCTGTGGTAATTGATGAGGTATTGATCAGTGTGCTCTAACGATTATTTTCATCTTTAAGGTCGAGAAGTCATGGCCCGATTTTCTGGAGAAAGTACGTTCTCATGTCGATCACGGACCAAACTTACAAGATCGAGTAAGTGGGGAGAATTAACCTACTATACCGGTATACAAGGTTCCACGGCTCCTGGAAAATCTGGAAAGTCCAGGAATTTAATTGAACCCCTGGAAAGTCCTTGAAAGTCTTGGAATTTCGAACAAGCCCCTCGAAAAAATAGAAACGAATTTCATCATTCGCAAAACGAAGAATGTAATAATCTGGAGAATCATTTTCAAGCTTAAAATGCTACCCAAACTGGACAGTAGAATGAAAGTTGTCTTGGAAAACTCCTGGGAAATGTCCAAGAAAAGCTCTTTGAAACCTCCTGGATTTTTTCGATTTTCTGAGCGTACTACAGCAATTTGTTAGGGAAGCTAATTTTAACGCGCGCTTCATGCATTTTGCTCTATGGCGTTATTATTATTTTTTAGCTAAGATTTTCACTGTTGAAGTAGTAGTAGTTCCGTAACTTCTGTATATATACGTCACCTTATTATAGCTTCGAGTAGTTTCCAGTTCCTTACACTACACATTTCAGTGTACTTTTAGTACATAACTTTTTGGAATTCGTTTTAACGTCATGTGAAGTAGCAACTCCACCTAATGCAGGGAAGCTCCGTTATCATTCCTATCTGCGGTAGCAGGTTTAGCCATTGCGCAACACTAGTATAGTACCTTGCAAAAGTTGTATAATTCTTCGATGCTTGTCCTATGTAATGATTCCTCATTTCATTCCAGAGTCCCAAAGAATGGAAACTTCGCTTTTCTTCTCGCGAGCCCGACGTGGATTCGAACCCTGACGTTAAGAAACCAGACTTCTCCATCAGGCCTCGTACGTATCTTTTACTACTCATGCCTTCTTGTCCTACTTATTAATGTTTTCTCACGATCTCTACAGGATGCAGTGGAGCTGTGCTTACTGACTTCGTCCTCATTATATTTCTGATAGAGCGAATTTCATAGTGAACCCAATCAAAACTCATCTGATTAGTCTGCCTGTCGGTGCTTACTAGCGTTTGTCACTGTGTTTGATTACTATAGGGGAAACATCGTATTCTGAACTCCAGTTCAAAACCTCCATGAGAAGTCAGAGGTCATTCAGGTAAGTTTGAACCTTGTGATTACCGGCATGTTGTAAAACATGGACTGGTAAAACATGGACTGGACCGAGAAAACATGGACTGAGAAAACATGGACCGAGAAAACATGGACTGAGAAAACATGGACTGAGAATACATGGACTGAGAAAATATGGACCGAGAAAACATACTTATTTTTTCCTTACAATTAAAGTTATTTCTTGAGCGATTTTAGTCATATTTAACGCAAGGTTACGGACTACCTTCGTGGTAATTTTAAAAAAGTTCCTAGGAATGTGACTACAAATCATCTGCGAATTACTCCTCACGACAGTCATCGAAATCTTCTATAATAGCGTTGACAAACATAAAACAGGAAATGATGTAGTATGGAAAGTATTTTCCAAACATGAAGCCCGTGAGAAAGCAGGCACACGCTCATAAAACCAGCACTCTGGTGTTGTTTTAAAATATCAGCAATCGCTCGTGCATTATTCTGTGCTCCTGGAAAACTGTCATCAAGTTCCTCGCATTGTTAAATGTCAGCCGTCTCAATTTGATACATCTGATAGCATAGCTGGCAAACTGCATGAGCGTTACTCATTGACCTTATTGTTTACCACCGAGGTTGACACTTGATACGACGATTAAGTTTCAAGATTTCAAAAGTCATCACATGGGCATCAAATCGAGCCCAAGTGCAGTGTGGTTTACTCAGGACCGTGAGGCCATCAAATTTAGTTGTCGAGCCAAAACTACTTTCCATTGCGCGCTATTTGTATTCTTTGCAGCCGAAACCGTCAAAATAGTAAGTTAATCTGCATGCATTCAATAATGACACCAGTTGCTTTGACCATTTTGAAACATAAATCGGGCCTTTTCAAATGGTTTTAGCAGCATGAAGGCAGCAGCGTTAAACCATGTGAATGCCTTGCCGCCGGGCACGGTCTTGTGATTTCCTATAACACCAACATTTCAAGTAAATCGTATCTACTTGGCTCAGTCCATGTTTTCTCCGTCCATGTTTTCTCAGTCCATGTTTTCTCAGTCCATGTTTTCCCATTCCATTTTTTCTCAGTCCATGTTTTCTCAATCCATGTTTTCTCAGTCCATGTTTTCTCGGTCCATGTTTTCTCGGTCCATGTTTTCTCTTTCCTGTCCACGTTTTACAACATGCCGTGATTACCTTATTAGATCAAAAATGCAAAATGAGGAAGCTGGAATATACGTATTTTTCTAGATTTTTTTTAGTAGTTGAAAATCTGTACGCATATGATGTAACAATGTGTTATGGTTTCCGTCAAAAGGAAAGAGATCTGGTCGGCTGCGGACGAGGCCTATCTACGACATTTCGCTGTGAGTACGGAATGAGACTTGTTCCTACAGGATGTGGGATGTGCTTTTAATGTAATGGTAGTATTTCTCAGGGGGTTTCTTGTTGACTGTTGGAACCGACGGTGTTACAGTGCTTTAGGCTGCTCCACATTGAACACACTTCGCAAATGTCTGAGGTCGTATGAAAACCAAGATTTTACCTCAGTTCTGTTGTGACCGTTCTCAGTTTACCTTACTGTTGTTGCCAGAGACGCCCAAGAAGTGATATGGTACAATCAAACGTGACTACTGAATGTTATTAGAGCCGATTTCACATGACTGTAGTAAACCAAATGCAAAGAAAATATACCAGTTCTGAACAGAACGTATAGGAGTAAACGCAAAGAAAGTGCGAAATACGCACGACACTCATCTAAAATGCACTCTATATGTTACTTTTTTCTGTACTGATGGAGTCTGAATATTTGATTGTGTAGGATGACAGCATAAGAGAAGCTCAATCTAAAGGTAAGACGGCTTGTCCTAGCGTGCATGCATTGCAATAGAGGAATGCATTGTCATTAGGACATTTGCATGATGACGTGGTTGACTACAACTACCAGAAACCTTTGCGTGGCGGCTTATTGTGTAGAAAATTAAGGCTATTGTGCTCTTATTCACGAAGGAATTTGTTGATCTGAATAAGAAAAGGAAACTGAAAAGGATTCTGGTAGTTGTAGTCAAATGACGTCATCATGCAAATGTCCTATTTTAAACCTGCACGGGCTTGAGTTTAAACATTTATCAATGTCTGAAAAGCTTTCTTGGAAATATAGCGAATCAAACAAATATCTGATAACTAGAATTGAATTAGACGACTAAGAACATCCTTTTCTACTCGTGATTGAGTTAACTACTCTTGTTTCTGAACACATATTGAAATTGTGGATATTATCCATGTACTATACCTCGATGAGAACTTTTAGGCAACGCTTTTGCTATTCAATGTTTTTTTGAAAAGGCTGAAAATTGAAAATCGTCAGAGTTTCAAGTGTTGGAGTTTTCCCCGCGCCGCTGCTGAAATGTTTACTCTTTTATTTTCACAGAGCAAGGCAAGCGTATCCAGGAGATGGTAAAGCTAGTGGATGGCTACTCGTATGACGCTCTCAAGAATCCCACGTGGTTACGCACTTCTACAGATGGAACCGCGGTATCCAACACGAGGTACACATTAGCACATTTCCAAATGGAACTGTTCAGAACTTGCTATTGAACTTGCCGTGAAAAAAAAGCAGTCCTTTTATAGAGTGCTGTTTAATAATAATTGCTGCGAGGCCGCAGGCCGAGCAGCGACACTAATCTTTACCCATTTTGCCATGCACGTTTTCTTTACCCATTTTGCCATACGCGTTTTCCCCCTATGCGCGTTTTCCCTCTGTGATCTGCGCGGGATTTTTCTATCCGTGACCTCCTGTTTCAGCTTGGCGTCTGTCTGGCAAATCCTGAGCCTCGTTTTCAATCCGGTATCTTAATTGATTGATGTTTTATGCGGGATCTCAAAATATTTATTGCCGTCGGGCGCCTTTCGTCTTTGAAATAGAACGGTTGAGTGACAGTTTGAAGAGCTGAGTTTCGTATATCAGAGTTAATTTGTTGCCTTTATATACTTAGGTTCAACCGTTAACGGTTTACTTAAGATAAGGTTCAGAGTTCACTTTAGTTTTCATCTACACTCTTTTTTTTATAAGAACCTTTTTTTATAAGAACGTTGAGCCTGAAATTTACCCAAATTTTAAGAACATGCTAAGAACATGCCTGAGCCTCAGATAGGAGCAAAATAGATTTATTTTCAGTGATGCGTTCTAAAACCCAGAATCAAATGTGTTAATAATAACGTAATTTATAAACTCGCTTAAATACTCATTGGTATGTATCCTTCTATAAGATCTATCATATTTCAGGTTCCGACGTCACTGAAATGTAAGAACATCCGTAAGAACATTTTCAGCCTCAAACTGCTCCAGCCTCAACTGAAAATTAGACGTTCTTATAAAAAAAAAGAGTGTATCGGCGGATCGCGGGTGGTCACTTGCGGATTTTTCCCACACCGCGCCGCACTGATCTCTCGAGGGTGAATCTCTTCTTCGCTCGTACAATTTTTGTATTGGAAACAAAATTTCACGGTTTTGCGGTTAGCACAAAAAAACGTAGGATCCCCAAACTAGCGACGCGTGAAACGCGGAAATCGAAGAGGTCAAAGAGCCGGGTAGGGCTCGTTTGCGATCCCCCGCACTGTTAAAAGATAGATCGTGTTCTCCATCATATGATATTTTCCCGCTATATCAAATACTTCAAATCAGATGATTGATTGTTTTGATTTCAGACATGTTGCAAGCGTTAAATAAATATCCTCGCAGCACTCCGTTTTCTTTCAGAAACTTCTAGTTATTATTATTATCATTACGCGCGGCCAAATAACAAACTGCCCTCTCTAAAACGCGCGCGTTCGCGGGCCAAACGAAAAAGAGCGGGTGGTAAATGCATTTGCCGCCCACACTCTGATTGGCTGAGGAGACGTCATACGACATCGTTCGGCCAATCAGATTCTGAGGATACCACTTCAATGTCATGTGTTTGGCGCGAGTTCGGGGGAACGAGTTTGCATTTTCCATCTGTCACTTCCAGTGCTTACTTGAGTTTATTTTCAAAATGGATGTCCCGAATTTCAATCTGTTGAGTAGTAGTCAGAACTCAGACTTTAGACAACGAGCAGCTGGATGAAATTGAACAAAAAGCTCAAGCGAAAACAACTAAGAAAGCAACGGAATGGGGGATCAAGAAGTTCGAGAAATGGTGTGCTAAGAGAAAACTCGCTGTGGATCTTGCAAAAGTGCCTCCAACCGAGCTAGGAGAAACTCTGAGAAAGTTCTATGCTGAAGTAAAAACAGAAAAAGAGCAAGCGTTAACCCCCAGTGCCCTGACTGGCATTAGAGCCGCCATTCATCGTCACATAACCTCGGCACCACTCAGTAGAAAGATAAACATTTTACAGGACTCACAGTGAATTTATGTCAGCAAATAAAATGTTTGAAGCAAAGGCTAAGTTATTCACCAAAGAAAACAATACCAAGCCAAAACATAAGCCCTCTATAGAGGCAGGGGACATGCTGAAAATACGCCAGTATTTCGTTAAAGGACAGAATACGGACGGTGTTTGGAGAGATGCAGAGAAGTTAGTCGAGTTTGTTTGGTTCTCGTTGTGTTTTCAGTTTGCCCGTAGAGGCAGAGAAGGTTGCAGGGAAATGTATTTTCCATTGTTTTCGAAGCATGACGTAAAGTCATGTTTGGTATGTATGAAGTTATGTAATGGCATCTAACTTTGTTAGTTTAGACTAACAAGTTTTCAAGTTTATAAGGAGCTTGGAAGAAGTCTAGAGTATCCAGGTTTCAGGTTCACACGGCACGTTACAGCTTACGCTATTTTTTTGGGAGAAATTCAAATCGTATGTTGGCGCTAGGCTAGCCGAAATTCGAAAGCCAAAACCTAACGAAATTGATGTTTCGATCAGATTTGGAGGCTAAAATGTTCAGAGACAAATTGAACCTAGCAAGCTTAAGAATTTTAATAACCAATCTTTAGACTTTAAATTTATTCAAGGAGACAAAGTGTAGACAAGCCAAAAGGTTTGTGAAATCTACATTAGGACTTGTTGATAAAATACAAAAAGCTAATAAGAGGCGTATAACAGGAGCTTGTGGACAATTCAGACGATGAGAAGTCAACCAAAATGGCCAAGAAAAGGCAACCAAGGTCCTCTTTCAGAAGAAGGCAAACGAGATTCGCATACATCCGACGCCTGTATATTCCTAACGGTTGTTATCGAGAACCGAAATTTTGTTTGAGGTAAATTACATGCCTAAAGCTAGTTTAATACCTTTATTGCCCTTTCTTTGTTATATCCATAGCTTGTTCAGACCTGAACCAAGCTGCCAAACGTTTAAAAAACGTATAACTGTGTTGTCTTTTATTAATAGTCATGCGGGAAGGAAAGGGAAAATATTTTTCATTCGGATGAACTGGTGAAGGAGAATGAAAATGTATTTTCCATTGTTTTCGAAGCATGACGTAAAGTCATGTTTGGTATGTATGAAGTTATGTAATGGCATCTAACTTTGTTAGTTTAGACTAACAAGTTTTCAGGTTTATAAGGAGCTTGGAAGAAGTCTAGAGTATCCAGGTTTCAGGTTCACACGGCACGTTACAGCTTACGCTATTTTTTTTTTCTTGCAGTTATTATGGTTTACCATTGCTAGGCCGTTTAAAATGTTTTATTGTTTTCCATTCTTAATTGTATTTTCCATTTTTATAGACCAAATGACGTACGCTTCTCAACGCGCAATGCAAGAATTCCAACAAGCACCACTTTGCTGGGTTATGCTTGTGTAGAAATAATGACTACAACATCAGATAAATCAGGAACGGGAAAATGAAGATGACGAATTGTAATAATGAGCAATAATGAGTCAAGAACTGGAGGTACTATTTACATGATGAGGAGCGGGAGTCATGTAATAACAAAATTGTTTGCAATGTGCAAGGTCAGTTAAAAGCATACCAACCGTTATGGAAATATAGTAGCACCAGAATTCATTATTTCTGCCAAATACAGGATAGGTATTGTGAGCTCATTAGCATATTAAGCAATGTCCAGAATCAGAACGTCCGAGTAGAGGGAGCTATCAATGATAATGGTATGACTGGTTTTACGGGAAAACTAGGTGGTCTGCGATCTGAACGCGAACAACAACAACCAAAGGTTGAGATTTATGTTAAACGGCGTGGAAATATGGTGTTTTGCTGAAGTTTTGACTGTTATTCCTTTGTGCAATTTAGAGTAAACATGTGAGCGTTTTTGCCTCAATGATTTCACACAATTTTGAAAAGCTTGAACGAGCCTAGATACAGCATTTTAAATTTCGTGTAAGTAAACAATGACCTCATCAAGGATCGGCCTATAAGAAAGCATATCTCTTTAATACTTCTAAAACAATAATTTCTGTGCGCTTTTTGCACAAATATTTTGTAGTTGAATTGAATCTGTTCAGGAACTTTTGCTTGGTGATATAATTTTTGAAGTTGAAGTGAACACAATATCGATGTCTGTCTCCATCCAACCATGGCCATGGGGAAAGAATTAAATAGGCTTATTATCGATCGGTTGATCAACAGGTGTTTGTACAAATTCAATTCAAGTATGAAAATTACATCAAATATTTTGAGTTTCTCCATTCTGGAACATAATTTGCTGTGTATTTGGTTTCTAAAGTGGATATGACCATCTAGATATCTTTCCACAGACCATATTTAGGTTTTGCATGGATTTTTCCCAATGAGGAAACGCGCTCTTCTTGTTCATCAACGTTTTCAGATTTTGTGTATTCGGATAATTGGTATGTTATACCTCTTGTTATGCTGCGTTTCGTGGTATCTATAATATCTATTATTAGTCCAGTCGTAGTTCGATTGCCCAATCTAATGACCAGTTTTTGTCAATCTCCATTGCTGCTGCAAAGATTTGGAATGTTCTTTTCACAGTAATGAATATTGTGTAATCGAAGTAAGTTTCTAGCGTAATAACAGGAAAATTACAGAAATTATTGCAATTCACCGATCCCGCATTCATTGTTATGCCCCTAGTTACTGTTGCTACGTCGGACAAGCCAAATTTTATCTTTGGCATAGAGCGCGGAAAAAACACCGATTGCAGGGAGGTGTTAGAAGTTGTTGCATGCAATTTGGATTTTATATTTTGATCTTGAAAAGCTGAATAATTATTGAAAATTCTTCGATATTCAACTTTGCTGCTCGGACATTTTGAATTCCGTAGGGAAAACTTCCTATTGTTTGCTATGAGTGGGCGGAGCTATCGTCAAAATAGGGATCGGTATATTGTCACAATGAGCTGGTCACACATTGAATAACAAGCAGGGATAAAATAAAAAGGTGATAAATTGCTGTTTGTTCACGCACGAGAGGAGAAAGGATAGCCTTCCACGGCCATTTTGAATTTTGTTAGTAGGCAACATGTATCAATCACAGTTGTTCCTGCATGGCCATCTGCCAGTTTTTGGCCATTATTATGGTTTAAGTATTCTAGTTTTCATTCACGTGACTGTCGTTATTTTGTCGGAAGAGAAGCTTGTATTCATGGTAGAAATGCAAGGTCTGTCATTGGCTCTAGTAATTGGAATGGAAATATCGTTGCATGTAGAATAATGACATAATTTTAATTATTAGACTATTCTATTGATTTAATAGTGAAGTCGAGGACACATTCACTGCATCGAAATTGATGCTAAGAGCCGATTGGCAAACTGTAGGAGCGAAGTCGAGCGACACATTCGCTGCATCGAAATTGATGCTACAGTAAGAGCTGATTGGCAAATTGTGGGAGCGAAGTCGAGTGACACATTCGCTGCATCGAAATTGATGCTAAGAGCTGATTGGCAAATTGTGGGAGCGAAGTCGAGTGACACATTCGCTTCATCGAAATTGATGCTAAGAGCTGATTGGCAAATTGTGGGAGCGAAGTCGAGTGACACATTCGCTTCATGGAAATTGATGCTAAGAGCTGATTGGCAAATTGTAGGAGCGAAGTCGAGTGACACATTCGCTGCATAGAAATTGATGACGAGTGTTTGGATGCATGGTAGTTCCGCATTTTATGTAAGAAATCTGAAGATTTGGTATTTGGATTTGTTGTTTAATTTTATACTACGCCATTGTGTAAAGATGACAAAGAGATAGTTTTCACCTCACTACAGTTTATTCCTGGCGGCCAAGATGGCGCCCAGCCGTGAATGACATGGTGAATGACACAGGGTGATCATATCATTATACTATACAAGGTTATTAATCTAGCCATATCATGGCGCATTGTTTTTTCTTTTAGATTACTTACATGTAATTATTGGAAGTCGATTGACAAATAGCGATGTCGAGTGATGTATCGCTTTACTGATTTAGTGCAACGAGGCCCAAGGAGCTGATAGGTGCATTCAAAAAAGATGCATACTTGTTCGCATGTAATGGTATGATCTGAGACTTTGCACTGTTCTTATAATTTGTTTTTACAATTTTGCTAAACATGTTTTTTTGTAGATTCCATTTCAGCGCTGCGCCATCCACGCTTGCTTATAATAAGAGAAATGTGCGCTTAGACTTCCAAGAGATACGAGTCTACTCTAGTGGAAATGCTAGCCATCTACCTTTCGCACAATCCCCGGAGTAGGTTGCAAGTATCTGTTGCAATTCAGTACAAGTTGAAGAAAGATATAGATTAAAACCAATTATATAGGGTAAAGGAGTATGTTTTGCCTAATTCAAGATATGAATATATGCTACGGATCAAGCTTCACTGAAATATTTACGTATTACTTAATGTGTTTTATCGTTGCAGGGCTTTTTCGTTCTGAGAAGCTCCTTAAAATAAGGGCGTGCGACATCACCGCTTTTCCTGGTCATAATAGTAAAAGTACCAGAAAGCAAGACTAATGTATTCAGGGAAGGACAAGATGTCTATTAGACTTTCTCAAAGCCATTTAAAAATGTTTCGTGCTTAGTTGGCTCTATGAAAAGTCGTTATTTAGTCGACACAGACATCGTCTAATCATTGTGTATATTCCTGACTATATATTTACGAATGTATTGTATTTAAAGTCTATCAACAAGTAGAAGAAGTAGGGAAAAGAAAAATGTCATACATTATTTCGTGAATGTTTCAAGTCACTCCTCAAGCTTTAGGACACTGGACAAAAAACAAACATGTTCGGTTTACACAGTTTCCGGGTTAGGCAGTGCAACTTCGATTGTACAATAGAGTAAAATGGCCGTTGTAAATCAGATCCAGCGAATAGCATGTATGTAAAAGAACTGCACCTCGCAGGCTTTTCAGTAGCAAGAACAATATATTTAGATACTTGTAATCATTTGCAATAAATCAGCGTAACGGTGCCTTGTTCAGACCTGAACCAAGCTGCCAAACGTTTAAAAAACGTATAACTGTGTTGTCTTTTATTAATAGTCATGCGGGAAGGAAAGGGAAAATATTTTTCATTCGGATGAACTGGTGAAGGAGAATGAAACTGACAAAACACTCGTTTGAAATAAAAGCAGTTGATACCGGAGCACGTTACATCACTGAAAAACGAACAGAACAAACTAAGAATCATCAAGGAGGCTCTAAACAGTCTGTGCAGCTTATCTCGGATGTTCGTATGTACGAAACTTCAACTGCGCTTGATCCAGTGGCGGCGTTTGAATTTTACCTCGGTAAAACTCATCCCGACTGCGAGGCACTATTTCAGACGCCAAACAAAGCCACCAATAAAAATATAAACCTTGGAAGTGCCCGCTACTGGTACAAGAATGAAAAAAAAATACTATCAGCAAGTTGATGGAAAGGATTTCAGTGAAAGCAGATCTATCGCAGCGATACACAAACCACTGCATTCGTGCATCGGCTGTGACTACGTTATATCAGCAAGGTGTGGATGTAAGGAAAATGTGTGCCATCACAAAGCACAAAGACGAACGAAGCCTTTCACACTACATTAGCCAGACCACAAGTGCACAGAAAAGAGAGTGTTCAAAGGTTTTAAGTGATACTTTGCAGCCACAACTGGCAGTAGTTCAGCGAGAAACTTCAGCAAGCGCCGCAAGCACAAGCCATGTTGTAGCTGGTCCATCGGCAAGTCCTTTCAACCCGCAATCTCTTCTACAAAACCAGTTTATTTCATTGGCACAGCCATATCAAAATTGTACCCAACATATACAAATCGGAACAATGAACATTTATCACGGAAATTCCGAAGAGTCATCATCTCGAAAACGACGCCGAATTTATGTTATCGAGAGCGACAGCGATTGAGAAAAAGTCCATTGCTTTATTTTTTTAATGTAAATTTATATTTTATCATCGTACAATATTCGTACCTTCATATATTTTAATATTTGATAAGGAACATTTCCATTTAAAAAAACAAGAACATTTTCCCTGTGTATGTGTATTGTGGCAGCAAAAAACTTTCCACGACTGTTTGCCCTCAATGAAAAATATTTATTAAAGACATTTGTATGAATTGGCCTTGTGTAATGATAATAATGATAATCACATAACTTTTGTCGGGCATATAGTTTATTTGTGTCCATCGGGCCACAAATAAACTATATGCCCTCCAAAAGTCATGTTATTATCCTATTATTATATGGCTTGACATTTTCCTGTGATCGGATTGGCTGGCGCACGGGCTGTATTTTGCGTATTGCCCACGGGCTATATTTTCCGTATTTAGCCCCGTGTCCCGGATGAAGACAAAGCAAAAAGTCAAATTTAATTGAGCCATATAATAGACGAATTATTAACCTCGCTTGCTCGGTCTGTACGGGAAATATCAGACCTCGGTCTTTTTGTACAGACCTTGCTATCGCTCGGTCCGTACTGCAAGACCTCGGTCTGATATTTCCCGTACAGACTTCGCGCTCGGTTAATAATCTCTTAACTGCCAAAGTTCATATTTTCTAGTATGTTATATTAGTCGAGAGCATGCAACTTGAAAAGCAAGAAGTGGTAATTTATAGCTTCTTTATGTTATACTATTTGGTGTTTTATCTGACCTGTCACGGTATTTCACGTTTTTTTTTTACCAACACAGGCATGTTTTCGAAAGACGCAGCCCTTCCCCTCCGCCATCGTCAACGTTAGAACGCAAGGAGTCGACTGACAAGCCATCCTCTTGGCATCCGATGGTCCGGAGACAAAGGAGTTCGCAGTCTCTAGAACAAAGCGCTAGTGCAATACCGGCAAAACTGCACAAGGTAGGCATTCTCGAATATGGCTTATACTGCACGAAAATAAACATGCTTGAAAAACTGATAATTTTAAAGCTTAAAAGCCTTCGAGTGTACACTTCATGTGGGTTGTTCTCATTAGATGTGATGGTAGTGTGTATTGCAAGGCTAAAGGTTGACAATGCGTATTATCTCAAATTGGTATTTTGTTCAGACTTTCACTCAACAAAAATGGTGCTCGACTTCGTCTCGGGAAATATCTAGATCTCGGGAAAACTAACTGTTAATCTCGGGAGCGATCATTAAAGTTAGGGAATACCGTCCGGGTACATTTTCGTTAAAATGGCATAATTTGACGAAAAATAGTCCTATCTTGACAAGTGATACCTCATTTTAAAGCGTATATCTTGGGCTAAACTATGGTATATAATTTTATTTAATTCCCTTTCCGGAACATCAGTTAAACTTTTGAGAGTTCCACCGCCTACCTAAAATCTGGAATAACCTCTCTCCTTCTGTTCGTTCTACTAATTCTCTCTCTCAGTTTAAGTCCTTGCTACATAAGCACTATTTAAATGCGCTTACTAATACATATGACATAAACAATTTTAACACCTGGAAATCCGTCTGCACTAAATGCTCCTCGTACCGTAATATCCTTAACTCTAGATCTTGCTGCTACTAATCTAATGTGTCAGTCTCTACCACCTGAAGGGCATGAGTCTGTGGGTAGAGGCAGTAAATAAGCGTAAGTATTAGTAGTATTCTCGAATTCCATTTTTAAGCCAATTTTTCTTTTCATTATTCTAGGACGCTTATATGATGTATATATGTATATAGTCTCTCGTTTGTTTCTCGTTATCGTAGACCGTTATTTATTCGTTTTTGTAATTAATTTATCAGGGCGCACTTAGTTTGGAGCCTCGCTCTGTTGTGCGTCCCTCACCATATTTTTCTTTTCGTCTGTAGTGTATTATTTATGTACTTATTATCTTGGTGAAAGCGATTAAATAAATAAATAAATAAATAAAACCCTCGCAAATATACAATACTATCGTTTTTTGACACCATTTTTGCGTTGGCTAAGATGTGTTCTAGAAAACCGTGTTGGGGATTTTGGAAATTCAATTTCCTTTTCAAGTTAGGATTTTTTGAAGAATTTCTATTCTTTCTTCTAAAACTCATGAATAGTCAATCAGGCAAACACAATGGAAATCAGGACCATGAAGGCCGTTTGTATACCCCGATAGAAATTAGCATTTTGGGGAGTCCATGAATATTTTCAGGGAACAGCTGTTCTGATTGGTTGCCATATCATAATGGTGCTCAATCAGCCAGAAACGATATAGAACTGCTGCGCACTAAACTGAATCTGATTTAGAACTCCGGTGACGTCAGAGTTCTATATCAGATCCAGTTCAGTGAGCACAGTTCTCTATCAAGTTTGGCTCACTGAGCATCAGTAATGATAGGACAACTCACCAGAACAGCATGTTTCCCCGATAATATTCATGGAGACCCCATCTCTTACAAACGCTCTGTGGTCATGATTTCCACCTTTTCCCGTACCTACGAAAAAAAGAACGCATGTTAGAAATGAATACGTGCATTTTGTAAAACGATAGTTCATTTATCACATTTATTAATTTTCGGTGGCCATGATTTAAACATCCCACAACGACTCGGGCAGTGCCGACCACCCTTCTGTGAACATTTCGTGAAACGAGCCAAAACGGACATCTTTGACAATTATTTGGCAATACTTGAGTTGAATTGGGCTCAAAATCATGCACAGATAAACGAATTTAACTCACCCGTCCAAGTTACTCTACTTGGCGAGTCCGTACGAACCGCACTGCTTTGTTAACCGAGAATGAATGGGCAAATTGCATATGATGCATTACGCGCATGACAAAGAAAATTTCGTCAAAGAAATTTGAATCATAAATTTTTTTTTTTTTAAATGGGAAACACTGCCCCAAAAACTAATGACATAGCACTTTCTTTACAAAAGCCAATCAGAAAGCCCTACCATTATTATAGGTATCGCTGGTATCGCTAATACATTCATTTCTTTTCTATGACATTTGAACGGCATTTCTTTGCTCATCATAATTATAGGTAAAAAAGTGACAGCTATTCCAAAGGGAGTTCTTCTCTCGGAAGAAGAGAAGAACTCCAAAGGGAGTTCTTCTCTCGGCTTCGCCTCGTGTTTCTATCTGCTGATAAAACACTCCAGCTCGTTTTGTAAACATTACTTAGAAAAACCCCTAGCGGACACACATAATTGGCTCTAAAATCAGCTCTCGACACGGTATTTTAGAACACATCTAAGCCCATGGTAAAATATTGTTAAAGAACGAAAGCAGTGTATATTCGCTTACGTGGAACTCTCGAAATTTGAGCTAACGCGTCGGAAAGGCAACTCACTAAAAAAATTGTTCTTTTTATCAAATTAAAGTTTCCATAGTTGAGGTAAAGAAATAGGGTTTAAAATGAGGTATTACTTATCCAGATACTACTTTTCTTCGAAAATTATGCCATTTTAACGAAAAATACCACACAGGCATTCCTTAACCTTAAATGTATAGTAATGTACAGTATCCCATTCCCATCATAGCTTTTTCTGAAGTAGTTTTTGTACAATTCGAAGATTTCAGACGATACACATTCAAGAAACAAAGATCCAGCCGCTACACATTCGAAAAACACAGAAGACGGACAACCCAAGGCGAAGATACCAAGTGAACAACCAGACCGTTCGGCTATCCCCGAATTGAAGCCAGCCGAAAAACATTTTACAAAACCAATCAAGAATATTGAGCCAGACGCCGTACCTGGCAATGAGCTTTCCTTGCTTGTTCTGAGAAAAACTGGTTTGCGAGAGCAGCTTGTTGGAATAAAGGAGGAGAAAGAGGACAGTATTTCGAGAATCACCATCAATATGCCGCTGGCTGTGGCGTGAGGGGTTTATTTGTGGCCATTGATTCTAAAGAGCTCCAAGTGACAAGGTGTGCAGCAAGGATGCCGTCTTACCCCGCTATTCAGTCCCTATCCCCGGCGTGTTAATCGTTATACAAGAACACTTAGTCTTAAGGCCTTGCCCAGAAGAATCTGTAGGAGAATCTAGTATAAGGGATGGATAGTTTAACTAAATGAAATAACTGACTTTATTTATATTATTTTATATGGGTCTATCTTAGTGTCGCCAATGTCAATGAACAGTATTTATTGATGGTTTGCAATCATCCCTTTGGGAATAAACTCACAAAAGCGCGGCGGCCATGTTGGTGGACAGAACAAAGGGAACAAATGAACTTTCTTTTCTTCTTTTCCACCAACATGGCCACCAGTGACGTCACGTACAAACAAAGAATTGCCAGAACGGATGAAATATAGTAAGAAATGGTACAAGTAGTAACGTTTGCGCTTATTTATCAAGAATTTCAAATCCAAGACAATCATGAAGACATCATCTTCTATCATGTTTTGCTTTTGTTTCCATGTGCATATCGAACAGTATTTAATGTGTTTTTTAAAGCTGTAACTGCATATAAATCAATATTTTTAAACGTTTTCTGGAATGCGCGCTACTTTTTTTTATGTTTATCAAAGTGAATCTTTATCAGAGATGGAATTTTTAGAAGAATATTGAAATAAATTATTTACCCAAATAAGTTGTCCGGTATTATTTGTGTTTCATTATCTATTCATTTCATACGTAAGGGTAGGCAACGGAGAAACCATCCAGTGGTACAGTAGGACGTACGTCGGTAATGTCCCTTTCATCAGTATTATAGCACTTATCTTTTAAACATTATACCTCTTTTGTTGCCCTTATATGGATACCAGCTAAGGATTTCCCACCCATATTAAGGTGGCCCGCGCCAGGAAAAATATACTAACACTTAATCGCCGGCTTTTTTCAGAAAAAGCGCTCCGATTGCTAATATTTTTGGCTGCTAGAATAGTGGATTACTAGAAATTATACTGCAAGGAAATTATAATAAAAGCGTTACACCGATTACACAAAATAATCAATTTCCTGAAGGTAGACATATAGCAACAAAACTTCTCCTTAATAGAACGACGAGACAAATTTTCTTTTTAGTAGGCTCAATAAAGTACTCAAGTATTAGAGTTTGTATATGTAGTTGTATATTACAATTGACCTCATGGACGAAATTGCTTGATAAGTTTCGACTAAAATTGTGTACCTTATACACCTCAAGATCCTTAAGACTCGAAAAGCACGACGGCAACTGAATAGATGATATTTTTCCTGTGAAACAGGCGGGTGCCACCTGAACACCCTTTCTTCGTGAACGGCCATGCAGGAAACTGAAATCGTTGCATCGCGATCCGCATTTCAAAATCACAGATTTATTTTTGGCTTCCTTTGCCACCAGTCAAACCGTCAGAGCCAATCAGATTCTTGCTCTGTTTAATCTAGTGCAGTCGCCTGGCTTTCGTCGCGACGTTCGTTCAGAAGGAAGTCAGAAAAGTGCACGGCGAAACAGGGCAAGAATCTGATTGGCTGGCCCAGATGATTTGCCTGGCAGAACAGCAAAGCCAAAAATAAATAATAATTTGATGTTTTGAAAACGTGGGTAGCGATGCAGCGGTTTTGGCTGTAATTCAAATTCTGTTGGCTTTTTCGTCAGTTGCTTATTCGTCACCAGAGTGTTTTGCCTACACAAGTCAAAAATATGCTGAGATCCATTTTTACGTTGAAATTGGTGTTTATCATCACATTTTTATTGCTCGTAATTATGCTGATGTATAACTTGTGGTCAGTCGACGGGAATTTTGGACACAGGAATTTAACCCCTTGCATCAAGTCAGTGTCGTCAAATGGCTCCCTCAATGGTCCAGCAAACCATCTCGCATATAATGGATACGGAAACGTTACTTTGTGTCCAGAAAATACTTATCGCCGGAATTTGACGGTGCTATTGTGGAAATGGCGTGAGCTTGCGCTCAGTAACAACATAACGTGGGTATTGTTTTACGGGTCTCTACTCGGAATGCTTCGTAATGGCGATATTATTCCGTATGACACCGATATTGACGTGCTGGTTGACGCAACAGATTTACCGAGACTAAAAAGGTTGGCAAGCGTCCGAAACTTCAGTAATACCGGTTACGTAACTCGCTTGGTGTTGGCAGCTGAAGAGGAAAGGCCGGTGCCCTACCGCCGCCATATTACATGCGACGGTCAGGTTCGTATCCCGTTTATATGGCATAGCCTTTTCGAACCAAGTAATGATCGACTCCTAATCTTACTAAAAGCCCCAATATTTAAAGCTATTTTTTACTTGTCTCGCAAGAAAGCTAGAAAAGATATACATTTTTCTATATGAATCATCTTTGTGACATGATGCATATTTAGCCTACTGGCGGCGTCGATTTTATGATTAATAAATCTATTCTATCGATAAAAATTTGTAATTATAGGTACGAAAAAAGCAACAAACCACGGTGACCCCTTTATTAATCATCGCCTGTGCAAACGTTGCCAAATCTAGATAAAATAAAAATTATTGTAGCACTCTCCTAAAAGCAAACGTTTCTTGTTCCATAAAAGAATCGAACTCGGGTTTATAATGGTTAATGACAGGGCATGATAGCAGAAATAGCTCAGAATCGTAGAGGAAATGGAAACAGAAAAGCGTCTCTCGAAAGTCTATATCATAGACTCTATTCAGTTTTAGTATAATCGCGCGCGCACACCTTATTACGGGAACTAAAAAACTACCCTAAACGCGATTTTTTTTGTCGAAAATCTTAAAAGTCGCTTGAGTAATTAAATTATAGTAAATATCGGCGATATTTATATTCGACTTTCGTGTCGGTGACTATTCGCTGATATTTACGTCGCCTTCGGTGACTAATTGTTAAATGTCTTAAAAGTGTAAAGAAATGTCCCAAATCAGTTTTAAGTCCAACACATTTGCTGTTGTTTTAGACCAGCTAAATAAACAAGGTTTATATCCAAACAAATCCTCTCATTTCTTTGCACTAATAACTCTATTAAGATCGGAAAGTAAAATATCGGGATACATGAATTCTAGTGAGGATGCCTTGATTTTCTCACATGAATCTGAATAATTTATGCCATCTTCCCTGATTTCCCATGATGCAACTGAGAGGGTGAACTCGTCTATAGCAATATATAATAATAATAATAATCGTTTATTTACCAATTTGCAGTAAATACTGAATTACATGGTTAAATATACCAGGGAGTTGTGAGACAACGCCCTAAATATATATACAATAATGAAAAACTATCTATATGCAACATTATATAATAGTCATAGTTTAACGATGTTCCATGTTTCTTCCTCGCTAAGGTCAAGTCTGAGATGGTAGACCAGTGCTCCTTTACTGATCCTATTGGACGATTGATAAGTGGTGAATGTCATATAGACTTGTACGAATATTACACCAGAACAACTCACGTAGAGGATCATTCTGAGAAAACCGTGAAAAATTACCCATTGCAAGACTTTTTTCCATTCCAAGAATGCAGTTTCCTTGGCGTAGAGTGTATGTGTCCGAATCACCCCTGGCCACTATTAAAGCAGTATTTCAAAAGCACTAGCCTGGCCCCTTCGAAAGTTTGCAAGGCCGGTAAATGGGTATAAATGTCTCTTCTTGACAATTGAGTTATCAATAGCTCCATTTACGTTCTAGATAATGTGGCGAGACGCAAAGACAATAAACAATATTACTTATAATTGTGAGATAACTTTAGTTCAGATATACCAGTGCCATAGATTCGTTAACATCGATGCAGGAAGTTACAGCTCTACTTCTCGCTAAGAAAGGCAAAACAGTATTGTTTGTTATTGGGTCTCCTCTAGATCACATGCGTTTGAATAAAAACAAGGGTTCAACAGGAAGGCCCAAAGGAAGGAGTCCATCGTGTGAGAGGCTAGATAGCGAGGCCACCAGACCGTACATTGTCCCTCAAAACACTACAGATAGACTTATTATCAGAACGCTCAAGGGAATCAGATGTTTTACAAAATCATACATGTAACCAATGCGTGTGTCTCAAGTCTAGAGAAATCGTAACCGGCTGTTCAGTTCTGTGGGCTGTCTGATACGGCGCCGATATTTCGCAGGATGGGAACCGCAGTAATTTCAGTGAAAAAAAAATCTGAGTGTTATGCCATGCAAACGAATCCTCGGAACAGACTCTCCGGTTTATGATTAAGAAGTGCGATACGCCGCGATGGCCGAGCTTGGCTGAGCTTCTTAGTTAAGGAATGACGCTTGGGAAGACTTTGGTCCCAAGAGCAAAAGCAATGAAACGGTAGAAAGTGAACATGGTTTTCCTGGTGCTGCCCAGTCAGGTATCCCACTTCCATATATTATGATAATGTACAGAAAATCTCGCATCTTTTTAACCTAGAACTTTCAAATTCAGGTTGAACAGGTGCTTGCATTTTGGGGGTGTTTTCACAATTCAGGCTGATTGAGTTCTTAATAGGTTCTTAATTTTCAGAGGTTTTCGTAGTGTAACCATTGGCAGAAATTTTAATAATAATAATAATAATATAATAATAATAATTAATATTTATATAGCGCAAATTAACATTCTAAGTTATGATCAAATATAATATTTTATAATATAAAATATTGCACTACTATGGGTTGTTTTTCACCAACATAATCATAAGCATAAGGATCAAGCTAACTATTTTCTTTAGTGCGGTTTTCATTACGACATAAGCGTAAGCATAAGGATAAAGGCTTCCGTTCTTCTTATGCTTATGCTTACGTCGCTTATGTCGTAAAGAAAACCAACCCTAATACATAACGGTTTTAGACTTTTTATTGTATTTTCAACAATACAGACGCTTGCCTTGTTTGCTAAACAACAACACACAAAACAAAAGGTTTAGAAAATAACACCTATGTTGTATTGTGAATGTGCGCATTCTGATTGGTTAAAAAGCGTGTTTGTAAGAGACCTGAGAAACACGATTGTCACGCAACGCTGTCGGGCGTGTGTATGTTATTTTCTAAAAGCAATAGAAATACTTTCTGCGTGCTCTCTGGTTTCTTACAAACACTCGGGGAATGTTGCTTGAACTGAGAAAACTTGAAAGACACTCGCCTTCGGCTCGTGTCTTTCAAGTTTTGATCAGTTCTCCCAACATCCCCCTCGTGTTTGTAAGAAAGCAGAGAGCACGCGGAAAGTACTTTTATTGCTTAAGTTTAATATGTTTCACACGATTAAGATCCAAAATTTTGACCATCACTAATGGTTTATTTTTTTAAGAACCTTTCTTTCCGGTTTCACTCTTTGTCAGGCTGAGGATCTTAAATGTTTGCCCAGGGTTTTCGTCTCCAACACTGAAACCGTTATCTTGTACCAAAAATAAAAAATTAAAACACTAGTGAGCTATTCTAGTCGTACTGGCTGTGTAGAAAGTGTTTTCTAAGTTGTAATCTTCTTGCTGCGGTTTTCATATTGATTCTGGGAACTGATCTCCTCTACACATCCACCTTCCGCCAAAGGCAAGCTTATTGTCCGCCAGTCAAACGTTTGTCAAACCTCTGCAAAATTGTTTTGCTTGATCGTTGTTAGGTAATGTTTTGAATGGAACTGGATAAAGGAAAAACCGCGTAAAAGTATTAGCGGAGCTCCCGCGGAGCCCCATAGCTACATGCAGGAGAAAATAAAACAACACAAGTGTATATGCATCGAACTATTCTGTCATGGACTTCCGGTTTCCGTGTTTCCGTCGTCGCACAGGCAACCCATGACCAATTTTATAGCGAAGAAAAATAAAAGGTATAGACCAAATCGTAAAGGCGTGGTGGCTTACCAAATAAGTACACGAAAGCGAGGCTTATTATGTAAACATGTGGAAGGAAGGCAGAGAAAAGTACCGTAAATCGAGTTTCCTCGTGTATTTTGTCTTTTTTAGAGAGTTTTAGGAAACTCTCTTTCGTATTATTTGAATTTTAGTTTGCTACGTGTTTAAGCCCTGACCAAACGAAACGCAAGTTCACGCAAGTCGATGCAAGCTGTGACTTGCACAGACTTGCGCTCACTTGCGTTGAGGTGGCCAAACGAGATGCAAGTTTTGATGCAAGTTGAGTGTTTTTCTTGGTAAAAAAGAGAAGAAATACAAAGAAATCTCACCCAGTTTCTTGATAATAACAGCTAGAAATATAAGTGCAACATTTTCATGACTTATTTTGGTCATAATATTTCGTTAATTTGGAAAACGGAGAAAATTGGAAACTTGCATCAACTTGCGTACACTTGCGATGTGGTGGCCAAACGAGACGCAAGTTGTCGCAAGTTGCGTGAAAATTTGAACATGTTCAAAGTGGACGCAAGTCCACGCAAGTCATTGCAAGTTGGTGGCCAAACGAGCGCAAGTCGACGCAAGTAGCAAAACTTGCGTCGACTTGCACCGACTTGCGTTTCGTTTGGCCAGGGCTTAAGGAGGTAGCCAAGAAGACGAATTTTAGAATTAACGGTGAAGGATCACTAAAAATGCGCTTTATCGATATTCAGTTTCATGAAATCATGTCGGATGGCGCCTCGATCTACAAAGCTTATTTCTCAAAGATCCCTGTCCGAGCAGAAGTCAAACTTGACAAGCTAACATCATACAATATAGCAAAATGTTGCCGTGTTGGAAAAAACTAAAAGGACAACAGCAATGGGCTGCAAGTTTGTCAATCAACGGTGATATCACGAGATTATCAGAATGGTAAGTAGATTTCATTCTATTAAAAGTACTTTCATCATCCATGAAAAATCTAAGCTTTTATAAAGATCTTGTGTTCAATTCATTAGTTAAATTTACAGTGTATTTCAGCTATTAAATTGTTGTATTTTTGTCGAAAAAAAATTGAAACAGCTAGATCAACAAATTCCATTTGTTTTGTTGAAAGTTTCAGTCATATAGTCTTAGAAAAGCAAAATGAATATCAGTACCTCAGATACCTTTGCTATAATTTCAGATAGGGATTACACGCCTGTTTGACACTCAATAAAGTGTTCTATATCTTTGGTACCCGAGAAGGGGATTCTGGAATGCTTGGGACCCCTTTGGATACACCACGGTGGGCACACCGCAATTTTAGTTTTCCTTTTGTTTTATAGGTGATTATTGGAAGTGTGCTGTCAAGTTTTATTAGTGGCCTGCCCATGTTTACCATCATGGAACTGAAAACATTTTAGGACTCTGAAAAGATGCATAAAATGAGAGAGCAGAAAATATGTTTGATAATTATGTGGACAATATAAATATGTCATGTTGCAAACAAAGGCAATCTAATTATTGTGTGGTTCCTGACATGAATTGTTGCACATGTTATACTGGCAAGACTGTACATTGTCATCACATGTATGCTCTTATTAGAACTTTTATTAGATAAATCAAAACAAATCCCTAAATTATTGTCATGCGCATAAATACCATAATATGACTATTCTCACTCGGCCCCAGCCAGGGGGGGGGGATGGCGACGAGGCCTGGACCCGAGTTCAGATGAACGTTCCCAGCTGCTCAGCTGTCAATCAAACAAAGCCTTTGTAACTTGCAAACTCTACTCTTCCAACACAACACTGATCGAGAAGGCTGCACAAACCGAAATTCGAGGACTGCAATTTTATCATTATGCCATCGATTGAACTTACATTTTTGTTCGTTTCAATACATATTGCATGCAAATAAAAACCCAGAAGAAGAATAATTCAATCTGTCGGATCTGTTCTTCAGGTATTAAGTTTGCTAGCGGACAAGACGAAGAAGAAAAGCAAGAAATAGCGAAGAATATTAAAGCAACAGGTCTCACAAAAAGATCAAATCTATACCATACCTACTTGTTTCAGTTACGATTGAGGATTATTTAGATTTTTACAGCCTGAAAGACTGAAGCGGGAACTAAATAACTCACCCTCGCTGCGTTTGGAACTTAACTATAGATCGCTTTCCACTGGTGAGCCAAAATCAAGGCAAGACAAAACTTCCCTGCAGCCAGTCCCGGTCCACCTAAGTCATGATCACTAGATTTGAAACTGAAACTATAAAGAATCAGTGGCAGGGATTTGATCGAAATCCGCGTAGTTGTGAGTCGTCACAATGAAAGGCCGCAAGCAGCTCTCTGGAACCTTTAAAATTACTCTAGAGCAAGTATGGTTCCCTTCGCCGTCGATCAGCGCCAAAAGATTAAAAAAAAGGCATATTCGGCCATAATTCTTCCAACGCGAGCATTAACATCAAGACGAAGAAGTCGGCTTTGGCTAGCTGAGCGCCTGACCGAGTTTGATGCCATCCCCCCCTGGCCCCAGCAGTACATATATAGATATCAACTCATTAGAATATCATCTCAGTCTCACTTGGTTGAGACATGTCCAGTACTGTGCCTAAGTGACCAATGGTCAAATTGAAATGACTATAAGCCTTGCCATATGACCAATGGTCAAACTCACATTGTTCATCTATAATGAGCCAGCTACATTAGGAAGAGGGATGTGCCTATCACATTAAGTACAAATCTCAGCTTCAAGTTACATGGCACGTTTTGAGAACGAGGAAATTCATCAATGGCATGTAAATAGCATGAGGGGTCAAATGGTAATATCATAAGGGGAGGGGTGGTCTATTGTGGATGAGACACCAACTGATTGTACTGTAAGTATGGATTCCTCTCAGGCAGGCCCCTATGAACCGAGTGACCAATGGTCGACCAATGGTCAAAGGTGAAAATATAAGGGGAGGGGTGGTCTATAGTGGATGATGAGATGCCGACTGATTGTACTGTAAGTATACATGTCTCTCAAGCAGGCCCCTACGAACCGAGTGACCAATGGTCGACCAATGGTCAAATGGTGTCATATGGTGAAAATATAAGGGGAGGGGAGGTCTATAGTGGATGATGAGATACCAACTGATTGTACTGTAAGTATACATGGCTCTCAGGCAGGCCCCTATGAATCGAGTGACCAATGGTCGACCAATGGTCAAATGGTGTCATATGGTGAAAATATAAAGGGAGGGGTGGTCTATAGTGGATGACGAGATACCAGCTGATTGTACTGTAAGATACATGGCTTTCAAGCAGGCCCCTATGAACCAAGTGACCAATGGTCGACCAATGGTCAAATGGTGTCATTTGGTGAAAATATAAGGGGAGGGTTGGTCTATAGTGGATGATGAGATACCAACTGATTGTACTGTAAGTATACATGGCTCTCAGGCAGGCCCCTATGAACCGAGTGACCAATGGTCGACCAATGGTCAAATGGTGTCATATGGTGAAACTATCAGGGGAGGGGTGGTCTATAGTGGATGATGAGATACCAGCTGATTGTAGTGTAAGTATACATGGCTTCAAGCAGGCCCTATGAACCGAGTGACCAATGGTCGACCAATTGTCAAATGGTGTCATATCGTGAAAACATAAGGGGAGGGGTGGTCTATAGTGGATGATGAGATACCAACTGATTGTACTGTAAGTATACATGGCTCTCAGGCAGGCAGGCCCCTATGAACCGAGTGACCAATGGTCGACCAATGGTCAAATGGTGTCATATGGTGAAAATATCAGGGGAGGGGTGGTCTATAGTGGATGATGAGATACCAGCTGATTGTACTGTAAGTATACATGGCTCTCAAGCAGGCCCCTATGAACCGAGTGACCAATGGTCAAACGGTGTCATATGGTGAAAATATGAGGGGAGGGGTGGTGTACAGTGGATGATGAGATACCAACTGATTGTACTGTAAGTATACATGGCTCTTAAGCAGGCCCCTATGAACCAAGTGACCAATGGTCAAATGGTGTCATATGGTGAAAATATGAGGGGAGGGGTGGTGTATAGTGGATGATGAGATACCAACTGATTGTACTGTAAGTATACATGGCTCTCAAGCAGGCCCCTATGAACCGAGTGACCAATGGTCGACCAATGGTCAAATGGTGTCATATGGTGAAAATATAAGGGGAGGGGTGGTGTATAGTGGATGATGAGATACCAGGTGATTGTACTGTAAGTATACATGGCTCTCAAGCAGGCCCCTATGAACCAAGTGACCAATGGTCGACCAATAGTCAAATGGTGTCATTTGGTGAAAATATAAGGGGAGGGGTGGTCTATAGTGGATGATGAGATACCAACTGATTGTACTGTAAGTATACATGGCTCTTACTGTGCGACTACGTCAACCGGGCCATTTTGTAAGAAGTTAGCCAATCAGAAAGCGAGTACAGAACAAAAGCTCTCGACTTTCTTGAGATCTGAGACACCAAAATATTGCTTTTCTCGTAAAAATTGTGGAAATTATGGGCAGAAATAACTTCAAAACACTTAATCACTCATCGTCTGATGTATTGCAGGTATTAAATTTGCTTAAAATGGTTTGAATATCTAAATGACAAACTTTTTACGGGATGGCCCGGTTGACGTAGTCGCACAGTAAGCAGGCCACTATGAACCGAGTGACCAATGGTCGACCAATGGTCAAATGGTGTCATTTGATGAAAATAATATAGATTTAGCCACTGGCTAAAAGTGGAGCTCCCGGTTACATATTTTTCTGTTATAACGAGGCAAAAGGGTTGCCATTGTACATAGGCGTAGTCTTGCACCGTCATACCACTCGACTAATCACTTGCACCCCCTTGCCACCCCCACCACACAAGTCTGGTTGTCTGAGGTTTATCCCTTCCTGAGATATGTTCTTTTTCTCTTGTGATAACGTCATCGATGACGTAATACCACGTGACCATGCAGTTGCACCCCCCTTGCCACTTAGATAACTTTACCAAAGTTTGGTTGTCTGAAGTTCATCCCTTCCCGAGATATGTTCTTTTTCTCCTGTGATGACGTTGTCGATGACGTCATACCACGTGACCGTGCAGTTGCACCCCCCTTGCCACTTAGATAACTTCACCCAAGTTTGGTTGTCTGAGGTTTATCCCTTCCTGAGATATGTTCTTTTTCTCCTGTGATGACGTCATCGATGACGTCATACCACGTGACCATACAGTTGCACCCCCCTTGCCACTAACACAACTTAAACCAAGTTTGGTTGACTGAGGTTTATCCCTTCCTGAGATATGTTCTTTTTCTCCTATAGTGACGTCATCGATGACGTATTATCACGTGACCGTGCAGTAGCAACCCACTTGCCACTTAGATAATTTCACCCAAGTTTGGTTGTCTGAGGTTTATCCCTTCCTGAGATATATTCTTTTTCTCCTATGATGACGTCATCGATGACGTCACATCACGTGATCATGTTACAGCACCCCCCTGGTAGCACAGAGAAAATGTCCCAAGTTTGGTTGTCTTAGCATGTTCCCTTGAAGAGAAATAATTGTTTTCTTAGTATACCACAGGGTTCCCATGAGTTTCCGCGTACGGCGGACGGACGGACGCCGGACGGACGGACGCTATACCTTTAATACCAGGAAGAAACAAAAAAAATAATATCTCAAGAAGGAAACAACCTATGGCAACCAAACTTGGACACATTCATCTTTTGGGCGATACCAATTCAACGCCCTAATCAATTGACTTGGCGCCGTCAATAACGTAAGCAAAATGAGCAAGAAAGCCCGTGACGTTTGAAAATCAACTCCATAGTTATGCTAGACGTTATTTCCTGAGGTATGGTGCTCCGCTTGCGCGGGCCTTCGGCCCGCGCAGGAGCTCCGCTATAAGGGGAGGGGTGGTGTATAGTGGATGATGAGATACCAACTGATTGTACTGTAAGTAAGTAGTATATAGTCGGGATATGGCCGCTAATTTATGGCCGCCATTATGGCCGCTCATTATGGCCGCTCATTATGGCCGCTCATTATGGCCGCTCATTATGGCCGCTCATTATGGCCGCTAATTTATGGCCGCTCATTATGGCCGCTCATTATGGCCGCTCATTATGGCCGCTCATTATGGCCGCTCATTATGGCCGCTAATTATGGCCGCCCATTATGGCCGCTAATTATGGCCACCACTTTATCTATAAAAGCTGGTGCGTGAGCGATGTGAGGTATTCAGTTTGCAGAGGTTATAGAGTAATGAAGTGTTTTTGTGATTACGAAGCAAAGCAAGTAGGAGACGTGTACAAGTGTGGTTGTCCTTTGGATTATTCGAAGAAGGTGATTGGTTGTCATTTTTACTTTACGGCATCGGACGCTAAAGCTGTACGAGAAGCTATTCCTGAAGGCACATCGCTGAGTGTGTTTCCAACGTGTGACCACGACTTGATTTGTCGCGTTGGTGTCGGGAAAAGAGACTGGAACGAAGGTCGTGTGTATTTTGCTTGTGACGTCCGTGCTCCAAATCCCAAGTGTGATTCGTTTCTTTGGGCTGAAGAACCCAAGAAGAAGCGCCAGAAAGTATGGAACCCGAAGCAAAAAAGTTAGATGATGATGAGCAAGCGGATATGGATGTGTTGGATTCTTATTCGATCATGGAACTGTTGGACGAATTTGTAGTATCCATGATATGGGAAGGAATGCATCGTAAAAGGAATGTGGACTGTGAAGGATGTAAAGTAGACCATCCCAGTCAGAATCGTCATCAGTGTTTGAGGTTGAACGGGGACTATCTATGGCCAGAGTATTACAATGTGGTTCGTGATATGTTTCGCAATTCCATGGAGAAGGTCTGGGAAGGAGTGCAAAAGTTGTCGGCCAGTATTAAAGTCACGATTCAAGAAAATTGGCGTCGCTACATCGAAGGCGAATTGGAATTCCTTGGCGAAATGAAAGCAAAGGACATGTTTAGCGAGTTGTTTTCTCCTCACACTACTGCTATTGCGAAAGCAGCCGAGGAGACATGTATTGAAGTGTTTAATAAGGACGATTAAGAACATTTGAACATTTTATTAAGTATAAGTTGTAATACAAAGGAGTATTAATAAAAAGTGTTCTTCTCAAATGTTGTTGTTTTTTATCGACGAAATAGGCGATTAAACATAGTAGAGAGTCGTTCATGTCGATGGCGACGACGACGAGGAGGATAATCATAATTCATGAATAATGCTTGAGATGCAGGTATGGTGAATACAATGTCAAAAGTAATGATTCCACTGTCATCAATGTCAAAAGCAATCGCTCCATTATCTATAAAAAGAAATATAAAAAAAAGTTTACATAGGTACAATTCTGATACCCCATTTTGGTTCTGCCTCTGTATAGATAGTCCCATGTCGTAGACGTCGACTTGTCACGGGGATTATGACATCAGTCACTTTATAATAATGTCGTTGATATTGCCCATCATTACGGTGTACACGAAAGGAGATGGTGTTATCGCCATAGATTAAAATCCCATCGTCACGAAATCGTTCCCTCAGTATACTAGAGGAAAATGTATACCATACACTTCTTTTTCCTATGCGTAGCAGATTTAAAAGATACGGGCAGCTTCTCATTTGTGAAGGAATAAAATTGAAGAGTTCATCAAGATCATTATTTGATCGATCATCCAGTATAAATGGTGGAGGTTCATCATCATCATCATCATCCGTAGGATTATAATCAGTAGTATCATCATCCGTAGCATTCCTACCTACGGAGAAAAACAGAGTTCATCAGATGCCATCATATGTGATTGACCATTCGGATTCTGGTAGTACATCTGTATAGAGGACAGTCCCTTCTGGACATGCAGTTACCACTGGGATTTTGACATTAATCACTTTTAAAAAATATCGCGGCCATCGTCTACCATCGAGGTATACAGGTAACGAGATGACGTATTTGTCGTGGTATATTTCAACTCCATCCACACGAAATCCCTCCTCACGAAATCTATTCAACAGTTCCCCAGCTGAAAATTGTGCCCACAATCCTCTTGTTCCCATTTGTAGCAGACCGGTTAGATAGTCCCATGTCATAGACGTCGACTTGTCACGGGGATTATGACATCAGTCACTTTATAATAATGTCGTTGATATTGCCCATCATTACGGTGTACACGAAAGGAGATGGTGTTATCGCCATAGATTAAAATCCCATCGTCACGAAATCGTTCCCTCAGTATACTAGAGGAAAATGTATACCATACACTTCTTTTTCCTATGCGTAGCAGATTTAAAAGATACGGGCACCTTCTCATTTGTGAAGGAATAAAATTGAAGAGTTCATCAAGATCATTATTTGATCGATCATCCAGTATAAATGGTGGAGGTTCATCATCATCATCATCATCCGTAGGATTATAATCAGTAGTATCATCATCCGTAGCATTCCTACCTACGGAGAAAAACAGAGTTCATCAGATGCCATCATATGTGATTGACCATTCGGATTCTGGTAGTACATCTGTATAGAGGACAGTCCCTTCTGGACATGCAGTTACCACTGGGATTTTGACATTAAGCACTTTTAAAAAATATCGCGGCCATCGTCTACCATCGAGGTATACAGGTAACGAGATGACGTATTTGTCGTGGTATATTTCAACTCCATCCACACGAAATCCCTCCTCACGAAATCTATTCAACAGTTCCCCAGCTGAAAATTGTGCCCACAATCCTCTTGTTCCCATTTGTAGCAGACCGGTTAGATAGGAGCTGGTTCTCAATTCTTCACGAGATAAACCGAATAGGTCATAGCTACGTCTTCGATGAATATCATCAAGTAAAAATTGTGTAGGTTCGATAGGTTCGAATGAAGGCATGGAGGAATGGATTGGAACGGCGGAGGGGTGCTCGTCATCATCCTCATCATCTGTAGCATTCCTACCTTCGAACGGCGACGAGGGAGGTGATGGTGGTTGCGTTGGTGGATCTCCTCTTCGGCGCTGTACACGTCTACAATGAGGGCATGTGGTTTCATGTCGTTGTCGTTGATGCCATTGTGTCAAGCATCGTAGATGACATTGCTTATGACAGCATTCCATAACTTCGAGTTTGTTGTCGCCATCTTTTTCTTCTTCTCCTTGTTTTGCTAAACAAATAACACAACCAGCGGATCGAAATCCACCAATCAGAAGGCTAGAATTTGGATTTCAACCAATCAGATTGCGTGCTTAACGCACCAATCAAATTACAGGGATTTCGATCCGATGACGTCATCCCACTATTATAAAAGGCGTGAGCTCAGTTTGAGATCACAGTCGTCCTCTGCTCGTCGTGATAGGAAGAAGAAGAAAGATGTCGGGATCAAGTGAAGAGGATGATGTAGAAGATGCACTTCGAATATTTAAGAAAATGATAGAAGAAGAAGAAGAAGAAGAAGAAGAAGTAATGGCGGCGAGAGAAGAACAACAACAAGAAACATCTCTGGGGGATTTGTTAGAAGGAGAACAGAGAGAATTGTATGATTTAATCGAGGAACTACAACCTACTTGGATGGAACAATTTGAGTTGGGAGAATTCATTGATCAATCACAACCACCACAACCACCACCACCGTCACCAGAGCTTCCTACTAACGAGTTCCTCGATTGGATTCTACAAGAGGATGGTGACGTCGATATGGCACAAAGTGTTGAAGAGCTCTTTGAGCAGCATTTGAATGACCAACCACCACAGCCGTCGTCACCACAAGTGGAAGTAGTAGAGGAAGGATTTGTTGATGATTTTATCGCGTGGATGATGCAAGACGATGTTGATATGACAAAAAGTTTTGAAGAGCTATATCAACAGTATTCGGATATGACGGCCCATAGGCCACAAACACCAGGGCCATCACCACCACCGTCACCGCCCCAAGATGTTGACAATCAACCACTGCCATCACCACCACTACCGTCACCACCACCACCACCATCACCACAAGATGTTGACAATCAAATTGGAAGAGGTGTCAAGCGTACCCATGTTGAGCAAGAGGAGGAAGAGGAGGAGGATGGTATTTCGTACCAATTGAATGAAGTCCACACTCGTCATTCGCGTAAGATGAAAACCGATTGTTCTGATTATGATTTAAACATCAATCTTCCTTTACGGTCAACTGTCCAAGAGGCCATGCAAGATGTAGAGCGTGTTCTTGACAAAGTGCTAGAAGAAACGCTAGAAGGTGTGCCTAACAAGGACTTTGCTCGCGTGACCTTGAATGCTTCAGCTCTGAAGAATCCCATATCGTTACCGTTTATGCTACGGGAACAGTTGACACCGCAAAGGATTATGGGACAGATTGAAACCATTGTGCAATCTAACGAGGAATTTGTTCTCCATGGACAGTTTCAGTTGCACGTGATACGAGCACGTACACCCCGTGGTGGTCATGGTGGATATGATGATGATGATGATTACTATACTACTGACGATGATGATAATGATGATGACGATGACGACGATGTCCCAGCTGGTGAGAAGAAGAAAAAGCACTCTAAGAAGAATAGGAGGAGCTTGGATTGTGCGGATGCGGAGACATGGGCAAAGATGAAGAGATCTATTGTACCAGTACATAATCAGGATAAGCTTTGTGCGGCCCGTGCGATCGTGATTGGAATCGCCTTCCATACCGGAACAACACAGCAGTATAGGAATATGTATAAACAGTGGTCAGGAAACAGAGATAATCTCACTCAGCTTAAAAAGCGAAAGAGTTGCACCAGCAAGCTGGCGTCCCTGAAGAAGCGTGTGGTATCGAAGAACTGAAAAAGTTCCAAACGTATTTGGCTCCACAAGGGTTTAAGCTCTACCTCGTGTCCAGAGAATATTCGAATGGTATTATTTGGCAAGGTGCTTTGGAGGAGGATCCTAAATATCACTTGTACTTGTACCTTGATGGAAACCATTACCAGTTTATCACTAAAATGAAAGGTTTCCTGGGAAGAAACAACTTCTGTATCAAATGTAACAAGGGCTACTCAGATCCAGCCAAGCACAAATGCAATAACCGATGTCGTGCTTGTGGTGAAGAGAACTGTTCTCCTCCGAGTCCACCAGATGATGATACCAAACGATGGAACTGGCGACATTGTGCCGACTGTCACCGTTACTTCCGTACCCAACAATGTTTTGACAACCATGGTCGCGTGAAAAAGCATGGTCCCGCGAATAATCGGAAGGAATGGTCGCAGTGTCAGAAGATACACAAGTGTGAAGAATGTCTTACGAGGTTTGATGTCTTAGACAAGAGACGGGAAGGCAAACCTCACAAGTGTGGTGAATACGTGTGTCACGTCTGCAAAAAGATGGTCGACAAGGACCACTTATGTTATGTTCCCGTAGGAGCAGCAGCAGTGACAGGACGGAAGAAGAAGAACGATGAGGATCAATTGCGGCTCATCATCTTTGATTTTGAGGCTCAACCCCTTGGCACGCAACATAGGGTCAATTTTGTGGGTGTCCAGAAACTGTGTGAGGACTGTCGTGATCTACCCTTAGACTCACATCCTAATTGTGACACGTGCGGATTGCGTAAACGTGGTTTCCAAGGGGAACAAGCTCTGGACGAGTTTTGTCAATGGTTGTTTGGTGGAAGCAATGCAGGATACACGTGTTTGGCACACAACTTTAAAGGGTACGATTCCTATCCTATCTTGGAGTACTTGTTCAAGAATGCATTCAAGCCTACTGTTATTTTTAATGGAGGAAAGATCATGATGCTTGGACTCCCAGATCTCAAGATCAGTATGAAGTGCACGTTGAATTACCTCCAGATGGCATTGCGTCAACTTCCCAAAGCTATGGGATTTGATCAAGAGGTGCGCAAAGGCGACTTTCCACATTTCTTCAACACCCCAGAGAACCAAACGTACGTGGGACCTATGCCTGATCTCAAGTATTATGGCATTGAAAACATGGCGAAGAAAGATGCTGATGCGTTAAGCACGTGGTACGAGAACGAAGTCGCACGTGGGGCCGTGTTTAATTTCCAAGAAGAACTGGCGTCTTATTGTCACCAAGACGTTGAAGTGCTGAAGAAAGCTGTGTTGGCCTTTGACAAGCTTACCATGGCAACGGGTGACGTCCATCCGTTTCACACGTCGGTCACCATTGCATCGTTGTGCAGTCTTATTTTGCGCACCAAATTTCTCAAGGCCAACACCGTTGCTGTGATTCCTGCTCAAGGATACCGTGGACGCGACGTGCACTCGCTCAAAGCATTGCAGTGGCTCGAGTACAGGCACATCATTGATGAAGTGCATATTCGTCACGCTGGCACGAGCGAAGGGGAATTCAAGGTGGGACGGTACAAGGTCGACGGGTATGCCGAGAGTACTCATACCGTGTACCAATACCATGGATGTCTCTATCACGGATGTCCCAAGTGCTACACGAAGGACACGAAGAATCCTTTCTCTGGCACTACTATGGGTGATCTCTACCATGACACGTGCAACGTGCGCACCTTTATTACTCGGGCTGGTTACCACCTCGTGGAAGTGTGGGAATGTGAGTTTGATCGTGAACTGTCAGCAACTCCTAGGATACAAGCGATGGTTGGTGACGTGGAGAAGTGCAAGCCCTTGGAACCCCGAGAGAGTTTCTTTGGTGGACGTACCAATGCAATCCGTTTACGATGCGAAGCCAAGGATAACGAGCAACTCCACTATTACGATTTCACGTCGTTGTACCCGTACGTGAATGTCACGTGTGAGTACCCTGTGGGACATCCAGAAGTTCTGGTGAACGATGAGATCCAACAAGACCTGCACCTGTATCGCGGATTGATGAAAGTACGTGTCCTTCCACCCAAGGATGTTTACTTCCCAGTGCTACCCGTACGCATCAACGACAAGCTGATGTTTCCCTTGTGTTACACCTGTGCTCAAGAAGAGAACCAAGATCATCCATGCACGCACACTGAGGAAGAACGCGCTTTTACCGGCACGTGGACCCACGTGGAACTGTTCAAAGCTCTGGAGAAAGGGTATAAAGTGATGAAAGTGTATGAGGTGTGGCACTGGGCTCAATGGGAACGCTTGTTCGAAGAGTACATCAAGACGTTTCTCAAGTACAAGCAAGAAGCTTCAGGATGGCCAAGTTGGTGCGAGACGGAAGAAGACAAGGTCCGGTACGTGGAACAGTACGAAGAACATCAAGGCATTCGATTGGATCGTGAGCGTATCGAGAAGAATCCAGGTCTCCGCTCTGTCGCCAAAATGTTCCTGAATTGCATGTGGGGGAAGTTTGGCGAGCAATCGAATCGGAGACGTACCGAGTACGTGGACAGTCCAGAAAAGTACTTCGATCTGATGACGGACGACAGCATCGAAGTGAGTGATGTGTTGATCGTGAACGAGGAAATGGTCCAGATTCACTACAAGATGGCAGAGAAGTTTCTGAAGACGAAAGCACACACCAACGTTGTCTTTGCTGCTTACACCACAGCGTATGCACGTCTCAAGTTGTATGACGTCATGGATGGTTTGGGGGATCGATGTTTGTACCACGATACAGACAGTGTCATCTTTACATGGCGTCCTGGTCAATGGAAACCACCACTTGGCGATTACTTGGGAGAACTGACCAGCGAACTCGATCCAGAAGAACACATCGTGCACTATGTGGCCACAGGACCCAAGAGTTATGGGTGCAAGACCAACTTCGGTAAGACCGTGTGCAAAGTCAAAGGACTACGCATGAATCTACGCACCACAGAAACAGTGAATTTGGATAGCATGGTGGAATTGTTGGAGGGTCATGGGAACCCTGTGCGTCAAGTGACCAATCCCCACACCATTCGACGCAATGTGACGACCCGTACGTTGCATACCGTATCAGAAACCAAGTCCTTCAAGGTCGTGTACAACAAACGTGTACGACGTGGCATGTACACTTACCCTTATGGGTATTATGGACTTTGAACTTTGTTAAGCTTAGTGTACAACAAAACGTGAACCCTTATGGGTATTATATGGACTTTTTAACACTTTTGATAAGCAGTGTATATATAAAGTTATGTATAATAAAGAACTTATAAAACCCAAATAGTGTGATTTTTGTCTATAAAGGGGGATGACCCAGCATTGGAATGATCATTTGGTGTTGGACACCGCTAAGGATGGTATGTTTTAAAGACCGCCCCATACTAACGTGTCGTAACTTATTGAAACGTATACGTTGTATGCTAGCGTGTTGTGGTGGTCGTATTGTGGTAGTCGATGGCACCCAGGAAACCCAAGCAGACCGTAGCACAGAAGAAGAAGAAGAATATCGAACGTCTACTCCAGCAAGCCTATTACGATCCAAACAATGTTGCTGCTTTGGGCGGTGTTGCCAAACTGGCAAGGGCTATGCGCTCAAAAGGTATAAAAAAGAGCACAGTCTTAGCTTGGATACGGTCTCAACCGTCATATACACTCCATAAACCGCACCGTCGTCGTTTTCCACGCAATCGTGTGGTCGTCCAAGGTATCGACGAACAATGGCAAGCGGATTTGTGTGACATGCAAGCGTACAGAACCAAAAATAATGGCTACAACTACATATTAACCGTCATTGACGTGTTAAGCAAGTACGCATGGGCAGTACCCTTGAAGAACAAGACGGGACACAGTTTGATCAAGGCGTTTCAGAAAGTATTCAAGGAAGGTCGCGTGCCTGAGAAATTGCAGACGGATGATGGGTCCGAGTTCTTAAATCGAAACTTTCAAGCGTTTCTCAAATCGAAGAACATCCATCACTTTACCACCAAGAGCGAAACCAAAGCTTCCGTCGTCGAACGATTTAATCGTACGTTAAAAACATGGATGTGGCGATGGTTCACCTACAAAGAGACAGTACGTTACATTGACGTGCTTCCGCAACTGATGCACAATTACAATCATTCGTATCATCGAAGCATTCGTCGTGCCCCTGCTGACGTCACGTTAGCCAATGCTCAAGACGTATGGCATACCTTGTACCAGAAGAAGGCTCAGAAGAAGAAGAAGCTAAAACCTAAATGGGAGATTTAGTACGTATAAGTAAAGTCAAACACGTGTTTGCAAAAGGGTATTTACCCAACTGGACGGAAGAAGTGTTTACGATTGCCTATCGGATCCCTATGCGTATCGACTACGCGAATACGACGGTTCGTTGTTGGAAGGACAATTTTACGAACAAGAATTGCAAAAAGTCAGCATGGATGAACAAAAGATGTCTTTCGTATCGACAAAATTGTCAAGAGCCGTGGGAAAGGACGTCAAGAAGAGTATTTGGTCCATTGGCGTGGCTGGCCTGACAAGTACGACAGTTGGATCCTAGCAAGTCAAGTGCATAAAATCGTGTGATATACCATCAAAGACATCAGTTGCCTCAGGATGTCTACTCGATCTGACCTGGTGATTACGCTGTCAAGCAATGCTATCGAAGATGCCCTTCCCAACAACAAAGCAGGCGATTTTACCATACGAACCAAGTATCCTATCGATGTTCGTGAAGGATCATGGGAAATGGCGCTTACCAACATCATTTATCCGCATACGTGGAGTTTGCTGCGTGAAGAAGATCTTGACCTGTGGGTCCTTACTACCAAGGATTCAGACAAAAGCAATATATGGATAAAATACAAGTTACCCAAGGGAAAGTACAACAACGTGCAAGATGTTGTGAAAGGCATGAAGAACGTTGCCACTCGTTTCAAAGCGGATGATATCAAACGAAGAGCAAGACCAGGCGAATCAGCCAAAACGAATAAATTTGAATTTAAGTTCAATACCAAAGAGGGCAAGGCCACGATCTCACTGAACAAAGACATGAGTCTACTCATCCATCCACGACTAGCATGGGCCTTAGGATTTCACACGACAAGACCAATCACACTCAATATACTCGAGAAACCTCTAGAGGTTGAAAAGGGTACTGTTGGCGCCTTTAGGCTTACTGCTGATAACGTTGGAGATTGGTATGCGATTATAGCGGATAGATACGCTGTTGGTGATGAAATACAAGCCTTCACCTCAAGTCTGCGAGTTCGTGAAGATGTACATCCGTTCCAAAGCTTTTACGTGTACACAAACATTGTGGACTCGCATATTGTGATGGGAAGTGACGCCAACAATTTACTACGTACCTTTGTTCCTGAAGGAAAACCTGGATTCCCTGTGGAACGAAACTTTCTCAATCCCTACTACTTGCCACTACGTACTCAAATCATCAACAAGATCCGTATCCATATAACGGACGACACAGGCGAAACCGTATCATTTCAATCAGGCGCCGTACAGGTAACACTACACTTGCATCGTGTGCGATTTGCCTAGAAGAAGAAGATATGGTGTGGTACAACGATATGCTGAATATGGCTCGTGGTGCTTTAAGCTCTCTACCACCACTACAGAAAGGAAAGGGACCCTTTATCTATTTTCCACCTCATCTACAAAAAGGAAATGGAGTGTTCCGTGGACGCCCTGTACCACAAGTAGGCTATGGACCTTTCCGTGGGTACCCTGTGCCAGCACAAATGGGATTTGGTGTAGGTGGTGTCGGAGGTGTATTACGTTCCATGGGAAGAGACATTGTTCCTCACCTGCCTTCCTGGGAACTCGCTACAAAAGGTATACGTAAACAAGCGGAACTCGCTACACGAGGTATACGTAAACCACAAGTGGGTGGTGCTCGTCAATCTCTAAAACGTCGTCGTCGTCGTCAACCTAAGCCTGTCATGGCTAAACGTCGTCGTCGTCGTCATACCAAGGACATTTTCGATTGAAAACAGTTATAAAAGACTTGGACATTCATGCCTTCTAATCAGTTGGACATTACCTCAACTACTGTCAAGAGCTCCTCATCGTCAACATGAGTGTTCATACTGCTTCACTTGCTGCTGCCAATCCAGGCATGGACTTGTTTACGGTACCACCAACAGATGTGGCTGTGACATCAGGCCGATACGTTGAGTATTCACCCACGGACAAAGGAGCCAAGTATTATCAGTTCATCATTCGTAGGGGTCCTACAATGATTGATTTGAAAAAGACTCATTTCCGTGTCGTGGCCAAGATCACCAAAGCTAATGGTGATAAAGTTGTAGTAGCCGATAAAGTGGGACCTGTCAACAACTTTCTTCATTCGATGATCCAACAAGTGACTGTGAAATTGAACGATCAAGCCGTCACCTTGCAAACCGACACGTATGCGTACCGTGCCTTCATCGAGACGTTGTTGAATTACCCTAAAGAAGCTCAAGAATCGTATTTGGAATGTGCCATGTGGAAAAAAGACAGTGGCTCCATGGACCAAGTTGATCATGCCGCTACAGGCGCTAATTTGAATCCTGGACTCAAGGCACGTGCAGCTCGTACTAAAGCAGGCGAAAAAGTGTGCATGGAAGGCCCCTTGTTTTGTGATCTCTTTCACTCAGGACGTTACCTTCTGGACAACACCGAGATGAAAATCAAGTTTGATATGCATGATACAGCCTTCTGTCTGATGTCGGAACATGGTACCGAAAAGATCGTCATCGAGGATTTTATCCTACGCATGTATCACGTGACTCCAGCCCCTAGCGTCAAGTTAAACCAACGTGAACTCATGACAGGATCGAATGCACGTACAGCCAAGTACCCTGTGACGTCAGCCATTGTGAAGACCCGGCAAATTGGTACTGGATCCTTGACCCATTATGAAGGAGACTTGTTCCAGGGACTCGTTCCTAAACGTATGATTTTAGGGATGGTCGAGAATGCTGCCTACAATGGCGACAAAGGGAAGAATCCATTCAATTTCCAAATGTTTGCTTTGTCTACCATCAAAGTAGCCGTGGATGGACAAGAGACCCCTTATGGAACACTGTCTACCATTGATGACAAGGATATAGATTTGTACCACATGTTGTTCGATAACGTGTGTGGTACCTACCGCGGACAAGGACTCAACCTTACGTTCGACGAGTTCAAGGCTGGTTATTCATTGTTTGCCTACGACTTTACACCAGCAGGCAATGCCTCGTCAGGGTACTTCCAACCTCAATATAAAGGCAACGTTGACCTGTACCTGACATTTGGGGATGCCACCGCGCAGGTGAACACCATTGTCGTCTACGGCGAGTTCAACAACACCATCGAAGTGGACCAATTAGGTCAAGTGATTTACGACATTCAAGGATGAACACGGATCAGTTAGAACTGCTCGTACACAACGATCCCAAGTTAAACCCAGTGTTTGGTGGCGTGTTTCCAAAGTACCATTTCCCAATCAAGCCTACATCATGAACGTGGATCCAAGCGATCGTCCAGGATCTCATTGGTTAGCCGTGTACTTTACACCCGAGACGTGTGAATTCTGGGACAGTTTTGGATTTCCTCCACAAGTGTATGGTCAAGCCATTACGAACTTTTGCAAGTTACGTCCACACCTCGTGCACAACACTCGTAGGATTCAAGCCATGGACTCTGACGTATGTGGACAACATTGTTTGTTCTTCTTGTGGAACCGTGTACGTGGCAAACGTCATGGAACAGTAGCTGCTATGTTTACACCAAATTTACAATGGAACGATCAGAATGTTCGCACCTTTGTGCGTGATCGATTTTTACAACGACGGCAAGTACCTTGTAATCCTAAGCGTAGTCGTCAATGCGCTCTTGTTCAGCGCTCTTTGTTACACATGTTAAAGTTATATAAAAAATGATGTTTCATCACCAAATGTTGTTGTTGTTGGGTATATAGTAAGGTGTAGATGTAGGCAAAGGCTCATATGGAATCTAGACGTCAGCATGGACGATCGTCGTTTTCGTTGTCCATGTAGCATTTTGGTGGTGGGCCCAAGTCAATCGGGTAAAACCACGTTTACACACCAATTGCTTCAACAAGTCGCTCTTGCGTTCAACAAACAATTTCGAAAAATTGTGTGTTGTTACGGAGAATGGCAACCGTTGTTTACGTCTATTCAACGGAACCTGGGTGTGACCTTCCATCAAGGACTCCCAGACAACGTCACCGACTTGTTTGGTCCTCACGATACTCCAGGCCTCTTGGTGATGGACGATTTAATGGATCAAATGGATCGTGTGGTACGCGTGTTTACACAGGAATCCCATCATCACAACATCACCACGTTGTTTTTAACACAGAACCTGTTTCCACCCAATAAGCACGCACGTACCATTTCACTCAACACGCATTACATCGTGTTGTTCAAGAATCCAAGAGATCGTTTAGGCGTACAGATGTTAGCTCAACAAGCGTTTCCTGGACGTGTTCCTTACGTGATGGATGCCTTTCATCAAGCCACCGAAGAACCTCATGGTTACCTCATGCTGGATTTTCATCCAATGACACCAGAACAATGTCGTTTACGATCTCATATTCTTCCTAAAGAATTTCCCATGTACGTCTACACTGAAGGAAAAGATCTATAAAAAGAAGGAGACGATCCAGAATCACGTCATTTGGGTACAACCATTCACCATGGCAAGAGTTCGAGGTGGTGCTAATGCACGACAACGTGCTTTAGCTGCATGGGATGAAAGACTTTTAGCAACGCCTGCTGGTCGTGGTCGTGCACGTCCTACAGCAAGTGCACGAGCCAATCGAGGACGTGGAACTGTTAGTGTTGTTGGTGGAACACCACGAGGCCAACGCCCCATTGGAAGAAAATCACCACCTGCAAGCTATCGTTCTCCAACGTTATCACCTGCTGCTCTTGCTACCGCTTTGAGTGGTAGCAGCAGCGGTAGCTGCCGAAGAAGTAGTAGTAGTACTCCAAATTCAACAAGTCCTTTAGCTGGTTCTCGATACCAACGATTGATGAGTGCTTTAAGACGAGATGCTCAACGTGCCACTTCTGCTGCTGCTAAACGAAGACAAAATGCTATTGATGCCATTTCCACTCCACCACCTCTCATCTCACCATTGCGTAGTACTCCAAGACGAAGTGGTAGTGCTGCTAGCAGTCGTGGTAGAAGACGCCTCTTTAGTACTACTCCAAGTCCAGCTGCTGTTTCTGGTGGAAGAAGTGGAAGTAGTAGACGAAGTGGCGGAAGTAGTAGACGAAGTAGTGGAACTAGTAGACGTAGTGGTGGCAGTAGTAGACGTGGAAGCACAAGTAGCGGAAGACGACGTGGTGCCGCTGGTGGTGGTGGTGGTGGTGGTGGTGGTGGTGGTGGTGGTAGTAGTAGTGGTGGTAGCAGCACTCCTCGTGGACGACCCGGAAGAGGAAGACGACCACGACCACGAGGACCAACAAGAACCGTTACAGATACGAAAACCGTGACTACCACTTACAGGGATGGTCGTCCACCTTCCGTGGTGCGTGTTTCGCGTCGTCGTAGTTCATAAATACCCGTGTCATATGTGGAACATCATCAGTTCATCATGTCACAGCGACTGAGAAGGAACGCAGATTTTCTCCGGCTCTTGCATCGTACCAGAGGGAAAACACGACAACGACTCATTGCTAATGCTACTCCTGAACAAATCAACACCTTGAGTGAAGTAGCGATGAACCTGTTGCGTGGCAACGTACCGATGTCGTCAGCACGGATACAACAACTGAAACGCTACAAGCAACAGTTACGCAAGTTGGCCAATCGGAAAGTCTCCAGCAAAAGTCGGAAAGCCATGTTGGTGCGTCAACGAGGAGGCTTTTTATTACCTGCTCTTCTTGGTGGATTAGCAACGGCTTTTCTCCCAAAAATTGCTAACAAGCTCATCTCTAAAATATAAAGTGTTGTTAAACAAGACTTTTACATCAGTTGCTTTCAAGACGTCATCATGTCAACAACAGCAAAAGGTGGTGGAGCTCATCGTATGGCTATGGTTCCTGATTATTTAGTAAACATGCTGCGTACCAAGCAAAAAGTGGAAACGGCACCCCAATACCGTGTACTGGCACGACTCGATGGAGAAATGCAAGCAATCTTGAATGACACTTCACTTCCTCCTGATGTCAAAGTACGACGTTACGATCAGATTTTACAACGTTACAACCGGCTAACAAGACAAGTAAAAGACACCAAACCATTGTCTTTAAAAAGAGTCCAGCAACAACAAGATGATGACATTGAAGAAGCAGGGGAATTGGTTTTACCTTCCCCTCCTTCCAAGACACCTGCTACTCCAAAAACAAAGCGTTTACCAACACCACCATCCGGGACACCACGAAGACGTTCCGTTAGTGTACCAAGAAGAAAGCCTCGACCCCTCCGAGAATGGCAACCGTTTTAACTAAAAAAGAGACAATGTTATGCTCTCAATAACTTTTATTATTATTTCATTGGTTACAAGAAGAAGAAGAAGAAGAAGACAAAGACGAAGTTTATATAACAGTTAACTTAAATGTCCTTGTATTATTAATAAAAAAGAGTTCTTACACCTTGTATCGTGTTTGCTTGAGCCACTTCCAGAATACGGCCACTTCTACACGTGGGCAATGATAGGCTGTACCCACGGCGGATAGTACGTGAAAACCACAACTTACAGCAGACATATCAAATAAAAAGTTCATATCATCATCTTGATCATATTGCTTGAACAGATCTTCGAACTTGGGGCATCCATAGTCCTCCAAATTGACATTGGGAATGCTGAGTTTATCCAACAGCCGTTTTTCATGACAACCCCCTTTGTATGCGATTGTTCCATTTGACTTAAGGTCTTTCTTGTACCATTCCTGGACAACTTCCTCAAGATCTGTGTAGGGCAACGAGTGTTTCCACGTGAAGTCAAAGCGCAATCGATGAATCATGTAAGCTTTCTTGGCCCCTGCAAAGTCCTTTGCGTCTTTTAGTTCTCGAAATTTGATCGGAAACGTAAAGTGCTGTCCCTTGGTAGCCTCGTCTTCAAATATAATTCCGGCCTCCTTACACCAGAATTCTTTCTGCACGTAATAACCATCTAAGTCAATAATGGCTTTGATGTCCATCAATGTGCCTACGGCACAGTCAAAGCAATGGTGATTCTTCTCGGTGTTCTTCCACCCTGCTGGGTAAATTGTTGCCATCATCGTAAATTGTGTGTGAAGCAGGTGATGCTTGCGGAATTGGCTGTGAAGCAGGTGATGCTCGCGGAATTGACTGTGAAGCAGGTGATGCTTGCGGAATTGGCTGTGAAGCAGGTGATGCTCGCGGAATTGACTGTACAGCAGACGCTGCAATATTATTGAAGAATAGAATTGTAAACCCTAGCCCAATACCTAGAGTTGTCCCAAGTGCTGTCCCAAATGATTTTGCAAGTGACGTTAAGAAACTGTCCATGAAATATTTCCTTCTTCTTCTTCTTCTTCTTCTTCTTCTTCTTCTTGTAACGTGTCGAGAGCTTTGCGAAAGTGAAGATGATCGGCTTCAGCGCACTGTTTATATACACTTTCTGAATGACGTCATCAAGATACTGTACTCTGATTGGTGGATCCATGTTTAAAGGGACTCATCTGTTTCCTCAGTGGTAAACCCACTATAAAGAAAAAAATAGGTGGGGGAGATGGGTGGGTATCTCCCCCACACACATCCCCTTAATATTTATATTCCTATATACCACTATAGACATGGATCAACAATCTATTCCTAAGGGGGAGATGGGTGGGTATCTCCCCCACTCATAATCTTTTTAATTGTGAAACCCTGAACGTAGAATGGATCAACAATCTATTCCTAAGGGGGAGATGGGTGGGTATCTCCCCCACTCATAATCTTTTATATTCGTAAAAAACCCTAAACATGTATCAACAATCTATTCCTAACGGGGGGAGGGGGGTGGGTATCTCCCCCACATATTTAATAGGAACTTACCACCGAGGAAACAGAAGAGGCCCTTTAAACATGAATCAACCAATCAGAGTACAGTATTTTGATGACGTCATTCAGAAAGTGTATATAAAGAGCAGGTGCGCCATCGATCCCTCGGTTTTTTAGTTTGACCGTCGAGACCCCAACAACAAACTATGGAGGACAGTGTGATTTGTGTAATTTGTCAAGAAGAATGGGAAGATATCATAGAAATAACAGAGTGCTGTAAAGCACCGTGCCATTTTCAATGTTTGAGTCAGTGGCATGCCAGATGCCCAAGAACCAACCCCAGCTGCCCGTACTGCCGCGGAAAGCAAACAAGGAGGGTACCTAAAGTCGAAATAGATGATACTGTCGCTGCTTATACTACTGTTTATGACATAACGGAAGAACAACTACAGATCCTCAGAGCTCAAGTGGATGCACTCCAGGCGGCATTAAATAGACCAATAGATGATGATGCGTCGTATGAAACCCCGACGTTAGAAGATCTTATACGCCTACGCAACGATTATGAATTTGTACCCATCGGGGCTAACGACGATTACGCTGCTGCTGCTGCTGCTGCTGATGCTGCTGATGCTCTTACTACTGCTACTATTGCTGCTGCTGCTGATGATCCCCGCCTAATCAACCCCTACATAGAGCAGGATGATAACGATGACTCAGGATACAACTCTGATGATGATGATGATCCTCGTCCACTTACACCTACCATACAGCAGGACTCTGATGATAGTATGATGGAACCCATGTGGGAACTAAATCAACCTGTAGCGGCGGACTTTATAGACTATTTAGATAATGATAATGATAATGAAATGGCAGAGGCTAGACTTGAATACATTGAGGAACGTCAGGATAATGAAGACCCAGATTTTTTACCTTCACAACCAAATGTAAACCCCTGGAATAATTTCCATAAGAATATTTAATTCTTTTACACTGTTCTCCATAGTTTGTTGTTGTTGTTGGAAACAAAGTTGTTGTTACTTTAAACAATGTGTCTTTATTGAACTCTTGCGCACGCAAATACAAAGCATCATAATAAAAGGGGTAAATAAGTAGGACTTATATGTCCTCCCCCTTACAACAATAATAATAATAGTCTCTCTCATGTTCAGTTTTTTTTTTATCTCGAAGAAGGGGGAGATGGGTGGGTATCCCTTCAAAAGAGTCCATCAATAGGACGTCTTCGAAAGTCCATCCCAACAGGATAGATGTATTTACTCCACTCTTTGTCCACGAGGTGTCCATCGTGAGTGTACAAGTTCTTCCAGAAGGTACCATCCCTGCGCATGAGATACGCCTTGCGTGGATCTGTATACTGACTGTCAAACACCTTACGCGTATCCACGATCAGATGCTGGTACTGGGGTGTGGCTGAAAACAGGGTTATACGCAGCGATTGAATGGTATACCCCCTGCCCCATCCCCCTGCTACATCATCGTACACGTAGACCACTTCCTTCATAGCTTCGCGCAAGTATCGTCCCCAGTTCTCCTTGGTCACTTTACTCCATTCCACTTTCTTTTTGTCGATCGGTGATGTTGCAAATCCACCAAAGGATGGAGGTGATGACGGTGTAAACCCACCCACGAAGGTAAAATATGCATTGGCGAAGATCGCACGTGATAACGTAGCAAGATACACTCTACGATCATCCATTCCCTCGACGTCCTCTTTCTCAGGGTTGGTCAGCGGTATTTTCACCTTTTCCTCCTCCTCCTTCTTCTCCTGCCTTATACAGGCCATCTTGTACCATTCCTCCATCTTGACACGAAGCATGTTATGCCCTTGGGACATCAACGCTGTTAACGTGTCCATACCGGCGCGACGAATTGAGATGGTATTACGTACAACGCGACAACGCAATCGATGTCACTCTTTCAGCAGACCTGGTACAATCATGCGTGGAGCTATAGCCTTTTGCAGTTGCTGTAGGAGCTCCGGTGAGAAGTCATCCCACAAATACACATTTTTGTCATCTCCCTTAAAGTAGGTGAGCCATGAGCTCAAGTCTGGATTAGTACCGTGACGTTTCTGGTACGCTTCTCTCCATAAGGGCTGCGCCAAATGATCACACACCTCGTAAAAGATCCCTGTCACCAACTGACTCATCACAGTCTCGCCACTCTTCGTCCAACTCTGATTGTATTTACGCATCTGGTTTTGATGTGACTCTTTCAGTTTAAGACGCTCCCGTATCGCCATCGCTTCGGATGCACTTCCAAGCATGCTTTGAAACTGTTCTCCAACTTCAAGGATCTCGTACGTCTTCTCATTTCTATCACCATCAACGTGTTCCACAGTCATACCGCCAAATTCATCCTCGACGTAACACACCGCTGTCTTGGCCAACTTCACAACTTCTTTCCACAAATCCGCTGCCACAAAAGGAATGTCCTTAATCTCTTCTTCACCTCCTCCTTCTTCCTCCTTCACTTTTCTCACTCTCTTACAGTACTCTGTCTCAGCTGCTTCACCTTGACGTAGGACCCATCGCGCCACGTAATCCGCTAAACGGAACAAGTACAACGTACGATCCCCATAATACATCTCTTGAGCATGCCATTTCTTTGCTTGACCCATGAACAATGTTTTCTCTTCTTCCACGTTCACTCTCTCCATACGCAGGACCTCAAGCTTTGACACAACGTTCTTGATGCATCGATGACAAGATAAACCATGAAGACATCCTACCGATACAAAATCGGCAAGAAACACTTCGCCAAGCAAAATCACATAATCTTTTGGCTTCAAATGGCTCGTCAACAAGAATGGACATCCAATACGACCATTATAATGTACACATTAGTGCATCAAACTTCGAGTAAAATGCTCCCATTGTAATCTCCCATTGTAACTTCCATTCTTGCTCAAACTGAGTTCCACGCATCTTTGTGAATACCTCACATCGCTCACACACCAGCTTTTATAGATAAAGTGGTGGCCATAATTAGTGGCCATAATTAGCGGCCATAATTAGCGGCCATAATTAGCGGCCATAAATTAGCGGCCATAATGAGCGGCCATAATGAGCGGCCATAATGAGCGGCCATAATGAGCGGCCATAATGAGCGGCCATAATGAGCGGCCATAATGAGCGGCCATAATAAGCGGCCATAATGAGCGGCCATAAATTAGCGGCCATATCCCGACTATATACTACTTAAGTATACATGGCTCTCAGGCAGGCAGGCCCCTATGAACCGAGTGACCAATGGTCGACCAATGGTCAAATGGTGTCATATGGTGAAAATATCAGGGGAGGGGTGGTCTATAGTGGATGATGAGGTACCAGCTGATTGTACTGTAAGTATATATGGCTCAAGCAGGCCCCTATGAACCGAGTGACCAATTGGATTTGTGGGAGGGCACGCTTTGAGAACGAGGAAAACATCAATTAGGGTTCATTCCTTCACTATTGGATTTGTGGGAGGGCACGCTCTGAGAACGAGGAAAACATCAATTAGGGTTCATTCCTTTATTTCCATGGCTCACAGCTCCTCACTATTGGATTTGTGGGAGGGCACGGAAAAAGCATGGAAAAATAATTGAAATAATCAATATTTTCTATGAATCATCATTAGATTACTTCACAAAAGTAATCTTCTGTTATTTTTTGTCAACTTCGACATTTTAAAACCACTAAATTTTGTTCGTGTGATATTTTCTTATGTCATTATATGTCACAAGTGTGCACCAGGCCTTGCAGTACAATCAGTTTGTGTCTCATCATCCCCTGTAGATTCTCCCCTTATATTTTCACCATTCGGCACCATTTGACCATTGGTCACTCGGTTCATAGGGACCTGCCTCAGAGACATGTATACTTACAGTACAATCAGTTGGTATCACATTATGCACTATAGACCACCCCTCCCCTTATACTTTTTTTTACCATTTGACCATGGTCACTCGGTTTATAGGGGCCTGCTTGAGAGACATGTACACTTACAGTACAATCAGTTGGTATCTCATCATCCACTATAGACCACCCCTCCCCTTATATTTTCACCATTTGACCATTGGTCGACCATTGGTCACTTGGTTCATAGGGGCCTGCTTGAGAGACATGTATACTTACAGTACAATCAGTTGGTCTCATCATCCACTATAGACCACCCCTCCCCTCATATTTTCACCATTTGACCATTGGTCGACCATTGGTCAAATGGTTCATTATAGGGGCCTGCTTGAGAGACATGTATACTTACAGTACAATCAGTTGGTATCTCATCATCCACTATAGACCACCCCTCCCCTCATATTTTCACCATATGACACCATTTGACCATTGGTTGACCATTGGTCACTTGGTTCATAGGGGCCTGCTTGAGAGACATGTATACTTACAGTATAATCAGTTGGTATATCATTATCCACTCTATAGACCACCCTTCTCCTTATATTTTCACCATATGACACCATTTGACCATTGGTCGACCATTGGTCACTCAGTTCATAGGGCCTGCTTGAGAGACATGTATACTTACAGTACATCAGTTTGTATCTCATCATCCACTATAGACCACCCCTCCCCTTATATTTTTACCATTTGACACGATTTGACCATTGGTCGACCATTGGTCACTCGGTTCATAGGGCCTGCTTGAGAGACACGTATACTTACAGTACAATCAGTTGGTATCTCATCATCCACTATAGACCACTCCTCCCCTCATATTTTCACCATATGACACCATTTGACCATTGGTCGACCATTGGTCACTTGGTTCATAGGGGCCTGCTTGAGAGACATGTGTACTTACAGTACAATCAGTTGGTATCTCATCATCCACTATAGACCACCCCTCCCCTTATATTTTCACCATTTGACCATTGGTCAACCATTGGTCACTTGGTTCATAGGGGCCTGCTTGAGAGACATGTATGCTTACAGTACACTCAGTTGGTATCTCATCATCCACTATAGACCACCCCTCCCCTCATATTTTCACCATATGAAACCACTTGACCATTGGTCGACCATTGGTCACTTGGTTCATAGGGGCCTGCTTGAGAGACATGTATACTTACAGTACAATCAGTTGGTATCTCATCATCCACTATAGACCACCCCTCCCCTCATATTTTCACCATATGACACCACTTGACCATTGGTCGACCATTGGTCACTTGGTTCATAGGGGCCTGCTTGAGAGACATGTATACTTACAGTACAATCATTTGGTATCTCATCATCCACTATAGACCACCCCTCCCCTCATATTTTCACCATATGACACCATTTGACCATTGGTTAAATGGTTCATAGGGGCCTGCTTGAGAGACATGTATCTTACAGTACACACAGTTGGTATCTCATCATCCACTACAGACCACCCCTCCCCTCCTATTTTCACCATATGACACCATTTGACCATTGGTCGACCATTGGTCACTCGGTTCATAGGGCCTGCTTGAAGCCATGTACACTTACAGTACAATCAGTTGGTATCTCATCATCCACTATAGACCACCCTCCCCAGAGACAGGTATACTTACAGGACAATCAGTTGGTATCACATTATCCACTGTAGACCTCCCCTCCCCTTATATTTTCACCATTTGACCATTGGTCGACCATTTGGTCACTCGGTTGTAGGGGTCTGCTTGAGAGACATATACTTACAGTACAATCAGTTGGTATCTCATTTTCCCCTATAGACCAATTAACCCTCCCCTTATGTCTTCATCATTCGACACCATTTGACCATTGGTCGTTGTTACCATACGTCATAGGGACCTGCCTGATAAATTATTTAGACCCCCTGCAGACAATGTGAGCTAATGTGAGTATATGAATAAATCATGGTTGACCATTGGTCATGTCCAAATGACAAATTGTCAATTGGACGTGACCATTGGTAAATGGGTACAGTATTGGACAGGTATGACTTGGTTTGACAACAAGTGCCGTCAAAGTCTCTCTCTGGTCCGACTCAAATCTGCTCTTTTCCCTTCACAAGACTTCGCAACTATTCTCACAGGAGTCCCAAGCTCATATTTGGTGACTCGAAAATTTGTAAGAATTTGGTAATAAAAATCCACGAAACTCACCTGGCAGTTAGAGGTATTTGTCCTCATTGCCCCTGTGGAGTTTGAAAAAAATTCACCTTCCTATACACTAAAATTAACAAGGAAGCACTCGAACCGGAAAAATCACCAAAAACAACCCTCATTCAAACACGATTATTTACCAAGCACAGCATTCAAGTGCCAAAAAGTATTTCTCATTTTATTCCGCAACGTGAACTTCTTTTCTTGGGCACCCATCCTAGATTTGTTACTTATATCCCTGGCTACGCCCCTGGCATGTCACATGTTGTTGTCAGTCTGTTTGTTTGTTCTTTTGTGCTTGTTTATATGGAAGTGTGTATGTCTTCTTAGTAGCCTAGCGTAGTTTGTCATTGATTAGTCTTTTTATATAGTTTAAATATCTTACTTTTTGTAATACAATGTTTTTTATTATATATACTGTACTTAGAATTAGGAGGGCCATAAGTTAGAAAACTATTGTATGGTTATTATGAAACCCTCGCGAAATAAAGTTTATTGTATTGTATTGTATTTTAAACGTATCACACAGGTAACAGTATAAGGACACCTTCGGGTACTTTTCCGTTAAAACGTATATCGTGGGCTAAATATGTTGTATATAATTTCATTTTTTATGGAGTTCCTTTTCCGCGGATCAACTTTTTAGAGTTCCATCCTCCCACATATACAATAGTATCATTTTATGACACCATTTTAGCTTTGGCTAAGATGTTTAAAAAAAAACCGTGTTGGGTTTTGTGGAAATACGATTTCCCTTTCAAGTTATGATTTTTTGAAGAATTTACATTTCTTAAAGAAATCCTAGCAGACACATAATTGGCTCTAAAATCTGCTCTTAAAATTTCAAAAAAAAACCGACAAGTTTTTAGAACACATCTAAGCCCATGGTAAAATATTGTTTGAACGAAAGCAGTGTATATTCGCGTGCGTGAAACTCTCGACACTTGAACTACAATATGCCATTTGCACTAACTTGGTCACGTGACCCAAATCCCATACATTCTGAATAAAATCTTAAAAAATTCAACTTGCTGCCATTTGCTCCAGGTTAGAGATTTTAAGCTGAAACTTGAGTTTTTGACGGGTCGGGACAAAACGTGGCCTAGGCCATGGCCTACCCTGTGGCCTACCCTATGGCCTACCCTGTATTTTTAGTTAAAAGCTCTGAAAACAGGTAAACTCAATAACACCAACTGGCAGGTAAACAACATAAACAAACACATAAACAACTTGCCAAACAAATATTTGTGACGTCATGTTTAGAATGTTTAGTGTCATCGTGGTCAGCGGCGCCAACATGGCTGCCATGTCGTATAAGTAGCTCCGTGTTCGATTGTGTTTAGTAAGTGCATTGAATCGCCGTTCCGTTATGTGGCCCATTTTCGTTCAGTATGTACCCTTTACGGTATTGCTTCACTTTGTTTCCAACTTCACCAACTATGTGATGACTTATGGCCAGCAACTGATCTCGATGCCGACCTATCGAGTCCGCCATGTTGCCAAATAGCGCTTGACGAAAAGATCGAGGTGCTTACAAGGGATGTACAAAAGTTGGGAAAGGCGCTGGAGCAAGAAAAGAGCAGGGGAGTAAAACTTGAGAGTTTTTCGAGAAGGAATAACTTGCGTTTTTATGGAATCCCCGAGCAAAGGAACGAGACGTGGGAGCAAACGGAGAACAAGTTAAGGCATTTCATTGCCAAGGATCTCAAAGGCGGCATGGACCTGGCTAAGGTAGTATCCTTCGAGAGAGCACATCGTACTAGGAGTAAAACCGTCCCGCGGCCTATTGTGGCAAAGTTCTCCTTTTTTAAAGAAAAGGAAGAGGTAAGGGATCTAGCTAGAAATTTAAAAGACACGGCTTTCGGCATCTCCGAAGATTACCCTAAAGAAGTCACGGATGTCCGTAAAAAGCTTGTACCACTTCTAAAACAAGCGAAACAGGAAAATCGCAAAGCCGTTATCAAGGTTGACCAGTTATTTATTGACGATGTACTTTATCGAGGGCCAGAAGCCCATCGCGATTATGTTATCCCACGTAAGTAAGAAAAAGAAGCTGATTTAATACCCCGGTCGCTATACCGGATAGTTATGTAGCGTGAATATTTAGATAAGTTTATAGAAGTTATAGTTGAAAGAAATTACATTGGATCGCCTCTATTGCTCGCAACAATCATCTTAGAACCCAGTCGATTAGATACGCCACAAGGTCAATCTCCCCTAAATCTCAATTTTCGTTGGCGACCTTGTCGATATTTACTGTTTTTCAGTAAATTTCATTTTGTCTCTATATGCTAATTTTTGTACTTGTCCTTATTGTAAATTTGCATTCATTAACATCAGTTACTCTCACTTTGTGCATCAAGTGTTACTTTTAAATACCACTTACATAATTTCTTTAAATGCCTTTCAACTTCACGTGCTGCTCCCTAAATGTTCGTGGCTTAAATGACACAAAGAAACGTAGGCAAATATTTAGATGGCTTCACAATCAAAAATTCGCCCTTGTATGTCTTCAAGAAACTTTTAGTTCTGAGCGCTTGGAAAAAATATGGACAGCGGAATGGGGTGGAAAGGCGTACTTTAGTCATGGAACAAATCACAGCAAAGGCGTAGTAATTCTTATTAACCCGAAAGTTGATTTGCAAATAGTGAATTGCGTGTGTGACAAGGAAGGGAGGTTCGTAATTCTTGAGGTAGCATCGGAAGAAAACTCTTTGGTTTTTGTAAGCACGTACGCCCCTAACGACTTAGCAAAACAGCAAACGTTCATTGCTTCTATTTCCAACAGGCTACGTGAGTTCGCAGGCAAACCAATCTTTTGGGCAGGCGACCATAATTGCGCACTTACACCCTTAGACAAAAGCGGCGGATCAAATATATCTACAAAACAACTGGTAATCGATGAAATTTTGAACGCATGTCACTCGCTAGGTGTACAAGATATATGGAGGTCACAACATCCAACTCTAAGGCAATACACCTGGCACAGCAGATCGCTTAAAATACAATGTAGGCTAGACTACTGGTTAATTTCTAATTCGGTTGCGTCTCTTGTTGAAAAATCTGAAATTATTCCAACTAGTTTCTCTGATCACTCAGCAACGACCATTACTATAAGATCCAAAGACTTTGCTAAACGTGGTCCAGGTTTCTGGAAATTCAATAATTCCTTGTTGAAAGACTATCATTTTATTGAACAACTCAACGAAAAAATTGCACAATTAAAAACAGATCTAAACTCTTTAGAAGACCCGCGTTTGAGATGGGATATGATGAAAATGGAAATCCGCTCTTTTTCTATAAAATACGCTAAGGCGCGAGCTAGGGAAAGAAGAGAACAGGAATGGAACTTACAAGTTGAATTGAATAATCTTCACCGAAAAATGAATTATGATATGAACGAGGAAAACATTTGCAATTACTACCGAGTGAAGCATAAGTTAGACCTATTAGCACAACAAAAAACTAAAGGATCAATCACGCGCAGCAGGGTAAGGTGGCACGAGCAAGGTGAAAAAAGTACAAAATATTTCTACAACTTAGAGAAAAGGCAACACGATGCCAAATATATAACAAAGTTGACATTAGAAAACAACACCGAAATAACTGGCCAACAAGAAATCCTAGACGAAATTAAACATTATTATGAAACACTCTACTGCTCATCAGACTGTGATCCTCACGAAAGCCAATTCCAACCTCTTTTTCAGTCATCAGAGCATATACGACTGAATGATGATGACAAACTGTTGTCTGAAGGGAAACTTTCAAAAGACGAATGCTTCAAAGTACTAAAAAAATTTGCAAAAAACAAAAGTCCTGGGTCTGACGGTTTGACTGTTGAATTCTACCTGAAATTTTGGAAAAATCTAGGAAGTGAGTTAACACAATGTTTTAATTATGCTTTTGAGAAAAAAGAAATGTCAATCTCTCAAAAAAGAGGAATCATTACCCTTATTCCGAAAAAAGGCGGAAATACATTCTTTCTAAAAAACTGGAGGCCAATAACTCTATTAAATGTAGATTACAAAATCGCTGCAAAGACAATTGCGAGTAGGCTAGCAAAAACTCTTACGGAACTTATTAACACCGACCAGACAGGCTATGTTAAGAACCGCTACTTAGGTCAAAACATCAGGATGATCTCTGACATTATGGAATTGACGGAAAAAAAAAATATTGGCGGTATGGCTCTTTTTCTTGACTTCCAAAAGGCTTTTGATAGTTTGGAGTGGAGCTTTATTGAAAAGACATTACACACTTTTAATTTTGGCCCTGACGTGTTGCGGTGGTTCAACACTTTTTATTGCGACATCTCTAGTTGTGCTGTAAATAACGGGTTCGCGACGCACTTCTTCACTTTGTATCGCGGGCTCAGACAGGGCTGCCCACTCAGCGGTACCTTGTTCATCCTCGCTGCCGAAATCCTAGGAAACGCCATAAGACACAACAAAGACATAGAAGGAATTAAATTATATAATCATGAATTCAAAGTAACACAATATGCAGATGATACAACTGTCTTCTTAGCAAATGTTAAATCCGCCGAAAATCTCTTTTCTCTCTTAAAAGTCTTTGAATCGTGCTCAGGTTTAAAATTAAATGTTTCCAAGTCAGAGGGGCTATGGCTTGGACAGGACAAAGAATCAACAGCAAAACCACTAGGAATTAAGTGGCCACCAAAATCCGTGTATGCACTCGGTGTTCATTTTTCGTACGACAAAAACGTTTCAACCAAACTAAATCTAGAAAATAAGCTTCAAGCGATGAAAAAAGTTTTAGACATCTGGAGGATGAGGAATTTAACTTTAGAAGGGAAGATAAAAATTGTTAAAACTTTAGCTTTGTCTAAGCTTACTTTTATCGCTTCTCTCATGTGTGTCGATAAAGCTATCATTGACGAGGTAAACAACTTAACCCGTGCTTTTATATGGAATGGAAAACCACCGAAGGTAAAAACGAGTACAATGATAGGCCCGAAAGACAAAGGTGGTCTAGATATGCCTGACTTCGACATTATTAATAAGTCCTTAAAAGCATGCTGGGTTAAACGTCTTTGTTCAACTGACGAGTCATGGTCCGAGAGTTGGAAACATTTACCTCTAACATTAATACGGAATCTGGGGGGAGCCTTCCTTTTTAAATGCAAATATGAAATAAAAAAACAACAACTAAATCCAAAGTTGCCAAACTTTTACCTAGAAATAATGAACGCCTGGCAAGATCTCAACATACATAGTGAAAAGTGTGATCCCGCTAAAGAGATTATTTGGAACAATAAGAATGTATTAATCGAAGGAAAATCGATTTTTTATCAAGATTGGTATCTAGGCGGGGTCACACATGTAGAAGATTTATTTGATACCAGAGGAAAATTGTTAACCGTGGAATCCCTTTATGCAAAATTCAAAATCAAAACTCATTACTTAGCCCTTCTTGGGCTCGTAAAAGCGATTCCGTCAGATTGGAAAAAATCATTAAGGAACACCCCCCGGGTCACACAAGCAAATCGAACAGAAAAGGATAGTATTGCCTTATTGACATGTAAGAAAATCAGAAAAGAACTTGTAACAAAAGCCTTTAAGCCTCCTACTGCTGAAAAGCGGTTACTAAAGTGCGGCTTTTCACCACGCGAAGCAACTCTCGTTTATTCACTTCCATATAAAATAACCAAAGATGTTAAGCTCAGAATCTTTCAGTTCAAGATTATTCAAAACATATTACCCTCGAATGCTACACTGTTCAGAGATAAATTAATTGATTCTGAAAACTGCCACTTTTGTTCACAAAAACAAGACCTAAAACATATATTTCTTGATTGCCCTCGTATTGCTGTTTTCTGGAACGATTTTATTGAATGGTGGAAAAAAAAGAATAATGTCCGCATAGAAATTTATCAAAAAAATATATTCTACGGACACATGCCGGGCGAACCAAAATACTTCCCCCTAAACCTATGTTTAATGATTGCTAAGCACTACATTTACGGAGCATATAGAAAAACTGAAGATGTATTTTTCCAAGCTTTCCTGATTGTTCTCGACAACTGGCTGAAAGTAGAATCTGCAGAAACTGCAAAACAAGTAAACATTTGATGCGCTAGTTTAGCTGATGTAATGACATCGTTGTGAAATAAAAAAATGCATGTGTAATGTTAAGTGTCTGTAAAAGAAAAAAAAAACATGTAAAAATGAAATGGAAATGGAAATATGTTTGTGTAATGTAAAATGGACAATGTAACGAAGAAGACGAAAAAGGTGCATATAAATTATGTAATGTTAAATGTTCATAATAATAATAAATAATAATAAAAAATAAAAAAAAAAATGTTGCCAAACCTCATCCAGAAATGGGACGCGTAACTTATACAAGCTCTGTGCTGAAGTCTATCAGGAAATCACAGCCACGGCAACGGCTCCCTGCAGATCTTTGGCAGAAGTTAAACGCATTGGGGATTAGAAAGGCTTTTCGTTCAAAGAGAAAGAGAGTTCGTTGTTATCTCGATTCGCCATTGCTGCTTGGTCACCCTGTGGTTGCTGCCACAGGCTCCCCGCGAAGTGCTATCCATCAAGAGCCCTGCCGTGTCCAATCGAGTGCAAAGCCCTACTACGCCATCCCTCCTATGCTGATAAGTAATGTTCGCTGTCTTACCAACAAAGTGGATGAGCTTGAGGCTGTTTTAATGCTCAACAAGGTGGATATTGCTTGCATCACTGAGACGTGGCTGCATCAGGAGATCCCAGACTCAGTGGTAGCCATGAAGGATTACACCTTATTCCGAAAGGACCGCGGAACCCCTTGCGGGGGGATCGCTGTTTACGTGAACTCGGCTTTACCCTGCAAACGGCTGTCACACATCGAATTATCTGGTGCGGTGTCTGAAGTCATGTGGATCCAATTACGGCCCACTCGCCTCCCCCGGGAAGTTTCAGTAATTTTGCTCGGAGTTGTATATCACCCACCGAATGCTGGCAGCGATGAAAACACCCAACTTTATGATCATGTGCAACAGGTCACTGACTCATTCTTGACGAATCACCCAGACAGCCTCATCTGCGTTTCAGGAGACTTCAACCCAAACGCCACCAAAACCTCGCCCGCGGTATTCAGGCGGTCCAGCGGTCTATCTCAGATTGTCAAAGTTCCGACGCGTGATTCCGGAACCCTTGATTGGCTCATGACAAACCGCCCGAAGATTTTTGCTTTATGCCCGCTCCAGCTCCCAAAAATCGGTGCGAGTGACCATTTCTCTGTCTTGGTACAACCCAGCGATAACATTTATGAAAATCGCACTAAACAATCTGTGTCGATCCGGGATACCAGAAATAGCCGCATCCGAGAATTCGGTCAATGGATTACCACCTACTCATGGGAGAACCTATTCGCCGCCGCCAGATGTGAGGAAAAGTTTCAGATTTATTTAGAGACCCTGTCTGAGGCAGCTGACCGATTTCTTCCTGTCACGACGAATCGCCGGTATAGCAGCGACAAACCTTGGATCACTCCCAGAATAAAGTCATGGATTTCAAAAAGACAGCGATCACTTGCTAAGCACGGAAAGGACTCTTCCATCTTTAAGTTGTGGCGGAATAAAGTCGTCTCCGCGATTGCTACTTGCAAGAAATTGTATTGTGAGCCTAAGGTGAAGACTTTAAAGAATACCAATTTGCGACGCTGGTGGAAGGAAGTGAAAGGTGTCTCCGGGGTGTCGTCAAGTGAAGTGGAATGGTACCGACAACTGGTTTATGGGCAAGTCATTGACTCGACAGATACCCTCTGTCAGAAAATAAACAGCTTCTTTGTCGGCCTTATCTCTGCTTTCGTGTCATTATCTCCTCGTGACGTCGACAACATCTATGTGACGGACATCCTTCCTAGCCTCTTTGTCTCAGGTTATGAGGCTTATAGAGCGCTACGATCAGTCCAGACAAGGAAGTCTCCTGGGCCAGATTCAATTCCCAACGTCGTATTAAACAGCAGTTTGCCTTTGAGTTGGCACCCATCCTGGCGGAGTTATACAACTCTTCTCTGCGTGAGGGCTACTTGCCGTCCATACTAAAGCGCGCTGATGTTCGCCCTCTGCCCAAGCAAAGTCCGCCCCGCACCATCCAAGACGACATAAGGCCGATCTCCTTGACATCTCAGACAGCAAAACTGATGGAGGGCTTCACCTTGACTAGGGTTCTTCCAAGCATCATAGAAGGCCTAGACCCAAAACAGTTTGCTGTGGCGGGAAAATCGACATCACACGCCATTATATACCTCACCCACCTCGCCTTGGAGGCTCTTGATAAAGGCAACAATTGGATCAGATTATTCTTCGCGGACTTCCGCAAGGGTTTTGACCTAATTGACCATAATATCCTACTGGATAAACTGAAGTTATATAATTTCCACCCATGTTTACTTAGATGGCTAGCTACATTTTTGTTAGGCAGAACACAGCGCGTGAAGATCTCCGCCTTTACGTCATCAGTTTTACCATTAAATGGTGGTATCCCTCAGGGAACCAGGCTAAGCCCGCTTCTCTTTGCAATTATGGTCAACGACCTGGTAGATTTCTGGTCACCTAGAGCTAAGTACGTAGACGATCTAACCGTATTAGAAATAATACCCCGCAATTCACCATCCGTACTCGGGAGCGTAGCTGGTGGCATTAACTCCTTTGCTGTCAAGAATAACATGTGCTTAAACCCGAAGAAGTGTAAAACAATGCAGATTGACTTTCTGCAATATAATAGTTACGTGTGCCCACCCCTCACCGTCGGCGGTGCGGAAATAGAACGTGTCAAGTCCTTTAAATTCCTTGGTTTGTATCATCGGAAGACTTGTCATGGGTTACACATTGTGACTATATCATTGCGAAGGCCAATCGCAGGCTTTATGCATTAAGAAAACTCAGGCGTTGTGGCGTATCCGCTAGGGATACGGCTCAAGTATATTACTCTGAGTCCTTGAAAGCAGCCGGAATAGTTTTACTGTCAGACAGAAGAGCTATAGCTTGTAGGAAGTTTATCCAGTCAGTTGTCCCTGGAAATCCAGTGTATAATGTTGTAAATAGTCGTCTTTCTAAGGTTAATTCAAACTACAACCTTAGATCAGGAAGGGAGTTCAACGTTAAACTAACACACACTGATCGTTTTGCAAACTTTTAACGCATAAGTTTGCTCGCCACTTGAACATCAACACGGACACAGACTAGCCTGCATGTATTTAGTTTGTAATATTGTTACTACTGACCATACTTGTAATTCAGCTCTAAGCTGCAATAAAGTATAATAAACATATTTCTTTATATATTTATTTATTTTAAAAAAATAAGACCGTCAAACTTTGACAACATTTTCTCTGTCACATTGCCAATTGGCACACATCAATCAAAATGTGATGACGTCATTGATCACGTGATTTCAGAAAACTGCTTATAACTCCGCGAATTCTTCAAATAAAGCCCCAAACTTTGTCAACATCCCTTTGCTGTCCATTGTAAATTGACACGTGTCAATTTAAATGCGATGACGTCATCGATCACGTGATTTCACAAAACTGCTTATTACTCCGCAATTTTTGTAAGCCCACAGCAAAACTTTGTCAACATCTTATCTCGAGCACTGACAATTGACAGCTATCAATCAGAATATAGTGACGTCATCGGTGACATGATTTCACAGCACTCAGTGTCCAATTTTCATGAATCAGTTTGTATAAAAGCCGCCGCCAAAGTTTGCAAATTACCCTTTGGCATGTTCTCAAATTGTGATTTAAATCACCTCATCTGGCATTTGATTTTTGGAAGCACTTTTGCAACAACTTTGTCAAATGACGCATTCAAAAATAAAGAAATGACACAACATTAAAGTGCTACTAATGCTTTTCGAGAGACGTTTTGAGCAAAATCCTCTAATCAAGTAATGAGCTCCTGAAAAATTTTTTACGATTCAGTTAAATCCTGATTTTTTTTACGAATCACTTTATGTTTGTCAAATTTTTGAAACACTTAACTCCGCTGACTACATTTGTTTCTTTTGAGATCGCAGGCTCATTACAAGATAGCCGGTGCGCGTGAGTGCGCGTGCTACCTGTCACAACAAGCGCAGGAATCTTTTATTCTTTTTAATTGTTTTTTAAAGCGAGAAAAGTTTATAATGAGTGCAACCTCGGAATTGCACAAAAGTTCTTCGCAGTAGTCGCTACAATACCCGACATTTTTCTGTCTTTCTTTTCGGTTGCGCCGTTCAAGAAGACCATTTTCAAAATTGCTTTGCTATTCTAAACGTGGGTCCTTTACCATCCGACTATTATAAATAGTGTGGTATGACATTGAAATTTAATAGTAGCTATTCCACACCATAAAGGACCCTCATAGAAGACAGATAGGGGCTATTTTATTCGACGGAAATAATGCATGACAAACGGTAATGGCGGCAACCGTATGTCACTAAAATCTGAAATCTCGACTCGCATTCAATTTTCTGACGTTGAAAACTTTAAAGATCAATAATATAAGCAACAAAGAAATACATATAAATAAATGGCCTACCTTCCACTAATACCAACATCGCAAAAGAACGATAAAACTAGGGAATTCTTGCGAAGAATATGCTGTAGTTGAACCTTGAACGTCCTTATTTGGGCATGACTTGGATCTTGGCCGCGCGAAGACGATCCGTGTGATTTTTCTGATTTTCCGTGGTATGTCCTCTTATATACCACGGAATGACGTAAGAAAGTGGTCAAAATGTTGTGGACTCACGAGGCGCAGCCGAGTGGGTCCGCAGTACATTTTGACCACTTTATTACGTCATTCCGTGGTATATAAGAGGACATACCACGGAAAATCAGAGGACATTTGTTTTATACCACAACAAAAAGGCAAAAATAAAAAGGCAAAAGCAGCGCGCGCGCAGCCAAACGGTGTTTTCGTTGGTTCTTTTTAGCGCGCGCGCTTATGATGGCGCGTTCCGTGGTATGTCCTCTTATGTACCCATGGCTGAGAGCCAATCAGAATGCGAGAAACGCGCGCGTTGTGGTATAAAGGATTTTGACAATGTTTGGGGGCTTTATTAAACTTCGCGGAGTTCACGGCGGGCCTAAACGCGCGCCAAAACGGGAAGTGGAATCGTGGCAGCTTTGGGGCTCGGACGTGAGGCCTTTTTGGTAGCCTGGTTGCGGATTCATCCGACAATCCACTTCGGCAGCTCGTTTCTCACTCGTTGTTTACCGAAGAAAAGATCGGAAGGCGGGAAGCCATGGCCGAAGGAAGAAGCTTTGTTCTGATACCAAACATGACGGGTTTCGGAAAACAGAAGGCAGATTTCTGCTCCACTGGAAAGTGGCAAAATTCGAAAAACACAGAACATAGTCGTCAGCAGCTATTTTGACCATTGTTTTACTTTTTCCATGGAGTTATTAATCACTTAGCATTAATGTTCAGTGCGTTCTTGAGTCTTCAAACCAAAACGCTATGTTTTTAGTTTTTTGAATTTCCGTTTTGATCTTGCGCGAGACCATTTCTAGTTCTTTAGAAATCTGTGTTTTGGACGAAAATATCGCTCAGAATCAGTTGGTCAGGTTCATTTAAATGGGAAAATCTTACGGAGCTTAGAAGAATTTTGAAGGGCATGGCAGCGAGTGGAATACTTCCAGTTCAGCAAGATAATGATGGTAGATGTGAAGGAATTAGGGCTTGCTTCAGAAGGAAGAGTCTTGGCTAGAAGAGGTAAGAACTGAACAACAGAAATATCAAAACATTTCTCCTGATTCTTGTGTTATTTTCGCGGGTTTTTCACTGCAGAGCCATGTGTTTTTATTTTCGTGTGTCGGTTGTAAGCTTACATCTTTCTGTGGATATTAAACTGCACTTCGCTACATGTTTTCACTATCCGGCCCCCCCTTCAGAAATTCCTGGCTACGCCGCTGCGCTATTTAACAATTAGACCTCGAGGCCGAATGTGCTATGATGAATAGACCATGAGGCCGAAGGCCGAATGGTCTATTGATATCATAGCACATGAGGACGAGAGGTCTAATTGTTTTAGTATAAACCAACTAGTTGGTCAGTTTTGGCCATGAATTCCATTATTTTATGTTGAAAAAATCAAATTTTCTTGCAAAGAAAGGTGGTGGTTTTGCCAGATACGGTCTATCACTAATAGACCATTAGTAGCTCAGCCAATCAGAATGCAGGATTTGTAATAGACCATTAGTTGGTTTATACTAAAACAGATTAGTTGAATATATTTCGAGTTAATAATCCTCCTTGTAGTATGCAGTATAATTAATTTCCTTTTCTCCATTTACCACCTTTAAGCGATTGTAAAAATTGTTAGAAAAGTTAGCTCTTTTAATTCACATCCGAGCGGCTCAAACCGCGCGTTTCGTTTGTGAACTTAAACTAGCACTACACCTCCAAATTACATCTCCAAAATTGCTCAAACAATTTTACAGCTCAAAGAAGTTGAAATCATGGTCCACTGCAGTTTGATAAATCTTTTTCCCCGCACAGAATTCAGAATGTATAGTAGTAGGTGTTTTTAAGCTAAACTGAAGTTAGAAGTCTGAATAGCATCCAGAAAAGCATTTTGTCAGAAATGAAAATCAGTGTAAATCCAATTTCCCAATCATTCAGAAAGTAAGCTAATAAACTTATGGTCTACACTTCCACGTGAAGTTATGCTTTTGTTTATCTCAAAAGTAACTAAAGGAGAAGCTTTCATTTAACTGAAAGGAATGATTTTCAGCACAAAAGAGGCCAATGTCTTACTTATGAGCTTACTGTGCAATGTTTCCCCCTTCATATTTTTTCTATGCTTATAAAATGCAGGACACTTGTGTCTATCAAAATGTTTCTGTAGTTACAGAATCCTGCACTGTATATTTGAATTGAAAAAAAAATAAGTGACACGATGATGCTTTTGTTTATCCCACTTCCATTTCATTAACTGAAAGGGATGATCTTCAGTACAAAGGAGTTCAAAGTATTCTACTGTGTAATTTTCCCCCTGTATATTTTTTCTGTGTTTAAATTCCGTGACACTAGTGTCTATCAAATGTTACTGAGTCCTGCACTGTATATTTGAATTGTAAAAAAAATAAGTGACACAAAAGTATAAAAGATTAAGAATTATCAGGCATTCAAATGAAACTGGATAAGAAAATAAGGCATGTCAGTCACTTTCAAATAAATTAGGTAATAAAGCATTGGATAGAAAATACAACATAAATCACACAAAAACTATATTGCAGTTATGACTAATATATTCATGTGTCAGGTTGATAAGTATAATTTTCATAGCATTCAGACAATTCTGTCAAACAAAATGTTACTGAATTAAAAATGAGGTCCTATGTTTTGCCCCCTGTTTCAAGCTGGCCATAATAGTTGACTGAAATAGCAGACCTACTCACTTGAGAGCAGTAAATGACACAATATATTTTTTCTTCTTCAAGTATGATTTAGCTACTATGGATTCTTCACAAGCTTTCTACTACTGAAGGTCAGCTGTCTCAGTTTTGGAAACTGCACTGTAGATAACAAGGAATTAAGTGACTGATGTAAAAATCTTGATGTTACCTTACAAGATCTAGTAACCACCACCTTTTTAAATGGTAACATGCTGCTACAGAGTTAATTCAAAATTGAATGGCAAAACTGCAATTTTGTAAACTTCTCCTTGAACTAGTTTTACAGATAGAGGACCATTGTATTAATGCTTTGGGAATTCCATGAAAGAGCAAGTGCCAGTTAATTAAATTAGTACCCTGATAACAGTGATAAGTGCAGAAGAGCACTGAAATGACAATCAACTGTCCCATAAGTGGGTTGAAAAGTTTTTAATTAAAGCCTGAAGCAATCCATTTTACCAATGATGAAATTCTTTGCTTTTCATCTTTTCTGTATAATATTCTCGTACAAGTAAATCACAATTTCTAAGAAGTGCAAAAAGCTGGTAGTCATCAGAGTTTGATCCGCTACTTTGGAAACATTTTACTGCTGGCTCATTTCCATCTGCTAACAGTCAAGGCAAAAATGAGTTGTTGTTTGTTGTCAATAGATGTATTTGTTTAAAATAGAGAATAAAATAAAATTATTTCATTTTTCTAGCTTTTTAAATTGGCAGTTAATATAAGCAAACATAATTTATGTCAAAATCAAACAAACCAACTTGCTTATAATACTGTTCTGTCAGATATCCCCCTCAAAAAAAAAAGGCAGAGATGTTTTCCATGACAGATATAGTTGCCACAGTAAGGGTGAAAGTCACATGCCAAGAAACTGTGAGCATGCACGTAAGCATTGTGAAGTTTAGAAAGTATGCAAGTTCAGACATTCATTCATTCTTGAGCTTTGAGGTGTCAGATTCCATTTTTTAATTACTCCTTGATTTATTTATACTGTAGTTTTTATTATCATTTTACTTTAAATGTTATTGGCCTATCTTCTAGTATGAAAGAAAGCTTTTATAGAAGGTCTAAGCTCTAAGATATAGCCTCTCACAGGTTCTGAAATCTAGGCATTATAACACAAAGGCAGTCATTACTAGCAACAATTTTCCTCTGGTAATCCTGATATTCTTTTTCTCTCATTGGAGACTGACATGCTTTAGATGTGCCATACTGACAAGTTTCCGTAACGCAGCACGAGACGAAAAGTTGCGTTTACACACGTTACATCTATAGCTAAAACTTAATGTAAATTTCATGTTTCCGAGTTTACTAAGGTTTGTGCAGAATAAACTTCAAGTTTCATGTTTTCAACTTGAAAACGGAAGAAAACGCAAAGTTTGCACACATTTCTAATAATAGTAAACGCGAAGTAAACAGTAAATTTTCTTTTAAGAAAATCTGGAGAAATTCGAAGGAAAACTTGTAGTTTACATAAGTTTCTATCAAGGAAATCGTATAGAAATTTCATAAGTTTCGTGTTGTATAAACTTGAAGAAATGTAAAAAAAATGTCAAATTTACAGATTTTGGCTTCAGGTTATCGAAAACAATTTGCTCTAGAAAACATTCTCTTTCGCGGCAGTGAAAAATATTGTCTAGATCCACGAACAACCCGGGTGGATTTTTGCACATTTCTGTCCTATATACAATGTAGTGCTGGTTTATAATTATACATCGGCCTCTAAAATGGCGTTACCAGGCTGAGCTGAAGGTTCCACATTTTGTGGCAGATCCTCGGCTATCTTTTATTCTGAGCTCCTTAGGGCCTTAGGCAGGTTGTTTAGCTTATCGATAAGGATTTTTTTCCATTTCGTTGCGGCAGTTTTCGTCTATCTCATGCCTCGGACTCTGAGTGACCACTGACCGTGGTGTGACGGAATCGAAGATCCATTGACAGTTTGTCAAAAACGCATGCGCATACGGGGGTATGATTTGAGAACAAGAAATCAAGAAACATCGACTGACATCGATTGCAAGTAAGTATTAGTAAATCGTGCAACTGCAATACTTTCGGGATATTTTAAACATCTCTGGATGTTTTCTAAAGTACTTCCACACTTCAAAATCGAAAATCGATTTCTGATTTTTGTGTAGATTTGAAAGGAACGAACTCAGCTGGAGTAACCAACATGGATTCTGGAAGGCCAAGATGAATCGAGTCCCGAGTCCCGACAAACAGCATCGAGCCTAATAATCGAAGTCCCCGCCGATGTAAAAGTATGTACAATGCTTGCTTACTTATTGATAGCGTTCCGATATGTTTATAGCGGAGCTCCTGCGCGGGCCGAAGGCCCGCGCAAGCGGAGCACCATACCTAAGGGAAAAACGTATAGTATACTATCGAGTTGATTTTTGAACGTCACGGGCATTTTGGATCATTTTGATGACGTCATTGATGACGTAAGGGCACGTGACTTTGGTGTAGGGCTCCTCTTATGGTCTTTGAAACTTTGTCCAAGTTTGGCTTCTATAGAAGCTTCCCTTCGGGAGATATGATTTTTTCTTTATTGTTCTGGTATTAAACCTATAGCGTACGCCGTCCGTCCGTCGTCCGTCCGTCCGTCCGTGTACACATGGGAACCCTGTGGTATGCAAAGAAAAAATTATATCTCCTCAAGGGAACATGCTAAGACAACCATACTTGGGATATTTTGTCTATGCCACAAGGGGGGTGCTGTAACACGGACACGTGATGTGACGTCATCATGACGTCATCTATGCTTGAAAAATCAATATCTCGTGAAGGGAAGACTCTAAAACAACCAAACTTGGGTAGTATAGTCTAGGCCACAAGATGACCGAAATGAGGTGGTCACGTGATATGACGTCATCGATGACGTCATCTATGCTTGAAAAATCAATATCTCGTGAAGGGAAGACTCTAAGACAACAAAACTTGGGTAGTGTAGTCTAGGCCACCAGATGAGCGAAATGAGATGGTCACGTGATATGACGTCATCGATGACGTCATCTACGCTTGAAAAATGAATATCTCATGAAAGGAAGACTCTAAACCAACCAAATTTGGGTAATGTAATCCAGGTCGCCAGATGAGCGAAATGAAGTGGTCACGTGATGTGACGTCATCGATGACGTCATCTATGCTTGAAAAATCAATATCCGGTGAAGGGAAGACTCTAAAACAACCAAACTTTGGTAGTGTAGTCTAGGTCACTAGATGAGCGAAATGATGTGGTCACGTGATGTGACGTCATCGATGACGTCATCTATGCTTGAAAAATCAATATCTCGTGAAGGGAAGACTCTAAAACAACCAAACTTTGGTAGTGTAGTCTAGGTCACTAGATGAGCGAAATGAAGTGGTCACGTGATGTGACGTCATCGATGACGTCATCTATGCTGGAAAAATCAATATCTCGTGAAGGGAAGACTCTAAAACAACCAAACTTTGGTAGTGTAGTCTAAGTAACTAGATGAGCGAAATGAAGTGGTCACGTGATATGACGTCATCGATGACGTCATCTATGCTTGAAAAATTAATATCTCGTGAAGGGAAGACTCTAAAGCAACCATGTAAACCATGTACACATGGGAATCCCTTTCATTCACAGAAAATTTTATAACCAGGAGCTCCGCTTTTAGCCAGTGGCTAAATGTATATTAAACGTTATTTTGCAAAAGAGCATGTATGCAACATAGTTCCCGCCAAAACTCTCATGAACTCTCCTGTTAAAATTTATAATTTCTATGTCAGACAGCCTACCAAAGGGTTCGAGGGCTCAAGGGGAATGCTTAGCTAGCAAAAGGGTATAAATTGATTAAACAAATTTCTTAGCTAAATATACTAAAAATTAGGAAAAGCGAGCCAAGGACAAAGAAATTTTAACCGTTTGAGTGCCAGTTCGATCCCGTGTAATCCAATCTCGTGATATGATATATAATGACAAATTGAAACGTCACGATATTTTTGTGCTTTTGTATGCTCTAAAATGGACGAAACTCTATTTCTAGGCCGCATTCAGAGGTGCATATAAAAGCTAGAGGAAGAGCAAGACCGATCCAAAGGATGAAATCCCAATAAACGGTAAATCCTTTAGTAACTTAGTGTGACTATTTATATACATCAGGCGAATATGTCAAGTCTGAGTGATCGGTGACTCCTTGTGTTACTCTGAAGAAGTGGTGACGTGACTTGTAGGTCATACATAGAGGATATTACACGGTGGCGCGAAGATATGGATTTTATTTTCGAGTGGCAAGAACAATATTTTACGAACGAGCGCAGCGAGTGAGTAAAATATTGTTTTTGACACGAGAAAATGAAATCCATATCTTCAAGCCACCGTGTAATGTTCTTTTTATTATATGGATTAGAATTGACATAGCGGCAAAATATTACAAATTGAACAACTCACTTGGTAAAGTCGAAAGTTATTTGTGAAATGCTCCCTCAATCTTTCTGATTCGCAGTGTCGTTAAGAACTAATTTCTCTTTTTGTGTTGCTGTAGCTTTCTCTGCCATAGGTGAAATAAGGTTTTTCTCTTTAGAACTAGAACAAAACTTAGTTTTGTGGCTTAAAACTCGTGTGACCGAGCGAGCGAGATTTCACTGCAGACCGAGTCAGGAAAACAACACTGCAAACGTGCACATCCGGGACATTCGGTACATAACTTTTTCATATTTTCACTAGTGAAGATATGGAAAATACGAGTGTTTTAGTTTCCGGTAAAACACTGGCATCCATATAATAAAGATAAATATTTCTCTCATTCCAAAACATTTCAAAATGCTAGCCAATTTTATTGGTGTACCATCTACAATTCAATTAAGTAATGCTTTATCATAAGGATGGAGATACGAGAAGAGTTAACATACGTTACGAAAAGCACGTGAATCAGAAACAATGTTTTTTTATTTATGTCATATAGTTACGGCCATGACTCCTAGTCGACTAGTCCTTGCTCTAAATTTGTTTTAGCTTTGCCCTCCGTCACCTTTCTATTTGTCCGTCCCCCTTAGTGAGTCCGGTTAGCCAGAGGAGGGGGGAACGCACTCCGTGCACTCAGAGGGTGAACACTTTTGGCAGTCAAGAGATTCGGCGAGGGCCTTGTTAGCAAGAGGGTCTCAACATCCGCTATGTGATAAAAAAAATGTTTTCGATGGATTTTTTCACGATTAAACAAAAAACTCGTGCACTCCATATCATATCAATGTTATAGTCACAAGTAGGTGATTATACAGGTGATTATAAGCAATTATTGGATGAGGTTTTTGTGATTTCCAGAATAAACAATGTCGAGACAGGTGGAATCAGGCGAGGCCGTGAGGCCGAGCCTGATTCCATTGGCAAGACATTGTTTATTCTGGAAATCACAAAAAACGAATTCAATAATTGTTTTATTATACATTGATTCAGTAAAAATACTTTTTTTTCTGTCAAGCAATTTCTTTTACACGCGCCTTGTTAGATAGGGAAAACATTCAAGTGCTCTAGTCCCATTATGCATTGCGCGCGTAGGATCAAGAATCAGCTAGCTGATTCTTCAAGAATCAGCATGTTGATTCTTGGAGACCCTCAAAGTGCGTGATTCCCAAAGTAAAGCGCGCGCTTTTAGCCAATCAGAATCGAGATAGTGAGTACAATGTATAATATCAGCATTGAAAGGATTGGTAGTGCGCGCGCGAGTTTTGTTATGATCGTGAAAAAGTCAACAAAAACAAGTTTTTCTGTCTAAAACCCTCATGAATCGATTGAGTACTAAAACAATTTTGCCTCGGTGACTATTCGCTAATAATCACAGAAGCTGAGGCGACTAATTGTTAAGTGACTGGAGTGATTATTACTAACTATTTATTTTAGCGCATGCATAAATAAAAACAGCAACGTGCGAAAAATTAATCCAATGCTGTATTGCTTTCACAGAAACTAAGCAAGCGCGCAGAAATGTTGACGACCTACAAACTGGGTCCGAAGAACAGAAGTGGTCGGTCTATACTAACGCTGGACTTTATGTCCTGAGAAGAGACTGGGGTGTCCAGGGATGAAGAGTTCATGCTCGTAAAAAGCTACACCAACATGCTAAGGGCACTTTATAAGAAAGTTAGCAACAATACTTCCAAGCAAAGGCAAGCGCATGACGCTAAAGAGGTTCGCAGCACAGAAAGCCTCCATCATTCACGACGCCCGGCTCTATCTGTTTGCTCTATGAACGTTGTGCGCTATCGAAAACCCCATCGTTAAAATGTCAGGTAATGCATGATCATATAAAGCCCGACTAGTCATGTTAGGACACAAGAGTCTTTTAAATTAGCCCACTGACATCTATTTTTCTTTCCAGTTGTACGTATTATGTGATAAGACTCTAGAAAAGAAATGCACTAGAAGCTACTAGGAAATAGATGTATGTATAGGCGTTTGTACGTTTTTGTCTCATGGCAAGCCAGTTTGCAAAAATTATTAAACAAAGTTTGAAATTACAAAATAATTGTTTTATTTGGGGGTAGGGGGGAGGGGGTATGAAGTCCGAGGAGTCCCATGAACAACGAAAAGTTGTAATAGAAATGTTGGAAAATATTACATTTTTCAGGAATTTATGAAAAGAAAATCATGCGAAACATGAGCTTTACGCGATTTAAAACAAAAAGAAAATCCAAACAAATTCCGACTTTTTTCAAATTTATTGAGAAGGAATCCCGATCAAAACGCGGAGTTTTGAAAGGTTTTATAACTGGGAAACGTGTGTAAACACTATCTTTACATAACATTTTCTGACAGGAAAATACGTGTAAAGATGCACTTTACCACGTTTTCTTTTAAAGAAAACTCGATGAAAAGCCAACGTTTTCTACAAGGGAAAACGCAATAAAACCCGATGAAATTTGTAGTTTTCATTAGATTTAGTCACCTTTTCTGCAACTGTAAACGCAACTTTTCATGTCGTGGCAGAATGCATACAAATATCCATGTGTCCATGACCATGTCCCTAGTCAAATATCAAGGCCCCATTCAACAGTGCAGTTCTTCGTGGTGGTAGTTTTTAAATTAATTTTTGACAAACTCTTGTATCGTTACACTCCATGACCGAGCAGCAACCTCAAATCTTGAAATATGTCAATCGCTATCTTCTGCTGAAACATCAGGCAGTTCTTGTAAGCCATAATCATCGCATGTGACGAAAAGTACGCTTTGAAATTTGCAAGGAATGGGAAGGAATTTACAGAGGAAGACGATAAATAGGAGACGTGGTAGCGAACTTTTACACGAGTCCAGCTCATTTTGTTGAAATTCAAGAGAATCTGTACAGTAAATGTTTTGTTCCTCGACAACAACATCCCCTGAAGCTTTTTCTTGCAAAAGTCCTCATCTTGGGCAGGGTATGACGGTTAAACTCATTATAAATATTGAGAAAACATCCTTCCTTTGCACTGCTCCGTGTTCGAACGCGCCGCCATCTTGCTACTATCACAGAAATATGCAACCGCTGACCGCGACTCAAGTCTTTGCAACGTACCGCTTTGGCGCGCATTTAGGCCCGCTGTGTTTTAAGCAGTTTTCTGAAATCACGTGACCAATGACGTCATCACATTTTGATTGATGTGTGTCAATTGGCAATGTGCCAGAGAATACGTTGATGGTCTTATGGTTGATGGTCTTATTCTAAACATTCGCGGAGTCAGTATAAGCAGTTTTGTGAAATCACGTGATCGATGACGTCATCACATTTTGATTGACAGGTGTCAGATACCGATGTGCGAGATAATTTGTTGACAAAATTTGGCGGTTGTCTATTAGTAATTCACAGTTTAAAAGCACTTTTAGGAAATAACGTTAGTAATGACGTCACAAATACTTGATTGGCAGGTTGTTTATGTGTTTGTTTATGTTGTTTACCTACCAGTAGGTGTTTTATTTTGAGTTTACCTGTTTTCAGAGCTTTAAACAGAAAATACAGGGTAGGCCATAGGGTAGGCCACAGGGTAGGCCATGGCCTAGGCCACGTTTTGTCCCGACCCGTTTTTGACTAAATACCAATTGGTTCTTTGTATTTCTGGAATTGATTTTAAGTTAAGAGGTAGTTGGGGTTACATGACCCAGTTAGTGCAAATGGCCTATTGTAGCTCCTGAACTAGCGTGTCGGAAAGGCAACTCACTAAAAAATCTGTGTTTTATCAAATTAAAGAAATAAAGTTTCCAAAATAAGGTATCACCTTTCAAGATACGACTTTTTTCGCAAAATTATGCCATTTTAACGAAAAATACCACTAAGGTGTTCCTTAACCTCAAATGAACGAAATACCGAGAAACAAATTTAAAAACGTTCCCACTTGCGGCAGTAGAGTTGACTATAAATTTCCCTGATTCTAGCAGTTATCGTCAATAGGCTATTCCTATGTAAATCAGCTGAATACGAAAAATATAATTGTAAATATCCTTCCGCAAGCATATCGGTATGAAATTTGGATATGTTGTTTCAATATATGTCTGGAAAACAAAAACAAAAAAAAGAAGTCCCAAATGTTGGCATATTTTGCCAACGACCGAGAAAGGATCTATTGAGAAAGGATCCATTTCCATCGGCTGATTTTGGGAAGGTTGTGCAATAATCGGAGCAATATATTATCGATTGAAGCAGGTAGATCAGAAGAATGAAACGTTTGTAGTTAATTTTGAGATTTCTAAACGTTGTTCGTCTTCTAATATCGCATGAAAATAATAACAAAGGAGTGCCTGAATGAAGTTAAGTATGTCAAAGTAAATATCAGAACGTATCAAGGCATAAATTATGTGAAAACAATCTTCGTATACATTATATACTGGAGAACAAAATATAAGCGGGCCAAATCTGAAACTTCGAGAGCCAAAACTGCAAGAATGTAGGTTACTTCGGACCCATTTCAAACCAGGTTAAATATATACAACCGTTCAACAATAAGTTTACTAATGTTTTATAGTTCTCGGTAAAAGGTAGTATTTCTGATGACTTTAAAACGAGGGAAAATATCAGTTTCTGGAAATTATTCTTATCGTTTTCGGGTGAAGTGTGAAGTATGTTGCTCTATAAATTTTGAGCACGCGCCTTCTCAAAACGAAACGAATTTCGCAGTTTCGGGCGCCAGCCTTAGTCGGCATTCTCAACCTTTGAAAACGTTGAGAAAATTTAAAAAGCGCTGGAAATTTTAAGCTTGATCTTCGAAAATTGTTCAACAAAAGGGTGAATACTCGAGAAGAAAAAAAATCGATTTTCCACAACTTTCCGCCGCCCGTCTTATATTTGCAAACATGAGAGCATCTCTAGAACAGCTAGAACCCTTAGCTTGATTGAATTTGACATTTACTACCATAAATATGCGTTTAGTTCCAATCAATATCCATTTAAGATGAGAGTGTAGGCAGGCTAAATTTTAATGAGTACTTAGGGTCTGTTTTCTTTAGCGGGTAACCACAAATCAGCTAGTCCAATGTGATTCCTTACAGAGATTCTGTGATAAATGCTCCTTAACAGATGACAGCTGACAATTTTTATCAATCTCGCAGTCAATATTCTTCAAAAACTCAATTCGCCAAACCGCAATAAAGAACCTTGCAAACGGCCAGATTTTTGTTGCTTTACTGTATAATCGATAAACACTTTGGGTCTCGAATTTTACCATTCTTTAACCGCAGTCTGCTGGCTTGGTTAGCCCCAAGAAATGTATTTTCGCGAGTTGTAAATTGGTTGCATGCCAATGGGAACATATAGGAGCAGTAATTCAAATTAAATTAGCCTCTTCTGGCAAGGATTCAAGTGATGGTTGCGTGAAACAGCATCCTCTACCAATTCAACTGTACGGTTATCTGCCAAAGCAGCACTAAATGAGGGCCGGTATTCCATAGTTTTTAAAACTGAAAGGTAAGAAATCCAGTTGTTTTGTTTGTGTTCGCTGCGCCTTCCCTGCAGCTGGTTTTATAACCGTTCATTATATTAAAAAAAAACCTCGCCGTTTCTGAGGAATACAAGCTATACATTTTTTAATGACTGCTACGCGTGCAAGATAAACGAAACCGGGCACTGATTGTGTGTTACACTGGAAAAAAGGTTCTTTTGCACAAAACAAAGGAGAATTGAGGACTGTAAAAATGATATTCCTTGTGGAATATTTGAGGATTATTCTTTCCCCAATAAACCTGTCACTTTGCCAAAGATAGTCAACTTAGTCTGACAATGGTGAATAAACTGTTTATCGTATAACAGTTTATCGCATTTGGAAGAGACAGTAACAGTAGCTTACATCAAATTCATCGAGCCTTCTTTCCCTTTTAGTTCAAAACACTAAATATCTAGACAAGCTATGCGAAGAAATGACAAGAAATATTACAAGAAATTCTTTTTTTGGCAAATGTCTTGTATAATTTATAAGTTGCGCAATTCTTAATTCTGAGTGATAAATTGAGAAACCTTTATAGGCGTGGTTACGTGAAATTTCTTAAAAGTTTCAAACCTCGGTCGTTGATTTTTCTGATATGGTCGCATTGTCATCTTTCAGAGTTAATTTGTTTTCTTTTTTTATCACCAAGAAAATGAGGTTTGTTTGTTTTTATATATAATGAATGGAAGACGTGTTCTGTGGAAACTACTGGATTGGATTTTGAATTGAAATATTTTATTTTTATTTAATTCTAGAAATCGAGATTTTAATCACTTGCGCTTTGATATTAAGTCCTTTTTTCTTAACCTTCTTCTGCCAAGTATCAGCTGCTCCTTGTATAGACATGGTGTTACAGACCACCCAACAATGTGGCTAATCTCCTAGATTGTAAATAATAAACCTCAAATATTTTAAATAGTTTTCACAATCTAAAGTGATATCGACATTTGCTCCTTATAGTTTAATTTAAGGGCCTTGTAGAAGTGATATCCTGTGATGCTTCTTTCGATAGTTGCTTTTTAAGTATCTATACTATTTTAGTAGAAACCCACTCGCATACTATCACGAATCCTGTAATCTGATTGGCTCCGCTACTCACTATCTATCACGTAATAGAAAGTGAGCAGCGAAAACGCTAGCGCAAAACGTTATAAACCATTAAAATAAATACGTTTTAGCAACAACTCGAAGGTAGTATGCTAGTGGGTTTCTACTAAAACAATTAGAATACTCATTCTCGTTTTCTATGAGTCAACTACGCGCCTCGTTAACTATCTATTGACTCATAGAAAACTCGAACTCGTAGTCTAATTGTTAAATAATCGGGTTGCCTGCGCATGCCACAAGGAATTCGAGCGGAAATCTAATCGAAACGAGCAAACCTAGTGCGGACTCGTATCCTGTCTAAATATATGCGCGCGCTGGAATTTATTCATGAGCCCACATTGCAAAATGTAGATGTACAGCTGACTTTTGTGTAAAAGCTGCAGTCAAATTCAAAATTGCTCGATCTTTTCGATGCGAAGCGAGAATTCGAATAGTGTTTACGATTCAGATAACACATCGAGTGAATGATTCCGAAGCGATAACATCATATTTGAACAAGAGAAAATGATATGTTTTCTCTTGATTTGATATAAAGAAAAGAAAATATTGTGTATGTTTTCGGAAAATCCGCGAAGTTTCTGAATGTTTTTGTGATAGGGCGGATATGGTTCTAATTACGCTTAGTGCAAACTGCGCTGTACAAATTTATTGCGGCCAAGATTAGAGGCGATTTCTTGGATTTTTCTAAACTAATCAACGGAAAATGCGGCCTACGTAATGTCAGGAAACACACAAATAGGGAGTTGAGAATACTTTGAACCGTTCAAGTGCCAGCACTCCAGGCAATGACTTAGTCACTGCTGGCGACAATAACTTCGCAAGCCATCATGGCCAGCCAGGAAACTTTTTTATTGCAAATCTTCCATTTACACAAGTGCTATGTTTTTATAGTGCTATGTTTTTATGTTATAATCTTCCCGAGATCTGCTTCGCTATGGCGCTGGCTATACTAGGAACCTAACTCGAAAACCAATTTACGTCTACTAATTAGACTCTAGTCATTTCCGTTCATATATTTCTATTGATGTTTCTCGTTCATATGTTGGACATAAATTCCAAGAACCACTCCACGGCGATACGAACGAATGTGGATGGCAGAATATCTGTGCTGACTCTCGTCATGGTACTTCGTGCAGTTTTTCCACAACAAAATATTTAACTTTCACCTGAATAACTACTTGCAATGCATTGTTAATTTCAAGTTGGCATACGAATAATACACTTGAAATCCTCTATATGCTTTTCCTTGGAAAATTCAAATGTTTCATATCTCCAATGCCTCAAAGTCCTCGTAGCATTCTGTTCCATACGACTTCCAGTTTCCACTGCTCTAAATCGAGTTGCGGATCAGCGAAGATCTCTGAATGAATTTTTTGGAGTGTAATTAAAAATGACATTGCTGCACTGTAGGAAGAAGTCTTATTTAAATGAATTTTTTTTCAGTATGTTGGACATTAATTCCAAGAACCACTCCACGTCGATACGAATGAATGCAGATGGTAGAATGTCTGTGCCGACTCTCGTCATGGTACTTGGTTCAGTTTTCCACAACAAATATTTACTTTTCATCTCAACAAGAAAACAGCCCGTCACTTCGTGACGCTAGAAGACCCAACCTAAGTTCCCCCTTCCATAAACTGCTGATTTACATTACTAATGACCTCTCTTTTTGTGTGTTTGTTTTGCACTGGTCTCCCTGATTTTGGTGGAGAAAATGACGCACGTGTGTGTGTCTTGGTGAGTCAGTCCGGGTCTCAAATCTGTCTAAGAACCCGCTAAAATTGAAAACGCAGCCTATTACAGAAAAAACATTTGACTTCGGAATTGTTTGTATAATGCTTATCAGTAAGGCACGAGAAGAAACAGGTAAAGTTAAACTGTTCTAAGAAATTTCTTAGTTTATCATAGGAATATTTAGAGAATATCATTCATGACTTAGCGCGCGCTCTGTAGGCAGTGCCAGGTGTAAGTTTGTTACTTGAATGAAATTTTTCTCAGCTCAAATCTTTCTCGAATTAGAATTATCCCTACGCACAAATGTAAGTAATCTGTAATAGAACCATTTAAGTTTGAATGTCTATGGTGCTATCGGCTAAGGGAGCTGTGTTCTTTTTTAGTTTATGTGGGAGATTTCAACATGGCCGCGATGGCGGCTTTGTCCCTCGCTGAAAAGATCGCTTGAATTAGAACTTAGCCAAAGGTGAATCTTTTCCAACAAAAGCACGCCCACTGGAGAGATTTCCTCCTTCTCTTCTGGTTTGTGTCCTTCGTTTTGCGATAAAGCGTCAGGATTTATACTTAGAAAATATTATTCATGGCTTTGTGGCATTTCGCCTTTAGCGTGCTTCCAGAAGGCAAGGCGGTGTACGGCGGTGTACGTTTGTTCAAACTTGAATGAAAATTTTTCTCAGCGTAAAGCTTTCGAATAATAATTATCCCTGCACATTCCTGCAAGTAATCTGTGACAGAACCATTTAGGTTTAGATGACTATGGTGATTTCGGCTGTGCTGCGAACTGAGTTCTTTTTTAGTTTCTGTGGGAGATTTCAAAATGGCGGCGATGGCAGCTTTGTCCCTCGCTTAAGAAATCGCTTGAATTAGAACTTAGCCCAGGGTGAATCTTTTCCAACCAAAACACGCCCACTGTGGAGATATCCACTTTCTCTTCAGGTTTGTGAACTTCGTTTGGCGACACAGCTTCAGGGCCAAGCGGAGTGAGTGCGGACGATTTAGCCAATCAGAAACGTTTGCGCAGACAACCCGATTATAATAGTATAGATAATTCTTGCCAAAACATTGCTAATTTCAAGATGCGAGCAAACAATACACTTGAAATCTCGATATGCTTTTTATTGGAAAATTCAAATCTTTCATATCTCCAATGTCTCAAAGCATTCCCTGCTACTTTCCACTACTTTAAATCGAGTCTCGAATCAGAGAATATCTCTGATTGAATTTTTTCGAGCGTAATTGCAAATGACATCGCTACACTGTAGGAAGAATACTTATTTGAATGAAATAGTTTTTTCAGTATGTTGGACACAAATTCCAAGAACAACTCCACGGCGATACGAATGAATGTAGATGGTAGAATGTCTGTGCCGAATCTCGTCGTGGTACTTGGTTCAGTTTTTCCACAAAAAAGTATTTAATTTTGATCTGAATAATTATTGCTACAAATTGTCAATTTCCAGATGGCAAGTACTACACAGAAATTCCAGCAGAATACACTTTCGTGATGCTTTTTCTGGGTAAATTAATATCTTCTACACCTCGAAGCAAACATGTGACTTTCCATTGCTGTTCAAAGTGCCTTGGATCAGCGAGGATCACTGAATGAATGTTTTTCATTCGAAATACAATTAGAAACGACCGCTTGAAGAAAATATATTTCTTAAATAACTTAGACATGAATTCCAAAAGTTACTCCACTTTTGCTTGAATCCTCCAAGGAAAACTGAATGTATATGGAATTTTTAGCGTGGTACTTGGTTCAGTTTTCGAGGAATGAGACGCCATCCTCTCTCGAATCACACATGGCTCATCTTGCGAAAATATCTCAGGAATATTCAGTGAGTTAAAACGCGATCCCGAGAAAATGCAAAGCTTCATCATTGTGCTGGATGCAAAGTACAGATGTTCATCAAGATCAGTTGAAGTTTTCAGCTTTCCTCGTTTCTCTGATCAGCTAAAATATAATTATAAAACTCCGCTGTCGTTGGCGTCACACTTCAAACAGAATTGCAACTTCAGACTTGACTGTGGGGAGGGGGTTATTTTCTCTTACTGCGCATGCGAAATAACAGCAGGTCAGCAGCTTCACTGAGGGCTCAGCTCAAGATTAGTTTGCGAAGAGATGTACGGCTCGAATTGTGATGCAAACGTTTCCGATTGGCTAAATCAGTCTGTCCGAGAGCAACACTGAAATGGCTTCTCTGACCACAGTGCCTTCAGTCACGTACATCACGAGGAAGACAAATAAAGTGTAGAAACAAAGTTGTTGTAGTGAGCTAAACAATTGCCCACCCGTTTTAAAATAATTGAATACGATACGTTTCTTGGAAAAGAAAACCAAAGAAGCCTTCGAAAGAAAACAGTTGTGCCGCTCAAGAATTATAAAAACACAAAGCTCAAAAGAAATCCCTGCATAAAGTAATTGTTTAATGTGCTTTTAATATGTCTGTAATAAAGAAAGTCTAAACGGAGCCCATAATAACTCGTACGACAACAAACACAACATTTGACTGAATCGAGCAAGCGCCCATTCGCCGGTCATTTCAGCCAATCAGCGTACAGCGCTGTTTACAATTTCGATCCTTAAAGAACTGTTGTGTTTTATGAAGAAAATGAAATGCTTTGAAAATGCATAAATACGGCAAAATTGTGAAATGTTTTGCAAATTTGAGACATTTACCCTACTTTATGTAATGCCTAAACAAAATGTTATTCTGAGTCTTCTAGCGTGACGGGCTGTTTTCTTGTATTTATTTTATTGCTGGAGTCCTTAAAGACTGCGCGCCAACCAGAGAAGAGCTACACAGGGAATTTCCCATGAAAAAAGAGTGGGAAGTGTTCGGCTTTCCCATGGATATCATGTGAATTCCGAACACTTCCCATTCTTGTGGCATGAGAAATTTAGCTTTTCCGAGAAATTCAATGTGCTACCTACCGGTAGTTATCTGCCACTTGTGTTTAGTGTACCAGCAGCCCATCAGCCGGATCCTCCATCTACTCCACTAGGCCTAGCCATATGCACAGGGGTAGAAGAATATATTTTTTGGAATTCTGGATTTTGTTTAAACGGGAATTTAGTACTTTGAAGGGGGACTATAGTGACTCGATGCGCACGTAGATTCAAATATAATCCTGTGCGTCGGACGTCCACCCTCAGTTTCAAGTTATTGTTAATTTACTGCGCGACGAAAAGTGAATTTTCATTCTATACGTGCTAACGCGGTGGTGTATATAGAGCGGATTTCACATGACTGTCAAGGCTTGTTATGTAATTGCGATTGCTTTGCGTTCTCATTGGCTACTCATTTTTCTCAGCCAATCAAATTCTGCAGTAAATACGATTGTGTAATTACTTAGTAATTGGTTCGGCTTGCAATTGGCTAAGAAAAAAGCCATTTAGGAGCAAGCCATGATTTCTCTCGATTCTGATTGGCTAGTGATTGCTCAATTGCAATTGTTTTCACGATGGTCATGTGAAATCCGCTCTATAAGTGTATATATAAATACTCACAAGCATCTCTTGTGTATATTAAGTTCCAATCTTGCCGGCATTTTCGCTGCCGCGTTTCTGTACCGACGAACAATTTTCTGAAACTGGGCTTGAATTGAGACTAAGGAAGGGGTACGAATACGTAATTACAGGGGCTCACAAAAAATATTGCGCTTCTGAATTCGGGGATTGCGAGCTCGAATCGAGTTTTCATTTCATTTGTGTGGAAATATGACCTTTTTCATTTCTTAGTGAAACATGAGGTTTATACCTTTCAGACAAATAAGAGAAGGCCGATTTTGTGTTCTTTGCAACCAATGAATTAAAAGTCCATTACGAATAAAAACAAATGCATGAATGACTAGCTCCAAGGAGTCTTTGATTTTTACAAAAAAATGTACAGGCATTGATCCACGTCCGTCCACATATATATTTTATTGCAAAATGACCAATTTAAGATCCATATAATATGACTTATTTCCTGAAATTCATTTGATAAAGTCCTAAAGTATATTTCTAAAACCTCAAATGACACCGTCAACTGTTTTCCTAGGCTTCAATTGCCCATTCTTTTAATGTATTGCCTGCCACTCATTTTAACTGTTATTCAATTACCCATTAGAGCACAACTTTCTGTAACTTTATCGGCACAATAGAACACGCGTGATGTTGGGAGAGACACGAGACGTTGTAAAATCACGAGCCGCAGGCGAGTGATTTTAAAACGTTTCGAGTGTCCCTCCCAACATCACAAGTGCTCTATTCGCCGATAAGTCATAGAAAGTTGTGCTCTAATGCTTTTATGATAAAGCGGAGAAGAACCATTACTTTATCGTTGAAATAGAGCATAGATTTGGACCAATCAGAGCGCGCGTTATATCGTAGCTATGTTATAATAAACGATATTTAGCTGAACATCATAGAATTGCGACGCGACGAGAATATTTTTCCGTAAGCACGTGCAATACTTTTACAGAGACCTTTGTAAAACAGTTATACCTCGGTCAGTATTGAAACAATTTTTAAATTGTTTCAATACCGTATTATAAATAATACGGATGTACTGAATTGAATACTGATATTATTAAGCCATATAACGTGATAAAGGTCTATAAAACAGGACTTCCTCGTTTTTTTTATTATCGAAATATTTTGCCGTTTTTTATCGATACAGATAGCAGAAAACGACGGGTTACGGCCTCCGTTATCATGACAAGGGACTTATCGTGAAAACTCCAAGCAATATATCTACAACTTGTGAAATTATTGACGAGTTTAAAAAGCTTTATCGCCTAAGGGCATATATTTATTAACTTTCTGCAGAAATAGGGCAAGATTGCAAAGCAATTTTTATCTTGTCCTGTCTTTTCGACGTGCCTGAAGCATTTTTAAGTATACATTTATTCGTCAATTTCGTAGTATAATGAGGATTATCTAAAAAAATGTATCATCTCCCGGCAAAAAAACCCTAGGCCGGAATCAAGCTGAGGAGATTCCTTGGAGACCGGAACAAATGTCCCAATGTTTACAAATTACCGCCAGAGGGCACGTGTGCATTCTTGTCAGCAGTACTATTCACAACCTCGAGCATCTATTGGTATCTTTTAAGTTGAACGAAGATGGAAACATATATTTTTTACTCCAAATATTCCTTAATTGGCAATGAAATGTAAATAATTACGGTTTAATAACTTGATTTCCAGGAAAATTGATCTTAAAAAAATCATGGATCAAGATCAGTGTGGCCAATCACAGTGAAAGGTTCAAAAGATTTTGCTGTATTCTGCACATGTGAATCACTAAAAAAACGTTATTATTACATTGATTAACCCATAAAAAACTACAAAATTTGTGGCTAAAATTGAACCCTGTAAAATAAAGAATCTTGCCGAGCCACCCAGTGTAAAAAACTATTTCTAATTGGATGTTCAAAAAAATATATATATTTCCTCAAAGTCCCCCCACCCCCCATCACTTTTCTAATGGTCCGTCCCTATTATGTACATATCTTGTTGCTACGATATTTCCGGTCATTACAGGAACAAAACAAGCTAACGTTATCCACTCCCTACTGAGATAATAATACAACTGTGCAAATGTAGACACAATTTCCTGTCGATCTCACAGTTCTAATTACAGAAGAGCAAGCGTTGTTTTGGTTTGTCTGCCAATCTGTAGATTTTAGTGCATGGCCTATTTAGATTTGAGCTTGAGGTTAAGGCAAGGTTACAATTGTGCTCGTAATCTTGATCTGTTGACATACAAATTGGCTATTTAAGAAAGTACAGCATCAGAAGTGGAGTCTTACGTCCGTTTATAGCGTAAATAACTCGGCGAGGAATTTAAGAGGAGATAAGTGCAAGAAAATCCTTACTAGCACGCCCCTATTTATTTGGAAACTGGAATCAGGTAAGAAACAGTGAAATCGCAAACTCCTAAAACTGATTACAATTTGTTCATAGAGAGTCATCCCTTCAGTTCCCTTTGCTTTTGTCGCTCGGGTATTTGCTTTGACTTCACCTCATCCTTCCCTTTCAGCTACCGAAGAATCGAAGCCAAACCAGGATCTATACATTTTGACCAGTTTGGTTCTCACATGTTAGGTAGTCACAGAGCTGTTTGTCTAGTACTTGGCGAGAGAGCTTAAACTGACGCTATAATGCGCGTCTAAGATGAAAGATCTTGATGTTACTCTCGTTAGGGCTGTGGGATTTTTCGCGCTCACGATTTAGACAGGTCCTCCTCCCCACTCCCCACGACTTCGTACCCACTACCCAAGACCTACGACCACTAGTCAAACTCGTCTTGAATCGGCTCACTGCATGTTTTGAAGTACTCGAGTTACTAAGTTACTATTAAACACAATTTACTAGCCAGACCAGTGAGGCATCACCACCAGGAGCTCATCTCCCATAGTTTCACAGTGTGACAGCATTGGAAAATAGATATATGTTGACAAGGGAGGATTGTTTGATTACCTTCTTTTTTATGCATCAACAATGAAGAGGAGTAATGAAAACTGGTGCTATTTACAACAGTTCAATTCTAAATTGATCTATCATACGTAGCGAACTCAAAGGGGCTGTATTTCATGGTCGTTTCGTCAACTTGTTAGACTAAAATTAGAAACGTTGTCTGCGGCGGACCCGGGGAACCAGGGGGTGCTCGAGCACCCCCACTTTTTGAACTAGGGGGGCTGAGCACCCCAAATTTTTGAAGCCAGATATATGTTTTGTATTTACACGTAAAGAAGAAAAGGAACAGAAGAACAGAAGCGTGTCCTTTTTTGTTTCTGTTTTGTTTCTGGTATTTGCAAGAGAACTAGCTCCTTCAAAATCTAACTACGGGCGCTTTTTCACATTGTTCCAAAGTGTTTTTCGCGCATTTTGCTGGAATATCCAGTTGCACGCCACAATTTGGTCCAGAAGACGGCAATGTCCCTATGAGAGGTAAATCGAGGTTTCGAAGCTTCTTATACGCGGGTTTATAAGCTTCATCTCTTAAGCACTTAGAATCCTATTATAAATAGAAGTGTTATTGGTCAGCGCAGAACACGAGTTCAGTTGAAGTGAAGCGGTTTGTGCCGAAAGGCATACTTCGCCTCCCTCGTGCTCTGTCATGTGTGCCTACTTATATCTCTCAATAGTTTGTTGTATCGCAGCCATAAGCACAAAAGCGACCTCGAGGACGGTTACCTCGATATCAAACCAAAAAACGCCTGGAATAGTTAGCATTGGTAAGACGAGGAAGAACCTAGGTGACATTTCTTTGTGAAGATGTAGTTTTTAAACTTCATTTCTTTGTCGGAGAACCCGTATTGTTTTGACTGCAGCGAGGAACAAAAGGTAATACTCTTTGTAGCGAATTAGGCAATTTTTGCGCTTACTGTTGGAAACGATTAGCACAACTTTCAAACATTCTTCGCAGTTTTCGAAGGGCTTAAATCCGACTTTCCTTGCTAACGGTAGCATTGATACAGGTGAACTTTAAATTTGTTGAAATCATTTCCGCAATTTTCATGTAGCATTTGTTTCTGGTCTGTATTTCAGCTTTAAAGCGACTAGAGGGACGAGATGGTTCTTTCAGATCCGGAAACTCTCGAGATGTCAAGATTAGATGGGAATATCTAACCACCTGACAACATCCACTACTTCAGTATTTGAGATTCGCTAAATCCTGGCTCCTCGCTTGATATTTGACAACGCCGAACCTCCAGGCTAGATGAACGGAACATAATCACTATTACAGACTTAACGAGCAGCGGAAACACCTCGAAAGGCACCTTGGATACTACTGAAAGTCAGATCGAGATACTAAACGGAATAATGTCGGAGACCGGAACAGAAAGAGAGTTTGACTCTTTAAATGGAAACTCGCCTAGCTCGGAGAAAGAGATGGTCTTCAGCGAAGGAAGGGCCTCTAAGAAGAAAAGGATCCGAAAAGGCAGAATGGTGCTGTTGACCGGCGTGGTGATTGGCGTCTGTGGTATTATTTCTCTCATCATTGGAGTTGTGTTTGTGGAGAGGGCTAAGGTGATGTCAAATGTTTCGAAAGTTCAAAATGGCTGCGACGAGCCAGACACCAAGCAAACCAGCAAACCTCGCGACCAAGACGCCTGCGCGTACTCTGGTGAGCTATTAAAGTCTGGTAAGTGGCCGGTTTTTAATTCTACAAGGATAATTAGTTAATGTTTTATTTAAATGCGAAATGTCGAGTCTCAGGCACTGTAATATAGTTCCAATCCAAATGAATACAGCTCAATCAGAAATTAAATAACATCTAAATCACGCAATAAATAAAATACTTCAGAAAATCTTCTTTTAATCCCTCTCGTATGTTTTCACCTGTAATATTATTTCCATTCTGAATACATACATTTTGTTCTTTGTTTTCTGCATCCACCGCAGTTTTTGTCGGATTGTATTCGTAAATTTGTTTTGGTTGGGAAGAGCTTTCGCTTCAGAATATTGCTGCTCAATTTTTGAATATGAATGCACAGAAAATGCTTGAGGTCATATAATTACGCTGTCATATATGGCCATCATTGAATAAATACCTCACGCCATAACTTTTCTTTCTTCTTGGGCAATATTTTCAATCTATTTAACGCCAAAATCCTTTCAGAAGAGAGCCCAGGGATCAATCCTATTAAAGTTAAGAAATTTTAACTTAAATATACGACAAGACATCGGAAATGATATTCAAAAATGATTGGAGATTTGATAAATAATCAAGGGTGATAAATGGTACCTGTATCGGAAACGCTACAATGATGTTTTATTAATATAACCTCTAGGCGGGAAAGCGATTATTTGAGATTTATACATAAAACCATATTAATTGACAGAAATATTGATCGTATCTATTGGTATCGCATTATTTGATAAGTTTACTTGGCATCCGCATTTAATTGTTTCATAACTTTCATCTACAAACAATTTCACATGAAGTTACGAGCTCGTAACAGCGATACCAGAAGATACGATCAATATTTCTGTTAATTAATATAGTTTTATGTATAATTCTCAAATAATCGCTTTCCCGCCAGAGGTTATATTAATAAAACATCATTGGTCAAGCAGAAAACACAAAAATCGTTATTGTCATAAAATACAGAAATATTCTATTTCATTATATCGATGCCAGTGTTTTACCGGAAACTAAAACACTCGTATTTTCCATATCTTCACTAGTGAAAATATGAAAAAGTTATGTACCGAATGTCCAGGATGTGCACGTTTGCAGTGTTGTTTTCCTGACTTCGTCTGCAGTGAAATCTCGCTCGCTCGGTCACACGAGTTTTAAGCCACAAAACTAAGTTTTGTTCTAGTTCTAAAGAGAAAAACCTTATTTCAACTATGGCAGAGAAAGCTACACCAACACAAAAAGGGAAATTAGTACTTAACGACACTGGGAATCAGAAAGATTGAGGGAGCATTTCACAAATAAACACTTTCGCCTTTACCAAGTGAGTTGTTCAATTTGTAATATTTTTCCGCTATGTCAACTCTAATCCATATAATAAAAAGAACATTACACGGTGGCTTGAAGATATGGATTTCATTTTCTCGTGTCAAAAACAATATTTTACGAACGAGCGCAGCGCAGCGAGTTCTTGCCACTCGAAAATATAATCCATATCTTCGCGCCACCGTGTAATATCCTCTTTATATATAAGTGTTGATAATTTCATGGAAATGCGATGTGGGGGATTGCGAAGGTTTGAGCGAATTTTAATGTTGCAAATTTAGACCCCGTCCACACTAACGCGGTTTCGTTTGAATCCGTATACTTTTTGATACGGTTATAACCATCCATACAAACACGCTGATCGTTTTCATCGAATCCGTATAACTTTGGAAACGCTCTCGAAAGTGTATCAAAACGAATCCGTATATATAAATAACGTTTCAGTATGGACGGTCGAATCCGGATAAAAATGAAAACGATAACGTCAACTGTACCATTAATTTGAGACTGTCCTTGCACACGCCAACATCAAATAAAAATAGATCGCTTGTTTGGAGCTAAATCTCCTGTCCACACTAACACGCTGCGAATCCGTATCAGTTTGAAAACGAATACTTTTGAAAACGCGTTAGTGTGGACAGAGTGTTTGAAAAAAGTCCCCCGCAGAAAAGGCTAATTGAATCTAATTTCCCTATGAAAGCTGTAATTAGAATCCCCGAATATCTTTGCAATCCTCTCTTCCGAATGAAATCAAATAAGCCATTCGTTGCTAGCAGAAACTGAAATAAGTTCTTTATTGTGATGTTCAAATGTTCATGTTTCGGTGACCATATTGTCATTCACTTGACTCATCCACAGGCTCGCAATAGCCATTTGACAATCTGGAGCGCTGTTTATATTAGACGGGCTAGCCCGGCTAGGCGGAACAAAACTCGACTTCTGATTAGCTTGAACATCGTATTCAGTTTCAGATTGATTGATTCCCTTCCCTTTGGTTCATATCCTGAGTATGTGTCCTGGGAGATTAGAGCACAACTTTCTATGGCTTTATCGGCGGAATAGAGCACGCGTGATGCTGGGAGAGACATTTTAAAATGTTTCGAGTGTCTCTCCCAAAATCAGGCTCATCTCCAGTGTAAGAACTCACCAGCTGCGTCACAAAGCTTTTTTTGTTTGGTAGAACGAAGGCTGAACCAATCATGATTAAATAGTAACTAAACACAAAGGTGTCCTCAGGGAATGGTTCTTACGCTGGCAGAGATGACCCCAACATGACAGGTGCTCTATTTGCCGATAAAGTCATTGAAAGTTGTGCTCTAATGCCTTTATGATATAGCGGGGGAGAACCATTGCTTTATTGGTGAAATAGATCATAGATTTGGACGAATCAGAGCGTGCATTATATGGTAGTTTTATTATTAATAGTTATGATCTATTTGTCACAGGCTTACTCCAGCTATTTGACAACATAACTGAAGAGTATTATAATCACCATCCATACGAAATCGTCTACAAGATTAAAGTGTCTCGGCAGGAAATCCTAGACAAATTCCGCCCATTTAACCCTACACCAAAGAACATCAAGGCGACGACAGACAAATCACGGCTTTTACTCGATAAGTTGAACAGCATCCGTATCAACGAACGACTATTGAAGCCAAGAGAGGCTAAGACACTTGCTAAAACGAGGCATTTCTTGGAGCACAATTTTGGGAGCCCGTACGACAATAGTTACTATACAGGTGAGACTCAAGTGTAAGAGAACTTTTTTTAAGCTACAGGTCATCTAGGGCATTGGATGAAGATTACTTACGTCCCTTATGTCGCTCATACCGCTAAAATCAGTAAATTCAGGTCAACTTGTCCAGTTCCTTGCTCGGCTATATAACACACGTGATGTCATATCTAAAACAAATCCTGGCTTGTGCCTTCGGCTAAAAGCGATGACTGTCCAGGAAAACAATACGTTTTAGTTTTGAAAGATTATCAGGCAAAACGGTCAGAATGGATAATGATAAATGTAACTAAGTATGTTACCAAAGCAGGGAGCAATCCAGTTGTCACTAGTTATTCTTTTTCGACCTGTTCTAGCAACGATTTTATATTTAAAAGCAAGCAAGGTTTTCTTTTATCGGTCACATTCCGAAAAAGTGACAAGGCTCAACCACGCCGAAAGAGTTTGGAACCAGTGGGCTACTCTTGTGGTGGACATTTCTAATTAGCTTGTATAATGGTTCGTATGTAACTGAAAAGCTAAAGCAAGTGTTGTTAGTGTATAAAAGGAACGTAAAAGGTCGCATCCCCGGGGGGGGGACTCCCATATTTTTTGACCGGGGATGATCGTCGGAAATTTTCAGTTTCACCCCTAAAAGATACCAAACATGGCGGGCCATAGCGTGGCTCAAAAAATTATTACCCTAAAAGATACCCTAAAAGATGAGGTCTTATGTGCCAAGTAGGCGCGAAGGACACAGGTAACAGGGGAAAAATACCCATGAAGACATTTGCGTGTTTGTTTCTAATTCATCGTCTTCTCATCGAATAATCTCTCTTTCTTACACGGTTTTTAGAAGCACCATCATGAGAAAAAGCAATTTGGACACAGTTTCGGCCCTAAAAGATACCAATCTGCCTAAAATTTATTGAAGATCAAGATCACCCCTAAAAGAGACCAAACCAACGTGATTTTAACCCTAAAAGATACGACGATCATCCCCGGTCAAAAATTTGGGAGTCCCCCCCCCGACAGTTTGCTGAATGACGTTCTTTTCAGTTGTTCTATATCTCCAAACTATAACTTTGAATGATTCTATTGCTGACTGTCCACAGGTGAGTGGATGCTTGGTCCGAGCCGCTTCTGTTACATGCAGACTATCAATAAATTCATATGGAATATTGGAGGTTTCTTATTCAAACTTAACTCTACCACCCTTGAAGATATGGAATACTTAATAAGCATGCTGAGACTCTACGGGCAAGGTATCTCCAAGTATAGAGAGAACATAGAGATGGGAGTGAAAACTGGCATGGTGAGCTCTATTGAAGAATGCAGCGTGGGATTTGATTGTCTCGCGGACAAATTCCCTGCAATAAGTATGACCTTATCGGCCCAAGATGTCTTAAAAGAGCGGTTCGCTGGACAAATACTCGGAGATAAAGCCCTTTCTAAAGCTAAGAATGCGTCATTTTACTGGACTAAGAAATATCAGACAACACTAGCCAGATCGTTACGGGATGCTGTTGTAGACCACCTTGGAACTCCATTAGCGGGGTTATTCAAATACCTCTCACAAGATCATCGCAGTCATTGTGTCCCTAGTAACGTTTCGAGCGGCCTTGCTACAAGACCGGTAAAGTTTGTGTATAACAATGGCAAGCCAAAACTATCACAGCCCACAACCCAGTCACTGCCGACAGGAGAGAGACTTGATGGAAAGAAGGCGTATGAAAGGATTTTGAAGTTCTTCACAACAACGTCCCTGACTCCGGGTATGTTATTTGCAAAGACAGATAGAGCGGATTTCAGGTGTCGAAAACTAAATACAAAGCAAACATACTTAGCCAATCAGGAGCGAAACACTTTTTCAACAACTGACAAATCAGGGAACGAAGTAAGTACGACTTTCCCCCGGGGGGGAGGGACTCCCATATTTTTGGGGCGGGGGTGCTCGTCGTACCTTTTAGGGTTTAAAATTAAGCCTCTGGTTTTAGGGGTAAAATTTGAAAACTTGCATTTTTTCCAGACAGGTACCAGTTAGGGGTCCTTCCTAGCAAATCAAGCAAATCACACTTGTTTGAAGCCTGAATTTCAGACGTATTTTCGCTCGGAAAAAATACAAGAGAAAATTACGAGGGAAAATGCGTCTTGTCATGAGGAGCTTTACCCCGTTCTAGATTTTGGCCCCCCTGTGGCTAGTGAACATTTCATGTCCACTTTTGCTCCACAGGGGCCGCAATATTATGCCGCGCTCAAAGCAGTAAAACCGGGTAATCATCCTATTCACACCCAAGGATTAATGCTCAGTGCTGACAGAACCGCTCAATAAATATCATGCACACCAGGTCAAAAAGAGTCCAGGAATATTAAACTACAGAGCGTGTGTGTCGTCCTTTGCGGGAAAAGCCCGCTGCATTAGTGAGCTCCACTACTGACCTAGTAGCAAGCCTATACGCGTTATCATTACCTTAACAAAGTTAACAATTTACGTAGGAGGCTTAGCCATTTTTGTCCAACTTCAAAAGCACTGTTTCTCTGAATTTGTTGAGAATATTATTTCACAAACGTTTAGTAATATAATGTACAACAAACTTTGGATATCCCCATCGCTAGGTTTTGGCGAGCTATACCGTCAGCCAGGTGAAATTATCACAGCTATGCAGTAAAGTGCACCGGGTCTCTAATAATTAAATATCTACAATGAACTTTGGACATCCCAACCGCTAGTTTATGGTGAGCTATACCGTCAGCCAGGTGAAGTTATCACAGCTATGCAGTATAGTGCACCGGGTCTCTAATAATTAAATATCTACAATAAACTTTGGACATCCCCAACTCTAGTTTATGGTTAGCTATACCGTCAGCCAGGTGAAGTTATCACAGCTATGCAGTATAGTGCACCGGGTCTCTAATAAGTAAATATCTACAATAAACTTTGGATATCCCCAGCGCTAGGTTTTGGTGAGCTATACCGTCAGCCAGGTGAAATTATCACAGCTATGCAGTATAGTGCACAGGGTCTCTAATAATTAAATATCTACAATAAACTTTGGATATCCCCACCGCTAGGTTTTGGTAAGCTATACCGTCAGCCAGGTGAAATTATCACAGCTATGCAGTAAGGTGCACCGGGTCTCTAATAATTAAATATCTATAATGAACTTTAGATATCCCCACCGCTAGGTTTTGGTGCGCTATACCGTCAGCCAGGTGAAGTTATCACAGCTATGCAGTATAGTGCACCGGGTCTCTAATAATTAAATTTCTACAATGAACTTTGGATATCCCCACCGCTAGGTTTTGGCGAGCTATACCGTCAGCCAGGTGAAATTATCACAGCTATGCAGTATAGTGCACCGGGTCTCTAATAATTAATTATCTACAATAAACTTTGGATATCCCCACCGCTAGTTTTTGGTGAGCTTAATACCGTCAGCCAGGTGAAATTATCACAGCTATGCAGTATAGTGCACCGGGTCTCTAATAATTAAATATCTACAATGAACTTTGGATATCCCCACCGCTAGTTTTTGGCGAGCTATACCGTCAGCCAGGTGAAATTATCACAGCTATGCAGTATAGTGCACCGGGTCTCTAATAATTAATTATCTACAATGAACTTTGGATATCCCCAGCCTTAGTTTTTGGCGAGCTATACCGTCAGCCAGGTGAAATTATCACAGCTATGCAGTATAGTGCACCGGGTCTCTAATAATTAAATATCTACAATAAACTTTGGATATCCCCACCGCTAGGTTTTGGTGAGCTATACCGTCAGCCAGGTGAAATTATCACAGCTATGCAGTATAGTGCACCGGGTCTCTAATAATTAAATATCTACAATAAACTTTGGATATCCCCAACTCTAGTTTATGGTGAGCTATACCGTCAGCCAGGTGAAATTATCACAGCTATGCAGTATAGTGCACGCGGGTCTCTAATAATTGAAATCTACAATAAACTTTGGATATCCCCAACTCTAGTTTATGGTGAGCTATACCGTCAGCCAGGTGAAATTATCACATCTATGCGGTATAGTGCACCAATCTACTACTATTCGATATCCTAATTCTCGTGAACATGGTCTGCCCCCCTCGTCCTATCAATAAGGTCGTTCAAAAAATATTGTCCGAATGTATTGGTTCTCCGTTCGATGATATCTAGCATGAGCTAAGTCGACGGTGTTGATATGCTCTGCAGTGCGTGAACAAATCGGAAAAAATCAGGAAAACGAGCTTTTTGGCATCATAGTTCTAGATATTCTGTTTCACATAGCCCGCCGTCTAGCCCAAAAGCGCTCACTGCATGAACATAGAAGTAATCTTGGCCAATAGTATATCGCCCGTGACTGAAACCAGGACATTGGAGCAGTCGACCCGCCATCTTTAACCCAGACATCCTGCAGTTTAACCTTTGATATTTCGCCTGGAAAGCGCTCAAAAAACTTGTATTTAGCAAATAACCTCGGTTTGGAGCCACAAAGACTTTCAGAAAGAGCATACCATCTTTTTGGCGTTGACAATTAGCCAAGATCACTTCTTTAAAGCTGCAGTCTTGTACCATGTCACAACCGGACCGAACGTGAAGGCGCCAAACACAGGAATGTAACAGATCTCGTGTTCTAGTTTCGATTACAAGTATAACATTAACTATTTCGTAGCCTGGTCTTTTATTGATAATGAAATGACATATGTCTTTTGGCGCTTTCAAAATCGTAGCAGCCGTATTAATTGGCTTAAGTAATTGATATCGGGTACTTAATTGGATTTTGAACCAAAATCGTCGATTCCCGCTGCGCAATCTTGAACGGAGTAAAGCTCCTCATGGGTACCTAGATTTATCTTCGCATTCTTATTTGGCTGACTAGACAAAACCTCAAGACCTTAGCCAATAGGAACACGAAGAAAACGCAAATCTGATTTACTATCGACAAAACGTAATCTGAAATCCGTTCTAACAAGTAGCAAGGGTCTTTGGCTTATTTAACCATCTATAGCAGGTTCATTATTGATCCTATAGCTTGCAAGTCATAACCAATAGCAGCGTTATTGTATTTTTTTAAGCGATATATGATACTGGTAGTTTTTTTGTGTACCAGAACGCACAAAGCAGCATTTGCACTGTTTTTCCTGCGAAAGCAGATTCGCAGGTCTTGTACTGGCGAGCGTTAACCGTTCATCTTGAACCCTGGCCATGACGCAAGTTCACACAAGTCGACGCATGTTTTGTTACTTGTGTCGATGGGAACCGTTTGGCCACGAAGCATGAGACATAATAATTATTATTTTATGAATATTTTATACTAGTGAAATTAAGTTTCGTTTGTCCAAGGCTTTCAAATCATTAAAGACAATATTTAGAACAAATCTCAAGCAAAAATGTAGACATACATTGCCTGAGTTTTTGTTCACTCAAACCCTCGATGATAGTCTGAACAGTGTATCAAAAGGAAAAACGAAAGGGCGATAGAGTTCAGGTCTATGTGAACCAAGATTGATAGGTAATATTTATAAATCTGAGGAATCTCACTTCAAGCGCCAACCGCTAATTCCTTTCCATCCATCCAACTTTCGCAAATAGATCTTGACAAGGGCAAGTCAAAATTTCCCGCGATCCTTTCCCTCCCAAAGTAACTGAACGCGATATTACGATAGCCAAGGAAATGATAAGAGATTAGGCAGTCGCTCTGGAATTCCAGCTAGTTGGATGGTCCTAGAGCAGCCTGAAATTCCGTGATAGGCACCTTAGCACGGAGCAAAATTCCAGAGTGGGTATTCCAACAATATGGAATTCCAGGCTAGGTAAACGTATTTGTTTGTTATCTGCTGGAATTCCAGGGTGGGACAGCCAGAAATTCCTGGGTTGTGTCCTCCAGGGGACTCCCCATTGGACACCAGAGCAAATGAAGAAGAATATTTTGACCCTTTTCCAGATGCGGTTCATGAGATTGGTTGGGTAGCGCTGCGCTCATTGTACCCACAAGTTGTGGAGATCGCGCGACGAGTGACCGGGATCTGGAATGAAACTGAAGCTATGTCTGAGTTTAGGATGTTTCTCAACTCGTCCGATATGTACTACAATGATAAGCCCTTTCCCGCTAACGAGTCTGACGAGCGTGCATACAGGATTTGCAGAAACCCAATAGGTAATGTATATTGTGCATACAGGATTTGCAGAACCTCACTAGGTAATGACATGTACATTGTTTAAGGAGAGAGGTCAGTCCCCCAATGCTTTTATTAGCACCGTTTTCTCAGTTATGGGTACGCACAAGCTGAAGTATACAAAACCCTTTGAACTTTAAGCCTTTCGCTCCTATATTCTGGTGCATGTTACTCCTGTAACCTTGTGTTGTCTAGTTTGAGCCTATTCTAAATACTACCTCACACCTTGAGAAGGGTGTACGACAGCGCTTTTAAATATTTTGCATCCCCAAAAATGTCAGAGGACAATGCCGAAATTAAAAATTCATACCCCCAAAACATCGTCAAACCACCCCGAGTATCAACTGGGGCAACTAACTATTTAATAATGAATTTGCTCTCTGATAGCCGCCCAGTTTTACTGTCCCGTCCGATACGCCACTCTACAGAAATGGCATAAATCGGCCCTAAGTACATTGGGCATGCTGGAACCCAAGCTACTAGGCCTGTTCCACTGGTTGGTCGGACCAAAAAAGACCACGCCAATCTGTCCGGTTGCCATGTCAACAACCTTTGTAGCCAGCAATGGAGCTCAGAGCTACTCCCGCTCAACAGCAAGTTGTCGCTATGCTGCACGGTACAGAGTTCCGTTTTTCCTGGACAGAATGGGTCCCAAGTACTCGGAATGGACAGTAAATGCGCATGAAGCCATGCCTGGACATCATATGCAGTCTCAAGGCTACTTGGAGAATTTCAGGTTGGGATTCCGAAACAAAAGAGTATCGTAGTACAACTTGTCTCCCAACAGGTGGTATACGCTCCCCTTGCTTGATTTCCGTTAGAAAAATTAAAGTAGCAAAAATACTCTTTTGAGATAAAAAAAAACGTGAGGTGGTCTTTCTGAGCTGTTTCTTGGCTAACGTTCTTGCTTGTGTGTGATCATCTGGACAAAAATTGCTCAACTTCAACTTATTCAACATTTTTTGGGAGCAGATTTCAGGCGAGTTTCGTAAATTAAAACGCAGCCAATCATGATCGAAAATACTACAAGAACAAACCAATTAGGGGACAAAGTAAGTGTAGATGTTAGATGTCCACGCAAGTAACACATCACACAGTGTGGTAGATTAATTTCCAGTTTCATTTATTGACTGAAAAAAGAAACATTTCTCGGGATTGCGTATTTCTTGAAAGCAAGTCTGATTTACTTTAATTCAGTCATCTGAAATTTGCTCCAAAAGAACTCAGAAAGACGTCACAAAACATTTCGTATGTAATGATGTGTTTTTGGCAGTGAAAGCTACGATGTGTGCATTGTGCAGCTGACAGGTTACCGTTTATTCCACAGAGACGTGTGCAGCCAGCCCCTGTTGAGTGTTCTGATACGCTCGCACTATGCTGACTCAGCCTACTCAGAGGGGTGGGGACTGTACGCCGAAAATCCTCTCACTGCGAACGATACAGGTACCAACGATGCTGTATGCTGCGGTTTTCATGATTCTACAAACTCTGAAGTATTAGTTAAACCGTGTTTTAGCCCCCAATTTATGTGTGTTAAGGCCTGACTTGAAAGGGACTCTTAAGGCAAAAAAAACCTTTTGCAAATAACTACATTAGGAAAATAGTTACAGAGATGGAAGTAATACGACAGCAAAGTGCTACTGAAGTGCTACTAAGATCAGCGTATGCTTTTGAGATCTCAAAGAGCTTGAATGACAAAAAATATGTGGTTGTTTTCGTGCTCTAAAAGAGCCGAAAATAGCCAATCAACCTCATCTAAAACTTGTTAAACGTTCTTACAACTCCCATGTCTGATAACTTTGGTTTAACCATTTCAGTAATTACAGATCATTTGATTTTCCTCAGCGACATATAAAAGAAATTATCTACAAAGATATGGGATGCTGAAATGGCAAATATGGCGTGCTCTTCGCCTCATAGTTGACACAGGAATCCACTACAAAGGGATGAATCGTGAACAAGCATTAAAACTGTTCGACCAGTACGCGTTGGATGACAGCGACGTAGTGGAAAAAGAGGTGACGCGCTACCAAAGCGGTCCAGGCCAAGCCACGGCCTACATGATCGGACAACGGGCTATTATTGACATGCGTAAGAAAACGCAGGCTAAGCTTGGCAAGAAGTTCGCTTTGCAAGATTTCCATTATTTCTTCCTATCTATAGGGCCAGCTCCTCTAAGCTTTGTCGAAGAGCATATTGATAGGTTAGCTGACTGCGAACTCGACAGTGAAGGACCGGGTTGCGAGGGACGTTTAGAGGATCACTCTGCTAGTCGTCCGAGGGCCTCTAAGACGCGCAGTTTGGATGAGATAATGGAGGAAGATTTCACAGCTCCTCACATACACGAGATGTAGATGATGCACCGACGCATTTTGTCTACACTGGGGGAGGGTTGAAGACTGTTTCATATCCCGACTTTCTAGAAATGCAGTTCCAGGATTGCCCATCAAAAGGACAGGGAGAATGTAAGAAATGCTTCTACGAACTTAGGGACGCGCGCAAGTAATGGGATCGATAGACGACACTAGCCTCAAAATGACCCAAAGGACTGATAATTACACCACATTATTACAGCCAAACCCGTTCTTTCAAACATGAGGTGTGTTGTGTTGTGTTGTTTAGAACATGAAATGCCCCCGACTGACGAACGACTCGTGGCAGAAAAACATTCTCCTCGCATGGCACGACAAGTTAAAAGCTAATATTCAAGGTGACTCCGAAAAGCCCAAGCGGATTGTCTGTAAATATAAATTCGGTCATAAGTTTTATAATATTCATGTGACGGATCAGACTCGTACCCAGTCTGGCGACCGTGATGCATCGCGCGCCGCCTCGAAGACAACAACATGGCTGTTGTTTTCTTCGAGGCGGCGCGCGATGCATCACGGTCAGGTCAGGCTTTTGCGCACCTGTCAAGTAACGCAATATCGGTAACAGCCAGTGACGCAAAAGCGAAAAAATAGAAAAGAAACGCAATTAACGACTGGGTACGAGTCTGGTGACGGATATCAAACTTGGAGGACAGTAGGATGTACAATATAGCAAAACTTTAACATATTCCATTGTTGCACGAAATTTCAAAATTGGTGTCAATTTAATTGCCTAAGATATTTAGAAAGTCTAAGCCAATTCGGCGGAGACAAAATTGAGATTTGTTTATTTATTTGCTAATTTATTCATTTGTTTATTTTGGTTCGATCCGCCGAATTGGCTTAGACTTCCTAAATACGTGCAGCAATTAAATTTAACATTAATATTGAAATTTCGTGCAAAAATGATAGCAAAATTATGTTTTAGAGATGCCTAAAGAGGAACAAGGGGGTCCACAGAAGCTGGGTTATTATTAAAAGTATAAACGCAAATAAAGATCGACATATGTTAAAACTATTGCAAAATGATACTTCCTTCTGTCCTCCAACTTTGATACCCGTCGCACGAATATTATAAACGTTATGACCGAGTTTACATTTACAGAAAATCCGTTTGGACTTTTCGTGGAGTCACCTTAAGAGAACGCGGAATTGGAGGGTCCCTCTCTTAGCTGACACCCATATCTTTATAAAAACAGGGCTGCAAGCCCTGATTAGCGTGTTTGGCTAACAAATGTTGGCATTCTCGTTCTCAGAGCCTCCCGGTCATGCTTACTGTCGGACGACAAACAACAAAGGGCGCGGAAAGCACTGGGAACGAGATTGCAAATGTCCGGTAAAAAAATTAACAGCGCGACTAGTCACCGACTCGCTCCGTATACACCTTAATTCGATAAGGTTGCGTTGGGATTTGGTCCTCGAAGCATGAAATACAATACACAATGCGATTCTCTACTGTGACCATAAAATCTTTGAAACCTTTCAAAACCGAAGACCAATCTCATGAGCAAGTGCAGCCCCAAAGCATCCTTTATTTAATTTCAATTAGGTGCGTATGGAATACAAGGGCTCGAGTAACTATAAAAGCGGTAATTCACGAAAAACTTGCAATGACAACTCTTTGTGTAACATTTTTGCACTAATATGAAAGTTGCTTTCAAATCGTTTGACATGTTACACGGAACAACGTTTAACGAAGAAATGGACGAGAGTGGTTCACGTGTTCGCGCTCATGCTGCCAGGCGCGGGCCATTCCTGAACAAACCATAAAACCGCGCTCTGCATATTTGTGGGACGATGGCATTTCTAAACCGGAGAGTGAGTGCGTGCTTGTAGCTGGAACGACCCACTGGTAGCACCTTTTCAAAAGGGCGTGAACCCCAGTCCAAAACCACTCAAGGTGTGTTGGCGAGTGAAACATTGCGCCGTGTACTGTCTATCCGGTATGGACTACAAAACAACTGGATGCGTATTATAATTTATTGTAAATTATATTGAAATGGAATATGTAATAAATCATCATTTATCACGTTAGCTGTTGGCTAATTTTGGATTTGACGAATGAGACTAGTGTCACTAAATACCAATAAACACCAACCTACAGTAACCCCAACTGGATAAAATCTATACTACCTCGAGGTACCAAACGACGGTCGTGCGAATACGAACAGAACTCGGCAGTACTTATCGACAGCGATTTTACACTGGTTTCTTAAATCTACACTAAATGTAAAACAGCTTTGAAAACGCTGGAAATGATTAGTGACATTTCTCAAAATTGCTCGTTTAATGACGTGTCCAATATCGTTCCAACAGCCTACTGTGATGTTTGTCGTAGGCTCTGGAAGCAGGCAATCATAGGCAGATTCTGAACGGTCGATATGCCCGCTCGCCATTTTGAAAAATAACGCACGCCATCATAGGCGGATACCTGGAAACAATATTGTGATTGCTGCCATGCTTGCCACCCACGATAGTAATTGCACACTTAGCGATTTGTAATTAGCCTGATAGTGCATCTCTTCCCGTAATTGATTATTAATACTATAAATAAGGTTTCTAAGGGACATGTTCAAGCCAGTTCAACATTTGAACATTCGTTAAACATCGGGTGCGTTAAAGACGTTGAATCAACTGGTTTGACACGGCCCTCAAACAAATAAACATTTTTACAACCGTTACGAGTATTTCTTTCCATGTGCAATTTTCACAATTCTGCGAACTCTACGCCAACTGACAAACCGAGGTTTGGCTTCCGTCAATCAAACGAATGGTTTCACGAGTGGTTTCACGCACGCTTTGGGAGTTTTTGCGTTCGGAAATGTAGAGTGGGAGTTCACAGAATTATGAAAATCGCAGTAACATATTTCAAATCTTTCTCGATCAAATCGCTTGACTGGGATTATATTTTTCTTCTTCTAAAAGCCCTATAAAAATTGCAAGCGAGATTTTCAGCTAATATGTAGTCGCAAAATAAAAATCCATACCACTGATCAAACAAAACAACCAATGCGAAGTCAAGCTTTAAAAGAACGTGGCCTGACTGGAAGCTCCGCTTTTAGGCAGTGCCTAAATCTATATATTAATGCCTTAGTGTTTGATTTTTCCAAATAACCAGCCACTGATAACGGAAATCTTTGTAGTTGAATGAAGAATCTTAGTAGAAAGCCATGAGATACCGGCATGCAGGGCAGTCGCAAAAACACCCGGGCATATCTAACTTGGTAACTTCTGATTCCCGCTGCTGTTAGAAACAGGAGTAAACACAATGGACGTTAAAGATGACCACTTTTGGCTTTCCCTATTCCAAGAGGATAACAAAAATGCCATTTGTTTGAGGCATCGCAGTAATTCTCGTAGCTAATAAGAGTTGCGAAGGTTGAACGAATAACCGTAATAACGTACGAGCTTCGTCCTGAAATTTTCCTAAATATTTTACTGGTGTATTAGTGTATGTTTTTATACTGCACCTTCTTACTAATTTACAGAGTACAGTAATTACTTATAATTTTACAACTTTAGATATTTGGCGTTGGTACATTACCCTAGGGACCAGAGGCTGAAACGCTTTTGTCCAGATTCTTTCAGTAAAATACCGTAGTCCTTCTGGGCAAGTCGCTCCTTGTGGCAAAGTGTCGCTGCGTTCGACCTTGCCTTTGATGCGACCCTTCGAGTATCTGGTCTCCAGGGTAAGGGGCCTTATTACTTAGGCCTAATTCTTAGAATATATTGCAACTGAGACCCCGTTCACACGAGACCGGTACAAAACCGGACCGGTACAATTCTGGTACGGTACTGTCGCGCGTTCACACGGGACCTGCGCGGTACCGGACCGATTTTGGCACGGTAAGGCGTGCACGGTCCCGTGTGAACACCGTTCAAAACGTGCCAGAATTGTACCGGTACCGTATGAACAGGCGGTACTGTACCAGAATTGTACCGGTACCGTATGAACAGGCGGTACTGTACCAGAATTGTACCGGTCCGATTTTGTACTGGTCTCGTGTGAACGGGGTCTGAGACAAAGAAGAGCCTAGAAAGCAAGAAAAGGGAGATTTGAAACAACTTCTGGTAAACAATGGACAATTCCAGCTGTAATGAATGCACGCACTGCATGTAGGTAGTTGTGTTACCTTTCACGGACCAAGTGCCCTATATGCGCGCGTTGCATCATATTGTAGTAGTTGAGTTACAATCCGATGCATTTTTAAAAGATTCAAGAGTGCGCGCTTATAGCTGGAATCGTCCATTGGAACGTACAGATGTTAACTACGTCTAGACCTTTTAGAAATAGGTAGTTAGTCTGATGATTAATGTAACTTGTTATCTTTCTACCCATACTATTCCAACCAATCAATAAATCTTTATTAAGCTAGATGTATGATGCGATTTTCGGCTCTTTCTTAGCAATTTGATAATAAGCAGGAGTGGATCTAGGGATTGGAAGAGGGCATATGAGATATTCACCCCCTACCATTACTTAAAATTCTATTTGTGGATTGCTGATAAGAAAAGGTCGTATATTTCTTATATTGATTCTCCCTGATAAGAATGTCCCAACTTTTAGCAAGTCCTTTCTTCTTCCGTTTTCTTGCCCTTGCCAATAGCATCAGGGTTCGCCAAAGGATCGAGATCAGAGAAAAGATTGAACCAAGCTGACATGTCTGTGCCTTTCTTGCCCTTCTCTTTGCCTGGCTTCCCCGGTTTTGTCTTGGATGGCGCCGTGCTCCTCTCTGCCCCTTGCCACCTAATGCCGCTGCACCACCTCCAGGAATGTTGCCTTGGAATAAAGACGACATCAAAGATGGAGTGTTACCTAGCCCACCCGGTCCAGGTGGACCTGCGGACTGATCCATATTCAATATGCTATCCATTAAATCGGAAGGCATGAAACCTGAGTGGTCTTCCTCGGAGGATACCGGCTGAGGGGCAGGACTATCACCGAACATGTCTTGCCATTGGCTGCTAAAGCTGTCGGCAGCAGGCTGAGAGGCAGAGCCATTACCCAAGATGTCACTAAGTAGATCCATGTCACTCTTAGTCATGGGTTCCCTGCTGGGTGATCCAAACAACAGGTCATCTGCTGACATGGGTCCTGGGACGTCTGTATTACCTGATGAAACACATGAAACGTGTCGGGCAGCTGTAAATACATTGGTATCACCAATATAACTGCCTTTTGACGATCTGTTAATGTTCTTTTAAGCTTACTGACTCGAAATTCAAATTGAACCAAACTTCAATCTGAAATGTATCGTGCACAGCCATGAATACATTTCAGGTTGAAGTTTAATGATTTTGTTATTATATGATTGTGCGTTTTTGATAAAAGCATGAAACTTTCCAGTATGATTGGCCTACGGGTACTTGTCAATTTTTGATTGGGAGGCATCTCTGAAAATTCTTTTTACAGGAACTATTTAGACAACTCGCAAAGCTATTGTTCAGCCGCCATCTTGTCCTTTGTTATTCATGAGTTTCGCGGCACTTACTGTCCAAGTCAGTGAAGTGATTCTCCAGACTCTGCAGCAAAATCCCTGCAACTTTGTTTCATTCAGGGGCCATTAATACCTTGGCACATATGGTCTATACTTCGGTAGCTATGTCGCAAGCTGATATCAACCTGTGTGCCGAAGAATCCCGATATTTTCCTGATTTTCTATCTCCGAAACAGTGTCTGACTGGGAATTCGAAAACATGTTTTCGTAAATAGAAGAAAACATCTAGAAAGGTAATTTAGCTATCAAATGTTCACTTGTCATATTCCAATGATCGTTTCTCTTCGCCATAAATCTTTAGAGTTTTGTCTATCTGGCGCTACACTCTATAAATTTATCTCGTAGAATAAGAGCTCAAGTGCCACGAAACTCATGAATAACAAAGGACAAGATGGCGGCTGAACAATAGCTTTGCGAGTTGTCTAAATAATTCCTGTAAAAAGAATTTTCAGAGATGCCTCCCAATCAAAAATTAACAAGTACCCTCTGAAGTCTCCTCCTGGAAAGTTTCATGCTTTTATCAGAAAACGAACAATTCGCAATAAAATTTGGACTTAGCCGCCTGACTATTACGATGCACCGTTGTGATATAAATTTAAAACTTGTAGGCCACCTCCTTGCCGCGTTACGATTTGGACGTTCCTAACATTTGAGCCAGGAAAACGAGCAACGGACAGGAATACGAGATTAGGGTCTCACAAAAGAGTGATTGTGGCTTCTTGAATTATTCTTAAGACAAGCAGTTTTATTTACTTGTTTAGACAAACTAAAAAGGAATTACAAAAAAGAATTGTGAAAACTGAGGAAAACGCTGCCAAAGTTGGATGCAATTAGAATTTCCAGTGAGTCATCTTGGAAACCCAAGTTTTGCTAACGGTTATTTTGTAATAGGGACATCATGTCTTCATTGTCAATGGATTTATACCTTTTTGAAAAGGCAGATGTCAAAGGATAAGTGTAAAATTCATTACCTGTATGTGGTCGACCAAGCCCTTGCAGTGACAGTAAGTCTTTGGCCACGTCATAACTTGGTGGTTCACTGCCTCGCATAGACGAATTGCCGAAACCACCGAGAAGATCTCCTGTCACTGAGAGAAGAACACGCCAAACGCAAAAAAATCAGTTGCAAATACCTTGAAATCTTAAAAAAAAACTCCTTTTCAGTAGACCTACCATCAGCTAACATTGTTCCTTTCTTGGTATACATATGTAGGGTTCTGATTACGTCAGAGCACATTTCAAGTTTTGAAATATGAGGTTTCTATGTGCGTTTTTTTTTTTTCATTGATGAAGAAGTGTGTGTGTGAGAGAGAAAATGGAAGACTTTACTTACTATCACTGCCTGAGCCTCGTCTAGGTGGTGCTGATACGTCATCATCTGCTCCTCCTAATAAGTCAATATATGGACTAGGACCAGTGTCCTCCTTGGCTGCACTGTCCTCAGCACCCAGTAAATCAGTCTCCAGGAGGCTCTCTCCATTTCTCTGTGCTCCTTCACTCCCTGCAGATGCTGGTCTTTCGTCCCTTGGAGAATGATCCAAGCAAATCAACTTATCATCGTCATCGTCGGTATTATCATTTTTTGTTTCTTCCTTAGCCTCCTCTGCCTTTTCTGTATCCTTCTTATCCACATGAGTCTCTTGGTCAATCTTGATCTCCTTGATATCGCTTTTCTCGTTACTGTCAATAGTTAAAGGGTTCAGGCTCTTCAGCATCTGGAACTGATAGCTTGGGTATCCCTTGAACTGGTCTGCCACCTGGTTCATGCTCTTGGAGGTGTTTTCCCAGAACTTCAGCATCGCTTGCTGGTAGGTAGCAAGAGTGCTAGATAAGAGGTTGCATCGGCTAGCAGAGAGAAGGTCTACCTTCTGCATCACATCTAACTTGTTCTTTTCAAACACCTTCTTGGTCTTCTTTACTTGGCCTTGAACCTTTTAGAAGAAATGTACAGAGAAAAATTAAATTCTAATGTGCTTTTGCAAGAAGATTGACCTTAAGACGGGGAATGCATAGCTCAAAGTCAAATTCTGATGGCCATTTGGCCAAAAATAATCAGTCCCTCTCCTGGAATAGAACGTGAAGGACGATATAATTATTTTGGGTACGGGAAGGACTGAATAATTTTGGCGGTTTAGGGGTTGATGACGAGAATTCGGTGGAAAAAAGGTTCTTCAGGCTCTCGTTGCCAGGAGTAAATTTATTGTTCTGTTCAACACAGAAGGCTTACATGGTAAATGGCGAGGGTTGTATGGTAAATGTAATGATCAGGATAATATGAAACGGGCATGCAAACTTGTAGACTGAGAAGAACTAGGTTCAAAGAGTGATTTGACTGGGTGATTTTCACCCATAACCAAACGGAAATACATGTTAGTTTTCAGTGGAGATGTGATGTCCCTAGAGTGCAGGTGCTCTGAACGGCGGATTTTTTTATCCACTATGTTTGAGTTTGATTGGAAGAGCAGGCAGGGCATTTTTGCACTGTACATGAAAGGGAAGCAATGTCAGATGTAGAGTACTTAGACACTGACAGAGGTACTTAGTACCAACTGATGATAACACCAAATAAACATATTGTATATCCAGATGGTTGTACCTCTCTAAACTTATCCAATCGTTTCCACTCCTCCGGGTTGAGTTGTTTTGAGATGTCTGACATCCATAATAATGATGCCCTGTAATCCGTACGAGATCCCTCCATACGACCGATTGTTAATGCAGTGTCTGAGATAGCCCTGTATCTAAAGGTCTCAATCTCCTGGTAAAGCCGAACTAGTGGAGTCCGCAAGCTTAGTCTGTGTAAGAATAATATTTGCTGATTAGGTAGATGATCAAGTAATGCTTTAGGTAAGGTAGTTATCAAAGAAAACTTGAGACTTTGGAGCATACAGTATCTATTAAAATGAAGCAAGTATTTCGTCCCGGGAGCATACCATACCTCTGCTGAGCTGTATAGCTTTGAGATTTCCCAACTGCAATCATCATCTTTCCAGCTTTAGACTTGTCAGAGGACCCTTGTTCTCTAAGAAACCGCCCCATTTCATTTTCATCCTGGGACAGTGCTAAAATGGCAACAACAAGATAAATACTGGTATGTGGCATACTTTTCTGCACTTGCAAACTACTTTCAACTGTATAGGCTACACTATCAAGGACTACGGTACAGCAGATGCACAAAGAAATGTTATTCATACCGAATATTCTATTTTGGTAGACTTCAATAGCCTTGAGTAAATCAATACATGTATTCTGGATGTGCTTGAAAGCCTGTTGAGCAAACACAGGTTTTATCAATAAACCAACAGATGAAACAATGACAACTGGGCCAGGTCATGCAAAAAGGGCCTGGATAACATGACACTACACTTTCTGACAAAAGTTTGATAACTATCTGTTTCTGCATTTTTGACCTACTACATATGGCATGTAATAATTAAAAATTGCAAACATCATTTGAAAGACACACAAAATCTTTCATGGGAAAATAGGCTTTTCAAATTTCAATCCAGCAATTCCAACTTTATGCATAGGAAAATGAAATTTCATAGTTCCATGCAAGGGTTTGTACAGAAATCTATTGTGACATGATCAGGCAGAAGGCCCACCTCAAGCCTAGCATCTACTTCCGCATCCCCTGCCACCACATAGACATCCTGTTCCTTGCCCAACTTCTGTATAACTGCCTGTTTAGTGTGATAGTATTTATTCTCCATCTTGGTTTTCATGCCACCTGAAGGTGGCCGATAGTTGTTGTAGTTGTATCCATAGCTACCGCTGGAGTCCACACTATCCTCATCTTGGTAGCGCTGAAAACGGCGATCGTAACTGCAAAATAATGCATCTTTCTTCAATTGGAATGTTAAAATGGCATCACTACACATACTTAATTACGTACATAGATGCCATGTCATGCAATACAGGCAGATATTTTACGAGTTGAAAAATCATCTAATGAGTTATTTATTACACAGCCCACAAATTCATTTCTTTTTTCTTTTTAAAGAATGCATATCGACCGTCATGCAATGCGGCCGAGGTAAACAAACGAAATCTGCAAGGCGTTCCTCGCTTTGCCCTGTTCTGTTGCAGTATAGCGCCCAAACTTGAAGAACGTTCACAATGGCAGTCAATGTGAATGGCAGTGAAGTATGTCTAAACGTGCCAAGAAAATGACAAACTTTAAAGGCCAAAAAGGTCAAAGGCCTAGGAAATTCCAGAGGGGTGGGGGGTCAAAGGAGATAAAGAAAATTCCAGATGGTTTGCAAACCGCATTTCTCGTACAGAGTCGGAAACGCGTTCAGTTTGGCGTGAATGTTTGTCTTTCGGTGAAAAGACGTTCACGCTTTCTACAATACATTAATCACATTTAAATATAGTAAAATTAACTTCTGTGTTTTGACATTTAAAAATCTCTCTTTTCTCTGAAGCGAAACTGCTATTAAAGAAGCATTTTCGTTGTCTATCCTCCGCTCAAAATTCGTCGAAGGGACGTACGTATATACACGTTCGAGAAAACTAGTTATCTGCACCTAAAGAAACTAAGTTAACTTATCTTTTAAAGTGCCACTCAAGGCTAAACTTTTAATGGCTTATTTGACCGCCCATTCAAAATAAAGAAGAATGTTGTTTATTTGGCGTCGATAGTTCTTTTGGTTCAAGAGATATTTACGATTTTCTCTTGATGCAAATGAGGAAAGATGACGTCACAAGCAGACTAGGGCACAAGAAGCCAATAATGTTTTTATGTATAATTCTGTTGGGCATAGTTGGATTCACTTGAAACTTGGTAACAACAAAGAAGGACTACAACCACAACCACTGATATGTTTATTTCCATTACCATGGTAACACTATTGACACTAAGGCTGTCTATTTAAAAAATAGGAAAAATCTGAAAGTAGTTCACCTACAAGTGAGGTCCTAAAAAACTTTGCCAAAATCCTCTGAGTTGGGTTAACAAACAAATCAGGAAGTTTCAAAGACTTTCACAACTTAGGGAACATTTGAGAGTTTTTACCTATTTTTCCAGGAATCACTTCTAGAGCCAAACTTGTTGCCATGGTAATGCTAATTAGCATATGGATGTTTGAGATATTGGTTGTTCTTTGCTATTACCAAGTTTCAAGTGAATCCAGCTATCCCAAACAGAATTATACATAAAACATTATTGGCTTCTTGTGCCCTAGTCTGCTTGTGACGTCATATTTTGCTAATTTGCAGAAGTAAAAATCTTGAATATATCGTGAACCAAGAGAGCTATGAACGTCAAATAAACAGCATTCTTCCTTGTTTTGAATGGGCAATCAAATAGACCATTGAAATTTCAGCCTTGAGTAGCACTTTAAAGATGTTTGACAGCATGTACTGCCAGATATTAATTTATTTCTTACTTTTCATCTGCCTCTTGAGGCACTTGCTGATAAGAGCTCTGCATCATGACTGTTTACTGTGGAACACTGTGGCTAAAGAAACACACTGCAACCACACTCTACACTGTGGAAATAATTTTAAAAGATATCAGTGATGGTGGACATAAAAGTCTATGAAAATGGACAGCAGGGGTATGTCCGCTAAAAAAACCTTGGGAGCGTGATGCATTTGACCGAAATGTACAAACCTACATTGTACATGTATATACCATTTTAAAGCTTAATAAACGTAGAATACTTCTACGCCATTTATTACAAAATCTTGTAAAACATGATAGTATCACGCAGTTGAATTTGTGAAAATCACCGGTTTCATAGCAGATTTAAACACACATGTGCGTTTTAACAATTGACCATAAAATTGTTATAATTCCAATCATCACATATCTGATGTCAAAAAGGTGTCTGCGATTTTGGATAGGTGGATTCTTTCTGAAGATACTACACGGTGTATCAAATGACTTTTATTCCTTGGTGCAACTTCAAGTTAGTATATTTCTGCAACAAAATACTTTTAATAACAAATGCAGACACCTTTGGGGACATCTGATATTGTGGTGATTAGAATTATAACTATTTTATGGTCAATTGTTAAAACATGTGTGTGTGTTTAGCCTGCTCGCAGCTGGTACTGGGTGATTTTATCACAGAAAACCTGGGACGTTCACTCCCCAGGACCGGTCGCCTCAAAGATGGCACCCGATCAGCGAACGGACCACGATAAAAACACCCAGCACCAGCAACAAGCAGGCTAGTGTGTGTTTAAAGCTGCTATGAAACCAGTTATTTTCGCATTCACCTGCATGTTACACTGTCATTCTATAATTAAATAGCGTAGAAGTATTCTACGTTTATTAAACTTTAAAATGGTATTAGGTTTGCACGGTATATTTCGGTCAAATGTGTCATGCTCCTGAGGTTTTTAAGCAGAAATACCCCTGAAAGTCAAAAATGTAGTGGGGGATTTAACAAATTCTGAGTGGTACAGGTTTTTGGTGGTGTGGATTCTTATTTACCACACACTTTTACTGCTTTGGTATTTTTCATCATTAAAAATGACTGTCACATTAAGGTGATTCCGTTGAAAAAGATGTACTACCTAGATTTTTTTCAAACTTGGTAAAATTGATGCCCATGCATAGGACAAAAGAAATACAATACAAATGCCCCCCCCCCCAAAAAAAAAATGAAAACATGGGGTCACCATGTTTGTTTTCCCGCTGCTGGATCGTCATTTAAGTGATATTTGACTGTTTGACAAATTGTGTTTGAAATTCAAAAATTATGAAAAAGTTAGATTTTTCTTGCATGTAATAGTGATATTAGATTTAACCTTTGTTTAGGTAATTATGTAACATTATCTCAGAATATTGATCTGAATGTTGATGAATATTGATCTGAACGGTAAGAAAATGGACCGCTAATTACTCAGCTCATACTGCATGTACTGTACATAGTTTTACCAAAATTTTTTTCTGCTTCAAATATTGTCTGTAACAGTATGATGGTTGATTTCAGAGAAAAAAAAATTGGGGATCACCATCCTTGTTTTTCTGTACCGTAATATAACTAAAAACCATAAATCGAGCGCTTTTTATGTTGTTTGTTTGGCCTTATGTTGCTCTCACGCGCACTTTTCAACTGTTATTTTGAACGAAATGTACGCACAGCCTTGCGCAGAAGAGATGCGCGGTGCAATTCAAGGGAATTACTTTAAATGAATAGTCTTCAAATAATTTTGTTTGTTCCCAGCATTTATTTAAGGGTCTCAGTTGCCAGCAGAACCTTATTTATACAATACTGTAATTTACTGTTTTCCTTTTCAGGGCCCATGGTTTGATGCAGGATTTTTTCTGAAATTATGTGCTAAAAATACACAATTATGCGGGATTGCACAATACTTTTTTCCTAGTGCCGCAACGTATTTTGCTGTTTTTAGCTGTTTTGTTACATGGATATAGCTGCTAATTGACTTTAACAACTCTTGTTTGTTTATAAAATGATTTGCGATGAGTTCCAGTTGCTTCGCTTTACTAACGTAATGATGCTATGTTTTCTTTCAGGTAGACGGTGTTTACCTTTTTCATACCACAATGTTACCTTTTTCAGGTGTTACCTTTTTCATACCACAATGATCGTAGCAACGCACTCCTATTAAACCATGAACTGAATGGTCTCGAGAGTTACATGTAGACTATCGGAGCTATCGTTACGATCTCTCATGATCACAAAAACATTGTCACACTTGTTTGCCGTCATTCTGCGCGTAATTCTCAAATTTAATCCTGATTGCGAGAGCGATCTGCACTATCCTCAGAAGTAGTGTAAGAGTTTTTATGAAATCGGAAACACATGCCACATTTCAGTCATAAAAAATCCATGCAAAAGCATAATGTGATGTGATAATGTGAACTGCATAAAGTCGACTGTGTTTATCACATTTGCCGTCCTCTTCCGCTTGTTTTTACTTTGCAAAATATCCAAAGCGCAAACATGTGTTTGAGTCTATCTTGCGCAGCTGGAAATATTAGTTATTTGGCCAATTTTTAACTAGGTACGTAGAACGCCTTGTTGTTATTTTCAATAAGGGGACTTGCCAAGGCAGTGTTAGTGGTCCTTACTTGTTCAATATATTTTTTAATGACTTAGAAATTATTCAAAACGATATCACATTTTTATACAAGTATGCAGACGACTCTACGATAATATCACCTGTCTGGAAGAGCTGTGATCAATCCGCTGAACATGTAGATACGTTTTTAGAATGGACACAGGCCAATAGCGTGTCTTGTAACCCCAGTAAATGTAAAGAACTGACATTTTTTAAGAGGGGTTGCACAGACATTGTCATAGCACCTACCGCTGGTATCCCTCAGTGTAGAGAACTCCTACTTTTAGGGGTCACATTTCAATCTGATGCCAGATTTGATACGCATATTAAAAACAAACTGAACAAAGCTAACAAATGCCTACATGTATTAAGAACTTTAAGAAAAGAAGGGTATAACCAGAGAGAGATCGATCACCTATTTAAGAGTATAGTGTTACCGAATTTAACTTATGGGCTCACTGTTTACGGCGCTTCGGAGGCTGAACTTACCGCAGTGCAAAATTTTTTAGACCGTTGTTCCAAGCGCCGTTATATTTCTAGCCAAATTAGTATTCATGAAATTTTAGAAAAACAAGATAAAAAAGTATGTAACAAAATTAGAAACCTTGATGGCCATCCTATGCATAACTTTCTACCTAAAGCTAAGGAGACGAAATATAATTTAAGGAAAAAAACATCATTAAGGCCTAAGGTAAATACCGAACGATACATGAATACTTTTGTAAATAGATTAATTTTTAGATATAACTTAGCTATATAGATTTTAGAATTTTACCATTTTACCATTTTATCTTTTATATTTCATTTGTAAACTCGCTTTTTATCATACATTGTAACATAGGATATGTATTTTTATCATATGGAAATAAAGACCTATTATTATTATTATTTCTTTTGACATTGGACAGATGATTTAAGAAGAAATGTATCACTTTTGTGAGAAAAAAATATGTAAGAAAGTTTGAAATTCGTAAAGGTAATCATACGACTTCGAGTTCAATTTGGGATTAATTGCACGAGTGAGTTTTTCAAAAAGTATCGAAATTGCACGAGCCCGTAGGGAGAGTGCAATTTGAGCTTTTTGAGAAACTCACAAGTGTAATTAATCCTAAATTGAACGAGAATAGTCATATGATTACTTATTAATAATATAGATGCAAAAAATTTCAGAGAAAGACAGTAGGTTTGCAATTTCAGCCACCACAAATGCACCGAAAAGTGAAAGCATGCCAAACAAACGAGCAAAGTTTACAAAACCTTTAATAAAATTTTTATACAAGAAGCAGGTGAAATTCTTTTTTGTCCATCATCAACTTTATTTCAGATTCCAAGGTAAAATAACATAGGTTTCTTTCAACAGTTTCAATTGCTTTTGAATACAAAAATAAGTTGTTTGTGCATTTTCGGTCAAGCAAAACGGGCAAAATATTGTCCAGAAAGGTAAACTTCCACAGGAGACATACTTGAAGTCTTCTCTTGTGTTAACTTTTCTTGTAACAGCTAAACAACCAAGATTTACAGGAATTTGAACCGGGAAACAGTCCTTATCTCATGCGTTCTTGTAGACTTTAGTTCTGTCATTGCTGGCATTTCCAGCCGCTAGATTCACAGTCAATGAAGATTTCCCTTCATATCATTCCGTAATAAAGAATGAAAACTAAAACAACTTGTGCTCAAGTCCATAAGGAATTCACATTTTGCTTTCCACAAGTTTTGGAAGCTAATTTTCATGAAAAGAAACCAATTTTTTCCCCTCCATCGATCCCGATCTTGTTGACAAGGCTAGCTCAAACAGAATCGTGTGGCGTGACAGCTAGCACGCATTTGATTGGCTCGTTTAAAAAAATCCATTGTTTATTAGCCAATCAGCTTCATGAAATACCTGCACTCATTTTGAGTGCAATTTCTTTGTAATTGCACTGCTCTCGACCAATCAGAATCGAGAAATTTTTGGATATTCTATATTATTAAACACATAAGGGTGCCTTTTCAAATGATTTTCACAAAATTTTGGGAAATTATGTGAGATAATGCAGGATTTGGCGGATTATGCGCATTATGCGGAGAAAGCCGAATTATGCGTTTACGCACCAGCGCATCAAACCACAGGCCCTGCCTTTAGAGGGACAGTCTCCTCAACCAAATATACATTTTCCCATTAGAAGTATGATAATGAATTAGCATGTTTGCTTACACACAATGTCAAGTTGAAATTTGCAAACTACGCTACACAATAGTTCTAAAATTTAAAAAGCAAAATCCCAATTTTTTGTTGAAATTTTTTAATGCATGAGACATCATCATGATGATGGGGCTCCATGGCAGTTGTCAACACTAAACTTGGCAGTTGTCAACACTAAACTTGGCAGTTGTCAACACTAAACATTCTTTTAGCAAATTTAGCGTCATCTGGCAGAAATAACTGTAGTCATAAGGAAAGGCAATTACCATCTTGATTGTGCATGAGCAATGATTCAGATCCTAAATAGCCATAAAGAAAAATTCACACGTAGCTGGCTCATGCTCTTTTTATTGTGTGGTTCCAGAAAATATTCATACCCCCTCCACGGAAGGGTGTTGAAAAGTGACCCCCCCCCCCCCACCCCTCTGGAATTTCCAAGGAAAAATACAGTATTTGTATGGAAATGATCAGGTAAATTGAACCCCCCCACCCCACCCCTCCGGAATTTCCATTGCCCTTCCGTAGGGGGGGTATGGATAATTTCTGGAACCACACATTAAGTACATGGATTGCCAAGTAGAAAATATATCTCACGACTACCTAGTGAATCCTGGCTATAGGCCAGTTCCAGCTGACGTCATTGTTTACCTATTTTTCTCTTTAGACATTTCGGCAAGGCTACAAAATGATAGTCTGAATATCAATAAAGGTTGACAAATTAAACATAGCTAGGAAAATTGAACTCAATATATTATAATGTAAGTGTGTGATGGTGATGTGAAATTCAATTTACAGAAAATATATACCGGTACGGAGTAATGAGTACTCTGACCTCCAGTTATTCAAGTATACTTTTAAGGAACTGCAATTAGTCTTGAAAACATGCCGAAAAAATAATATCCTGCAATATCCTGGTAGTAAACTAGTTCTGATGGATTTGTGTTATAGTTTAAAGGCTTTTCAAACATGCCTGAGTTACTGGAGAGCAAAAAGCTCATTAGCCCATACATTTTCTGCAAATCAAACTTCATGCCGTTCGCTGGTTTTACATGATATCAGGTTGAGATTTTCCACTAATATTCCATTTGTCACCCTTTATTGATATTCAGAACCAATCCTTTTGCAGCAGCATTGGAATGCCTGATTCTGATTGATGCTTATGCAAATTAGTCAAAACGTAAACAATGGAATTCGCCTATTTTATACTGGCCATTTGACTATTCAGCTCAAATGTTTAGATAGAGCCCTGCTGCAAGAAAATAGACCTTAATCAGCTCATACTCCATTCTGACTCTTACTCAAATTAGAGCAAAATAAACATGTACTACATGCGTGTACTACATAAACATGTAAATATGCATGCCAGCGGTTCGTCTCCTGCATTAAACCGGGGAACCCGCTATATCCCATCGCCTAGTTCACCACGAGTCAGGTTACAACCTTAGATCAAAAAGTACTACTTCCTATCAAAGGCCCGTTAACACCAATCGATTTAGAGACTTTGTAACTGTAAAGTTTGCTGATTGCCTAAACTGATTGTTGCTTATGCTATCTATTTACATTGTCACACTGCTGACTCCCCTGTAATTCAGTTAGTAAACTGCAAGAGGGTGAATTAAACTTATTATTATTATCATTATTATTATTACTAGCTAAGATTTTTTTCTGCTTTGAATATATTGCCTGAAGGGGTATGGTGTTCTATGTTTGAAAGAAAATCACAGGGTCACTATCTTTGGTTTTCTAACATCACTAAAACCATTAATGCATACATTTTGCTCTAATTCGAGTTGTCTGTTTTTTATTTCATTTTTTGTTTTGCTTGCACACACACGTTTCAATAGTTCTTTCAAACAAAATTGGTGCATGATAGTGCACAGAAGATATGTGACGGGCTGGGGGCAAGAACGACCTAAGTGATGTTTGAGACTTTTTTTACGATTTTTATTATTTTTGACAAACAAACTGCAGAAACATTGTTAAAATAGCCTAAAACTAGCCTCTCTGCATTTTCCCCAAAAAATCGCAGTGAGAACGCTGACATTTTAATTTTTTCCCTTTCCCTGAGTATTTATGGCTAACATTTAGTTCCCCTAAAACAGAAGAATGAAGCCAGGGGCTAAATGTTTGACTGGATTTTTGACCACTTTTGGGCAAAATTGCTCAAAATCCTGGTAAAATCAAAATCTCTCTTAAATATAGAAGTCTTCACTACAGAAAACAGAGTTGTTATAGCTATACAATGTACTGCATAGTTACAATACACTGACATGGGCTCATTTATAACCAATCGTGACAAGAGGAATTATCACATCTTTATGTAAATACAGAAAACTGAGAAAGCAATCTTTTGAAACATGAATCACACTTCATGGAAAAAGACCAACAGTATCTCGCAATATGGAAAGAACAAAGTAAAAAGAAATTTAAAAGCATATGACATGAAAAATTTAAATGATTATCAATTTACAAAAAAATATTCTTTCACGATTCAGTCTAGCAAACAGCAGGCACAAACACAGTTTACAACCGAAATAATTCACACAATTACAAGGATACGATTGATTATTGGGATATAATTTGGCGAGGCTACTTCTCAATTATATAACCTGGCATCTGTAGCAAATTCTTTTAGGGAAACTGGTGGAATATCTGAAGACGTTAGCTCAATTTCACTGGGAAAATGATGAAAAGATCACTCCAAATATAACTTATCGCGCCTACGCCGGCGTGCACTCCCATTCCCAAAGCGAATATCAGAAGCTAGTCGATGGAGAAATATGGTATAAATTTAGTTCTCTTCGGTAAAGAAATAAGTTAAAATACAAAACAGAGCCACTGCGGAATCAAACGAGAGGAATTTTAGCCGATCGACAACGTTAACAGGTGACCAAGGCATCAACACTGACGCGAATCGGAACCCAGTCATCGCTAAATCTTCTCGCTTTTAACAATAAACAAAGAAGAAAAAGCAACTTACTGTGAATGTGTAGGATATAGTTTCTTACCTTCGCTGTGACGTGTCATTTGAGCTGTTCTTGTCTCTGTTAAGCCAAAATAAAATGGCAAAATTGAGAGAATTCCTTTGATTTCTACACACAAATAAGATGGCGGTAGCTTGCGCGCGCATCTTTTTCAGCAAAGCGACACGTAATAATATATGCTAATGTATGTTAAAGCACAGGCTACCCATGAACATCCAGCTGATTTCTCGCTGTTAAAAAATGAGATCTAGAGCGACCGTTGTTGCATCGCCCAAAGCGTTCCAAACAGATTCTGAAAAAATAAAAACCCTGTTGGACGCGCAAGCACACACGGAAGCGCCCGCGATACCCATATAGGAATACCGCTGAACCATGAAACATTAAGTCAGAATAAAAACTTGAATGGTTGATTAACAGCTTATAATTTTCATTTACACGGATATTTCGGTCAGCCAGTACCGACCTTGAATATTTACATTGGTAACTACTAAAAATAAAATAACCGTCAAAATTCAAACGTGAAATAGATACATACAAGTGGAGTGTCACGTGATAAAACGTAACAGGAAGACACAAAAAGATACATAGATACCAAGAGTGGATTACCAGACAAGAGTTTCCATATTTATTATGTGCGCACGACGAATCACCGTCAGAAAAGTGTCTATTTTTAGAACAAGGTTTCCCGCGAAAATGCGCCTGCCACAGGGTTCCCGCTTTCCCAAAACGCGAAGAGTTGTGAGATCCAGCCTAAAATTAAATCGCAGATCAATCGAAAACCTTTAAAGTCGCAAAGTTATATTCAAGTCGCAAAGGATATTCACTCGAATCTTCCCTTATCTCTTCCCATTTTATGTAGCCAAGTACATCTGCTTCTAATGTCTAACCTGTCAATGGGAAAACAGGGTCCTGAAGGGGGGGTCCCAATCCCGTTTCCCGGCCGTTTTTTCCGCAAAATCCCGGTCCCAGTAGGTAAAATCCCGGTCCCGTTAGGACCAGGCGGTAACATTTTGAAAATGACGATGTTATCAGTTTGCCTCCAAGTTTTCAGCTGAAGTCCGCTGAACAGCAAGAAATGGACATTGTTAGGACAGTAAGGAAGCTGTTAACAGTCTTAAAATGCGAAAAATGGTATACATTCACGACTTTTTCTTAGCATATACAGGATAAACAACTGATACAAGGACAAATTTGAAAAATCCCGTTCCCGTTGAAGCATCTTGATTCCCGTTCCCGGTTGACAAATCCCGTTCCCGGTAACCCAAATCCCGTTTTCCCGGCCTAAAATAAGGAGAATCCCGGCTCCCGTTTTACCCCTTCAGGACCCTGGGAAAAGCTTTTGTCTTGGCAGGTTACTAGTAGCCTTCTTTTTCCTTTTTCCCCTCAGCGAAAACTCAGCGCTTTCCTTTTTTAACACCTACGCTTACGTCACAGCAAGCTGCATTCTGATTGGTGGAACTTGAGTATTCGAATACTTTCGCGCGCCAAATTCAAATCTAAAATAGACACTTTTCTGACTGTGATGTGGACAAATACAGGTACGAAAGATTCTAACTCTTGTTAATCCACTCTTGTAGAAAGATCTAACAGCTGAAATTTTTAAAATTTTCGTCTCTAGTATTGAGACTTTTGGGGGATAAAGTTTGACCTCTGTTGATAAAAAAAAGCCTCCCTAGCTTTCCTACAGAATCTCTTTTGTTAGTCAGTCGTTCTAAAGGGTAGCCTGCTCGCAGGCGTTGGAGAGTAGTTTTGGGTCGAGAAACGCTCGCTTGGCCGCCATCTTGGATTTGTGACAAAAAAGATGGCGGCCAAGAAAGCAAACTCGCGTTTCTCGACCTAAAACCACAGGTGACCCAGGACAATTGTTTGTGTACTACAACATCGAAGTATTGACAGTAATATAGGGTTTTATATGGGGATTGTGGTAAGGGATGTTTGGACCTGGAAATTTTTAGGAAATTATCAATAAAAGTTACTGAAACTTACCATGTTGTTAGTTGTGGTTGTCCTAGATGCTCATGTGAAGTTTCACGGATTTATCTGCAATTCGCCCCCCATACAGAGAGAAAGACAAGGTGGGAGGCTGAAGCCAAAAATCGGCTCGACGGACCGATCGGCAGAACGCACTTCGCGACGGATTTTTTCACAAAATTCGAATTCCACAACTATAACAAACACACCAGGATCGTAGATATACATGTTACCTGCAGCAAAATCAATAAATATCCTGCAGTTACATACGCGAAGGTAGCAGACCCCGTTAAACTCGCACGACCCCCTTTGTAACGGTCGTTAAAAAGCCGGTGTCGGCACAGCTTTGGACAACCAAAATGGCGGCCGTTAAAAACCAAAATGGCGGCCGTTACCAAAAAGTCCTCAAGGGGGAGGGGGACCTAGCGCAAACTCGCCGAGCGGCTGCTCCCTAGGCCAAATTTGCTACAAATCCATTCTTCTCCAGTAAAAAAAAAATAAATCCCTTTGTTCGGGAGGTAATGGATTTATTTTGGAGACGCACAATCTGATTTGCATGAGTTTGGCATTATTCATTCCTCGACTTTTCGACACATTATTCAGTATTCATGTTTCGGTTTCGGCATGAACGAGACGCCATTTTGTACAAGCACACTTTATTCCAAATATGGTATGTGCCATATAAGGCATGACCATAATAATGATGTAACCGGAAGTACATGCAAGTGCATATAAAGTACAGCTCGTAACATCTCCCTTTCTTACAACAAATGTAAACTCTAATCATGCTATTATCATGAATGTTCAAGTGTCTCTTTGCTACCTATAAAATGATAGCATCAAAAGTTCAACAACAAAAACATAATGCATCAAACTCTTGCATATGTATATCATTAACAGTCTTTATTCTTGGTTTTCAGTTGTCACGTGACTAAATTTATCTCCCCAAATATACTTTGAAATTCTGTATACTCAACAGAACTGTAAAGAGAACACAACATTATGTTTTCTTGGTAAATTTGAGGCTTATTGAGTGTTTTCCGAGCGAAATATATGGAAATGAATCCCCGCCATTTTGTACAATAAATGTATGGAGCCGCCATGTTGGTGCCCAAAGCAGATGAGCACCAACATGGCGGCCAAATTACCAGTTCTCCAAAACGGCTATTTAATGGATCATATCAACAAGAATCTTGTCGGAATGGTAGGATATGAACATTAATAACATTCTAATTTGTCTAGATTGTAAGAATTAAGCAAATTGAGTAAATACGGCACGCTCAATATACTTGACTTGTGTTGCGTGACATTATAAATAGCTTCAGCGATATCTCCGGAACTACGTGGCAGAAGGTGCCGAGATTTGGTGTGCTGACTCCTTCAGTAGAGTTATAATCAACATTGAAAGTACATCTCCGTAGATGTTTTACTTTAGAAGTTAGCATTTTGATGACGTCACGTGAAAACCACCAATACATAGTCTTCGAACCGCTTTGGTTTCCGGATGGTTCGTGTCCGAGTTTTCAGGTGTGTTAAGGCCTGACTTTGGGCTTATACGCGTGCAGAAATGAATTTTGCTAATATCTCGAATACGAAAATAGCTACAGCAATGAAACTTTGCATCAAAGCTACTTCTAGTACTAGCAAAATTTTGACAGTTGATGTTTCCATGGCAACCAAATTAAAGGGACGTGCACAATAATTTTCCTTTTTTGGGACATAACTTAAAATGGGGAACAGAAAACCTCATCCTATTCTGAAAATACCATGGAATTTTCCTTTACTGCATTGATTCCTTCAATATAGCGTCTTTTAAGGCAGACCACCTTGAAAATTAGCGGAGATAGGAGAGAAACTTGGTTGCTAGGGCAACAGTTCACACGATCATGTGACCCTGGACACGATTAAAAAACGCTATTAACTGCAGAAGTTCGTGAAGATTACGAATTTAGGGTCAAAAAGTAGGAAAATTGGCAGTAAGTTTTCCCCGTTTTTGATTGAAAGTAAATTTTAAACGGTACTTACAGATACTATAAAATCGTGTCTCCATAGCAACTTAGTGCATGAAACAGTTAAGGTCGGGGGACGTGTTACTCATACTAAGTTCCATGTCGGTAGCTATTTTGCTAATGTAGTTATTTGCAAAAACTGCTTTTTGCCTTAAGAATCCGCGTATAAGCCCCACCTCCTTTCAAGTCAGGCCTTAACACACCTATCAGCTGCTGCGGTGCTGCTGACTGGTGACTGAGGAGCTGCCTCCGGGCTGCTGTTGTCCTTCGCAGTTTGTACTGGTGATGATGGTGCTACCTCTGACCTGATCTTGTCCTTGGCTGCTTGGACTCTTGGACTGGTGTATGTGACAGTGATGAGGGTAGATCTTCAGTTGACGGTTGAGCACTCGACAATGTTTCTGGTGGCGCTGATGGCTTCAGATGCTGCCTGTTTCTCCTGAGGGTCTGTTTGCCGACTGTGATGAGATACGATCTATCAGACAGCTTTCCTACACACTTTCCAGGCGTCCACTGTTTCGGGTTCTTGGGTGGTTTGACTCGTATATCCTGCCCAACTTCTATCTCGGGTAGCTTCTTAGCTGAACGGTCATGGTAGAACTTGGCATTGCGCCTTCTGAGTATGAGCTTCTCCTTCACTCCCTCCTCTACTTTAGGATACAACAGTGTTGTTGATGTGGGAAGGAGCCCTCTTGTTCTCCTTGACATGAGTCGTTGTGCTGGGCTGGAACCCATGCTTTCTGTAGGTGTGTTTCTCTGATCTAGAAGAGCTAGCCATAGATCTTTACCATCTCTTAGTGCTTTCTTCAACAGTCTCTTTGAAACTTTGACTGATGACTCGGCTTTCCCATTTGATTTGGGATACCCCTGTGAAGACGAGTCGTGCTCGAACTCCCACTCAATCGCGAATTCATGAAACTCATGACTGACTAGCTGAGGTGCATTATCTGTAACAACAATGTCTGGAATTCCATGCCTACTAAACTGTTCTTTCATGAATTGAATCACTGTGTCTGATGTAGTGTCTACTAGTTCACCCACCTCAATAAAGTCTGAGTAATGGTCTATCATTGAAATGTACAGCTTTCCCTTGAGGGTGAAGATGTCTGCACTCAATCTGCTCCACGGTCTGTCCGGTATCTTCTGCCTCTGCATTGGTTGTTTTGCATTTCCAGCTTGGTATTCTGCGCAGACAGAGCATTTACCAACCATTTCTTTCACTTCCTTTGTCATTCCTGGCCAAAAGTCTCTTGAGTCTCTTGCTTTCCGCAGACATGATTCTGCACCTAGGTGACTTGAATGGATGCGCAACAGTGTGTTGGCTCTCATCGCTCTGGGTATGATGACTCGATTGCTCTTGAAGAGAACTCCATTGTGCAGGGTGATCTCTTCCCTGTAATTCCAATAATCACGGACTTGCTCAGGAGCCTGCTCTCTCTTCTCTGGCCAGCCTGCCAGTACGGTATCTTTCAGGGTTTGCAGGACCGGGTCTTGTCCTGTGCACATCTGCAGGTGTGCGAGCCTTTCTGGTTTCACCTGTATGTGTCGGAAAGGGTCTGTATTGTCTAGCTCGACAGCAAACACCTCAAACCGGTCTCTGTCTTCTTCAGTCTTGCGACTTGGTGCTCTGGACAGGTGGTCCGCGAGAAGCATTTCTTTACCTGGCTTATAGCAAACATCAAGGTTGTACCGCTGGAGCTGTAAGAGCATGCGCTGTAGCCTGCTTGGAGCAGACAGGATCGATTTCTTGAAAATTGCCTGCAGGGGCTTATGATCATATGCAGCCTGTTATAGGAATGAATCTTGCTCATATTTTGTTATTACTTGCATGAATAAGGTAATAGTACGTTTTTCACTTGTGGCATTAGTGTTCTGGCATTAGTGATATCGATTGTGGCATTAGTGTTCTGGCATTAGAGTAGTAGATACAACACATGGGTACGGCATGGCAATTTATCGGCAAGGCACGGTAACGGCGTAGCGGGGTATCTGCATAGCAAGGTAACAGTGTACCTAGGCAATAGCATAGCAAAGTAACAGCGTATATAGGTAACAGGGTAGCAAGGTACCAGCATAGCAAGGTAATAGCATAATCAGGTAATAGCATAATAAGGTAACAGCGTAGCAAGGTAACAGCGTGGCAAGGTAATAGCATAATAAGGTAACAACGTAGCAAGGTACCTGCGTAGCAAGGTAACAGCGCAGCAAGGTAACAGCGTAGCAAGGTAATAACATAATAACGTAACAGCGTAGCAAGGTAACAGCGTAGCAAGGTAACATCATAGCAAGGTAACAGCATAGCAAGGTAACAGCGTAGCAAGGTAACAGCATAGCAAGGTAGCAGCATAATAAGGTAAAAGCATAATCAGGTAATAGCATAATAAGGTAATAGCATGAATAAGGTAATAGCATGAATAAGGTAATAGCATGAATAAGGTAATAGCATGAATAAGGTAATAGCATGAATAAGGTAATAGCATAATCAGGTAATAGCATAATAAGGTAATAGCATAGCAAGGTAACAGCGTAGCAAGGTAACAGCGTGGCAAGGTAATAGCATAAAAGGTAACAACGTAGCAAGGTACCTGCGTAGCAAGGTAACAGCGTAGCAAGGTAACAGCGTAGCAAGGTAATAACATAATAACGTAACAGCGTAGCAAGGTAACAGCATAGCAAGGTAACAGCATAGCAAGGTAACAGCGTAGCAAGGTAACAGCATAGCAAGGTAGCAGCATAATAAGGTAAAAGCATAATAAGGTAATAGCATAATAAGGTAATAGCATAATAAGGTAATAGCATAATAAGGTAATAGCGTAATAAGGTAATAGCATATATAAGGTAATAGCATAAATAAGGTAATAGCATAATAAGGTAATAGCGTAATAAGGTAATAGCATGAATAAGGTAATAGCATAATAAGGTAATAGCGTAATAAGGTAATAGCATGAATAAGGTAATAGCATGAATAAGGTAATAGCATGAATAAGGTAATAGCATGAATAAGGTAATAGCATGAATAAGGTAATAGCATGAATAAGGTAATAGCATGAATAAAGTAATAGCATAATAAGGTAATAGCATAATAAGGTAATAGCATAATAAGGTAATAGCATAATAAGGTAATAGCATAATAAGGTAATAGCGTAATAAGGTAATAGCATAATAAGGTAATAGCATAATAAGGTAATAGCATAATAAGGTAATAGCAAGAATAAGGTAATAGCATAATAAGGTAATAGCATAAATAAGGTAATAGCATAAATAAGGTAATAGCATAATATAGGTAATAGCGTAATAAGGTAATAGCATGAATAAGGTAAAAGCATGATAAGGTAATAGCGTAATAAGGTAATAGCATGAATAAGGTAATAGCATGAATAAGGTAATAGCATGAATAAGGTAATAGCATGAATAAGGTAATAGCATGAATAAGGTAATAGCATGAATAAGGTAATAGCATGAATAAGGTAATAGCATGAATAAGGTAATAGCGTAATAAGGTAATAGCATGAATAAGGTAATAGCATGAATAAGGTAATAGCATGAATAAGGTAATAGCATGAATAAGGTAATAGCATGAATAAGGTAATAGCATAATAAGGTAATAGCCGGGTAATAGCATAATAAGGTAATAGCGTAGCAAGGTAACAGCGTAGCAATTCAACAGCGTAGCAGGGTAACAGCGTAGTAATTCAACAGCGTAGCAAGGTAATAGCGTAGCAATTAGAGTTTCCCGGAAAATCACGATCGCGGTTTTCATCGTTTCGCACGTGAGCACCCCCACTTTTCGTCACATTTTCATACATTTACCGTATTTTTGTGTTTTCACTCTTCCCATACATCCTTACTAATGAGCACCCCCACTTTTCGCCAAATTTTCATACATTTACTGTATTTTGTGTTTTCACTCTTCCCATACATCCTTACTAATGAGCACCCCTCTTTTTATGGTCCTGCGCCGCCTATGAAACATGAAATGTTCATCAACCTTTTCTCTTAGGCTTGATGAAATGCGTTTATTCCCGAACGAATTGAGGGTTTATGATTGGGTGCAGCGGGATACCTGTGTACGCGCGAAGCGCTAAAAAGGGTCGCGTGTGTGCAGGCATGAACGACGTAATGCTGTGCTGTAGAGCAGGTAGAGTTAGAGTTTTTATTTACTTAAACACGGTGGTTCTATCAGCGAGAGCCACTGGTTTACATACAAGCTCATTAATAATGCCACACTGCTAAAATTGTATAAGGCTTTTATCCTCCCTCATTTTAATTACTGCTCAAGTGTCTGGCACTTTTGTGAAATGAGAAACTTAGAGAAGCTGGAATCACTCAACAAGCGGACCTTAAGACTTATTTTCAACAATTATAAATGTTCCTATCACGAACTGTTGGACAAATCTGGAACCGTCTCGCTTATTAATCAAAGAATTCAGAACATGATGCTTACTATTTTTAAATGTCTTCACAATCACAGATACCCTCAATATATGAAAGACCTGTTTGCTACCCGCAAAACAAACTATTCTCTTAGGGGCAGCAACGTACTCAGACTTCCTAAGCCTATCACTACAACGTATGGGCTACACTCTTTTAAATATTTTGCTGCATAAATTTGGAACTCCCTACCGGAACGCTTGAGAGGCGAACACACGTTTTCAACTTTTAAGTCTATGCTCAAGCTTCAAGAATTTTCTCTTTAAATGACTGACTGCATTATCTTTATAGCATCTATATAATATTATCGTCTGTTATGTGATCGTTTACATGTTATACTCGGAGATATTAGCTTCTTTACAAGCTACTCTGAAATTCGAGTTTAAATAAAGTTATGTATTGATGTATGTATGTATGTATGTGATAAAAAAAGAGCGGGTCGTTTTCCCGAAATTTTCTCCTTATTGGTAAAATTTTCGAAAACCGAATTTATAACCGACTTTTTACGGAATACGAGCTCGAGCTTTATTCGTGACTACGACGCTATTTCGGATATTCTGCTTGAGATTTTTACTGAACAAATTTGCCAAAACGGGAGGACCGCTTTATCGGAAAGCTTAAAGAGCCTGTTTAATTGAGGGACTAAGCACAAGATTATCAGTGGAAATATGGATGATGTGTCAAAAATATCAGCGCGAAAAGCCGTCAATTCTTCTGCTCCGTTTTTAAAAAGATTCGCGTCCACATTTTTATCGTTTTCTTATTGTTTTCGCCGTTTTCGGTGATCGTTCTCGGCGTTTTAGTGTGGACGATAGCCGTATCCGGAGCAAAAAGTATCCGTTTTCGTTTGAAAACGGTGTAGTGTGTACGGGGCCGTCTTCCACACTAACGCATTTTCGTTTGAATCCGCATACTTTTTAATAAGTTTAGGCCTTCCTTCCACGCTATCACGCTGATCGTTTTCATCGAATCCGTATAAGTTTGAAAACGCTCTCGAAGTGAATAAAAACGAAACCGTATGCATATCGTGTTAGTGTTGACTTATGCATATCGTGTTAGTGTTTAAGGCTGTCCTTGCAATTAGGGGATGACATTAATCATGGCTTACGAAAATTGGTATTTCCTTAATTGTTTAAAGATAGCAATAAAAAAGTACTGCAAAAATATCGTCATCGTGTCTTCAAACCTCTTTTAATTGCTCAATATAGTATTTTAAAATTATCTGTATTTTTTTTAATAAGAAATGAGTGTTTTACTTCGTACTGTAAGAGTATCCTTCTTGTCTCTCGAAAATAACACTCTTATCTCCACGCCTCTATTTACCCATAAAACAGACAAAAGTAATTAAGGTAATGGATGAGGCAACAGTCACCACTGAAATTAATTATTGCATCCCCGCAATCTTCCCCTTGCAATAGCCAGCTAAAATCTGACCCATTACTCTTTCTAACTGAAGGCGCATTCCTGTGATGAACTGCTCTACACGACAACTGAAGGGCAGAGTCTGCGTTTTAAAACTGACCGTGTCTCGATTTCGCAGGGCTCGCGTGTCGTTTGTCGATATTTCGGTTATTTTAGTAAAACCATGCAACGTCAATATTAATTCGAAGTGAAAACAGCGGAAGTCGACATTTTCACTCGTAAGTACTATTTGACTTTATACAGGGGTTGTTGCGGGAATTTCTTAAATTTGCAACGTAAAGAAAACACGAAAAGCGCATAATCTTGTTTCAGAATATTAATACAGAGCATGATAGTTTGATTTTGATGCTATTACCTTATTCATGCTATTACCTTATTACGCTATTACCTTATTATGCTATTACCTTATTATGCTATTACCTTATTCATGCTATTACCTTATTACGCTATTACCTTATTATGCTATTGCCTTATTATGCTATTACCTTATTCATGCTATTACCTTATTCATGCTATTACCTTATTCATGCTATTACCTTATTCATGCTATTACCTTATTATGATATTACCTTATTATGCTATTACCTTATTCATGCTATTACCTTATTCATGCTATTACCTTATTATGCTATTGCCTTATTATGCTATTACCTTATTACGCTATTACCTTATTATGCTATTAACTTATTCATGCTATTACCTTATTACGCTATTACCTTATTCATGCTATTACCTTATTCATGCTATTACCTTATTATGCTATTACCTTATTATACTATTACCTTATTCATACTATTACCTTATTCATGCTATTACCTTATTATGCTATTACCTTATTATGCTATTACCTTATTCATGCTATTACCTTATTATGTTATTACCTTATTATGCTATTACATTATTCATGCTATTACCTTATTATGCTATTACCTTATTACGCTATTACCTTATGCTTTTGCCTTATTATATGCTATTACCTTATTATGCTATTACCTTATTCATGCTATTACCTTATTATGCTATTACCTTAATATACTCCCTTACGAAAAAAAAGCAGTTGCCGCAAGCAGTTGCAGCAAGCTTTCTGCTACTGGTTGCAGCAATTAGTTGCTGTAAGGTTGCTGCAAATGTATTGCAGCAAAGTGATTTTTGGAACTCACAGCAACGTTGCTGCAAGCAAACAGAATAACTGGTTGCAGCAAGATAGTGATTGCTGCAATCTTGCTGCAACTTCACATTATATGAATTACAATGCTGTGCCAACAAAAGACGATCGAGTTCCTTCGAATCTTTACATAACATATTTTGACTTTTATTTATGGGCATGGTTTTACAAACGAATAATGCTAATACAGTATCTACCCATTGACCCGTTGTTGTAATGCACACTCAGCTAAAAAACGTATTTGAGAAACATCATCAATATTTGTTTACGTTTATTTTACAATATCTCATTTCAGATAATAATAATGCTGTTCATTGTTCATGTTAATACTTTTTAGTAGGTATAAAGGGGAATCACTAACGTCATATCATAGGTTGTGTGTAAAATCATAGAAATGAACGTTTCGAGAAACAAGGAATAATAGCGAACAAAGAACCAAACTTTTACAGGTATTCTTAAGTGTAACCGAACTATATTTGCTAATTGTTATGGCTGAAAAATTGCATTTGGTATATTTTGAAGGCCGTTTATACCTTCACTTGATGGAATTTTGCTAATTGTTGACATTCTATCAAGGCGTAACATCTTTTGGTTTAACGGTGTTGGCCGCAAAAGTTAATCCGTGCCGATGCAATACACTCTTTTTTTTTTATAAGAACGTCTAATTTTCAGTTGAGGCTGGGCCGTTCTTATTTTTGAAGCAGTTTGAGGCTGGAAATGTTCTTACACGTCGGAGGCTGAAATATGATAGATTTTATAGAAGGTTACATACCAATGAAGTAAATTACAATATTGAAGGTCGTTATTATTAACACGTTTGATTCTGGATTTTAGAACGTACACTGAAACTAAAATCTATTTTGCTCGTATCTGAGGCTCAGGAATGTTCTTAGCATGTTCTTAAAATTTGGGTAAATTTCAGGCTGAACGTTCTTATAAAAAAGGTTCTTATAAAAAAAAAAGAGTGTAAACAAAGAAACAATTTAACCCAGAGCACGAAAATGTGCCAGGAACGCGATGTTTTCCCGCATATTGATCAGTCTGCCCACACTTTGACGAACGCATCGCAGTCAATAGTCCATGATACTATGATCGCATACACAGTTACCGACCTTATAATACTCGCATTATTTTCCCTTTTGTTGCTTCACATTCAGTGTAGAAGTTGCGTATCCAATAATCGAATAATTCCCTATGAGAGACCGCCGTTAACAGGGAAATCGAATAGTGTCTTTACAGCAAAATTTTCCCCTTTCCGCGGCACTAAATGCACATCCACAGACACCCGTGAATTTTGCCAGTATCTGAAATTGACAGAAAAAAATATTGATTAGGGTCATGGTTTGTCAACAATTATTGCGTCCACAAATCAAAATAGTGTTTTCCTTTTCGTAAAAAATCATTAAATCATCCTGCTAAAAATAATCAAGCCCTGCTAAAACGAAACGCAAATCTCAAATTTTGACCTTATTTGACTGGAAGTAACGCGTAAAAGTTGTTTTAACAGGGTACAACTACAAGCGTTTCAAATGTCATCTCTTTAATAGAGGTAGTTTACTACAACATTCGCAGATCATACATCACTTGCAATAAATGTGGCTAAACCTTCATACACGGAAATTGTAAAAGTTACAACACCGAAAATGGACAATGCCAGCAGACACTTTTTTGGCGAAAACAAAATATTTTTATTAAAGTACTTAACGTTTTCTCTCTCGGATAAATTAAATCACCCACATGTTCACTAAGGTTTGATTGACGGAAGCCAAACCGTGGTTATTGATGTAAAATGATACATGGAAAAACTAAAAGCATTCAGTGACATTAGGGTCACGACTGGGGACTAAAATCCAGTAGCCTCGCTCTCTATCAACGTATTTTGGCGCCAAAACGCAAGATCCCGGTTGTCATTTAATAATGAGAGAAGAAAAATTCATCTAAAGGGTAACAACTTAAAATAATGGCAAAAGAAGTATTTCCTTTTTTCAAAGACCACCTAGTTGCATTCAATCCCAGCAAAAGGTTTGGGCGCCAAAATCCGTTATAAACCTCAGATCACCAATCCTGAATATAAGCAGTATATCTGAGTCAGAACTATGTATCGATATTCGTGATTGTTGATGCAATGTTATATGCCTCTTTTTTACTTTTCACAAAGCTTTGGCAAAGCGAAGGGAAAGTAATTATGATGCCTTACCTCACATCGCCACTAATTTTCTTTCCCCTTGAGCCCGTCTATCTTCACGAAAACTTCCACGTCGCTTTCCTTCCCGGAGTAATTAATCGATGAAAATCGATCATCGGATAGCCAATCGATAAATCGATATTAATCGATCAAATCAGTCAATTAATATCGATTGATATTGGCAATCGATGATTAATCGATAGTCACACGTTGATAATCTTAATTTCATCGATTTCCATCGATTATTATCGACTGTCATCGATTAGCATCGAATTTCATCGATTAACATTAAATTTCATCGACTAATATTTACTAGAAAAGAGGAGCTCTGTTATCAATGAAAATAGTACCCGGCATTACAGCCAACTCTCACCTTGCGGATACGCCAACATTACGGACACCTCGCTATTATGGACAAAAGTTGGACCCCCATCTAAGGCCTACGGTAAATGCCACTCATAGAATGATCACTCATAGGATGCCGCTTTATACTTTATAATCAATAAATATCTATTGCTTTGTATTGGAACGGCATTGCTTCGTCTACTGGTTTGTTCATATTTCTCAATATGCAACAACAGTTTGGAATTCAACGTTGTATTTCAACTTTGATAGCTGTAAATTGATACCCAACTGCAATCATATCAAATAAAATGTTGACAAAATCGGCAGCGCACTCACGTTTTCGTCACTACCGTAAAACAAGGAAGTTTCACGTCCTAGGGTCCTGTCCACACTAACGCGTTTTCAAAAGCATCCGTTTTCAAACTTATACGGATTCGCAGCGTGTTAGTGTGGACGGGAGATTCGGAAAATTTAGCTACACAAAAAGCGATCAGTTTTTTTTCATCGTTTTCATTTTTATCCGGATTCGACCGTCCACACTAAACCGATATGTATGCGGATTCGTTTTTATTCACTTTCTAGTGCGTTTTCAAACTTATACAGATCGATGAAAACGATCAGCGTGTTAGTGTGGACGGAAGGCCTAAACGTATCAAAAGGTATACGGATTCAAACGAAAACACGTTAGTGTGGACAGGCCTACCCTGCGAGCAGTGATTTCCTCGATCCTCTCTTAGGCCGGCGACTAGCGGCCTAAGAGAGGAGGAAATCACTGCTCGCAGGGTAGGACAGGACCTTAGCTCTGAAGAAAACGTTGAAATGCATTTGATTTCGTACATTTTCACGTGCGCGCTTTGTGTTCTGTAATCAAGTACATTGTCCTCTGCCGTTGTCGTCCTCGTTGCCGTCGTCGCATCGTAAGGTCTCTATTGCGGACTCTCCGTAACGAGAGTTGACTACTACTCCCCAACTTAGCCTGCGTAGAAAGCGTTTCCCGTCAGTGTTTCAGAGGTCAGAGAAACGTTTTGCGCGCGGCCAAGTCACAAGTCATTGAATCTCGTATTTGTAAACTCCATGGAAATGCTTGCTACGCAGGCTTCCCCCAACTACTACGGATCCACTACTACTCCATTGCGCTACTCAGATATCCTATATGGAACCTTTTCAGGGTGAATTGAATTCAATGAAAATCGATGCTAATCGATGATGATACTATCATCGATTGCTAATCGATAAAAGGTCACAAATTTGCTGTTCATCGATTAACCATCGATTTCCAATATTAATCGATTGATTAGCATCGATTATTATCGATTAATATCGATTTTCATCGATTATCGGTTTCATCGATTAATTACTCCGGGTTTCCTTGAGTACTTTGGGTTGTCGTTGTATACCAGGTAATTAAAATTCACTTCAGAAAAGCCTTTGTCTTCCGGCTCCATATTGCGAACCATTATGATTCTTTTGGCTTGTTTTTCCAGTGTTTCCATAACTGTATTGCAGTCCGACTAGAGTTTATAAGCTTTTACACTGCAATGATCTCTGAGTCACGCGTTCAATTTGTGAAACAGTAGAAATGGAATGCGTAAACGATATCCGGTTATATTTAAGAGGTCACGTAAGGCACAAATGGAATGCAACAATGAGCCCATATGAAAATGAAGAAACTTTATTTCAGTTACAGCTTACATCTTCTGCTTGCCCTTTCCTTTTATTTTCCTAATAGAATGAATAATTCCATTTTAGCTTTTGGATACAAATTCATTTTCTTTGGTTTTGAAGATTTTAATTGCAGTCCCGGTCCAGTGGTATCATGTTCGTAATTCTTTGGACATGTTCATTACATTGATAACAATCAGGCAAGTTTCACGCAAGGCTCATTTGCTCTGCTCAGCCTTTGGAGTGCTGCAGATGGACAGATGGAGAACCAGAAAACGTGCTTAAACTGCAAATCGACCTGACTCCTTAAATAACCAATGAGTAGAACAAATCGGTGTTTACATCCTCAGCTACGTCAAGCGCTAGAACTTGTGATGTTGTGTTGGTTCGGTAAGCGATCTCATACCGTGTGGAACTAATTAATGTGACGATCGACTGCCGTGGATTTCATGTTTCACCGTTTTATAAACTACTCGAAATGATGTGATTTTATTCCGAGGAATACCTCCATGGCATTGGGTTCATGAATGTCGAGCTTCCCGTATGAAATATTCACAGACACGGACTTGCTATACACTGATTGCGATAATGCAACTCCGATGTAGTGTTTGTACGGGAATTCCCAGACACTGGGGATGTGACTAAGAAAATTAACAATGTGACAAAGAAAATTAACAGGGGAAAATCCCAGTAACTTTGTATCTTGTATCACTAGTTTTGGGTTTGATTAAAGTTATTATCTTATTTTATATGGGTACACTGTTAACTTATTGTAACGTTGCTGCAGCCAGTTGCTGTAAAGTAATCCTGCTGAAAGGTTGCAGTAAGGTCGCCAATTTCGACATTTTTTTGCCGCATGGTTGCACTATCTTCCGGCTACTAATTACCGCAACGTATTACCAATTGCCGCTCAGTTGCAGCAACTTTGCGGCAATGACATTTATTTCATACGGGATTACCTTATTCATGCTATTACCTTATTACGCTATTACGTTATTCATGCTATTACCTTATTCGTGCTATTACCTTATTATGCTATTACCTTATTATGCTATTACCTTATTATGCTATTACCTTATTCATGCTATTACCTTATTATGTTATTACCTTGCTACGCTGTTACCTTGCTATGGCTGTTACCTTGCTATGCTGTTACCTTGCTACGCTGTTACCTTGCTGTTACCTTATTATGCTATTACCTTATTATGCTATTACCTTATTCATGCTATTACCTTATTATGCTATTACCTTATTATGCTATTACCTTATTATGCTATTACCTTATTCATGCTATTACCTTATTATGCTATTACCTTATTATGCTATTACCTTATTACGCTATTACCTTATTCATGCTATTACCTTATTCATGCTATTACCTTATTATGCTATTACCTTATTATGCTATTACCTTATTACGCTATTACCTTATTCATGCTATTACCTTATTCATGCTATTACCTTATTATGCTATTACCTTATTATGCTATTACCTTATTATGCTATTACCTTATTATGCTATTACCTTATTCATGCTATTACCTTATTCATGCTATTACCTTATTATGCTATTACCTTATTCATGCTATTACCTTATTATGCTATTACCTTATTATGCTATTACCTTATTCATGCTATTACCTTATTATGTTATTACCTTGCTACGCTGTTACCTTATTATGCTATTACCTTATTATGCTATTACCTTATTATGCTATTACCTTATTATGCTATTACCTTATTCATGCTATTACCTTCTTCATGCTATTACCTTATTATGCTATTACCTTATTATGCTATTACCTATTACCTTATTATGCTATTACCTTATTCATGCTATTACCTTATTATGCTATTACCTTATTATGCTATTACCTTATTCATGCTATTACCTAATTATGCTATTACCTTATTATGCTATTACCTTATTCATGCTATTACCTTATTATGTTATTACCTTGCTACGCTGTTACCTTATTATGCTATTACCTTATTATGCTATTACCTTATTCATGCTATTACCTTATTCATGCTATTACCTTATTCATGCTATTACCTTATTATGCTATTACCTTATTATGCTATTACCTTATTATGCTATTACCTTATTCATGCTATTACCTTATTCATGCTATTACCTTATTATGCTATTACCTTATTATACTATTACCTTATTCATACTATTACCTTATTCATGCTATTACCTTATTATGCTATTACCTTATTATGCTATTACCTTATTCATGCTATTACCTTATTATGTTATTACCTTATTATGCTATTACATTATTCATGCTATTACCTTATTATGCTATTACCTTATTACGCTATTACCTTATGCTTTTGCCTTATTATGCTATTACCTTATTATGCTATTACCTTATTCATGCTATTACCTTATTATGCTATTACCTTAATATACTATTACCTTATTCATGCTATTACCTTATTACGCTATTACCTTATTCATGCTATTACCTTATTCGTGCTATTACCTTATTATGCTATTACCTTATTATGCTATTACCTTATTATGCTATTACCTTATTCATGCTATTACCTTATTATGCTATTACCTTATTCATGCTATTACCTTATTATGTTATTACCTTGCTACGCTGTTACCTTGCTATGGCTGTTACCTTGCTATGCTGTTACCTTGCTACGCTGTTACCTTGCTGTTACCTTATTATGCTATTACCTTATTATGCTATTACCTTATTCATGCTATTACCTTATTATGCTATTACCTTATTATGCTATTACCTTATTATGCTATTACCTTATTCATGCTATTACCTTATTATGCTATTACCTTATTATGCTATTACCTTATTATGCTATTACCTTATTACGCTATTACCTTATTCATGCTATTACCTTATTCATGCTATTACCTTATTCATGCTATTACCTTATTATGCTATTACCTTATTATGCTATTACCTTATTATGCTATTACTTATTCATGCTATTACCTTATTCATGCTATTACCTTATTCATGCTATTACCTTATTATGCTATTACCTTATTATGCTATTACCTTATTATGCTATTACCTTATTACGCTATTACCTTATTATGCTATTACCTTATTATGCTATTACCTTATTATGCTATTACCTTATTATGCTATTACCTTATTATGCTATTACTTTATTCATGCTATTACCTTATTCATGCTATTACCTTATTCATGCTATTACCTTATTCATGCTATTACCTTATTCATGCTATTACCTTATTCATGCTATTACCTTATTCATGCTATTACCTTATTATGCTATTACCTTATTATGCTATTACCTTATTCATGCTATTACCTTATTCATGCTATTACCTTATTATGTTATTACTTTGCTACGCTGTTACCTTGCTACGCTGTTACCTTGCTACGCTGTTACCTTATCATGTTATTGCCTTGCTTCGCTGTTACCTTGCTACGCTGTTACCTTATTATGTTATTACCTTGCTACGCTGTTACCTTGCTACGCTGTTACCTTATTATGTTATTACCTTGCTACGCTGTTACCTTGCTACGCTGTTACCTTATTATGTTATTACCTTGCTACGCTGTTACCTTGCTATGCTGTTACCTTGCTACGCTGGTGCCATGCTGTTCTGTTTGCTATCTATGCAGTACTATTGATTAATCCAATTGACCTTGTGGCAATAATGTCAAGTTAATGGACATAATGTATTGCTCTGGTACCTTGCTCACGAGAGTAAGAACAGAAAATGGACGTTTTTTATTCCTATTTTAGGCACGGTATACTTATGATCACTCTCCACGGTTATCTTATCTCTGTTTGCAATGTACTGGTGGAACCGCTGACAACCAAATACGATTGCCAAACACTCTTTCTCGATTTGGGCGTAATTTCTCTGAGTTGGTGTAAGCGTGCGTGATGCAAACGCGACTGGCTGTCCATTCTGTAGAAGTGTGGCACCGAGCCCGCTCTCACTGGCATCGCACTGTAAGGTTGCTTCTTCTTTTGGGTTGTAGAACTTTTAAGGACTGGGTGGCTTATAACAAGCTTTTTGACTTCCTGGAACGCCTCGTCATGCTGGTGTGACCATAGGAACTGGGCGTCCTTTGCTGTAAGATCACGCAGCGGTTGCACAACATCAGATAATCTGGGGAGGAACTTAGAAAGATAGCTCACAAATCCCAGTAGGGTCATCAATTCCTTCTTACTTGTTGGTTTGGGCATTTCCTGGATAGCTGACACCTTTGCTGGATCTGGCTTAAGACCATCCTTACTGATGATGTGTCCCATGAACGTCACTTCAGCTTTCCTCAAGTTCATCTTGTCTTTGTTCAGCTTCAACTTCACCTCACTTGCTCTGGCAAGTAGTCCCCTGAGGTTCTGGTCATGGTTGATTTCTGCTTCCTGCAGTGTGTCTCCATAACCTACAACTAAAATATCATCACGTAAGACTTCAACCCCTTCAAGATCATCAAGTTTCTCGTGCAGTTTACACTCAAATTCTTCTGGAGCTACGCTGACTCCCATGGGCATTCTCAAATAACAAAAGCGTCCAAAAGGAGTCCAAAAAGTAGTCTTCAAGCTACTTCCTCGTCTAGTCTGATCTGGTAGAAACCATCTTTAGCATCTAAGGTACTGAATACTTTAGCATTAGCTAGCCTGGGGAGAATTTCCTCGAGTGTGGGCATTTGGTACTTAGGTCTCAGCAGTGCTCGGTTCAAATCTTTAGGATCTAAACAGACTCTGATTTTGCCATTGGGCTTGGTGACTATAACCATACTGCTAATCCACTGTTGGTTCAGACACTTTCTTAATAATTTTCTTCTTTTCAAGCTCTGCAATTTTAGCTTTAACTTTATCCTGAAGTGCTACTGGAACACGGCACGGTGTGTGCTGAACTGGCTTAATATCTGGATTCAGGACAAAAACTGAATTTCCTATGTGCCCTACACCGTGAAAGACATCATTGTACTCATTTACAACTGTCTCTTTGGTAATGTTGGATTGACCCACACTCTCTACTTTGTTGACATCAAGCTTTAACACTCCCAATTTCTTGCAACTCTCAAAGGAAATTAATGGCTTGCCACATTTCTCGACTACTTGGAACTGGAGCATATGTCTCTCACTCCGGTGTTGGACAATAAAGCTAATCTGACCCAGTGGTTTCATTATTGAGCCGTCAAACAGTCTGAGCTTAGCAGGACTACGTTCTAGCTGTGGTTGCCCTGATTGCAACATTTTGCAAACAAAAGTCCAGGTTTGCAAAAACCTGTTTCCCCTTGCTGCTTACGGTTGACAGAGATTCTATCTGAAACAAGGATTCTCCCGAATCTGACTCTGAACTGGTATCGCTTTCTTCTAAAAGGACTTTCACTTTTTCTTTCTTTTGTGCTTTTCCTTTACAAACTGAAGCGAAATGAATTTTTTTCTTGCAGTAATTGCATTCCTGACCAAATGCGACACAGTCCTCTCTTTTTGCATGGCGCTTTAACTGACCACAAAAATCACACTTTTACTGCTCTCGCCAGATTTCTGTTTTGGGGGTCCTGAAGTTTTGCCTTTTGCCTTTTCGCCCCTATCACGATTGCCTTTTGCGCCCCTGGCTTTTGATTTCTGCAGTTTGAGCTTATTTACTTCTTCTACTGATGGCTTTGAAATATGCTTGAATTGTTCACTAGCCGTTTCGCTCGCTTTGCAAAGGCCAAGTGCTTTATCTAGGGTCAAACTTTGCTCCCTTAGCAGTCTTTCTTTCAAGCTTGCATCTTTTACTCCAATTACTAAACGGTCTCGAATCAGTTCATCCGTCAGAGAGCCAAACTCACATGTGGAAGCTAAATGCCTCAAATTATTGATATATGCATCAACAGTCTCGTTAGGCAACTGAAAAGAGCTGTTAAATTTGAATCTTTCAAACACTACATTCTTCTTGGGTCTAAAATATCCCTCCAGTGCAGTTAGAACTTCATCAATGTCTCTCGACTGTGCTTCAGAAAGACCTAAGTTCTTCAAAATCTGTAAACACTCACGACCCATAACAGACCTTAAAGTAGCTAATCTGACCTGAGATTCTTGACTTTTCAAACCTGTGGGACTTCGTAGTCTTCCCAACGCTGTTTTAAAAAATCCCAGTTCGAAGGAAGGTCTCCTTGGCAAACCATTTTCTCTGGAACTGGTAGGTTTCGGGGTCTGAATGAACTCGCATGTCCACTCGCTTGAGCCATGTTATTCGAGCTTGTCGATCGGCTCTGCGACGGCGTTGGCGGTACTTGAACGGTCTCAGGATCGCCCATCACTTTATTTGTGGTTTCGGATGTCTTTTTCAGTCCTTTCTACTGCCAGAAAGCTGAAAAAATCCCGCTTCAAGACACCATGTTTCGGTTTCGGCATGAACGAGACGCCATTTTGTACAAGCACACTTTATTCCAAATATGGTATGTGCCATATAAGGCATGACCATAATAATGATGTAACCGGAAGTATATGCAAGTGCATATAAAGTACAACTCGTAACAATTCATTTGTTCGTAAGACCCGTCATTCATAATTCATTATTCAGCGGTCCTGCAAATACTTCAAAGTTTAAACATGAAGTCGATCGTTAACCTGAGTTCAGGTGCTCCGCCCTGCGGCCTTTGGCCGCTAAGGAGCTCCGCTAGTAGTCCATTGGGCGCGCCAATGACCCCTAAAATAGTTTTTTTAGTATCAACTGGAGGGACCAGGATTCTTTTAAATCTACGTTTATATTGAAGTTTACTACAGTTACTACAAAAATCAATGATACGCTTTATTATCGGTAGCTTTCTTGGTGATGACCTGAATTTTGTGGTGATGACCTTTTTGAATGAAGTTTTTTGGGGGGAGGGGTCTCCTAAACATCTTGCCTCCAATCTTCGAGTGGGAGAAAGAAGGTCGCTTTTCAACCATCGTGAGAATGTTAGAAAAAGTAAGCTCTTATACACGCCGGGTTCTTACTGTATTCAGGTTCAGCTGCTGTCCTACCAAAATTCTACCTCTAGCGCGCCAACAGCTCGGGGATTAAAACAAGACTTGCATTGCTAAAATAATAATTTGTCTCGTTTGAGCCTAATGTTCGAAAATGTGAGCGAAAAAAGGACGCGCGGTCAAGCCCTCGAGTTTCTCTTCCTGAAATCTCTACTGAACTCAAGCGCCCTCAGAAAGTTACCCCTAACTCATCAAAAGTTTAATGTCAAGCAGAGTATAGTTTCCTTCGGAAAACAAAGGTTGGACAAAGGTACTCTTGCAAGAGGGGTGCAGCAGCGGTGACAAACAAAATGAACTGCTGCGCGTTTTGTTGTACTTGCTAATAACGTGTTTGTAAACGGGGCTTACTGCTCGAGTCCGTTATTTTGCCCCACATCTGTTCCTTAGTCATTTTACAGATTAGAGCGATAAGGAAAGGTAACGCCTTTCTACAAATATAGCGCAAGACATCTCCATGCAAGGGGAAGGAAGGCAATTTTGTCTTGCACCTTTGTCTAATCGTTTATTCTACGATAATTTAAAGGAATGGTCAAGCTTATTTTCTTTTCAAGAGCAGGACAGCCTTATTAGAAGAACATTACTAGACATTCATTTTAAAAACGAGAACCATTTTATTTTGTTATTTCATTATAAACAAAAATGAACATAGTACCGATAGAAGCTACTGGCGGTCATTCTATTTAAAAAAAGTTAGTAACCACTTTTTACTAACGCGCCTTAAATACTCAGTTTCATAAAACTACACATTGTAAGACGTTAAATCGTTTTTGTTCCGAAGAAATAGCACTTTCGACGTCATTTTCTAAACGTATGTCATCTAGGGCTATAAACATTCGATCATGATTCCATTTACAACAGAAATGCATCCTGCGCGCGATCCCAGGGTCGCTCATGCGAGGTTCCAGTACTGCGCCAATAAGCCTAGGTTTTGGGTGTCAATGCCAGGCTACAAGACGAGGTAAAACGAGTCACGCGCTGTCAAAGGTTCAATGCGGGTTTGCAAATCGTTCTAAATTCAATAGCAATTTAAATGTAATGTTCTGAAATGTGACCTCATCGACTCTTGCTAATGGCGCGATGCAATTTTCAAAAAGCCCTTCGATTGGGTGAATCTAGCGCATGCTCATTCAGGACATTCAGAATGCACTGGACCCCTGAGACATCGACCTTTCTGCGAGCGCGCGCAGAGTCCAGGTCTGGATTCGATTGCACTCTGTCCAACACCAGCTACAAATCGAGTCAGGATCTTCTCTTTGTGTTTTCTCGAGTATGAGGAAAGCGTAACTGGAGGCGAATTAAGACGAACATGAATACTTGTCCTTGCCACAACTGTTGATTACACAGATATGCTAGAAAAAGAGAGAAGCAGTAAGTGTGAACAAAATCAAACACGTCAAGCGCCAAGAATCATAAAGCGCTGTTCATACTGATGTCATCCATTGTTATTAATATGCCAATCGATTGGTTCAATCTACGGTTGCCACATTACATTCTCATCGTCCAATTGCTGGCTTGCACGTGACGTCATTTGGCAGCCATGTTGGTGTACAGGAACAAAAGAAAGTTCATTTGTTGCTCTTTGTTCTGTACACCAACATGGCCGCCGCGCTTTTGTGATTTTATTCCCATAGGAATGAGTGCAACCCAAGAATACTCCAAATCGGGCCGATTCGTCAAACCGGAAGCCAATTCGAACAATCTTATTTCAATGGCACTTTGCGACTTTGTGACCTCTGCAAAAATTTCTTTTTGAAGGATTGGCCTTGCACGTTTTCTTTTAGGTGCAATGCCTCTCATCTCTGTGCCCAAAATTTGATTGCCGGCTTGGGCTACTAGTGTTAATGCTATCTGCGCTTGGGTCGTGTTTTGAACCTTGTGGTTCATCGTGGATAGAGAAAATAGACCAGTTTCGATATATCAATATTTTTGCTTGAGTCCGAGGCCCAGGGGAATAGATCAAAAGAAACCGTATCGGCATCGAAAAATGAATAATTATTCCCCTAACCCTCGTATTCAAGTTGGAATTTTAATAAGCTCATATACTCCACTATTAAGTCTATAACCGATCCGAAAATCTGGTCGCCAACATGAAAATCCAAATTACAATACCTGGAAGTGCTATCAGTAAAATCATTCTACTTACATTGAGATCCCTGAAATACTCATTATAGTCCTACAAATGACAGACATATCAGCTTTAAAATGAGAATGTTCTAAACCTCAGAATCCTTAGCATGTGGCAACGCACAAAACACGGCCATTTCAAGTGTCTACTTACAAGTGCGTATCCTACAACGAATCTGTCTGGGATCTCAAAGCCAATATCTGTAAAAAAAACATATCACTATTTGCAACGAATAAATATATGTTATTTACCAGCTGGGAGGTCCGTATAGGGAAAAAACTGTGACCAAGGGCTGGGTCAACATTTTCCAGGCCGAAGTCACAGTTTTTTCCCTATACGGACCGACCTAAAGCCGGGAAATAACTTATTTATTTTTTCCAACTCTAAAATTTTATTTTCCCGATGAAAACAAGCGCGCGCAAATGGTCTTGAAGGTTAGTGAGGTACGACTTGTGTTGATTGGAGAAACATAGCTCATGTTACCGGCGTTTAAAAATGGAGGCATAGCAGCTGATGACGCCATTGGGGTATTGTCTTGAGTGCCAAACACAACAGAGCAGTACCATGTCAAAGTGAAATAAAACTCATAAGAAATTAAGAGTTATTGTATTCAAGAAATCTGGTTACTCAATCCTTCAGTTTTTTTTATCAAAGTGATAATTTACTTTTGAAACAGAAAAAAGAAAATGAATGGGAAATAGATGCCTTCAGAGAAGGAACAAGAATCCAACTTACAGTCAGGTCGGTAGCCAACACTTCGTACATTACGCTTCACCAACAAACTGTAACATAAAATATTTTAAGCCATGCTAAGCATAAATCCCATTTTACACAAGTTAGAGCAAATTTCAGGTGACTGCATCTTCTTCAGCCATACCTGACAACTTTCACACTTGCTGGATTGTACTGTCTGATTGTGTTGAGAAGTTTCACCATTGTGGCCCCGGTGTCTATAATATCCTACAGAGAGTATGAATACGATACTCACTACTACTAAAATACTACTACTTTTTTCTAGATTTTAGTCAAGGCCTGACCCAGCTTTCCACCAGGCAAAACCCATGCACTAATAATGGCCTGTCCTTTACATACAGCAAATATGATTGACATGAACTGTAAAATTATGAGACCATCTACACAATTTTCTCTATGTTTGGTGGTCTTACCGCCATTACCACCCAACTAGCATAACGCTGTCACACCCAACTAAACACAGCAAAAAGACAGTTTCAAGAAGCAGATTCAAGTTAGAGCTATCCCTATAGGGTCTGGAAGGTCCGTTTATCTTACCTCCACAATTAGAACATTCTGAAATAGAACAAAAATATACAGTTTAGCCTGCACAGCAAGCATTTCCACAAGAGTTTTAGGGTCAGAGAAAAGCCCTAAAGTATGAGAGATTTTGGATGATTTTGCCACATGCTCGCACATTTCCCTGACCTTTGAAACCCATGGGAAACGCTTGCTGCACAGTCTGCTATGACATGAACATGAGAAGTATTAAACAGGTGTAAGGAAAACAAAAGGAGTGCATGTTTGATTTCAGGTGAAAACTGTTCAATGAACAATTATTTAATACTTAAAGGCCCATCGCCAACGACAATCCTTTGCTCGCCGAGGTACATATCCTCAATAACAGAATACGTTCTTTATAGTGATACTCAAAACAAACTTTTTTAATCTTGCCATTTTACAGATTAATGCAGTTTTTATTAGCTATTAAGCTCGCAAAGGAAGGTGGTTGGCAGTGGGACTTTAAGATAAAAATACTTAAATATGTGACAAATAAATCTACAGGTTCTAGATGTCAGCTCGTCATGGCAGTACCTTTCCTTTTAATGACTCTAAGTTGTCTCCCCCTATAACTTTCACTTCCCCAGTAGATCTATCATCCTGTAATATACAGAGCACAAGGAAAATCATCAAAAATCAAGGTGTACGTCATGTAGAAATCAATATCATTTGAGATTCAAATGTGCATCTTTTGCCATTGTTTTGAACAGATTTGAAAATTGTGGAGCATCACCACTGAGCATCCCTGAAAATCCCTTACAAACAAGAACAAAAGAAATGTTAAAGGGACTTGTAGTTGTTGATCTGGTGTTTGGCAATATTTTCGTATCACAGAGCTCCCAGAATGGTCTTCTGATGGGGGAGACTGCTGTATGCACCAGATGCTATACAGGAGCCATTGAGAAGAAAACTTTCTGCCAATGCCCCAATGTTCAAAATAAGCGAATCAGTGAAGGCTCTCAAATGTTTGTTCACCAAAGAACCTTTCCTGCAAGGTGAGGAGATAAGTAGCTCTCAGGGTATGAGAATGGGCATGGTTAAACCCCAACCTAACAAACACTGGCCCTGGGACTCGTGGAAAGTTGTCCAGATGAGGTTGTCATTATTAGAAAAAGTATATTATATTTTTTCCCTGTTTGGGCCAATTGCGGGCTCAAAGAGATTAATTGCTCGACCGATATGCATAAGCCAATCATTTCAGTTAGTACCTTCTTTTGATAGCGTTTGTTAACGCATGTCAGTCTTGGTAGTTTATCTCTCTTAATTTTCCTGCCCACCTGCCCTGGGACTTGTTTGTATAGAGGGCGGCAGAGAAGTTTATTTATACCAGATTCATAAAATTGCTTCCCGATATTTTGGGCTTTTCAATAAACTTCCCTGTTTATAACCGGATTCATAAAATTGTTTCCCGTTTGTGCTTTCAATAAACTTCCTTGTGCCAAAATGAATAAGTGGAGTTTGTTGTTGTTATGTGTTCAGTTGGGAAATTTGGAGGTCGTAATCTACATCTACCTATACCTCATAGCTTTTAAGCCTGATGAAATCTACAGACATAGGAATTGATTCTTCTGCAAAAAAATCAACAGCAGCTGAATTAAAACATGCAACATCAAGACAATCTTACTTCTTATACAATGTGTGGTGTCAGAAAATATCCCCCCCCACAGAAGGGTGTTGAAAGTGACTTCCTTCCATGGGGGGGGGGGGTATTTTCTGGAACCACGCAATGCATTTTAACCTACAGTCAAATTTAAGTTCCCCTTTTTCAGGAGATTTTTCCATACAACATTTGGGGCAAGGACAAAATGCTGACCCCAGCTCCATGGACCCCTAGTCCATGGAGGCCCTGGTGGACTAGTCCATGGACCCCCCACTTTTAAGACGTATTTTTAGATGAAAAAAAAACATATTAATGGAGATTCTCAATCTATATTATAATATTTATTTTAAGCCGTTTGAAAAGGCTCCGAGGTGGAAAGTCTGTTGAGCTAATTACTACCACCATGGATGTGATATGTATCACTCCACAGGGTTCATGAGGAGCTTTGAGCCTCTTGGATTAGTAATACAAGCAAGGCTTTCACACCTATGCGGTTCTTTGAAGAGACATGTTAAAAGCTCATCCGTGGATAATGTCCACTGGCTAATTACAACACTGTTTTTTGTTTCATACATACACTACCAGCAAAAAGAAACTGGAACGAAATTCGACGAAATTCGGCGAAATTCGACGAAAAACGGCGAAATTTTAATGACACCGAACTTTCCTCGAAAATTCGTTCAGCCTATTGTTCGAGACCTCGAATTTTCGATGCGAATTTTCGAACCGATATTTCGCGCACCGAATTATCGCTCATCAAATTTTCGCTGAGAATGTACTGCCAAAGTGCGAGAAATGTACTACCCACTGCTGTGCATTAATGAGGTTCTATAAACTGTTATGCAAGTATTCGCATGTATTGAATCTGTATTCGTACTACGCCATCCTGTATGATGAATAAACTTATTTCATTCTAGAGTACTTAACTTACCAGGTGGATACGAGGAAGCTGTCTTCGTGAAAATCTTGAAATGTGATGCGCAATGCTCGCTTCCGTACTTTTTAACTATTTTATAATCCAAAGATTCCATACAATCACAATTAATAAGCCACTATAGTAAATCTAGAAGCCGCTGGGTTTGCTGGAGGTTGTGGAACTTGCGGTCTGCTCGCGAAGTCACGTCATGCGACACGTGTGTGAAGCCGAACTTGTTTCCAAGCCGTATTTACGCGAATCACTATAGCAACCAAGCGCAAAAAGGGGCGAGAACAAAGGTTCTGCATGTTGAATAAAATTAAACAAACAATAGCTGTTCACCAGCAGTTGGAACCGGTTCTCACAATGTTGTGTTCATGAAATATAACTGCCTTACGGATTTGCGCGTTCTCAGTTTTTGCGAAATGTTTTTGTAGTAAATCTTAACTATTGCGGATCTCTTTCTCTTTGGTTTTAGAATATAAAATCTCTAATAAACAAATCAAAAATTATGTTTTTCATCTCTTAATTTTAGCGCATTCCACGGACTTGCGTTTCCAAGACAACGCACGCGCTCTTTGACTTTTTCACGCCTGAGTGTCTCGCATAAAATGCGCATCGCAATTTAAAATCAACAACAACTAGAACTAGTAAAGAGAAATCGTCATTTATTGATGCTATAAACTGCAAATAATCGTCAGTCTTTCCACGAGATGGAGTCGCATTTCTCTAGCGGCTGCTGAAAAGAAAAAGACAAGCACTCGAAAACAACGAGTGACTTTTGAATATTATCATTAGAATATCACAAAAAGTACTCGCGGGCCTAATAAACGAGTCAAGAATTATCTAGGTTCACGAGCGGGGTTAAGTTTTAACTTACCTACTGTGACTTATAAGGTAAAATCACATCAAGCGTACTTTTAATTTTGAATGGCGTTGTGTCACGGCAAGCAAATCAAGTGTACATTTTTCAGGTTAATTTACATCGAAAATTCAAAGGCCATCTCCGAAAATTCGAAGATAAATTTTTCGCAGCGCGAAATTCAACGAAGAAAGTGCGAAAATTTGGAGCGAATTTTCGAGCGATATTTCGTTTGAACAAAGAGCGAATTTCGTCGAATTTCGTTCCAGTTTCTTTTGCTGGTAGTGTAATATCAAAAATAACCTGAACAAAGAACATATCAAAAATACTGAACAAAACCGTCGTTTTTGAAACACTTGCGACCAAATATTCAAAACATTTTATTAAAGCAACTAATATTCTACACTCAAGAGAGGATCTCCCGTAAAACGGCTCTTCAGGTTTATGATTCAGATGTGGGACATAACAAATTACACATCTTTATTACAAAATGAAATGCTGAAATTCTCTCACTGACATAGCAGAATAGAAGTGTCGCTGATATCGCCAAACGGGGTTCATTTTCAGATGGAAAATTATTTAAAGTAAAGCTTTTCGCATTGAGCTTTGCTGGAAATTATTTGATGCGTGATTGGAATTTTATCACAGACATTCAAGTGTCCAGGTGATAATATGATTGTGATATCGCCAAACGGGTATATTTCTCAGATGCAAGAATATTTACAAATTACAGCTTTTTTGCGCTGACTTTGTTGAAAATTATTTACGTGTAATTGGAATTTTATCACAGACATACAAGTGTCCAGGTGATATAGCCAAACGGGTATATTTCTCAGATGCAAGAATATTGACAAATTGTTTGGTTCCAGAAAATATCCATCCCCCCCCCCCCACGGAAGGGTTTGGAAATTCCAGAGGGGTGGGGGGGTCAAAGGCCTAGGAAATTCCAGAGGGGTTGGGGGGTCAAAGGAGATAAAGAAAAATCCAGATGGTTTGCAAACTGCATTCTTGTACCGAGTCAGAAACGCGCTCAGTTTTGCGTGAATGTTTGTTTTTCGGTGAAAAGACGTTGTTCACACTTTCTACAATAAATTAATCACATTTAATATAGTAAAATTAACTTCTGTGATTTGACATTTAAAAATCCCTCTTTTCTCTGAAGCGAAACTGCTATTAAGAAGCATTTTCGTTGTCTATCCTCTGCACAAAGTTCGTCGAAGGGATGTATACACGTTCGAGAAAACTAGTTATTTGCACCTAAAGAAACTGCGATTTGGCTTTCTTGTCTTAAAGCCCAAGTATTCAAAAATGTATTTCCTGAAAAATGTATTTTTCTGTCTAAAAAGTTTGTGCATTGGTGTTTGTTGTACACATGAAATTCTAAAAATGCGTAAACGTTGGGGTCTTGCCCAGTTCATCTTTTTTGCCAAGAACGCAATATTTACGCAAATAGCAACACTCTTAAACTTCTAAGTTTAAAACGTCGAAAGCTACATATTTTGCACTGTTTGCAATTACTAAATGCCTAAAGCATGACCAGAAAATATTGTTACAACTATTTGGAACGCGCTTTCGCAATTATACTCCATATACTCCATACTCAGTCAATTTCGACGTTTTTCCCGACATCGAAATTTCCAGAGGGGGTGGGGGTAAAATTAATATGTGCGGAAATTCCAGAGGGGTGGGGGGGTCACAAACAGGTACCCAAATCGGAAATTCCAGGGGGGTGGGGGTGGGGGTCATTTCTGAACCGCCTTCCGTGGGGGGGATGGATATTTTCTGGAACCACACATTACAGCTTTTTCACGTCATGAACTTCGATGAAAATTATTTGATGCATGACTGGAATTTTATCACAGACATACAAGTGTCCAGGTGATATTGCCAAACAGGTATATTTCTCAGATGCAAGAATATTGACAAATTACAGCTTTTTCACACGAACTTCGACGACAATTATTTGATGCATGACTGGAATTTTATCACAGACATACAAGTGTCCAGGTGATATCACCAAACAGGTGTATTTCTCAGATGCACGGATATTGAAACAGTAAGTCGGTATTCCGTCAAAGGAATCATTGATTACTATAAGTACTCTACAAGCCTCTCGCAGCTTCACTGCGAGAAATCAGTTCATTTTCTTGAACTTAGTGTTTACGAAACCTGTATGAAAGCTATGAAAATCTAAAAATATGAAAAAGCAGTTACCTAGACCACCATAACGATTCAGGCAGCAATTCTATTTCAGAGCATGCTTTAATAGACATGCTCCACTGGAAGATTATACGTGGACAAATGGCTTAAAATATTATAATATAGATTGAGAATCTCCAATATGTTTTTTTTTTAATCTAAAAATCCATCTAAAAAATTTTTTGACGCGGGTCCATGGACCACTAGTCCATGGGGGGGATCCATGGTCTAGTCCACCAGGGGTGGACTGGGGTCAGCATTTTGTCCTTGCCCATACATTTGCTGTATTTGCTGAAGGAAATGTCCCTATATTTTCACTATAGCCCCCCCCCCCCCCCCCCCCCCCCCCCCCCCCCCCCCCCCTTCTGAAATTTCTGGAACCGCCCTAAGCTAAGAAAACAAAATTCTGTGAGACTGGCCTCCACAGCGGCCACTGTATTACCTCAAGTCTGGCCAGGTTGTTTTAACTCTGTGAGATTTTATCCAACCAATACCAAACTTTAGATGTAGAGAACTCATTAAGCTTAAAAATTTTTGACTTAACAAATTTTGTGGGAAAATGATGTCATAAAATGCTCATTAAAATTTCAAAATCCAAATTAACAGAAAACCTTTGCATAATATCTTGTTTCCTTCTGGAGATATGATGTTTTGAAGTTTGGCATTTCTGCCATTTTTTACAAAAATAGAACAAAATGGCGGGAAATCGAAACTTTGAAAGCCATAGCTCCTCAATAGATTAAGATATCTCACTATTTTTTTTTCAAATTCAAAGCCTACTTATTAGGATCTTTCATTTCATACTCTTGGAAATGTCCAATTCCAATTTTGAAACTTGAATGAACATTTATTTTGATGACATCATTTTCCAGTCAAAATTCAATATTGGAAATTCTAGAAAGAACAAGTTTTTAAAGCTTGATGAGTTCTCATTACATGTGCAATTTGGTGTGGATCGGATAAGATATCTCACAAAGATATAAGAATGTGGCCAGAATCGAGGTATTACAGGGCTGCCACGCTCTACTAAATCTGAGATTTTGAGAATCAACAGCAAAAAATAGCTTTATGATTGCAATATCACTACAGCCGTAAATGGCTATTTATAGTTTTTGTATTGGAAAGCATTCAGATTTGTCATGGATTTGTAATTGTGCCTTTGTTATCAACTCTTACAGAAAAAATACCTCATCATATTCTTGAGGTTTAAGTTACAAGAAGTTGTTCAGTGTTGAAACATGACCCCCACCCCCAGAAAATATACCCCCCCTCCCACAGAAGGGTGTTGAAACATGACCCCCACCCCTCTGGAATTTCCAGTGGGGGAGGGGGAACCACACATTCAACGTTTTGATAAGATGTAAGCACATAATAAAACATACCAGAGTTAGCATTCATTGTCCTGATGTAATCCATTAAATCTGCAAAAAACTGATATCCTCCTTTCAAAACACATAGTCCAACCAGTGGACCACGCATCTCCCTGCAGATATTTCTTGCAAGACGCTCCGTCCTAAGTTGATCAGAGTAAACTTAGAATAAGATGAAATTAACCTACTCTATTGGATAAATGTCCTCGTTACTCAGCATGGGTTCATCATTGGCAAAACAATACTGTGTGGTTCCAGAAAATATCCATCCCCCCCCCCCCCCTCATGGAAGGGTATTGAAAAGTGCCCCACCCCCCACCCCTCTGGAATTTCCAATCCCTTCTGTAGGGGGGGGGGATGTATATTTTCTGGAACCACACAATATATAAAATGAAAACAATATACAGAGTATGATATTGAGTCAGAGAGACAAGAGACAAAATTTCATGGATGTGTGTTTCCAAAATCCAAAAAACATCCATACTCCCCCCTCCCCCCCCACAGAAGGGTGTTGAGAAATGACCCCCTTCGGCGAATGTATGAAAAGTTCTCTAAATGTGCGGGGACTTCAGGCCACCAGCCCTTCCACTCTGCTGGCAGAAGAATTCAGTTATTTCACATGACATGCACTATATGCAAACAGTACCTGTCATTAATGAGTCCCTTAGGAATCATGACATGCTCTAAATCCCCCTCGTAGTGTTTAGGAATGCAGAACATCTCCAAAGGGTAGCCTTGGTATTCATCAGGTATCTATAACAACAGGGTATGATAGCTAAGTATGTAGGCCATTCTAATAACAAACCCTAAAAGATACCATATTTGACAAAAATCAAGGGTTCCTTTTATGAGGCCGGCCTGGTTGAGTTCAGTCCACGGTAAAAAAAAACACTAAATGAGTCCGGACAGAACAGTGACCTTTTGCCTTTGGTAGACTATTTCTGTTGCTGAACGTTCAAACCCATTTTATCATTACAAAACTAAGAGTTCTCCGACCCTTGATAATACATATAATAGAGTAAATACTGATAGTAACTACCAACCCAGACGCATGATAAAATATGAGACTGATATCGGAATAACAGCGCGCCTTTCGCATTGATTTGTTTTCCCTTGACCACATGGCGAGCGTTTAGTTTTACGAAATGGATTTGATGATTTGCACACAGTGGCAGATAAAAACCACGAGCTATTACCATGACAGCCCAGGAATAATACAAGTTAATCCACTAGCCATTACTTACTGATATGTACTGCTGTTTCTCCATTTTTAAAAGGATTATTCAAGAATTATCGAGCTCAAGTAAAGTATTCACGATCTCTCGGTGTGTTTGCTTCCGAAGGCGGGCCCTCGGATAACACGGCCAGCGGATGATGTTGAAGGCGGGAAAATAAGCCCGCTAATTAAAAATGTGTGGCTAAAAAATCTCAAAATACTTTCTCGCAAATATCAAAGGTAAGTTAGTACAGAAACATTTCTGCACTCAAGTGTGTGTTTCGTCGTGCAAGTCGCACTATAAATTAAAAAAATAATTTAACCAGCGGCAGGGGCAATGATACTTACTACTTACTAACCGATGGTGAGGTCATTACGGGAAATATCAAACCAAAGCTAAGGTTTGATATTTCCCGTAATGACCGAATGGCAGAGGTTAGTAAGTTGTTTATTATATGGCACTTTTCTCAAACTTTTTACGAACCGGAAGTCGCCTCGTACATTTTCCCGCCGAAGTAACTCAAAAAACACGCGCCCGCGTCGACTCGCTCGACAAGAAACCCGTGTTTGAAAACCATGTCACATTTGCTCAAAAGTGATCAATCTCTTACTAGTATGGATGTCAAACTACTTCGGAATCAATTCTTTTACAGATATTTCCGAGGACATGCTTCACTTGAACAATTTTGAACTTAAACTTGAGCTTCTAACGCTTTCAAGAAAAACACCTTTAGTTTCGCAAAAGCTGGAAAGCTGCAAAACGTGTTCTTCGAAAACACATTTTCAGATCTACACTAAACAGGGAGCTACAGGGAGCCAGAACTGGATTCAACAGCATTGATAATAACAGAAAATTGCAATGTTATTTAGCCGACCGTATATTGAGGAATGGGTTTTGTGCAAAAGCGGATGTCAAGTAAAAATGAATTCTACGCAACGAGATGGAGAAAGAAATCAACGACATCAGTTACCGGTAAGCACAAAGTTTGAACTCGCTTTCTGTTATTATTTTTAGCTTCCAAGTTTCTTGAATTCCTAATAAATTTTGAATTTATGTAGCTTCTACCTTTTGCTGCTATTTGGCTCCCTCTAGTTTTCATTTTCTCCGGATAGACCCGAATTCATAGCTTACAGTAACTTTTTGGCTCTGCTTTGCCTTTTGTAAACAGGCCATTTCTGATATTCAGGCCTTTATTTTCCTCTTGTCACATGTTTAAGATTTGTATTACGAGAGACAAATACTGTGTCAAGTATTCTTTGTTGTGAATTTCGCTGAAAATCTTTTTTTGAATTTTATTTGAAGGAGATTCGAATTTTTGCGAGTCGTGAACTGCGAGGTCATTACGGGATGCCGGGATTTACTGACCTCGTAACAGCCAATCAGAGCGCGCGTACTATCGTTGCCATATAATAATTGGAAGTATAAGATCCCGTCCTCCTCATTTTCGTTTGAAAACGGCAACTTTTACCGAAAACGAACTTTAAGTAAATCCAGTGGTAAGTTAGTACAGAAACATTTCTGCACTCAAGTGTGTGTTTCGTCGTGCAAGTCGCACTATAAATTAAAAAAATAATTTAACCAGCGGCAGGGGCAATGATACTTGGAAGTATAAGATCCCGTCCTCCTCATTTTCGTTTGAAAACGGCAACTTTTACCGAAAACGAACTTTAAGTAAATCCAGTGTTTTTTCACTTTATTTTCTCGCAATCTCGTACCCAGAGCCCGTCATCTTTTGGCCAGCGGCAAGATTTAGGGCTCTGGGGGAATCGATTTTTTAAAACCCAGATTCTGGGTTTCCGGTTTGAACGTTAGTGGCTACGTTGTATGAAAGTTTTTGACCTACCACGCATGCTCACAAATCGGATTCCCCCAGAGCGCTGAATCTTGCCGCTGGTCAAAAGATGACGGGCTCTGGGTACGAGATTGACATTGTATGAAAGTTCGTTACGTTTATGACCATGCATTACCACTGTTTGAAAACATGGGAACGAGGTTTGTCCTTTGTTTCGAGATGATCATGTGACTCAGCCTCCCCCAGTCGTGGTTATAAAATCACGCTAAAAAGAGCTTAAAATAAAAAAAACTATGCCATCTACTATACTCTTTCAGCAACAAAGACATCACCCTCACGCCGTTTACAAGAACAAGTGTATTTTGATAAGGAAAAGCAAACTCTCCGGCAAAAAAAATTCTAATGTCCTGCAATGATAGGCCTGACGGGAAGTCACTATGTTTGAAAGAAGACCCCATATAGGTAAGCGTGAATTCGACGTTACAAGTATAGTCGAAATTCGTTATTTGGGCCGCGCTTCACGCATGAATAATAATAACTTCGTCATTTGCGGCGCGCAGTTGCGCGCATGAATAATAAAACCTTGTTGGCTCAGGAACCCATCAATAGAAGCTTTCATCTAACCTGTATAGTTGAGGTAGCGTTCCTCCTGGCCTCCTCACAGGATTTGTTTACTATACCGTACACAAAACATGTTCATCCACCCTTTCTCTGGGGCTTGATGAAATGCGTTTATCAAAATTCGGGCGCGCTTCGCGCGCACCAAAAGAAAAACGCGTGCCCCTTTTTCTGTAAAATGTCTTCAGTACTAGGTCAAATAGGGAGGGGAGAGGTGGGATCACGTTAATCATTGCATTTATAGAGGGAGGGTCACTGCATTTTTACCGTGTATTACCCAAAATCCTCACACGTAAATAATCGAGGCGGTAAAAAATGACCGCGGTTCCCTTAGCTTTGACAGAAGTAAGAGAAAAGTATTTCTGCTATTAAAAAAAGAAAAAGACATTGCATCACTCGGACAAGAGTCTAGCTGACAGTTTTCAGAAAATATAAATTACATGGGGAGGGTCCCAATTGTTTGTACCTACGACTAGGGGAGGGTTAGTGAGGATCCTAATTTTTTTTAGCCTTGTTTGAAAAAAATGGGAGCCCTCCCCCCGGTAAGACACGTCCCTTACCCGTCTAAGGATAATCTCTGTAATCTGCCACAGCCTTGAAATCGAGACAGGTCGATCGAGGAGAGACTGTGCTGCAGTTGCAACCTAAATAAAGTGGAAGACGAATTCTACTTTCTGACCGAGTGTTCCCTTTATAACGAGTTAAGAGGTAGTATGCTTGATGTTTTGAAAACGAATCACACGATCAAACAAGGTTTTTAACCATTTGATCAATCCGCCACCGTATATACAAAGGGGGGCGGCTAAATTCATTTACGACTGTTTCAAACTGAGGGACCAAAATTCAAATTAATTATTATTATTTTTTTTTCATCACTGATATTTATTTATTGGACAAATGGCAATGTGATAATTAATTTACAAGGTACCAACAAACATGTCAATGCATCGACAGACAGACACAGCCAATCTTTTGGCACCCTGTAAAGGAAAAGATACAATACATTATTAAACAGCAGTAGTAAAAGCGAAATTTTCTTGATATGAAATTTTTCTTCCTTCTTTCGAAACAGTCGAATACATATTTTGAACAAATTGTTTGTCGGCTGGATGGAGGGTTAATCTTAACCTTGAAAAGCTGATCGGGGGCCGGATAGCCTTTTTTGTCTGAAATGAATTGAGCTAATTAGGGCTTGCTAGAGTACAGTTAAGGAGGAAATGTTTTTCGTCCTTCTGAATCTTTGCTAAAAATGGCAGAATCTTTGATACGTGTAGCCTGTAGGGTTTTTGAGTTTCTGGTCATAGACAGGGACAATTTGGAGACAGGTGCAGATGACACGATTGCTAATTCCTCGTGAGGCACTATACATTCAGGAACAAGAAGTAGACTAGACGAAATATCAGAAAATTGCAATATTTAAGGCGCATGAGGCATTTTTTAGTAAAAGCTGGCAACACGAGTTTTCTTATTTTTTTCACGCTGAATCCGAATTTTCTTGTTGCCATCCCTGATTTTGCATTTTAATGGGTGAAAATGACGTCATCATGATTGACAGCTGCTCGCGAACCCCTTAAAATAGCTTTGTCGCTATATTTCAAATTCGAACGAATCTTTAACTTGAACAGGATAGTTTAGAATGTTCTATACGAAAAATTGTCGTATTATTCGGATATGGCGCTGCTGTGATATTCTAAATGGCGGATCCAAGATGGCCGCTATATCGTCAAAATTTGATTTTTAGAAACTATCAGTCTGGTAGTCAAAAAAGACATGGAAATAAATACCTGACAATGAATTCAAGGTATCACAGTATGAAATGCCGTGCTGCTGGTCGAATGAAGCCATATTAAATATATAAAAGGCAAATCAATATGAAAAGGTGAATCAGATTCAACGCCGCTTGATTTTACGATCTAAACGATATCACCATTTCTCGATGATCATCCTCAGTCCCGGCAACAAAACTGTGCCTTTGAGGTCCTTATATCAAAAGCTCGTTCAAAACGATCATGCAATCTGCTGCCCCCGTGGCATAATCGAAAAATAGCGGAAACCTCAGGACCAGCAGAAAACCTCAAAAGGAAACCTCTGACAAGAAAGGGGTTGGAATAGGAAAGGGCTTTCAAGCATAGAGAGGAAAGCTACTCCGAGGACAAATTAAAGTCTTACATTCGCTACTTTTGCTTATAAGTTGAAAGTTGCTTCCACCAGGCTATAAAAAAAATTCGGAAAAGGCTGGAGCAACGCCTAAATTGCCATAGAATGATTTCCACCTTTATCCCTGCTTTTTCTTATCATTATTATTCCTGTGTGCGTAAGAGGAATATTCTGCATGCATTTAAAACAATAGTCGTAGATGTAGTTGACTCAGTGATAGCAGAAACATATAAGTGAGTTGAAACGTGTAACAGCGCGACAACCTGCGAACAACTCGCGATCAAAAAGCACCATATTTGGAAAGCAACAGATTCTTCGCTTAGCCAATCAGCAACGGGAGATGTTATTCGTCATGTTTTCTAAAAATAACGCGCGCGAACTCCCCACAACAGAAGCACAATGAGTTGTGAACTGTTTCTTTTCCATGCTCAAAATTCATCAAAAATAAGGCTTAAAAGCACCATGAAGAAGAACAAATGAGAATCTGAAGACAACAATTTATAAAGAAATAAAATCTATAAGTTAATTTATAAACTAAACGTTTTCGGTACTGAAAGAAAAAAACAACCACATTTTTTTCGAGCCTTACTTGTTTGTTTTGACTTGATTGGATCCTTCGTCCTTTCTTTGACATCTCATTTTCCAGTACAAATTCAACGACAACATATCTTGGAGTTTATAACTAAGAGCCCTGGAGAACTACTCTAATTTCCCTTCTTCTGTGTTTGTTGTTTCAAGAACGGATCCATTGCAAATAGCCGAGTTCTCCTTCGTTCCTACGTGTAAATTAGTTCCTTTTCAATCAACAGAATCCAGCCGACGTTTATATTCATTTCTCCCGTTCTGGTTATTTCTTCAATAGTTTCTCAGAGTTCCTAGCCATAAAACTCTGCTTGGCCAACCTCTTTTTTTCCTTCCGAAACTGAGTCGAGTGGTGTGAGTTTTAACTTTGCAAAATATGCTCAATTCCTGAATTATTTTTCTCGTTCTTAGAAATTTATGCATTTTGGTTGAGCTTGGAAGTTCTTCTTACAAAGTTCATTGGTATTCCAGCAGGAAATCTCGTAGAAAAGCCGGTAAGACTTCCAAAAATCTGCAAGCATCGATGAATCAGAATATGTAGCTTTGCAAAACGAGCACCGAAGCCTGCCGTGTGCAGTGAAAAGTCACATCTGAATTTTGATTGGCTGCACGCAAGGACATTGTTTTCCAAATATGGTGTTTAATGATCGCGAGTTGTTCGCAGGTTGTCACATCAGATTCATTCGTCTGTTACACGTTTCAACTCACTTATATGTTTCTGGTGATAGGCTTTGGAATCAATAGTCATAGTGAGAACTTTTACAGTAGGGACGACTAACTTGCTATAATGGATTGCGCTTCCTACCTAAATTCACTAACAACAATCATATATTTACCTATATATTATTCTCTTTCCACCATAATCGTCAGTTGCTACTTTTTATGTATTGCAGAATCGTTTAAGTTTTGTATTTTATTTTTTTTAAGTTTAGCCTTTGAACGTGATGGCCTCAAACAATCAACAGATATCCAAAATGGCGGCACGGCGGCCATCTTGGATCCACCATTTTGGATGACGTTTGTCGCCCCATCAATCACCCTATCCCATAATATAGATACATTTTTGTGAATATCACATTGCCACTTATACATTTGAATTTCACTGGCCGTTAAAATTTGAAAAGAAAAATCGGCGAAAAATTCATTGTAGAGGTTTGTGTGACAGCTGTCAATCATGACGTCATTTCACCTCTTAAAATGCAAAATCTGCGTTGGCAACAAAAAAAAATCGGATTCAGCTTAAAATTTCGCATAAGATGGCACTTGTTGCCAGCTTTTACTAAAAAATGCCTCATGAAGTACGATTTTCCGAAAGTTCGTCTAGTCTAAAGGTGCTTTTTACACTTTTTATGCTAGAGCAGTTTCGTATGACTGTGCCGTGGTATTGTGTGTCAAAGCATTCTGGTTGCTGATCACTTATTTCGCTTTACTTGAGTTTGCCAGATTATATAGGCCATTTGCAGCTGAACAGTCAATGTGCTTATTATTTCGCTACGAGCCTATGAAAAGACTTCTAGATTCCCAAGGGTAAATCAACCAAGCCAACAAATTTTGGAGGGCAAACAAATTTTGGAGGGCAAACAAATTTTTTAGTTGTCTTGTTTACGAAATCGCAAAGAAATTTAACTGATAACGTGGCTTTGACCAAGTTCTTTTTTTATGAACAGGTAAAAAGATTACAGGGCAGATACGTTTCAATTTTTTATGCCCTCCAGTACAACCACGTGACAGACGAGCTGCAAAAGGCCGCCTTAGCTGATTAGTCGTCGAAGGCGACGTGATATGGGACGAAGTCGAGGTGACTTTTCGCCGATAATCACGGGGCCTGAGGCGACTAACTGTTTTAGTATAATTGCTCAAGGGGTTTTATAAGGTTTTTTGTTGGATTTTTTCACGGTCATAAGAAAACTTGCGCGCGCACTCCCAATCCTTTCATTGTTATAATCACCGGTAGGTGAAATCACAGGTTATTTTCGATCACCCTTAGGCCTGTTTCAAACGTCGCGCCAACGTCGTGCCGAACTCAATTCTATTAGGTTCGACGTTAGCGCGACTCTGGTGCGACAGAGGTTTCAAAAACGTCGAACCAAAATGCGGGCGGGCACACGGCCAACGGGTGAAACTTGAATTTGTTTCTCAACTGGACAAAGGTATAACGCGGCATGTCTTGCAAAACTTTCCCGTAAAGTTCTGTATTTTTGGAGTTTTTCGTGTTCTGAAAGATGACTTTCTTTGTAGTCGTTGTTTTTCTGCATCTGCGAGTTTCAATATATGATGGAAATTGCACCTGAGTAGCTAGAAAGTCATAAAAAACTCTGCATAACATATAAGAAACAAACATACCGAGAAAAATAAATAAACGCGAATGGGCTTCTTGGCATAATGTAGTGTAAGCCCTTCGAACCAATCACGTCCTTACGCTTTGCAGTAAAGAAAACCAGACAAATGGCGCGGAATGGTAAACGTTTAACCAGGCGCCATTTCATTTTAGGGCCTGTTCACATGGAAGCTAAGAGTTGACCCTACGGGATAGAGGGGCACCCTACCTGGCAGTGTTGCAGTTACCGCCGTTTCACATGCATTATTTCCGCTTGGTAGGGTCACCCTACTAGCTAGGGTCAAAAGATAGCCCCCCTTCACATGCAAGGGTTGTCCCTACCACGAGGGCTCAATTTATATAGATTTGCATAATTGACTAAGATTTTATCTAAAGCATACATCAAAATTGTTTGTGACTTCTTAATGCTTGGATTCTGCTGTGGAGCATTATTGTCACGACGAAAACGAGTAAAGAAGGTTCAATGAAATATGGAGGAGTACACTTAGAATCTGTGTTTAATGGCGACTGAATCGCAAGGTGCTTCTCACATTACATCACGTGATCTTGTTCCACAGGGAACCCGAACTAATCACAATCAAATCTAACTGTAACAATTGGCGGAAAGCTAACTATGAAAGTGTCTCAAATGTCACTCAATGAGAGAGAGTTCAGAGGAATTATCATGCAAGGAAATGAGTTCAGACATCCTCCGGGGGACGCGTAGCCGTTGGGCCCATACCGCAATACGCCCCCTAGCATTAAAAGCTGCTGCTCGCTGAGACCTCCTGGGTAGCCTCACAGGTGGTTCTGGCTGGTTCTGGTTCATCACCTCACCTATACCTTCATCTGCACCTTCCGGTGTAATTTCTAATGGGTAGAGCTTGGTAATGGGACGGTTGGTATGTCCTTTAGCTGTCCTAAGGGTGACTGATCGCACGGCATTGTCAGCGCCTCTTGTCAGTCCTTCGACCACTCCGAGTTTCCATTTGATACGTCTTTTGTCGTCACTGTGGATTTGCACCACGTCGCCTACCCTCACCTTAGTGTCGTTACTGACTCCTGAGGTTCCATGAAATTCCCTGAGGGAGGTCAAATATTCTTGCTTCCAGCGTTGCCAGAAATGCCGGATTAAATGGGAAACACGTGCAGCGTCCTTCCTCAGCTGTGTATAGTTACCATAGGTGGGGTCAATGGACTCATCAGGTTCCACCTCCGAGTGTGGGAGACTTGTGATTCTCCTACCTTACAATAAATGGGAAGGGGTGAGTGGGTCTTCGTCTTCGATGTCAGGAGAGACATAGGTAAGAGGGCGATCATCATCCGACTCACATCCGGTTATGATGTGTCAACGTACAGATTCTCTTTCATGTCGCGGGTAGTAGGCGTGTTCTGGTCTTCTTAACTGCGTTAAGCATAAAGGGTGAACTGGCAGACCCAAAGAGCATTGACTTGAAACGGTATACCTGGAACTCACTCTCAGGATCCTCAGGGTCAGACAGCCACAGGAACCGTGTCATGTCCCGATCACTATCATTGAGCTTTACATGTAGGAATGCTTTCTCAATATCTGTAGAGATACCTATCGCATGGCTTCGGAAACGGACTAGAATTGAGCCCATGTCTGTCAGGTATGGTGGACCAACTTCTAGACAGTCATTCAGACTCGAGGACAAGGGGGACTGGTGACAACTGCAGTCATAAACAATTCGGATGGGCGTAGTCGAGGAATCTTTTTTTACTGGGTGGTGAGGGATGTAGTGGGCATGGTCGCAGGAGTCCGGGTCACTGACCTTCTCAATGAATCCTCTCGCTTCTTGTTCCTTGATGATGTTGTCATAACACTTCAGTAAGCCTGGAGTCTGATGGAGTCGACGTGCTGTGGATCTGGTCCGTTTCTCGCAAATGGCCATGTTGTCAGGGAGAGGGGGGTATTCGTCCTTCCATGGAAAGCCTGCAACGTATGCTCCATCACTGTCTCGTGTAATGGAGGAAGATTGGTAATTGTCGAGAAAATTACTTTCAGGGGGCCATCATCAGTCGAGATGCCCAACGACTCAATTGACCAAAATTTCTCAAGATCAAATTCTTCATCATGATGTGCTGCAATATGCAAAATGTTAGTCACATTTACTTGTGCCCCCTTGGACCCAGATGGGCCAGATACCAAGTATCCCAACTTGGACTGGACAGCTGTAGGACCCCCCTTCCCTCGAACAACATGATCTTGTACAATGTCCCAATAGAAGTCAGCACCTATCAATATGTTGATCTCAAAATTTGCGATTCATAGACAGTATTTTGCAAAGAAAACGTCGGAGATTCAAGATTTAAACTCTCCCTTAGAAGGTCAAACTCTTCAGGCTGAATATTTAGCCCTTTTAGAAGTTAGCTCGGTAAAAATATCACTTCAGTTTATATTTTAGGCGAAATTGCTCTGTTTTCACGCAATCACAAGAGTCAATGAAATCCGACACCACAAAACTTAGCCCTAGCATGCACCTAGGGTTATCCCTACTTTGTGCTTTCACGTGGGCTTATGTAAACAAAAGTTAGCCCTACTACCTAGGGTCACCCATGCATGTGAAACGAACCGGGTTTAACAATGGAGAAGGGTTATCCTACTATACCTAAGGTAACCCTACTACCTAGGGGCACCCTCCCTCATGAAAAAGCCAGTATAAACAGTAGCGCATGCCTTTTTTTGTTTCATTAGTGCTGTTCATTAGTATATAATTTGACTTTAGATTTTAATGTATAGATTCGTGAGGAATTCGCTAAAATATTTTAAGCCTGTCATAACACACGAGGACAAGAGGTCTAATTGTTTTAGTATAAACCAACGAGTTGGTCGGTTTTGTCAATAAATACCATTATTTTATGTTGAAAAATCATGTTTTCTTGCAAAGAAAGGTGGTGGTTTTGCCAGGTACGATCTATCACTAATAGACCATTAGTAGCTCAGCCAATCAGAATGCACGATTTGTAATAGACCATTAGTTGGTTTATACTAAATATATATATATATATAGAGAGTATTGTGTAAAGTCCAAGCTAGGCCAACTACCAACGGAGAACATATATACGATAGGTTAAAAATTAGCAAGGATATATATAACCACGAAAGGACAGATTTGGAGAGAGGCAAGCTTTCCCGTTAAAACAAATGAAACTGTATCTTCACTAATTTTTATGTATAGCCCTATTTTACATTAATAGAAACCCACTCGCATACTATCACGAATCTGATTGGTTCCGCTAGTCACTATCTATCATGTATTAGTATCACCCATCTAGCGGACTATTGCCAATGCTGCATTCTGATTGGCTACGCTACTAGAGGACTATTATCAATAGACCTCTGGTAGCGAAAGCGCCGATTTCGAACATGAAAACAATGGCGGCCGCTTCTCGTTTTGTCGAGGTTTCTGGTGATTTTTTAACACAGGTTTTTACTTTTTTTGTCCAATTAGTTGGGTGATACTAAGACAATTAGACCTCTTGCCCTCAAGGGCCACGGGTCAATAGCCCATTCGGCCTGCGGCCTGTGGTCTCGGGTACAAGGCCCTAAACTGGATACTTATAAAGTACCGTTGTTTTGACCTCTTCTCCATACATAATGCATTTGTCTCTCGGGAAGAACATCTAATCTACAAAGTGTCTGAATTATGTACAGAGATCTAAAACCCAACATCAAACGGGGCTGTTGTTTATCAATAGACGAGGTCCGTTGTTCATACTGCTGTTTTTCTTGAGCACACTTTTCACTTTTGAACGTTCCTCGTAACATAATAGATGTACTGCACAAGCCACGATCAACATCAGGGTAAATAAACCCCCCGCAGCGATGATTGACAGGACCTTGACTGATATAAATTGGAGAGGAGAATATTCCCTCGACTCGTGGCTGGATCGTTTAGGTTTTTCAATTTTAGCTGTTGTTGGTCTCCGGGATTTCTTAACGTTTGCTGCAAAACAGGAAAGGAGGAAAAGGTTGTTAGCTGAAGTGATAAGCCATTGTAAGCTTAAAAATAGTTGCGTCACGCGTCTATCCTTCGATTTGCCAAAATATTTTTCAAAAGCTTAACATAATCGTGTTGAGAAAATATATCAAAAAACAATCATCGTCAAGTCTTCAAATAATTGGCTGAGTAACGGCACAGAATGTCCGGATTCCTAATTACGTGTGCCTCCCGTGCACGCGCGGGGGCTAGTGCCTGTGTTCACTCAACGAGATCAAAATATCTCTCCATTCTCGTACCCAGAGCTCCCCAGTTTGTCACCTCGCAGGAAAGTCTGGGAACAATCTCGTAGCCAGAGCCCGTCATCTTTTGGCCAGCGACAAGATTCGGGGCTCTAGGGCCTGGGGGTAATCCAATTTGTAAGCATGCGTGGTAGACCAAAAACATAATGAACTTTCGTACAACCTTTCAAACCGGAAATCCAGAATCTGGGTTAAAAAAATCGATTCCTCCAGAGCCCCAAATTTTGCCAATGTGACGGGCTCTGGCTACGAGATTGACAGAGCCATTGAGAGAGAACTTTCTGCGCATGCAGCAACTTTTAAATCACCCAATCAGCAAAGGCTCTCAAATGGCTGTCACAAGAACCGAGGAGCATCAATGAGATTTCTCCCACTGTGTCTCTCGGAGATGTGGTTGCCCAGACAGTGCAATCTAGACAATCCCTCGAACACCAAAGTTGCTATAGCAACGTGATAACCACGCTTTTTTATTATTAGCAGTCATCAGACGGCTGCTCGATCTAAACTTTTAAAATAACACCAGTCACACTAATCCCTGAGTAGCTAACAATAATTATAGCAAGTTTGGAGAGAATTCATTGGCTTTTGCGATTTGTACTGAACGTTTAGGCGTGGTCTGAAACATTACACACCTCTAAGAGCACCAGGCATATTGCAGAGTTCTGTGAAGCAGCACATAAGTAAATATTTCTTGTTGTTTTTGTCCTTTGAAGGCTTTCCCTGTCGTACACACATTGCAGTTACCCCCGAGTTTTGTGAACACCCGTATATAGCAGAATTGGTCAGCATCTCTGTGTAACATGCAAACTTTGCTTGACAGACACTGGTTTTGTTGGCTATGCACGTAGTCGAATTGCAGTAACATTCAAGAGCTAAATTAAAATCAAAACAGCAGTTAGTGGTTATGCACCAGTCAATTGTCCCCCCCCCCCTCGGGGAAGGGTGGGGGCAACGTGGGGCATTTGTACGTATCGGTCCCGTTTCGGTCCCGACTACATGGGGGATATTCTAACTTGTTCCCAAACTCTTTCTCTTCTTCACCTTGGAATGCATCTACCTCTAGTAGGAGCGCTGACCACACATGCCAAACGTATTGATGTGATTTTCTGAGGAAATTTGAGGGCAATGCATTTTATATCTTATTAGGCACTTTCATAATTTATCTCCAGGGGGGGATGGCAACGGCCTTTGATCTTGCCGCCTTTTCGTGTTTGATGATCGTTCCCAGTCGCGGAACTGTCAATCAAACTCGGTCAGGCGCTCAGCTAGCCAAAGCCGACTTCTTCGTCTTGATGTTCATGCTCGCGCTGGAAGAATTATGGCCGAATATGCCTTTTTTTTTAAATCTTTTGGCGTTGATCGACGGCGAAGGGAACCATATTTGCTCTAGAGTAATTTTAAAGGTTTCAGAGAGTTTTTGCGGCCTTTCATTGTGACGGCGAACCACATAGCAAACTGTAACAACTCTCAACTACGCGGGTTTCGATCAAATCCCTGCCATCTGATTCTTTATTTCAGTTTCAAATCTAGTGAGCATGCCTTAGGTGGACCGTGAAACGATAGGGCTGGCTACAGGAAAGTTTTGTCTTGCCGCTTGATTTAATTTGGCTCACAAGTGGAAAGCGATCTATAGTTGTTTGCCTCAACGGCGGTTGGTTCCAAATGCAGCGAGTGTGATAATCCTCAATCGTAACTGAAACAAGTAGATATGGTATAGATTTGATATTTATGTGAGACCTGTTGCTTTAATATTCTTCGCTATTTCTTTTCTTTGTCGCCTTGTCCGTTAGCAAACTTTACCTGAAGAACAGACCGGACAGACTGAATTATTTCTTCTGGGCTTGTATTTGCATGCAATAGTGAAACGAAGAAAAATATAAGTTCAATCGATGGCATAATGATAAAATTGCAGTCCTCGAATTTCGGTTTGTGCAGCCTTCTCGATCATTGTTGTGTTGGAAGAGTAGAGTTCGCAAGTTACAAAGGCTTTGTTTGATTGACAGCTGAGTAACTGGGAACGTTCATCTGAACTCGGGTCCAGGCCTCGTCGCCATCCCCCCCTGTTTATCCCTAATACTTTTCGAAAGTGTTGTCAGTGTTTACTCTCAAAATATACGATGCGGCGAACATTGTCCGATCAAAAACACCATATGTCCGGCCAATTTTCCAGTAGAGACAACGACAGGAAATAATAATAATAATGATGATGTTTAGCCAGGGCCAGCCAGAGAGCCTACTCGCGTAAACGTGGTTTTCAGTATTCCAATCAAGTAAGAAAAAATATACCAGCTCTGATTTCTTGCGGCTTCTGGATTAGTAAAGTAGGTGCGTATATAGCGCTTATCCTCAAAGCTCTAAGCGCTTTACAATTTTGGATAACTCATCCTATGAGAGTGTATTAGTATGGCGAGTTCCGTGACACAGAGGTTGGGCAACTTCCGATGGTCCTCGTGGTTCTTTTTAAAACGTCCCTCTGGTTCCGGTGAGTGTCATAGTGTATGTGAGACCTACGGTTTAACGTCCTTATCCGAGAAGACGCGAAGGTCTAACCATTTGCAGATGTTAGAGCAAAGGCAGCACCTTCTCAATTATTTAGAAAAGACTCTGAGTGTTGGTCCGGCCGGGGTTTCAATTCACAACTTCCCGCACATAAGGTCGGCGCTCTACCACTGCCAATCAGAGCCAATCAGAGCCCCCGCAAAACAATGGATCAATTTGAAAACAAAAGAAAACGGGGCGCAAAGGCTCCCGGTTGGTGATGGGCCTTTAACTCACGTTACCATTTCAGTCGTTTGAAATGATCACATGACATAAAGTAGTAGTACGCGATTGCAATATCATGTGATCATTTCGATTGATCGAATGGCCACGTGAGTTAACCGAAGGGGTAAAAGCGACCGATCGAAATAAAAAACCGATTGATCGTTCGTCGCGGGTTGGGGCGGTTTAGTGATTTCGGTAGTAAGAGTACACTAAGATGTACCATATATGAAGTAGCTACAGGAAATTTTGCCGCTGCTTGAAAAGGTGACGGCTCTGGCGGGTACGAGATTGGGGCTGATCGAAATGGAAAAGCGCTTTCATGCATGCGTAGGCTTCCGATATCATGAGAGAATTTAGTTTTCCCATGCGAATCAACATACCACTGAAAGAGACAATAAATCTGTAGGTGGCGAACAGGGAGCATTATATGGAAGTTGCCCGCTATTGTAAAGTCAAAGTAAAACGAAGCAAATTAGTTGTCTGAATAATATCTAGGTAGATTTTCACTATACTGAGTTCTGGCAGACGACATCGAGCAATAGTCCAGTTTCGAATTCTCTAATCTACCGCTGAAAAGGCATCGGCGGCGCATAAATACAGTGGGAGCCTCGGTTTGAAGTAGAAAAAGTTGTGAATACCAACGAGAAACTGATGAAGCTTGAATGGAGACAATAGACAAAACGTTTTGGGCTCGTTAGTATTCGCAAGTTTCGGGTTCAAACCGAGGCTCCCACTGTATTTATGCGCCGTTGATGCCTATTCAGCGGTAGATTAGAGAATTCGAAACTGGACTATTTCGACTGTGAGAGATTCAAACTTCGATTGTGCGACTGAAGTAAAATTCATACCGCACGACACTCACCCTTCTTTTTCATTGCATTTTTCGACTGCCTAATACATTGTTATCAACCTGTGTCAAGTTTTAAAAACATTAGGGACTGTTCGTTAATTACGGCGCAGGGGGGGGCTGGTGGTTTTATAGGGGGGGGGGGGGGGGTAAATTTTGCAGAACGTTGAAAAATTGGGGGGTAAATTTTTAGAACATGCGAAACTTTTGGGGGTGCATTTCAGTGTCATGCAAATTTTAAACAGACTAGAATTGAGATTGAGTGCAATTGCGTGAAACACAGAGCACTCTGGAGTGTCCTGGGCCAACTAAAGATTTCCTACTAAAGATTTCTGTCGAACTTCTCCTCGGCTTTTCTTGTCAGTTTAGAGCTTGTTCTACCGGTACATCCTCTTCAACAATCATACTTAGTTAGACGACATTTTGATACTAGCTAAGTCAATTAGCGTGCAGTGGGTGGGGGGGGGAGGGTAAAATTTCAAATAGCCGTTTTTCGAAGGGGGTAGAAATCGAAACTACGTTTTTGAACGGGGGTAAGTTTTCACAAAACCTACGAGCAGGAAAAACCACCAGCCCCCCCTGCGACGTAATTAACGAACAGTCCCTTACTACTAGTGTACAATGTTAGTACAAAGTCTCTGAGTACTAAATTAACAAGAGCAAGAAATGATACTGATATTGTAAAAGTAAAATATACCTTTCGTTTCATGCAATGTGTGGGCCAGAGTTAGATACAACATTATATGTTTTACCTTTTATATATAGATAATTAGCAATATACCTAAAAATCCACTAAGGTGAAACCTGAAATGACCCGATGTGCAAGCCTAGAAAGCTAGGAAACTCAATGTTGTACAATGAAGTCACTCTGACATGGGCTTACTGACTCCATTTGATGACAGCTCTAGTCTTTTTCTACGTTTATTCATTCATTGTTAATCGCTACCGGAATCAAAAAGGTTGCACAACACTTTCTACACATGACTGATAAAGGGACAAAAGTTAAGACCAAACGGCGCCGGGAAACGTGTTTCTTGCTTGAGCGACAAAACGCAACTCATTCAAATTGAATATTACGGTTTTAATTCTATATTTTTCCGCTCTTAATACTCTACAGCGAATATGAAATAATACATAATACCAAAATGGCGATTTATACCCATCTCAATCGTTTTATGGTGTACGATCTTTCACTTAGCTTAAAACTAGCACAGAAAAAGACAGAAGTCATACACACGTTTCTTAATTTTGTCTGTTCATAACTGCAGGTGAATTTAGTTTGAAAATGATGTATACCAAGCCACAGACATCGATGATTTTTGTCGTTGGTGGCTTGGGAAAGATCTCAAATTGATATAAAATTTTGAACTAATTTCCTGAAATGGTGTTTTCAAATATCACAGTTAGTAAGTAGAATCCCTGTCGAATTTTCGGGAAAGAAAAGAACCTAGGCAATGATTCTGTTCATATTCTTTTCGCCCTTGTTGTAAACAAGAAACAAATAAAAATGACAGCGAAACCTCGGAAAGAAAATGAAACTGAAACGTTTACTTACGTATATCGAAGGGGTGTGTTACAATAATACCTATATTCATATGATAAGCTCGTTGGTGAGACTTTACTTTTAAAAGCAAGAGCACGTTTAGCAAGGTATTTATCGATAATAGGTCACTGCCTTGATTCCTTTAATCGGGCTAGCATTCGCTGCTAGCATTCGCTATGTACTTGTAAATTGACTTTACAGGAACTTACTACTATATAGAACAACAGGAAAACTTTGTGATCTTTACCCTAAACATGTCGACAGTGTTGTGCGCAATAATGTGAATTTACAAATTGTTTGCATGTTTGCTTTTTTCTAAAAAGTACTTAAGCTGATCCAGCAAACCATTCTTTTCTTTTATAACAAACGTCCAGCGTGTGTGTGGATTGTTCACGTAAGAGATCGAAGTGATTGGAAAACAATCGCCGTCTTATCGACTCAAACAGCATTGATTGACTTTTGTGAAACACTGAGTCAAATTCAATGGCACTTAAAATACAATATGCGACTAAGTATAACTGCTGTGTGTAGGACGTTTTTACATAAAGCAAACGCCTTTGCAAGTTGTTTTCAGGTCCGTTTTCAATTCAGTGCTTTAGAGAGTGAAGTAACATAAACTGACCTATGATGAAACACAACGAGCAGCAATTATACATAAATAAGGCATGAAATTTGATTTCATTCTTTGTGACTAGGCGTCAGCCAGAATAACCAAGCTATGCAGATTGTACAGAATATGCCGTGATTTTGCCAAAGCGCTCGAGCTACGATTTTGCTTATTACTTTTGAACATTGATTCACAAGAACTTTCCCACGGTAAACAAATATCAGGTAGAGCTTTAAGTTAAAACGCCTGCTGAACAATTGTCAAAAATGTAAAATGTGTGTTTTGTTAAAAATTTTGGGCATAAAAACTGAAGCGACACCGGAGTGTGATTTGAAGATGAACCTTTGGAAGCCCCGTGTCAAATGCGACTCGAAGCTGCTTACTTTACACGGTCGTATCTGATTATACGCGGTGCTCAAATTCAAGCAGCTCAAGGTTATGGTCGGGAAGAATTCACTTAAAGGCATTACCATAGTATGGGCGAACAACCACAGACAAGATCTGAAGTACTTAACGCCAAATTAAGACCACAAAACTCGACCGAGAAAAAAGGTCTGTAACCACGTTTCTTGCTCCTCAAACGAGTTCCGCGTTTGTATCTCCAATAAAAAACATGACTGCTTTTGTTTTGCACTATTTTTACAAGACCCGTTTTACTCTAGTTTTGTAGCCCTAATATAATCAGCTAAACTAGGCAATTCATTTGTTTTGTAGAAAACATATTGATGTACCAACCTCTTGCTTTGGAGTACAAGAAACTCATGGCGAAAACAAGCGAACCAAGTCGTGCAAGAAGATTCTTGATCCTCGCCATTAGTCCCGGTTTACTTGCTTGCCCAAAAAGCAAGTTTAAAATTATTTTTCCATCCCGAACGTTAACGCTTGAAATCTCTGTTTTAGTTTCCGAGTAAAGAGTAGTTGAGTTAAAGTGAATTGTTGAGCGTAGTTTCAAGTGTTTTTATGCAGGTCAGCTTATGTGGTGATGGTTAGAAAGGTGGTCGTATAGAATTGAATGACGGATGCAGCCTACCACTTATACACTTAGAACACATTGTATATGAGCTGAAAGCGAACTGTGCCTTGAGTCATCGTCATATTGAGTAGCCCAAAACAAGGCAGTCGTAATAATATCTGTTGATGGTTCTCCCGTTGGGAGCTTGATAATGGGCTAGTTTCCACTGTGATGTTTATGGTATTCAAGAAGACTGCTTGAATATGACGAGTGGTTTTCGACTATAGAGTTCGATGTGTTGCGATTGGCCTGTTCGGCATGCTAATATCCGAGCCGAGACTTGAGTGCAAGGGCGCCCACCTGGCGCTTACCATTTGATCGTAATAGTTGTGCTGCATCCCGAGAAAAATCCTTTCTTTGATTCCTTTATCGCTGCTTAGCGTTTTCTGTATCCTAAAGATTTTATGAGCTTATCAGGTATCTTAATCATCGCCAGGTAGTGTTTTATCAGCACGCGTGGATAAAAGGAACCATTTGAAACGAATGATCATTCAACGCAATTAAAAACTGAAAAGACAAACGTTCTTATCACACGAACGGATTTTATCAAGAAGATTAACTCATGGTCTAGTAACATTGTTTAAAAAACATGTTTTAAAAAGCCTTGAGTCGAGGAAATTGATTTCTTGAACAAGACCTTTTCGTGAACGAAAACCCATCTAGTGTTTTCTTACATATTTCGGATTTTACCTAGCCAGGGGCATGACACCCACTCTGATCTGTACTTGTCCGTGGTTCTCGAGAAAAGAACTAGAATTTCTGTGTTTGTAATACAATAAAAACAAACAACATCAATGACGACAAAAGAAGCGGAAAATAGATGGAAGACTAGAAATCAACAATTAGCTTCTTCATAAATCCTGCAAGCTTCCTGTGGATCACGACAAGGAAAACCAAGAGTTGGACTAACGACTGCAAGCCATCAGCCATGACAGGTCCTTTAAACTCCATTTTCACATATTTCTTTTCTGTAAAAATTCCCCTTTCTCGAATTACGAATGCTCCATGCTGCGGAGACAGCAGTCGAGCTCAGCAGTAGCTCGCAGCAATTTAATTGACAAAGTCGAGCGACCTCGTTATTGGCGCCATTTAGCAGTCACAATACAATAAGGCACAAAGAAGAAGATAAAACTTGGAAATAAACCAATCATGACAAGCCTGGATGGAGGGAAATGCCATCGTGTCGTCAGTTAAGTTGGAATTTGTCTAGAGCTATTATAGGCGACAGACTACCTGCCTAGGACTAGGAAATGGAAGAAGAAAGATAATATATTACCGCTAAGCATACAGAGTTACCCGCAAATTGCGTCTTTGTTTTCAACTACATAAACTACCCGAGATAAATTTCCATTTCACTGGCTGACAAGAGATGTTTGAAATTTAGCTGTTTCTAAAGAACATTCCATTTCCCAAATGTACCTTAAAAACAAACATAAACAAAATCAGGAGCCCATGACGAAATACAACACTACTGTGCGTTTTGATTGTCGTTGGAGGGATTTTCTAACAATTTCTGTTTGTTCGACTATTTGCTGTTAGTTATTAAATTCTCAAGTGTTCATATTGAAAGTCTTCATAAAGGCTTCTAACAACCATACGTTTTGGGGATTCAAAGAATCGAACCTAGTGTCAGGGAGCTCGCGGTGATAATTAAGTTGTTTTTCCCATACGCATGCAACTTGAAGCTGTTGATGTCATTTATCGTATACACGAAAATATACGAATGGACAAGATTAGTCAAAGCTGAGCTGCATTGTGACGTCATTGCATTATGCGTAGGCCTCGTGAAATATTCAACTTTGTACATGGGCAAGTTAGAATCTAGAAGTACTGTACTAAGGTCTCAAATTAGAATTATTGTCACGTCATATCAGGAACGAAGGTCGAAAGTTGGCAAAGATGCACGAAATTTTAAAACACGAAAAAGCGCCGCAAAATTAGAAAAGTTTGAGGGAAATTGCGAAAAGTTAGCAAAGATAGCTGTCTTTATATTCGGAGTGTCAAAAGCTTGCCATCCCAAGTAAAATCCCATTCAAGCGCCTATAAACACCTTTCATTTTTCCGTGGCTATAGAGCCCACGCGAGGAATTTATGACCGCCGGCTCTTGTTTTTCTTTTGGCGCATGCGCTAAGTTGACGTTTCTGTGCGTTTTCAAATTTAGCCGACGTAGTGTAGACGGAAAAATTGTGTTCTCCTCATCGTTGCCTTTTGGACGCCGCTTAGAAAATTTACACGTTTAGTTTCGTTGTCTCAGTAAAGGTAAAAGGAAAAAAAATCGTATATTAATTCCAACCTGTTTAGAACCCTAATCCTAACCGGTAAACCGATTACTAACCCAGACCCTAACAAGTGCGCTACGAGTGAATTCGCTGGGTTGGATGTGCTTTTTAATTGGATTTGTATTATCTTTCATTAGCATCTATAGAACGAAGCTATATGAATGATAATTACTAATTATCCCAAGGGATCAGAAATGGCAACGACCTTTCTGAAAAGGCATCGACCGTTCAGAGAAATGGCAACGACCGTTCTAAAAGGCAACGATGGTTTACGAAAGGGAAACTAGCTGCAGCGTAGGTGGACGGAAAATTGTTGGTGTTCCGTTTTCGCGGCAAGTTAGCCGTTTTCAAATTTAGCCGGCGTGGTGTGGACGGTGCCTAAGGCCTAGTACATACGCCGCTCTCATCACGAATCGTACCAAACTGTTACCATGAATACTCGAAACTCACGGCGTTGAAATCGATTCTACATTCCTGGTTTCATTTAGAATAGTTTACGCTACAAGCAAGCGAGAGGTGGACAAAACATATTGTTTTATTGAGATTTTGCATTAGGATCGGCTCATGATAAGAGCGGCTATGTACTAGGCCTAAGACCTTCGTTAAGATAGGGCGGATTTCAATGAATAAAACTTCAAAGAATGAATGTCGAAAGTATCAGACTTGCGTTTTCGAATGTTCCTTGGATCATTGTTTAGTTTTCGAATGTTCCTTGGATCATTGTTTAGTCAGCCAAATGAAAACACGAAGAAAAAAACAAACACACAGTTTCGCTTGTTCCGCGGGTCACGGCTGTAAAACGCAAGTCCTACTTACTTTGTCCCCCGATTGGTTAACTGTTGAATGGGTTTCGTTTCTGATGTATTTACTTTGCGTTTAGTTTTCGACACTGATTTGAAATCTGCTCTATCCCCCAAAAATCTCATCCAAAATTTGTTAATAATATCAAATGCAATTGGTAAGCAAACAGAAAAGCATCAATAACATCTAGGTTGAGCAATGTATTATATTTTTAGCACAAAGCGAGGTACGATATCTTGAGAGAGCTATGTTCAGGTCACGTTCCACATTCCCACGATCTACTAATGTTTATGTAGAATGCAGACGTCTACATAATATCAACTGCGGTTGATATTGGATCCTGGAAATAACTCCTATATTGGGTATGAACCGAGCTTGGGATATCAAACAAAATCTATCGACTGAGGACAAAAGCTTGAAAATGGAACCTAAATGTAGTTCAATTTTGTTGAGGCATAAAGGGCCATGACGTATTGACAAAGGCCTCAACTATTTACATTGCCCTATTTTGAAATTTAGATATCGCAATTTTGTATCATAGAAGTTTAATGGATTTTAGTGGGCTATAGCCTTGTTTGCACTCAAGGTAAGTTAGGTAAGTATTTCATATATGGAACATCTTAGTGTACTCTGTATGAATCTCTCTCGATGTCTTCTAGTACGAGGATGTACAAAGTACAGTAGGATATACGAAATTTCCAATTATATAAAGGTTTGTATGGGAATTCTGAACTTCTTTCTTATTTCTCTCGAATTAAGTATAAAATTATGTACTACATGTAACCTATAATGTATCATGCTACGATATAGTAACTGCATAGAGTACCGCTGACCGCAAGGATTAACTGTAGTTTAGGAGTATCGGTTGAAACAAGCGCCTTCAACGCTGCGAGTGTGGAATAAGTCGGGGGAGAAAAAGTAAATCTTCTGACCGCTATATTGGATGGGAGAATATCCCCGGTTAATAGCGCAGTTGATAGTGCACCGGTCTGATGACCCTTGGTCTGATTCCTTCAATTTATTCTGGTTTAATTTGAGAGAGAAAATAATAAAGCTTAGCATGGACCTACAGCCTCCTCTGCAGGCGCCTTTTGTGACGTGTTTTCCGCTCGTTTCAGCGGCGTAGCCAGGAATTTCTGGGGGGGGGGGGGGGGGGGGGGCGGATAGTGAAAACACGGGACGAAAATGCTCAAATTTTCTCCAGCAAATACAGTAAATGTATGGGAAAATTTCCGAGAAAGGGGGGGGGGGGGCCGGCCCCCCCTGGACCCCCCTGGCTACGCCCCTGCGTTTCGCGTTCGTTTCGGCTCTTTCGCGATTTGCAAGATTTGGGCTTCCTGTGCCAACTATGTCGTCTTCTCGCGCGTTTTTGCCCCAGCACAGCAACTCCGTGCGTTGTACTTGAACAACAACAACAAATACTAATAGTCCGTGGGCCAGGAGTCGAAACCCTCCCCCCCTAGGGGAATTTTGCTAACACATATCATTCGAAAGCTTAGCCCGAGGGTAGTCTAAAACCGGTTGTTTGCACTTTTGAAGTGGAAGCGTTTAGGAGTTACGGCGCATTTTACATTTGAGCTTCAAAACCACAGGGTACCCACGTCGTGATGTTGCGAAATATACGAATAAAATACCTGTATTACATCAAAAACACTGTATATCACATATTTTGCAAAATAACAGCCGAAATGCACTATTTTGCTAGGAAAGGTCTTAATAAAAGCATTCAAAAGTCTTCAAAAGTAGGTTTTTCATTGAATATAAAGCACACAGGGTACCCACGTCTCATAACTGTCAAAACAGCAGGAAAGTCTTTGGCCCTACATGATTATCACGCGTTCCCTGTCCTAGATATACATAAAATAGAGTCTTAGCAGTAGCAAACGCATATTTGCGCCACGAGGCATATCATGCCATCCATGTTTGTTCTTGTTATTAGATGTATCGGGAGCATTTTCGGGCTCGGGCTCGCCGCACTTTCCACGTAAGACTTTCCACGCAAGACTTGGTTGCTTCCCCGGAGCCATTTTGTCGTCTTAGCCCGCTTGTAATCGCCAGATCTGGATTTGAGCATTATGCACGCGGATAGCTTGAATAAGTTGGTAGCGGTGATCGCTTACTCCGAGGAATTAATAACTACCCCCTGTGATTTGACTACTGTGATTTGATGTTTACTTCTATGCCGTAGTACGGAAAAGAATACTAAAAGTTCTGCCGACTGTTCTCATGCTCTCAAATGTTCTGGATTTCTATCAGTATTGCGACTTTTAGATTGTGACAGGAAAGTAATAGCTAGCTGCTTACCAATACGCACTTGCGTGTCTCTGTTTTTTTTTTTTAAACAAAACAGTGCAGCTCATATGTACCACAATAAGTCAAAAGTTGCGCTACGTTCGGATATGGAGTGCTTTGCTGACGGGAAATTCTTGCTACGCGAAATTCTTGCTATAGGTGCGATGAAACTTTTCTTTTGGATTGCTTAGCGTGTTCAGATATCATCCGAGTCTTTGATAAGTTTTGCTGGTCCCTTATATACAGAGTGAAGTGAGATTCGCTTCGAAAAGTCCAAAGCACTGCGGATTACGAGTTCCCTCGGATGGCTGATGGCTACCATGCTCTCCAAAAGTGCATTAGTTGGAAACGCGAGGGCTACGATCCATAGCTGGGTATCTTGTGAGATTTTGCACATTGAGTAACAACAGTGCAGCACAAGTAGTGTTTTCGCATAATGTAAAATTTATTTTTCATTTACAGCAACCACGAATTCCATCTTTGCTGACAAGCGAGAGGCGCACTAGACATGGTTCTCCTTTCCAGCTTTCCGACATTTCTACGAGAAAATGTTGATTGAGTTAGCCATTTGTAGTTGTTATAAACAATGTTGTATATAGTTCATTCATTTTCTCACGGACAAATAAAATTCCGCCTGATACTCAGGCTATAAAGTTCGTATTTCTATTTTCTTAAAACCGTGCGACGCGGGTATCCTGTGGAATGCAATATTGCCAAATGCACCTATTTCAATGCCTTCGAACACACTTTTTCAATGTAAACATGGCTTGAAGGCTATGTCGTGACAGGCGGCACAATATATTTGTGTTTAAATCGAATGCAAGCATTTTATTTGTGTTTTCGCAACATTACGACGTGGGTACCCTGTGGTTTTGAAGCTCAAGTGTAAAATGCGCCGTAACTCCTAAACGCTTCCACTTCAAAAGTGCAAACAACCGGTTTTAGACTTCCCTCGGGCTAAGCTTTCGAATGATATGTGTTAGCAAAATTCCCCTAGTGGGGGGAGGGTTTCGACTCCTGGCCCACGGACTATAAGGACTGGAAGCAGCGAGGTGGTACTCACTCGCCATTTTTTGCCGTTAAAATCAATTTTTAAAGCATCGGTTTGCAGTAAGCTCATTCTCTAAGCACAAGTCTATGCACCTAATACTCATCTTTCCCTGGAAAAATAATTTTTGTGAAAAAGAGTTTTTTAAGATCGAAAAATCATTATAAATATCTCTGTTTTTATGCAAATTTGCATGTCCCAGCGTCACACGTTCAGCGCCTGGTGTAAAAATATTTTTACTTATTTCTTCATGGATAAAACATACAACGCAAAATTTGCCATAAATCGAAGTTCCAATCCTAAATGAAATAACTTATATGGTATTTTCTTCAATATATGCATCTTCTTCGATATTATTAGTGAAAACGTCTTTGCCATTTTCGTGTCCCAAAAATTTGATAATTTTAGCGTATTTCAGGTTTTTTAGATTTATTGTCAAAATAAGCAACGCCGCAATGAAACAAACTGAGCCAACTGTGGTCTATAGATTTTTATGTCGAAATGTGGCATTCTGACTGAGATCGGAAATAAGTTCTTGGAAATATAAAATTTCGAAGTTTACTGAAAGCATTGTCCCCCACCAAAATTTAAAGCATAATAATACGACCGGGGTTTGCATTTCCTCTAATATATAGATAACCATAAGCCTTATTGCACTAAGAAACTACAGATGTGTGGTCTAGTAAAATTGCAGTCATTTGGTCTATTGCCCGGACTTATAGCCTATTTTGAGAGAGTTTAGCAATGGCGTGAAGTTTACTGAAAGTTTTGTCCCCACTTCATAAAATTTACATATCTAAACAAACGACAGCAAATGTGATTGCTACCGAAGTTTGTTTCTAATTTCTTCGTTTACATTAAAAAAAATCAAGGTTTTTTGCTCAAACTATTTAAACCTAAACATCTGAGATTCCATTCGCACCGACGAGGTAGATTTCGGCTATAACACACGAGATTTAAAACTCACTATGTTATTTTTGTAATTTATGCAATTCGGAAGAAATTCATTACAGTTTAGAAAAAGTTCTTCATTTTTTGTGTTTTTCAGATAATTTTAGCGCGCGATTAGTTTCACATTTATCGCAAATCAACGGGAATTTATTCAAGACAATAGGTATCTTAGTAGATTTGAAGCGTTGTCTGTATTTTGCAAAAAAATAGGTATTTTGAACCACTGCCATTGCGTGTTATTAATAAAAAAAACTAAGAAAATTTGCACTTTAAGGTGGCTTATAGCAGTTTTTAGTTGACTCTTCGGTCTGGTATGGCCTGTATCTCACGTGCTATACATACACGGAAAGGCAAGCCACTTTACAAGAAACATACAATTGATCGTTATATGTGTTTACATGTTTTGTTTAAATTGACGCTTCCATGGCAACGAAATGGCGGCCCTCCATTTTTTGAGTTGAAGAATCCACCCAGACATGCAAGATAACTTTTCGCAATACCAACGCCAATGAGGTCAGACTATAAGTTTGAAGAAATAGGCCAAGAGCGTTTCGAAGACCATTTTTTGTCAAGAAAATCAAGCGTAGTCAATCAAACTACTCGTGAGCCAATCAGATCCTTTCCTAGTTTCGCCTAGTGCGACATGTCTGTTGCGACATGTCTCGAAAAACAAGCCAAAGGAGTGCACTGAACAAGGATCCGATTGGCTCACACGATTGTGATTGACTACGCAGCCAACTTAACTGCCAAAGGCTTACTACATTTGAACCTACAGGGTCAGGTGTTATCAGAAACACTTGCAAATGGCATTTCTAAAAGAAAGGTTTTATTATAAACGTTGTGACTGGTGATTTTTCCAACTGTTATGTACCGTTCGAATTTTTGATATTGGGAGAGTGCAAGTGTTTTTTTTTTGCAAAAGAAAGGAATCTTGCGTTAGACTAGTTACCAGACCCCACCCGGTAAGGAAATAAAATTGCTCATATTATCAGAAATATTGATCAAAATCAGTTGAAAAAAAGATAATTCGACGTGTTTCTCTATAAACCACAGTGCAAAGTAGCCAAATGCAAAACGTTATAAGTAAAGAAAAATACGTCGGAAAACTCGCATGTGACGGTAGTGAGTACCACCTCGCTGCTTCCAGTCTTGACAAACAAGAAAACAGCCCGTCACTTCGTGACGCTAGAAGACCCAACCTAAGTTCCCCCTTCCATAAACTGCTGATTTACATTACTAATGACCTCCCTTTTGTGTGTTTGTTTTGCACTGGTCTCCCTGATTTGGGTGGAAAAATGACGCACGTGTGTGTGTCTTGGTGAGTCAGTCCGGTTCTCAAGAACCCGCTAAAATTGAAAACGCAGCCTATTACAGAAAAACATTTGACTTCGGAATTGTTTGTATAATGCTTATCAGTAAGGCACGAGAGAAGAAACAGGTAAAGTTAAACTCTAAACTGTTCTAAGAAATTTCTTAGTTTATCATAGGCCATATTTAGAGAATATCATTAGCGCGCGCTCTGTAGGCAGTGCCAGGTGTAAGTTTGTTCAAACTTGAATGAAATTTTCTCAGCTCAAATCTTTCTCGAATTAGAATTATCCCTACGCACAAATGTAAGTAATCTGTAATAGAACCATTTAAGTTTGAATGTCTATGGTGCTATCGGCTAAGGGAACTGTGTTCTTTTTAGTTTATGTGGGAGATTTCAACATGGCCGCGATGGCGGCTTTGTCCCTCGCTGAAAAAATCGCTTGAATTAGAACTTAGCCAAAGGTGAATCTTTTCCAACAAAAACACGCCCACTGGAGACATTTCCTCCTTCTCTTCTGGTTTGTGTCCTTCGTTTTGCGATACAGCGTCAGGATTTATACTGTACTTAGAAAATATTATTCATGGCTTTGTGGCATTTCGCCTTAGCGTGCTTCCAGAAAGCAAGGCGGTGTACGGCGGTGTACGTTTGTTCAAACTTGAATGAAAATTTTTCTCAGCTTAAAGCTTTCGAATAATAATTATCCCTGCACATTCCTGCAAGTAATCTGTGACAGAACCATTTAGGTTTAGATGACTATGGTGATTTCGGCTGTGCGAACTGAGTTCTTTTTTAGTTTCTGTGGGAGATTTCAAAATGACGGCGATGGCAGCTTTGACACACGCCTAAATCGAGGAATGCTCACTGGCACTTAGAATTTTGTTCTAAACAAGCGCTCACCTACAGAAGTGAAAAAAGAATTATGAAAATCATCAGGGTTCGAACCTGTAACTTTCCAGTCTCTATACCCTAACCCTAACCACTACCCTACCAGTGAATTCGCTGGTTCGGACAGCTCGTTTTATTGATTACGTACCTTAATAGTATTAATCTTTAATAGAACGAGGCATATACTATAAAAATATACTAAAACGATGTATAAACCCTTATCCTGACTAGTAGTCTTGATAGTTCAGATATTTTGAATGTTTTTAGGTCAATTTGAAGTAATATTGTCAAAAATATCGTTAAATTATTCATGGTGAGCATTCCTCCATTTAGGAATGACGGCAGCTTTGTCCCTCGCTTAAGAAATCGCTTGAATTAGAACTTAGCCCAGGGTGAATCTTTTCCAACCAAAACACGCCCACTGTGGAGATATCCACTTTCTCTTCAGGTTTGTGAACTTCGTTTGGCGACACAGCTTCAGGGCCAAGCGGAGTGAGTGCAGACGATTTAGCCAATCAGAAACGTTTGCGCAGACAACCCGATTATAATAGTATAGATACTGTAATTTTAGTATATTTCATGTCAAAGAATATATATATTTAACTTTGAACCGCCTCGACTGGCATTATAGACCTTTTTCAAAATGGATAATAAAGGGTTTTTGGAATAAAACAAGGGAATAGGCCAAAGTTTTTGTCAGGGCGAAAGAAAGCTTTAATCAAACTACAAACAAGTGCAGTACAAAATTTATGAGACCAATAGCACAAAAACACATTTTATTTATGAATCATTTCAAACAAATAAGCTACAGAAATTTCAAATTTCCATACAAATAACTTAGAAAATTGTTTAAAACACCTCTTATGTTTGTCGGCAATTTCCATCGATTTCCATAGAAGAATTTTCACACTGATGCCTTTGACACACCATTCAAATAATGTCCATTAATAATCCAAGGACTCGAAAATTCACAGCCTTGTGCATAGTCTCACAATTCAGACAGCCTCTTATAGCTTGATAAGTCCAATTTCCAAATTGTTGTTAGCCAAGTTTTTAGTGAATTTAGACACGAAAATCTTCCTTGAGCGAAGCAGATCTTCTCACTCTTTCGGCAGAATTAAAATCTAAATCTTCCCGATTTAGTTGCGAGCGCAGCGAGCGGAGAGCAAAACTAGTCTTGCACATTCGCGGCATTACTTACAAGGCGAGTTCTTTTTTGGTTGGACTAGAAAGACCTAGAATTCTATGCGGCTGATTTCTTGCCTGTCACTTTATTGGTAGCCTGTGCTTAATACAGGCTAGAAGTAGCTGGAACGAGACCCAGGCTACTTCTTGCCTCTCATGCTTCTAAATCATTTACCGTCATCGTCTGGCCAGCGGCAAGATTTTCATTTATATACATTGCTTCATTCTATTTATGTTTTTAATAGAACGAAGATAATAGTAATTTATAAAATAACTGCGATAGTACGCGCTATCTGATTGGTCGAAAACCAATTACCATGACGCTATGATAATCTTATAGTACATAGCTTTGACCGGAAGTGTGTTTCCACTCGCCAAACTATGACAAAACTGTACAACAGTTTTCTATCATTTCTCCATCTAAATCTTCAAAAAATAGATGGAGCCTCCAGGAAACTATAGAAAAGATTGGCAGCGTGAGGAAATAGCGAGAAGGACAGATTCTTTCTGATTTAGCAAGTGAAAACGATCAAATCAAACGTGCGAACGGCAAATCGACGGAAAACGGCAAGGTAAGACACTCCTTAGGAATTAACGCAGTTTATTATGATAGTTATACAAGAAGGGCTGCATACAAAATAGAGGGCATTAGCTTCTTTATGTCTAAACAACCATTTGAGTTCGTTTGTGCTACGAAAACAGACAAAAACTGTGGACTGAGATTTTTGCAAACTAGATGCTGCCACTCGACGAGCCAGGGAGCTCTGGGTTCGAGAATGCTGAGAGAAAGACCTTTCAGCGCACGCTCCGACGCTTAAAAATCAGCCATTCAGCGACTGCCCTCAAATGGATGTCCCCAGAGCCTCCCCTGCGAGCAGACGAGTCGGGGAGCTCTTCTGCATCCAGAATAGTCACATTCTCTTTTATATCAAAGGAATGGCCCGTCGTTTTCTGATGATTGTACACCGCAGAATTTTGCTCCTCTTTTGAGCTGGATTTGGTGTGTTGTAGCATACGCTTGCGGAGTGCCTGCTGAGTCTCCCCTATGTAGGACTCATGGCATCCCGCTCCCCCGCACCGAATACCATACACTACATGGGAGAGTTTTTCCCACGGGGTCTTGTCTTTGACCTTGACCAGTTTACTTCGAAGAGAGTTGACGGGCTTAAAGCACGCCGCATGCTAAACGATTTCAGGTGGTTCTTAAGTTTCTCGGAGATCCCGACTATGTAGGGGAAGTGTTTCAGCGCGTCCTCATATCAGCTCCATCGTGGGTATATGTCACTCCATCGCCTATGGACTGTGATGCGTATGAGAGAAAATGAACAGTCCAGAGAAAGTGAACAATCGATCCCGAGAAATGGTTATGCAACTGTCATTCGTACCAGGGGCGTAGCCAGGGGGGGGGGGGGGGGGGGAGACCCCCAGCGGAACCCCCCCTCGCCTCTGTTCTGGACCGACTTACTACTAAAGTTGTAAATATTTAATAGACAACAAATAAAAGCTCCAATAAAATGTAGCAAATTTCTTCAAACGCTAGTTTTTCTCCGAGATCAATATTTTTGGCTGGGTTTCCTGTGGAGAGAACGCAAAAAACACGTCCGATGTATGTGGAGTTTTTTTATTTTTTGAATTTTGGAACCCCCCCTCTCATAAGTGCTGCCTACGCCCCTGCGTACTAATAGCTCTACAAGCATTTCACTATCTACGTCGTGGTTACGAATAAAGCTCGAGCTCGTATTCGGTAAAAACTCGGTTTCCGAATATTTTATCAATAAGGAGAAAAATGCGAAAAAACGACCCACTCTGCAGCACAACATTACGTCATTTCCCGTGCCTGCACACACACGCGATACTTTTTTGGCGCGCTTCGCGCGTACACTAAACACATACATGTAGTTTTCTGTCACAGTAGACCGTTTGGTTACTCGCAAAACAATGGGCAGTTTCCGAATGGAATTCTTCAGCATTTCGTGACGAAAATATAAAACCCATACATGATGAGGCAACCTCTAACACCTTCCTACAATCGCTGTATTTTCCATGCTATGCCAAAGAAACATTTTGTCTTGTCCGACGTAGCAACAGTAACTAGGAAGGTAGAACAATGTATCAAGTTTCTCGTCGGTAACAACATTTTGTACTTCAAGCTGAGGCAGGCTCCACGTCACTGACGTTAGGCGCCGTTAAAGCCTCGTCAGAGGTAGAGCAGAGATTTCGCCTAGATACTCATATGTGGTTCATCTTACTGCTTCTGTATATCTTTCGCTTTTGTTGTCGCTCTTAGTGTTTGGAAATGAGTGCTGTCATCCTCGCTTTCGTAGACTAAAGCCTAGTCACACGCCGGTTTATCATGAGCCGTTCCTAATTCGAGCAAGTAAGCGCATGAAAAGATCGGCGTGTGAAACAATTTAAGAGCGGCTTATGATCCTTCTGGTCACAAGAGGCTGTAAAGCATTTTCGAGTCGTTTTCTTCGCCTTTTTTGCAGTTTGCATCATTAGAAAAATCACCTTATTATTGATATCTTTAGCGTCCGCCATGTGCATCCTCTTCCAACAAAGCATTCTAACCTCGGCTGATTCTAACCTCGGCGGGAGTGTAGGTTTTGGTCGAGGGTCGAGTGTCGAGGGTAAGACGTCGAGGGTCGAGGGTAAAATGTCGAGGGTCGAGGGTAAAATGTCGAGGGTCGAGGGTAAAATGTCGAGGGTCCATTTTTTTTTTCTTTTTCTCAGGGTCGATTTCTTTTTTAAATGCAAATTCTCGGTTTTCCCCGCTTTATTCGCTCACATGCCCGCATGTTGGTGAAAGCGTTCTTGCAGATGTTTCTTCAGACTTGCCGCTACAAGTTTTCTTATCGCAGACATTTGTCAATCAAACCTTTTGCTTCGCTAATTAGACTGCACGTGCGAAGGGAAGCAAAATCTTCTGTTAATAACCGTGGAAATCTCTAAAGTTAAACAGCAAAATTCGAAGCAAACTTGCCGAGTATTTTGGGCAAGAAAAGATTTTAATGTTTTGCTTTTATTCAATCTTCGGGAAAACCAACATTTCCGCGGCATTTTCACAACCTATTTCTAGCGCTCACTTGACACTAGAGTGCTTCGTGAAAGATCGCAAATGATATTCGACCTAGTATAATGAGTAGCATGGAAGCAAAACTAGTAAGTGCTGGGTATAAAATCACGTCGGCGATTGCTTTTTCTGCGCTGGCAGCATATCGCAATGGGACTACCAACACTCCAGTTCATTGCCAGTTGAAGAACGCCGTGTTCAAAATCTTCGAAAAACACCAGTTCGATGAACGTAGAGTGGACTTCCTTTGGTTTGATATTATCTCAGACCAAAAGATTTTATTGTTGTTCTCATTTGTGTTCTCCTGTTTGAGCAAGATCCGCGTGCTTACACGCTCGGTACGCTCTGTCGAGGAAACCTTTCTGAGAACTCCTGGCGAAAAAGCCGAACAAATCTGCCACAGTTTTAGGGAATTTGATTTTGAAAAAGATTGCCCGAAATTTACGCCTGGAGTTTTCGAAACAACATTTTGTTTTATCCCGCTCCGCAAAGGTCGAAAAAGGTGGGAAAATTCTCAGCACTGTGTCGGAGTCTATCCACGTATCAGTCAGGAAAACCAAAATTTGCATTCTTTAAAAAATATTTCAACATGTATCACGGGAAAAAATTATTTCATTTATTTGCAGAAAAAAAATTTGGACCCTCGACATTTTTCCCTCGACCCTCGACATTTTACCCTCGACCCTCGACATTTTACCCTCGACCCTCGACATTTTACCCTCGACCCTCGACGTCTTACCCTCGACACTCGACCCTCGACCAAAACCTACACTCCCTCGGCGGATTAGGAGGGCGTTTGAAACATTGGTATAATATTTTCATTGTTCTCATTGTGCTCTTTAAGGTATGGGAGGAGACCTGGCGAAGCCCCTATGGGTGAAGACAATGCAAAGGGAGGGGGAGGGAGGGAAAGAAAAAGGAACCCGCAGGGTTGAGCACAATAAGCTATAAAATAAGCAATGGCAGTTTGTTAGCAGCTAATGCAAAGGTGCTAGTCCACACTACAGTAAAAAATAGACGACTAAGGCATAGGGCATACGTCGAATTAGGGTCGCGTCGATTTTTTTCAAAAGAACCGACTCATTATACATAACAAATTATCTATTGTTTCAAATGCATTCGACGCGACTCTAATTCGACGTATGCCCTAGGCCTAAGCTGCCTGCCAAAGCTTCTAAATTATGAAGGCATGGAAATGATACTACAAGCAAAGCATTCAAATCTTTCACTGAAATGCACGGGGTGCGAGAACGACCCTGGCGCTCGAGTAGCGACCAAACTGATAATGATGTTAATAAATGCATACCTTACATACGCACTAATCGGCCAATGAAAAAAGACGATCTTTACAATTCAACTCAAATACCAATGAGAATTACGGCTCATGATTAGAACGGCGTATGCACTAGGCCTAACAGTGGATAGTTTTGCATTATATATGCATCATCATGCCTAACGTATTTATTTAGTATAGATTTCTAAATTTAATTGTGCGTCGTATAGATCGGAGCTCAAACAAAGGCTTCTAGTGTAAGAATTTCATAACCTTTTTATGCTCTACAACTATGCAGGTTCTGCTGCTGGTACAGTTTTAACGCATGTTTCCATTTTATAGAGATCGGTATCAGACGTCGGCCTGATTATTTTGGTACTGATTTTATGCTATTTCAACGAATATAGCAAGCGGTGCAACGAATCGAGAATTCTCTTGAACCTGACGGTTGTAGACTGTTAAAACCTTGATTCTTCCTCTACAGTGTGTAATTTCATACATCCCAAAGGGACAGTTCGATTGTAATGCATCTTACCACTGCGAGATGAGCTTTGAATATCGTACGACGTTCTAGAATAAACCTAGAAGATTCTGCGATAAAAAGGACAAGAGATCGTGCGATTTTCCACGATTATCTTAGATAACGAGGTGTGAATTTTCACGGTAAATTCGCGCTTAGGATATTCTACGATCTCATGCGATATCCGACTAAGGCAGAGGCCGGTGAATTGCACTTTGGATCTCATGCGATTTCGTAGAATATCATATTTAAACAAATAGCACTGTCCTTACGGAATTTGCTACGATTTTCCACGATATGAATTTCTGGAAGATGTTGCAGATAACAGTATCACAAACAATGAACAATTGTTAATTATGTAACATTTTCCTAAATTCATACAGTAGCTTTCTGATGGAATTTGACTAAATTATTAGTTACTTTATTAGGCTAAGTGTGTATCTCTATCAAGCGAATACGATCTGTGTTGCTGTGTTTACTCGATTTAGTGGGCACTTTTTCAAAGTTATTATACCCGTGAGTCCTTCTAAAGCCTAGTTTTCATATAGTCGTATCTGTCTCATCAGTCGACCGTGAAACAATGAAAATTGGAATTATTATTTTGTTTCACGGTTGACTGATACGACAGATAAGACTATATGGAAACCAACCTTAAATTCAAATCAGAGTTGTAAAGTTAAGTTAAGTTGCAGTTTCAGACTTTAATATCTAAACCGGAAAGTGCGGTCATTTTGCGCTGTGAAATAAGTAGCAACCCGAGATAACAACTAAGGAATTTCGTAGCAAAAATATATAGGCTAAGTGATCGATTTTGTCCCGCAAGATTATTACGAACCATATTTTACTGGTACGTACGAACCATAATTTTACTGGTAAGAATATTTCAACGCTCTACAAATTTGATTTATCAATAGCACGGGGTGTGCAGCGGGAAACCGGAGTCTATATCTAACAAAGTAAATTGCAAAAGGCCAGATCAACGGCCGCTCGCGCTAATGCCCACTGTCACCGATCAAAAGAGTTTATTATAACTACAGAGAGATAAAATCGCTACTGTGGTTCGATTAAATTGGTCGTGAATCGACCCGAACAATAGAACGCCCCGCGAATAAAAGCAACAGTTATGGCACGAACTTATGACTCACCTTCGCTTATCCATGTCAGTTATCCTCGCTAAAACCTCTCCTGGACTTCTAGCATATTCCAGGAATATAGCAGTACCAATGTCCAACCATAATACAGACATCAGAATATGTAACGGAGATTATAATACCAGAAACGAAGCCAGAGGGCGAGGAACTGAACTACGCGATCATACACACCACGCTTCTAACGTCTGGTGGTTAATGGTTAATGGCGCCTCTCTTTCAAAAAGTACGAGTTAACCACTCATAAGCGAGGAACACTAGACACCAGGTTCCACTCGCTCAACAATAAGAATAAAGGCGCGATTTTGAGATAACGGCAATTCCGTGTGTTAAATCTAAAATTAAATCGGCAAAATATTTTCCCTGTTCTAACATTGACATTAAAACCAAAGGAGTTTACATGGATAAATTAAAACCCCTGATCGAAATGTTGCAACTTGTTTTGATTATTCAACAACATCGCATAAAATCCAACGTTACGAGTTGAACCGATATCACATGTCCTTTTCATAATTCCTCTATATCGCATAAAATCCAAAGCTATAATCAAAACATAAAATCGAGCTGGACGCATTCTTTTAGCATTGAAATTAAATCCTAGTATGTGTTACTTGATCGCACAAAATCCTTCAAAATGCAATAAGGCGAAAAGGTGTTTAATAAAGTTATGCGATTTAACTGGATTTTGTGGCATGGTGATTTTACACCTTCATCGCCATTTTCGATCAAGTGAGATTTTCTAGAACATCGAACGAAATCATAGAAAATCGCAAATGCATGCGATTTCAGCTCGCACGGGTAGCACGGGATGTTTAGTGGCGTCATTTGGCGGATGCAAGATTCGCGCGGCGGTATATAATACAAGAATTCGGTTTGTAACAATTCATTCTTAAGCGTGGCTGATTCCTGCTTGAAAACTTTGTTTGTACGACCTGGCCCTAATTCGCAACAAAACCACGGCTAAAATAAGCCCGCTTGCTCAGCTATACTGCTGATTCATCTAATTCATCCTCAAGTTGCGTTGAAAGTCTTCTGCCCATGCGCGGGCTCCTATCGGCCAATTCCAAGTCCATGTTATTGTTCATGTTGATTAGCCTGATTCCTGCCTCTTCAGGATTGGAGGTAACTGAACTGTTTGAACTCTCGTATCCTTTGTTCCGCTCGGATTCCAACACGAATGGGTCGGCAAGGGTTGGGCTGGCACAGCCTACATCTATATCATCCTCATCTATCTGCATAAAAGATATACGCAAATTACACCATCAAACCAACAAGACCAAGAAACAAATAGGAAAGTTAAGACTGGTGGCTGAGTTGCCTTAAGGCGAAACCAAAGCCAAGGTACATGATGAACTCAAGCTGCAAGTTCATTGATCAATGTTTGGAAAAAGGTTGCATCCCCCGCCACATTCAAATTATGTTCCCTTTTCTTGCAAACATCTCGTGCGAGGATCCCCTTCACAATGAAGCGGGGAAGGCGGCATCTTTGGAGTAAATACAAAAACTAGCGTGTGGGCTTTCCGATTAACTTGTTTCGTGTAACACCATCGAAGAAAAACGTTTGCTTATTTTTCTGACTGAAATTCAGTGCATTGACTTATTTAGGAGTATTTTCAATTGATGCAGGTACGCAAATTTAAAAAAACGAAAACCGAAACGCAGCAAAAGAAATGCCGAGAACAACAACAAATAAAATGTGTACTTTGCACGAGGACAGGCAATTCTTGGGTTTGTCGCTTCACTTCACTTCACTTTACTATATTAGTGCGACCTATCAAAAAGATAAATAAATTGGTCTCTGTCTCCCCATGAGGCGCAATGTTGTTGATATTGTAAGCCGCAACGAAGAAGAAAGAAGAACTATTGTCTTCTTGATCGCCGCTAGCATTTGAAATCCAAATCCGAATCTCGAGATTAAATTAGTATACTTATTTCTTTCAATCAGCTTCTAGAGTGCTTTCGAAACTTTCGAAATGTTACTTAAAGAATCCAAAAACAAGTGCTTGGACATTTCGCATTCGTGTTTTCCCACGCAACAGTCTTCATTCGCATGTGGTAACAATGGTTGTTGTAATTTAATTGATCGCGCGTGCACTCGCGTAACAGTCTTTGTTCTTGAATGAGATAATTTTTATAAATTGTTGACTATGCATGTTTGCATGTTTAAGTCCTCCAACCTATTCTAATAGGAGAAGGCCCTTTCTTTTTCTTTTCTTTCAGGCGACCATGCTTGTCGTTGACACGTGACAATTTTCACTGTTGTTTCACAAGCATGCGTGAGTGGAGTTGATCAGGATTGTTATTTGGATAATTTCTACTAACCTGATCACCCGACGAGCTGAACAAATTGTCATCGCTGGTGTCTCTTATGGGAGGGAACTGCTTATCTGGTATCGGTTGGGTCGATCCATCGCTGAAGAGCATCAAATTCTCCATTGAGTCTGTTGAACCAGAAAATGACTTACAACCTTATAGAAACGTGAGTAAATACTAGGATGTGGAAATGTCGTGCGAAATGTCGCACCAGCTCGAAGTTTGCCAACCAGAGAAACTCTAACCGGAAGCGCGCGCAAAAGTCCAGTTCTGGACTAGATTTAGAGGAAAAGAGACGAAGAAGACTTAGAAGCAATGCTGTCCGAGAACTTTGGGAACGTGTGGCTAGAAGTAGCAATCGAAAGGAGGAGTGGAAAAGCTTCGTGAAAGAGTTGCATGTCACAAGACCAGAGCGGGGAGGTATCAGAGTTGCCTGTCACAAGACCTGAGGGTGGAGGCAAGCAAGTCTTTGCTTATAAACTTACCTTCAGTGACTGGAGGCAGAATGAAATCCTGACTTGGATCCACATTTACATACGGGTTTTCCTCTTTCTGCATATCCATAATAGATCACGAAGAGTTTGAATTCTGGTCTGTCGGCCGGGTCACGTGACCAACATGCCAACATAAGGTTATAACTGCAAGACATCAAATGCAAAGTAATTTTCATTCATTTAGTTATCTTTAATAATTCGTATGCTGCAGTTAACATTATGTTTAAGGAGTTTCAATTTCACAAAACGTTGTGAGGTAGTTTTGGACGAAAAATAAAACTTGAGAGCTCTAGAGAGATATACGTTTTACCTAAAGTGTTGATCTGTACTAAGTTTGCCGCTAACTCAGTAGAATAAGTGCTTTTGATAGAATCTCATTGCATCCTGGAACCCTTGTTTTGTCAGCCTAGAAAGTGGTCTTGTCTGTAGAAATAAATCTATTTCGATTCGAACAAAAGCTACTTTTGTTGACTTATTTCGGGTCTCGTGAGAAAAAGAGGGTGATTACATGAGGCCGGTACGAACTCAGAACGATTTGAGTTACCGGTCTCATGTAATCACCACCTTTTTGATCGTGTTTACGTGCGACCGGTATGGACTCGAAAGTCGTTCGTGTCGGGTCAGCAACCGGAATGAACTCGTGCCGGTAAGGACTTTTTTCAGGCCGCATGTAAAGAAATATATGAGAGCCGATACGAACTCAGATCGCTCTGAGTTCGTACCGGTCTCATGTAATCACCGCCTAAAAGATTTTGTTGAAAAGAAGAGCTTTTGATTCTTAAAAGAGCACATAATCTACAGTGTTGGCAGACAGTCCTATGTGAAAGATTGTCAATCTTAGTAATGAACTCTTTGATATAAATGGCACTCCAAATAAATTGTATAACTAGTCTGTATTTGATAAGAATGGGGTTAGTGCTACTTACATATCCTCTGAACAATTACTAGGTTTCTCCATTCTCCTGCCTTCCAAAAGAAACCGCAACAGATCTCTATCGTTGACGGTGGGGTACGGAAAACCACCTACAGAACACAAAATTGACTTTATTTATTTCGCATTTCAATTTTAATTATATGGGGTATAAAACAGAAAACTATATTTAGGGAAACAAATACGTTTTGTTCACGACCGGTAAATCAGGTAATGGCGCTAACTACAAGAAAGCATCTGCACTGATGGAAGTTAGACGGTTTTCAAAACCTGCATTGCTACATTAGAACTGAATTACTTCGCGCTGCGCATTTTCAATTTGACATAGTAATCGCACCTCAAATCGCAGCGTATGAACGGGCCATTAATAATAATAATAACAACAACAACAACAACAACAACAACAACACAACAACAACAACAACAACAACAATAATAATAATAATAATAATAATGGTAATAATAATATTAATCCAGGGAACCTACATCGCAAAAGTGTTTTTGAGTAGGGCCCTACACACCTGTTGATCGAGCGATTTCTCGCCCATAATCTTTCACTTACCAAGTGTACAGATTTCCCATAATACAATTCCAAAGGCCCACCTGAAACGGAGAGGAAGACAAAAAATACTACATGCAGCTATTTATAGATGACAATGCACCATAATTACTCAAATCTAGTGTCCGAGAAACTTGTCTCGAGTGCCGTGACCATGTGTCGAGTGGCGTGACCATGCGAGTGCCGTGATAACGTTTTGTTTTCAGTGCCGTGCAGGCGTCGTGACCGTGTTAACGGCCATAAGCTTTTTCAAATAATAGCCGTATAGCCACCCCCACCCCTATCAGGGAACTCTAAATTTTCAAAAATTTATCCAGTCTCCTGAGCAAGCCCTACGGCAATTTAAACCAACCCCTGCGGAAATTCCAAGTTCTCTTGTTCCCCTGGTGGAAATTCCAAAATGCAAATGAAGACCCTGTGGAAATTCCAGGTTCCTTGATTGGGGGTAAAGGATATTTTAAAGGGGCACTCGCCACTTGCCTGACAAGCAAATAATTCAAATCGCAATCCAATTCCATCCTCTTGATAATAGATAAAAACACTATAGATTTTTATTGATTTAACAGTTAAAAGGTCATTGGTGATTAGAATTAAACTTATTTTTTGACAGGTTGTACAAAAATTAAGCGTGCGAATGCCCTATAAATGGAGCCGCCAACTAATATACGGTGACAGTGTCAGTGTGGTAACCGTGTCAGTGCTGTGATCGTGCCGCGCCACGGCAGCGCGACGGTATTGTATTGCGTTTTGTTTGTACTAAAGCGAACCTTTCTCCATGCTATACATACACATCACTTGCTGTTGAGTAGGTCCTGTCTCTCATAGCCTCGATAGACAGCCATCGCAGCGGGATTTCCCTGTACTCCGTTTGACGTAGACACCTTCTCGGGAAAGGCCGAAGTCAGAGATTTTGAGAATTTTCTCATCACCGACCAGAATATTTCTTGCCGCTAGATCTCTGTGGAGCACTCCTCGACTAGACAGATATTCCTGCATCGCAGAAACAAACAATTCGAATACACTTATAGCCTGCTAGCCGGATTTCCTGTGGGGTTATTCGGAAATGCTTGTTTTTGGATTTCAGGATTCCTGGTGCCGCCCCTCCTCCTTGCGTCCCTCCTTCCTCGCACCACAGGAATCCTGAAAAGAAAATTTCCGAATTACCCTCAGGAGAGCCGGCTAGCAAGCTATACACTTTCGAAATGCATTACAAACAAAAACCAGCGTTCTATATAAAACCGATTAATTTAAACAAATGTGCAGCTTCCCATCGAAGAAGGATTAAACATTCAAGAATTGAAAGCGGAGGTGCTCACGCAATCGACATACCATGCCGCTCGCAATTTGGAACGCAAATGACTGCAGGTCCTTGGAATCTAGCGCACCATCCAAACACACAGCTTGTGATTGTGGTCCCCCTGTGGCACCCGTTCCAGTTTGAGACCGGCTGTCGGATCCGCCACCGACTGAGGAAATAAGTCAGATATGCAGGCAGACATCAGGGATACTGTAGTCAATCTACGGTTTAACCTTGAAGTAATTGCAAAAGTAGACTTTTTTGAAGAAAACTAATGTGGAACTTATGTAGAATAACACACTAAAAGTCCCGGGAATTTGGAAACAGGGGAAACAGGTTCAAATTGACGATATTAAAGTATGGTGTCGCATGACGCAATAACAATGAGCGTAATTAAAACAGTAAACTTTTCAATGCAGTTTGCATGCATTAAAGCAAGAAAATAAGATATATTAAAAAGAAATTATACTAGTTTTGTCGATCGAAAACCAGCTAATTGGAAACTTTCTATGGCATATAAATAATTGGCTGGCGTATAGTCACTAGAGCCAATATCTTTCGAGTAGATATCGCCGAAAATACGCTAAATGTGTTGCAAACACAATGTTCAAGTTTGGCAATTTGTCGTAGTCACATATTTTGATTTTTGGCATCATATTTGGGTTGTTGCCAGCTAGCGGAAGCTCAAAAAACAGTTCAACAGAGGTCTATGCTTCTCAGCTGTAAACCCTTGGAGCTGGTACATAGCTCGTGCTGATAAATGGTCGCAATTTTGGCGATATCATCTGAAACTCAATTTGCCAACAAGAAAATGTTTGGTTCCTCAGTTTTGTTGAGATTTGGGGTCAGCAAGTTAGTAGTATAGCAGCGAAGATCGGGGCCTCTTTATTGAAGTGGATTCTAATTAAAAGTGAAATGGAACGCTACCGATTGGTCGAGGGGTTACCATGAAAACCAACAATGACGTCATGATGTCGTGTAATCACCGGCGCCAAGGGATGGGAGATAATATTTTCCATAGAAAGGGGTTGGAGATAATATATGCCATGAAAAAGGGCTGGGAGATGAAGGACAACAATGTCCACCCCAATTTTCGTCACCGTTAAGCGTGTCCTAAGTATAGTTCAATAAAGAGGCCCGACTATCGCTGCTATACTACTACTCCACTGAAACCAGATAATCCAATTTCAAACCCTAGCACCCTGATGTTGTGTCTTCTCTTATTTACAAATAAATAATGATATATTTGTTGTCGGTATACCTGTGGTTAGGCATGTGTGGCTATGTACCCTGTTGATAGAGGCGCCGCCCGTCTCTCTCCCGACGTAAAGGGAATCAGACTCTCTCAGCGAGTTTTTCCGCGAACGAGGAAACAAAGAAGACAATCCTCGTGCAAAGTTCAGACTGGTTGCTGATAACGACCGCCTGTTTTTCAGCTTTCCCTTTTCACTAGGATCGACAAATTTCTCATACTTTCTCTGAAAAATAAAAAATGGAAATTTAAAATTACAGCAAATTATTTTGATATGGTTTCTTGTTTGCTTGATTGTTTGCTTAATTTTTTGTGTTAAGTTCTGTTTAGTGTCAACCCTATCCAGACTTGGCTTCTTTTGAACGCTTCTGATGGGAGGGGCTCTTTTGACCCCTCTCTATAACTCAGGAAAATTATATAAAGTTTGTAGCGATTGAAGTACCCAATGAATGCTTATTAATGATAAGATTCCCCCTCTCCAGTTTGAATAGGGTTGTGACACGGCGCTCAACAAGCCTCAATACAATGCATTGAAACAGAGTATTTCGTCATTTCTAAGGGCGTAGAGCAAAGCTACTGGTCTTTAGAAAACTGTTGGCAAAAAAATCCCCTGTTCCAAACAAGTTCAAGAAAATACTAAAAAGCCCTCAAAAAGTTACAAATAACATGTCACGATTAATAAATTTCCAAACATAAGTTCCAAAATTGAATAAATTTGCCAGCACACCTGACTTTATATCACTCCACCATCAATACTGTGACTTGTAAATACTTTTCCCTCCTACCTCTGCCATTGAAAGACATACAAAATATGCTTACCGTGTCACTAAGAGATGGCGCTAAGCGTCGATGACTTCCCCTCAGATTATTACTGGAGAAGCTAAACGTTTTTGAATGAGAAGACCTGTTAAAACTTCTGACTGAGTGACGGCTTTCAATCGACATTTTTCGTGTGTTCAGTTTCGTGTTCATCGCCTCTGTTAATTGTTGTTGCTTCTTGTATTCGTGCTCAAACTATAGAAACGAAAAAGTGAATCAGTGAGGATGTGACGTTAACTACCAGCAAATCATGGATTATTTTATCCAGCCAACATTCTGAATAAATAACACGCGATTTGAATTGATAGCAAAACATAGCGGATGATTCCGTCTGTTATCGAGTACCTTTTTCCGTAGATCCCTGAGGTAGTGTAACAGATCACCATGTGGTACATACTCCACAATCAAACAGAGCGGCTCATACAACGTACAACATCCCAAGATACGGATCACATTCTCGTGCACTCCCAGCGTCTTCATGAAGTTTATTTCCATCTTGAAGTCTTCCTTCTCGTCCTCGTTTGCTCTTTCTGAAATGGAGCCACACACATGTGAAATATTTACAGAGGCTTGCAGACAGCACACATGATGATAGGGAAACGCAAAGTTTGCCAGCTAGTATGCAGTACTTTCAACCGATCGTGAAGTAAGCCAAGCAGGCCTTTCGTGGAAAATGAGAGGAGAGATGTCACCATAAGGGATTGTACGGTTACGCGTGTTGCTCGGGTGGTAAGGGACGACCAGGGACAAGCCAAGCGGGGTAGTGGTTTCGTGTTCACTTTGTTGGTTGAAGCGCAGCTTTCCATGCCGGTGATGATTGGGACCAATGCGACACCACCGTTAAACGCGGAGGTACTCGGGATGAGAACCAGCTCCACCGTTACAAAGGTTTGCATGGATGACACGCAGACCCCGTCCACACTACACCGTTTTCAAACGCAAACGGATAATTTTTGCTCCGGATACGGCTATCGTCCACACTACAACGCCGAAAACGATCACCGAAAACGGCGAAAACAATACGAAAACTATAAGTGTGGACGCAAATCTTTTTGAAAACGGAGCAAAAAGTATCCGTTTTTGTTTGAAAACGATGGTGTAAGTAGTGTGGACGGGGTCTCAGTGATATAATCAAGAGCAGGGAATTCCACAGAAGGGCTAATTACCTTTTAAAATTTTGACAGCCACAGTCATCAGTCCGCTGTTTCCGCTCACACCATACGCATCTGCTATGTACACGTTTCCGAAGGCACCAGTTCCAAGTTTCCTTCCGATCTCCAGCCGATGAAATCCGAACTCGAACTCGTCCGCTTCGCCGGTCGTGATCGCCTCGTGTATTCGTTGCTCGACGTACGCTGGGTTGAGCTCCAGACCGGCCCCAGGGTTCTTCAGCGGCGGAAGATTCACTACAAGTGTTGAACTAGCAGGAAAAAAAAAAACAAGTCTAAAAAATGACGTGTCATGCCTTCTATGTATCAAACGGGGCAATAGACCCGTTTATATCTTGTTACCAACCAATTCAGATCGTGTAATGACTCATTTCGGAGGATACAATTATACAATTTCTCACACGACCGAGCGCATAGTGTAATCGTCGTTAAGCCGAGTTTTGTCGATAGAAATATACATCATTTTGGTGATTGTATCGTGTCTCAAGAACAGACGTGCAGGAGAAAATGAGGCCCTATAAACTGGTTTACGTCACTAGCGCATATATTCTACTTGTCAAAAGTCAGCAACATTTATAAACTAACGCTGCTGAAACGCAGCGCAAGACCTTTTCTCTTTAAGGTTTTCCGCTTCGCTCGCTTTGGAGAGGCGCACTTGTCGCAAATCTACGCACTATGGTCCTTGGTACCAAAGGGATTTATACCTGTTACACCTTTCAACTCGCATACTTTTTTGTTTACACATACTTGGCATTAAAGTTGAAGAAGTTGTTTGTTTGATCCAGGTTCCGCTGGTAAATGTGGTTCTCCGTGTCTGTATTGGCGAGTCTTCTCAGCCCGGTCGGCGTACGACGGAGGGTAGACGAGTCCTTGCGGTAGCACTTGTATCGGCACAGTAGCGCCAGGAACACCAACAAAGAGATCAAAATCAGCGGCAAGATCACAGCGATGGCGATAAGGCCGCCACTAATTCTAATATGCTGGTCTGCTGATTGAATAATGAAGAGTTTATCATATCAGTTTCTCACAAAAAACTACATTCTCGTAGACGCAAAGGCAAGCATTGTCAAGTATTGAGCAGATCAGAGGCAGCAAGAGAACACGATAGTTTAGTATAGAATCCTATGATATCTCTTTTTGTGTAAATTGAGAACGAGATATCATAGGATTCAAGTATATTCAAAGCGTTCAGTCGGTAGATTCCGCCGAAAATAGCACTCAAAAAGACGATATCGCCCTCGTCGCTGCGCGACTCGTGCGATATCGCTTTTTCGTGCTATTTTCTTAGCGGAATCTAGCCTCCTGAAGCTTTGAATAATCCTATAGAATCCCATACCTCTATTCTATCGCGCGCGCTGATTGGCTAAGAAGGAGAGGTATTTTTTGTGGAATACCCCAATTACACAGGGCCCCCGTCATTTAAATTTAAAAAATCGACGAGTTTTTTAGTTAGTACAGCATTCCCGGACTATTAATCAGATAGCACATACAAAAATCAAATTTGTTTTATAGTTTTTGATAGAAGTTAGTTACGATAAAAGCAGGGGAAATGTATTTATCTCCATTTTTCGCATGACAGTTTTTCGCGCGTTTTGTGAAACGTGGGCACACGCGCCTCCACAAAACACAAAACGCTCAAACTCTCGTGTGGTCTACCCTGGGTATGCAAGGCAATGTCCAGATATTTACTTTACAAGATAATTTCAACGAGAAGCTGTTGGCTCGTTCGATGAAAGTTAAGTTATGTTATCGATGAAAAGTTGTGTCAAATGTTAGAGGTGGAAAACACATGGAAAACACACTACAGGAGCTGCGGTATTTACCAAGAATAAAGGAGATAGGAAGCCGTAAGGGAACAAGAAATCAAACAAGTAAGCTTTAAAAGTTAAAACATTTTCGATCAGTAAGATAAATTTACTAATTCAAATCATTTGAAACTTTTGTAGACTCGATCGCTTTTTTTCAAATTGGCTTCAGTCACTTCAGTGTGTCGACAATCTTAAAACTATACCTAAGCTTACTTTAGACTGAACTGAATGAATTTTCTCTCATCTAAACATTTATATATTGTAATTTCTTGTTTTAAAGATTCGCTATTGCAGCAAAGCCTAATTTCAAGGGACTTTCGTTTTGAGATTCAGAAAATTCCATCGATTTCGCACTAGCGCTGCTTTCAAGCGCACGAAATCCACTATCAATTCTCTTAAATTTAGACTTAATTTTCTAAAAATGTCCGGTATGGGATTCAAAGAAAATCCATTACCTGACTCGAGAATTCCACGCTAAATTTCACGCGAAAAAACCGATATCGCTCGAGTCGCGTACCTATAGTATACCTAAGAATTGGTTTTCAATATCTGCATCAAAAGTAGGACCATATATTAATTCACTGGATAAGTCTATATATAGTCTGTGCTTTCCCTGTCTAATTTGTCTTCATATGCAAATTCCGTATTTTTTATGTAAAACGAATACCATACCATTTAACCGTACATTAAACTATAAACACCATGTAAACACATTGGAATTAAGAAGCCTTTTACGTTTTCGTTTGGAAGAACCTTCAAAGGAAATTTGCATACTACGCGGGCAGATTTTATCTTTTTTCATGCGGACCATTAGAAAAGTGAGGGGGGGGGGGGGGGGGGGCGGACTTTCTTTTCTTGTTGGAAAACGTTTTTGGGAGAGTTTTTGTCGCATGAATATTTTTTTACAGCGCAAGGGCTTGCTTATCGGACAACGTAAAAAAAAAAGCCACAGAGGCTGCACGATTTTTTTTTTTTTTTAATTATTTTTATTTTTTTGTATGAATATTTTTTTGCTTTTTGCCCCGTTCCCCCCCCCCCCCCCCCCCCAACAATCACTTTCGTCCGCCCCTAAGCCTCATCTCAATAAGCGTGCGACCATCCTACACACCTGGAACCGTGGTTGCTCCGTGGCTGGTTACTATGTTCAGATCGCTGGTGACAGCAGGCTCAGTTGGGATGTAAGTATTAGTTGGCGAAAAAGGAGTGACTGGCGTCGGAGGGATGTAGGTTGCTGAGATAAGAAAATATAAATAAATCAACCTAATAAAGACACAGCCACCACTCACTATAGGTGTTGGCGCCAATGACATGACATATTACATATACCGGTAACATTTATTATATACCATACAGTAATGGGGTTAACTCCGGTGTAATAACCATTCCCAGAGGACACCTTTGTGTTCAGTTCTTATTTCATCATGATTCGTTCTACCAAACAAAGGAAGCTTTGTGACGCAGTTCGTGAGCAATGACAGGTTATTACACCGGAGATAAGCCCAGTAATGGAGGTGATCATCAGACAAAAGGGCTCTGGGTACGAGATTGACCAACCTCGTCCCCAGGGTCTTCTCGGTCGTTTTTCAAAATGGCGGCTAGCTCAGAGAAGACCCTGGGGGAGGCTGAGTCACATGACCGACACATGACCATTGTTTGAAAACATGGAACGAGGTTTGTCCTTTGTTTCGAAACGGTCATGTGACTCAGCCTCCCCCAGGGTCTTCTCCGAGCTACGCCATTTTGAAAAACGACCGAGAAGACCCTGGGGACGAGGTTGGAGATTGCTCCGATGTCTCCGATGCTAGCGATGGTATTTAGTCTGATGATCGCCGGGCTGACTTAACTAAAACTTCCGATCCCCTCTTTGCTGTATCACTGCTCTGCGACTAGAGCACTCTTTTCGGCAATGGAACAAATGTCCTTTTTTTGTTTATACTATACATATGTTACAACAGCAATTGGCGTATATCTTCTTTTGGCAGAGTCGTATGAAATTTTTCTTGATGTAATTTCTTCCCCTCACTAAATAATCTCATTTTGTCCCAACATTCGCGTCCAATTCAAATGTCATATGAGTTCGTAGTTCCATAATCTCCGTACCTGTGATTTCCAGCTCAAGTATTGGAGGGGTAAAGCATCTCATGTAATTTCTTATTGAAACCTACAGAAAGGGAATATGAAGATCGAGACTTTCAATATTTGCACTGACAGAAAGACAAGTACGTCTGTTCATCACATATCTGTCTGTCTGTCATCAGTCAGTCAGTCTGTCTGTTTAGCTGGACACTTACCACGACACGGTATTCACATCCATTTACAAATTCAACATCGTGTGAACGGTATCTCGTCTGGAAAGAAAAAAAAACATCGTTTGTAAGAAAATGTCGGACCTAAAAATGCAAGAGATAAGAACACTCTGGAGAAAAGAAATGACTTTGGACAGTGGGTTTGAATCAAAACACCACAGTCTTTACAACTTCTTAGACCCCACAGCCTTTTCTGTATGGATAAATCTTAGATTTTACACATACGACGTGATTTTCAGGCTACGCCTCGAAGTTCCTTGGAAGCTTCGTTTTGTTTTGATAAACTGACGAACCTCAGAGTCAAAATAATCACCAACAATTTGCGTTAAATATATGGATTTAGTGAAATCACACTCACACACTATCACGAACCTGCATTCTGATTGGCTCAAAATCACTGTCTATTGAGTTATAGATAGTGAGTTTTGACAAGGCCGGCGTTTTGAAGAAAAACAAGCATTTTTCTTCAAATAAAAAGTCTCATTATTCGAAGGTAGTGTCTGAGTGTGATTTTACTAAAACAATTAGATTACTCGCTCTCGATTTCCATGAGTTCGAGCTCGTAATCTAATTGTTAAATAGAAGTGAACATGAATCATTTACCTCTGGTGCTGCGTGATCGAATACAATATATCTTGTCTGTTTCAAGTGAAATACGTCATTGCATTTTAATGATGCGAGAAACAAAAAGATCCTGAAAAATAAAAAAATAAAAAAATAAATAAAAGGGGCGTCTTATCGTCGATGGTGAACTGTAGTCTAGTCAATCTACGATCAGAAAAGGCCAAACCTAGGACTAATGCTCAGACGTCAATACAATCGTTTCAAATAGAAAGTTGAACACTATTAAGTTAACATTGACTCCAAAGCGTACCATACTAATATTTGTTTATATTCCAACAAGGAAATTATACGCGCACTGGTTGGCTGAAAATGTTCACGTTTTCACAGTACAGTTATCAGGCGATATCCCTCCCGTCCGAATTCATATCTGTCCGCTTAGAAGTTTTATTGTAGATAGGAAGTATTCCCCGCACAGAACCCCAGCATTTTACGCCAATTACGTGCGGACGAGAAATGCCTCTCAGCCAACTGTTCATTAGTTTCGAACAATTTCTCAGCCTTGAACACTATTTCCCGATATCCCAGCCTCCAAAAGGGTAGGTATTTACTAACTATCAGAGATCCTGTTCTGTGCTCAGACGGGCACAATGTGGTGATCCTTTTGTTCACTTTCTTACTTAATGAACGAACTTGACCACCTTCGGGGTACGTTTTCGTTAAAATGGCATAATTTGACGACAAATAGTCCTATCTGGACAAGTAATACCTCATTTTAAAGCGTATATCCTGGGCTAAATTATGATATATATATTTATTTAATTTGCAAAACGTTGCTCGAAACACTAATAATCTCAATAAATGTCACAGTTCGGTTGAGCAGGAACCAGCATGATCTTACCTGTAGTATGATATGTTGATGTGTTTGCCCCAGATCCACGTGTCGAATGTGAGGGTAGCATTCACGTAAGTGCTGTTGACCTTTGTAGGTTTATGAACGTCCACAATGATGCCCGAGGAGGTTTTATCATCTTTCTCGTCCTCTAGTGGAGTAAAAGGAACATATTGTACAACCATTTTCAGAAAAAGAATTAGATAACGGCTAGCGTGATTCTCATTCGCTACGGTAGAGCACGTTGCACTTTCTACCTCTTTTTGTTCTGATGATTAAAACGTTGAAAATATAATCCAATCAGCACAAGCTGTTATTTTCCTTCAACTAGTGTCGGCGAATCAGAATATCACTAGCTACAAGATTCACGCCGATTAAGGCAGCGATGTTTTAGTGTTTTCGAAAGAAATTACACAGCAAACTGTTAGAATATGGATTATTATCTGGGTGTAAAGGATAGGTTACTTTTTCATCGCCTGAACAGAGGAAATACAAGATTCCTCACGAATCTCGTACAGCAATATTAGAAAACAATTGTGAGAACCAACCCTGTTTGCAGGCACAAAAGCCCTGGATGCAATCTGTTAAGAAAACACAAAAATAGAAACAATAAATGTAAAATGTAAATGTATGCATTCAACCGCAAATATCCATATGAATGTTCAGTTGCGGTTTACAGATGAGGATGTCTGATCCTTTTAGATGCGGACTGCAATTTATGCATGCAGTTTACAATCATGGGTGGTTGTCCACCCATGATTGTAAACTGCATGCATAAATTGCAGTCCGCATAAATTGCATAAATTGCAGTCCGGACGTTAAAACGTCCCTCAAGTTCTAATTAAGTGTAGTGGTTTGAGAGACGGGACCTCGGTTTATTGTCTCATCCGAAAGACAATGTAAAGTTTTTCGTGTTTGTCTAGAATGCCCTCAGTTATTATAATAGAGAATACAACGTTTTGGACATTGTACCTTGAAAACCTGAAAAGGTTTTGTTTCCGCTAGAATCGCGATCACACGAAGAGATCTATGATCTAGTTACTTCGTTTCGCTGCAGGCACGCGATAAGTTGTCCTTAAATTGCTGATTTGATGTTGTCCTCAAATATTTGATTTAATTTGGACTTGAGTATATTTTTTATTGTAATGCCATCTTCGCAGTTGATGGCCGAACATGCCATGTAGCGCGTGTACAAAACGTCAAACCATGAACCATGCATCATAATGAAGACGCTATTTTTCATATTTTCCTCGAGTTTGGCAAACCAAACTTAACTAAACCATCAAATGGTACTTTGTTTACTACTGAGACACAATTTGGTGTGAACCGCTTCGTTTTAGGCAGGAATTAGGGACGTGTCATTGTTTAGCGGGGGGGGAGGGCTCCTATTTTTGTGGGGAGGGTCCTAATTTTTTCGCGTGTCTAAAGGGAGGGTCCAAATTTTTTTCACTCCTATTTAGGGGAGGGTCATAATTTTTTCAGCAACATTTGAACGATGAAGAGGGTAATACCAATGGCGATAGTGGTTATTTCAGCAACTTCTCCATAAAAAGTTCGGCGCGCGAAGTTGACAAGAACAAGTTATCTTGACAAGGTAAATCAAACTTTCCCAGAATTTCCCTGCAAATGATAGGCCTGGAGGACAAGTCACTATATGTTTGAAAGAAGACCCCTTAGGTAAGCGTGAGTTTTCGACGTTACAAGCATATAAATTCGTCCGTTGGGCCGCGCTTCGCGCACATGCATATTAATAACTTCGTCATTTGCGGAGCGCAGTTGTGCGCATGAATAATATAACCTAACCTATAAAGTTGAGGTGGTGTACTTCCTGACAGGCTTTTTTTTTTACTATGCCATACACAAAACATGTTCATCTACCCTTTCTCTGAGGCTTGATGAAATGCGATGAAAAAACAAAAAAAACGATGAACAATCAAAAAAACGATGAACAAACAAACAAACGATGAACAAAATTTGGGCACGCTTCACGCGCAACGAAGGATATCCGAGCCCGTTTTTCTGTAAAATGTCTACAGTACTAGGTCAAACAGGGGACGGGAGATGTGGGATTACGTTAATCATTGCACTAAGAGGGAGGATCACTGTATTTTACCTGTGTATTATAAACATCCTCACGTAAATAATCGAGGCGATGAATAATATATGCACCAGTCAATTGACACCCCGGCCCCCACCCCCGGGACAGGGCGGGAAAGTAACGCGGTCAGGCCGGGGATTCAACACATTAATCTACGGAAGGGCAGGGAATTTAACACGGACCTTCTATAGCGAGAATATTCAACGGGGCATTAACGGGAAATTAACGCTGAGCCAGAAGTTCGATTATCGTGCGAAAATATATTGGTTTAAGGACCGAGGTCGGAGGATTTTAGGAGGGATCACTTCATTTTTGGGCGTGTGAAAGGATCTCTCGAAACCTGAAGCCTTGAAAGAGAGATTCCAGCAACGAGTTCTATATCATTTTCTAGTTTTATTTCACTCATTATGTTGAAAATTTCGGCGCGCTTCGCGCGCACAAGGAATGACATCTAATCTAGTGTTAGAGAACTTGCCCAAAGAAAACAATACGCTTGTGGCGCTTAAATGGAATGCGTACGAATGTCCGTTACACGCATGTGTATCTTGGCAAGGACAAATGAAAACCCAAAAAGCCCTCCAGTGATACGCCTGGTTGGCAGTCAATATGTCCGAAAGAAGTGAGTTCGACGTTACAAGCTGCATAGAAATTCGTTTTTGGGCTGCGCTTCACGCACATGAATCATGATAATTTGTAGCGCGTGAAGAATAAAACCAACAGGCTTTTTTACTACACGCAGAAAATAAAAAGTTTATCTTTTCTCTGGAGGCTTGATGAAATGCGTTTATCAAAATAAAGGCGCGTTTCGCCATGTTGCAAAAGTGTCCCCGGGGGCCTAGAGCTTTAACAACGTCCCTGGTGACCGGGAAAATAGTAACATTTAACACTTACTGAATGTTAAATTGGGGGGCCGTGATGTCAATTGACTGGTGCATGACAGAAGTAAGAAAAAAGTAGTTCTGTATTAAGAAGAAAGAAAGAGACATTACATCACTTGGACAATAGTCTATCTAACAGGTTTTTTAGAAATAAATTGCATGGGGGAGGGTCCCAATTTTTTTTACCTATGACTGGGGGAGGGTCACATTTTTTTTGTTATGTTCAAGGGGAGGGTCCTAATTTTTTTTAGCCTTCTTTGAAAAAAATGGGAGCCCTCCCCCCCGGTTAATAATGACACGTCCCTTACCATTACGACTTATGAAGCATGCTTCATGGTTTTACGTTTTGCAGAGCAACGTTAATTGATACAGGTATATAACTCATCTGAGCTACAACGCGTCTGGTTTGGAACAGAAACCGGAATACTGAAGTACAACTACTCGAGCACCAAGTGTGAAAATTGTTTTAGTGTATTTTCTTATCTTTTCGTTTTGAATAATATTGTAAAGCGCTATTGGATTTTTAGTAGAAATGGCGCTATATTAAATTATTGTTATTATTGTTATTATTGTTGTTATTGTTGTTATTGTTGTCATTGTTGTCATTGTTGTCATTGTTATCATTGTTATCATTGCTATCATTGTTATCATTGTTATCATTGTTATCATTGTTATCATTGTTATCATTGTTATCATTGTTATCATTGTTATCATTGTTATCATTGTTATCATTGTTATTATTTATTATTATTATTATTATTATTATTATTAAAATATTGCGAATGCCGATACAGACACATCCTGTTGCATGGGTAATGACAGGAGTTAAATTAAAGGTAACAAGGATACAACAAGCCAAACTTGTTGTATCCTTGTTGTCGTATAGCATTTTTAGAATAAGGTATGGGGAAGAAAAGGTTCGAGAAGTCCTTGGCAAAATAGTTCTCATTTCGCCTGCCTCCTTATATATATAGCATTTTAAGAGCGAGTTTCTGTAAATATCAACCAAGTTGGGAAGAGTCGAAAAAATCAAAATTTCCCAAACTTTCCTTAAACATAGTCTATGATGAGGTGTCTTCGGCGCTGAAAGAATTTTTTGATTTAATTTAAATGTCGGTGAGAAAACCCGGATTTTTCATTTTTTGCCCAAAAAGGGGTGAAAACCTGGTAAATTTTGCCCCAATTTAACGTCTCCCTGCAGAAAAATCGCAAGTATTTATCAAAATGCCAAGTTATTTTCTGAAAAGTGCATCATATGTGCGTTCGTTTTAACTTCTTTGCACAAACATCCGTTACACATACAATATTTTCTGTATTTTTAAATATTTTTAAAAAAGTGCACGTTTTCGAAATGTAGGAAAATAACCATATTTGCGACCGAATATCACCCATGTTGGGACGAGTTCGAACATAAGAAAGGTATCATAGAAAAGGGCATTCCTTCTCCTTTCAGGAAATATAAAACCATTTTTGTGCAATTAAAATGGCGAGCTTCTGCAAACCCTTAAAGATGACGGCCTAATCGCCTAAAATAAGATAGATTTTCCAGGTATATATAGAATATTTTGTCTATACCACGCAATGCCTTGTACATTTTTCACGAAAAATAACTAAAGTAGCTACTAAATACATTGAATTATGGCAAAACATATTTCATGTCACGTTTGACTAATTTTACAGCATTTTAGTGATGTTTGTACAAGGGAGGGGAGAGGGGAGGCCACCCCCTCTGAGGTTTACTGGCTAGTGATATTTTCGAGAGGGTTTAGAATTAGGACATCAAATTTTCAGTGGCTTTGGTGTTTCCACTGCACAACGTTTGTTGGGAAGGTGTCATTTTGTTACCATGGTAACGAGGTATAACATCAAAAAATGTTCAGCAATTTCTTTGTCCGCGCAGGCTTTCGATGAAGATGTCCAATACTATTATCAGGTTCAATACTTACTTCCTAGCAATAGGTTACGGAGGTTTTGCAGACAAGATACCTTGACGGGATAGAGAACCCTTATTTGCATAAAAGTCGACATTTTTGTGAATATATTTACCACCCTTTGTGCTGAGTCTGTGGAAAGTTGGTCAAGTAGGTAAGGTAAGGAACTCTAAGTTGTCCACTAAAAAGGTTTCGATTTGGTTGCAGCGTAATGAAAATCAAGGTAGAAAAAAACTCAATATTCAGTTTTGCTGATTCAGCACTTATTGGCTAAAAAATAAACTATTAAGCCTGTTTTTCTGTATTTTTTTAATTACTTTTACTGGAAATGGACTAAACATTAATATAATACTTAGCAGCAATTTGAAAAAAATATGGTAAAAATGAACTTCAATGAAATGCTTTTGTTTGGCTTAACGATTTATAGATACGGGTTTAAATTATATATTTTAGCATGCGGGTTTCTCCATCTCTGTTTGTTAATCATTCTTTGTTCGTTGAAAACAATGTCGTTTGAATTGATGCAAACGAAAAATATATCAAACTATTTTGACAAATAAAACAGTCCATACATTATTAGGCGCTACGAAGTGCCTATGTGTATCTCCACTTTATTATCCACGGTAAAAATATCACCTTCATTTCTTTATCACCTTAAAAAATTTCCTTCAATTTTCAAAGAAGAAAAAAACACATTTTCTTCAAACTTGAAATTTAATTTTAGCGGAGCTCCAGCAGAGCCCCATAGCTACATGCAGAAAAAGAAGAAAGAAAACAAAAGTGTATATATGCATCGACCTCAATCTCGTTCCCAGAGCCTCTCGGTCATGCTTACTCGGGACACAGACGAAATCGGATGTATCCGGTTCTCCGTATATGGTGACCGTCTTTGTTCGTTAGGCAAATTTCAAAATAGCGGGCGGGAATATCGGCCAATCAGAATTGGCTACGATTGTCTGCCGTCAGTGCCTACGACAAACAACAACAGCAGAGTAGGCTCTGGGAGCGAGATTGGCATCGACCTGTTTTGTCATGGACTTCCGGTTTGTGCGTTCGTCCGGGGTCACACAGGCAACCCACCAGTTTTTTTTTAGCGGAGCTAAAAAAAAGTTATGTATATCATGGGAAGGGATGAACCTTCCCATGGCAAGGGGGGTGCAACAGCATGGTCGCGGGGTATGACGTAATCGATGACGCCATCAAACGAGAAAGTGTATATGTATTGGGAAGGGATGAACCTCATACAACAGAACTTGGGTGAAATTATCTAAGTGACAAGGGGGGTGGAATTGCGTTGTCACGTGTTATGACATCATAGATGACGTCATCAAACAAGAAACGGTTTATATCTTAGGGAGGGATGAGCCTCAGACAACCAAACTTTGGTGAAAATGTCTAAGTGGCAATGGGGGTACAACTGCGTGGTCAAGTGGTATGACGTCATCCAAACAAGAAAAGGTTTATATCTTGGGAAGGGATGAACCAAATTGTTTCCACTTTGATAATACATAGATGATATCACATGGCCGCGCGGAGATACGAATTTTATCTTCACAAATAGAGTCAAACATGTTTTCTTCAAAGTCGAAAATGCAAATTTAATATCTGCTTGGCGCATAATCCGCTGACACAGTTAATGCCAGGGGCGTGTCTGCCTTTAACCCAAGTGAGTACGGCTTACACTTTCTTTTACAAATTGAAAATATCCGTGTATTTGTTTATTTTTCTAAGCTAAAATTAATTGAAGCTATATTTACTAGATATATTGTTGTTTGGTTTGCGGTAGTCATTGCCAACCAGTGAAACGTTTATTAGCCAAAAGTGCTGAATCAGCAAAATAGAACTCACCGTTGTTTCTCTGTATTTTTATTATGTTGCAAACAAACTGAAACCCTTTTAGTAGACTACTTAGAATGCCTTACATATTTGACCAGCTTTCCACAAAATCACCACAAAGGCTGGCAAATATATGCACAAAAAAGGCAAATTTTATGCAAATAATGGTTCTCATTCCCGTCAAGATTTTTTAAGGATGGCATGATCGAAATTGATTTGAAACCTCCGTAACTTATTGCTATAGGTAGTAAGTCTTAAACCCTAAAAATTTTGATTGAAAGCCAAAGGAGAAAGAAATTGCCGAACATAGCTCTAACTTGAACATATGATGACGCTCTAACTCGTTACCATGGTAACGAAATGACAATTTCCCAATAAATATTGTGCGATGGAAACATCAACAGCTATTGAAAATTTGGTGTCCTAATTCTAAAGCCTGTCGAAAATATCGCAAGTAAACCTCAGAGGGGGTGGCTCTCCCCTCTCTCCCTTGTACAAACATCACTAAAATGCTATAAAATTAGCAAAATGTGACAATAAAATATGTTTTGCTATAATTCAATGTATTTAATAGCTACTTTAGTTATTTTTGTTAAACATTTACACCACGTATTGCGTGGTAAAAATAAAATATTCTGCATATACATAGAAATCCCATGTTCATTTAGGCGGTTAGAGCGTCGCCTTCAAGGATTTGCAGAAACTCGCCATTTTAATTGCACAAGAATGTTTTTGTATTTTCTGGAAGGGGAATGAATGCCCTTTTCTATGATATCTTTCTTATGTTCAAACACGTCCCAACATGGGCGATATTCGGTCGCAAATATGGTTATTTTTTACATTTCGAAAACGTGCACTTTTTCAAAAATATTTAAAAATACAGAAAATATTTTATTTGTAGCGGATGTTTGTGCAAAGAAGTTAAAACGAGCGCACATAATAAGATGTACTTTTCAGAAAATAACTTGGTATTTTGATAAATACTTGCGATTGTTCTGTAGGGAGACGTTAAATCGGGGCAAAAATTACCAGGTTTCACCCCTTTTTGGGCAAAAAATGAAAAATCCGGGTTTTGTCACCGACATTTAAATTAAATCAAAAAATTCTTTCAGCGCCGAAGACACCTCATCATAGACTATGTTTAAGGAAAGTTTGGGAAATTTTGATTGTTTTTTTCGACTCTTCCCGACTTGGTTGATATTTACAGAAACTCGCTCTTAAAGCTTTTGAAGAGTAGAGAACAAATAATTTTGTTTTATTAATTATTAATGAACTATTTAATGTCAAAAAACTATTAATGTCAAAAAACTGATTCTCTAGTCGTTTGGCTAAGTTCTGGCCCGTCAGAATTCAATAGAACAACCCAGTTTTGTATCATCTTGAATGACCATTAGGCCAAAAGTGCGTGCCAGGGATCTTCAACTTTGTGCCAATTTCATGATGATTTTTCTTTCCGTCTGAGCCTTTTCGGTTAATGCCTAACTTCAAGAGGCAATGGCTGATTGCATTTTCAAACCGCACCGGGGGGGGGGGGGCACACCCCCTCCCGTGGAATTTCCAGAGTCCAAAACAACCCCCCTGGAAAATTTCCATAGGTCCTCAACCCCCCTGTGCGGATTAAAATGCAATCAGCCAATACAATCCTAAATATAGAACATACAAAAATGTCTGGCACACCACCTTAGTCTTTCATTCACTATGATACCTCTTATTTCTGATGGACTAGAACTTAATTTTAGAACTAGAACTTAACTCGAAAAAATCATAAATTTTATTAATTATTTATTACGAGTTAATAAAATATGATATTTGCTTTGTACACTTCAAAAGCTTTCAAATGATATATAATACATGTACCTAGCTTAAAAGCAGACGAAATAACAACCATTTTGCCAAAGGACACCTTGAATTAACCTTTCCCCATCTTTTTAATGAATCGTAACATGATACGTGATCAAGCCCACAATAGTCCAGTTTCGAATTCTCTACTCTACCGCTGAATAGGCATCGACGTTGGATTAGAAACAGTTGTAAATACCGACGAGAAACTGATGAAGCTTGAATGGAGACAATAGAGAAAACGTTTTGGACTCTTTGGTATTCGCAACTTTCGGGTTCAAATCGAGGCTCCCACTTTATTTATGCAATTTTGATTCCTATTCAGCGGTAGATTAGAGAATTCGAAACTGGACTATTAAGAGTGTTGTTAAGTGTTGGATCGAAGAACAGCAAACCATTTTAGATCAGGATCAGGGATCAGTCCCAAATTATTGGATCGGTGGTACCATCATGTTACGAGCCAGAGACAATGGAAAGGGCTGAGAGATCATGCCTACCAGGAACTTGAAAGTGCGCAGAGGTTTTGAAGAAGCGCTTATGGATAAGAAGGTGCCCTGAAAACTTTTACAAAAAAGAAAAAAGAGCAAAATCAAATTTGCCTGATGATAACCAGCAGTGTGGTAGTATCTGGGTCAATTTAAAGGATAAACACTGTTGAGGTATAGTTTCAATATCAGCCGATATGTATTCAAAGAAACCCAGGTGATAAATTGTGCGTCTTATGAAATAAAAGGACAAGATTAGTAGTATAGGAGGGGCCGAATTAGCCCTTTTTTTTCGGGAGGAATACTAATTTTCGGGAGGAATACATAATGAGCGTCGCGGTTGAATTAATGAGCGTCCCCACGCGGAATTAATGAGCTTGCGGTTGATTGTTGACACAGGTGTTCTTTTGTTCTTTATTGCGGCGGAATTAATGAGCGTCCCCACGCGGAATTAATGAGCTTGCGGTTTATTGTTGACACAGGAGTTCTTTTGTTCTTTATTGCGGAGGAATTAATGAGCGTCCCCACGCGGAATTAATGAGCTTGCGGTTGATTGTTGACACAGGTGTTCTTTTGTTCTTTATTGCGGAGGAATACATTAAGTTTGTTGACACAGGTGTTCCTTTGTGTTCAACACGTGGCTGCGGTTTTCCACGCGATCGTCTATTTTTAGAATGGTGTCATTGTTTTAGCGACCTATTGTTCTCAGAGTCAATATAAGCAGAGCTCCTGCGGCTCCAGTCATTCACGACCAACCATCCAGACCGATCACAGTTCAAGAAAAGACAAGCAAGATGGAAGACCAGTTGCAAGATGAGCTTCAAGAAGCCGTAGCTAACCTTCTGAACGTCACCGCTCAAATTCAAGCTGATGATCCGTCTATTATCCCGATAGCGGATGATTTTAGTCGATTTACATCGCTAGAAGACTTCGAACGGTATATTTATTCGAACGACATCCCGAGTGAACTTATCCCCCATGCCGTAGATCGACTCATGGACCTCACGTTTGGTGACGATGCGGATGATGACCTCAGTATCACACCCCTCGACCAATTTGTCGTTGAAAATCATATCCCAACTGTGGATATGTCAAGCCAAGATGTGTCCAATATCGTGGACCATTTGATGGAGTTTGAGGCACCTACCACAGTCGAGGTCCAGTCTTCTCAGTCTGCTTGTGAGGAGAAAGCACAGACGGGAGGAGGGGGGAAGCGAAAAGCCCCCGATATCTCTCCCGAACCTAAGAAAACCAAGTTCGAGTGTCAGATCTGCGGAAAAGTGTTCACAAGACCGGATAACTTGGAGCGCCACCGAAAGACCCACAGCAACGAGAAAGAGTTCCCCTGCCCTAATTGTGACAAGGCATTTCGGCGGAAAGCTCATCTAAAAGATCACATCAGGAAAAAAACATGAAAATAGAGCAAAGGAACGAGTGTACAAATGTGGCACCTGCGGGGCCGAGTTTCACAACAAAGCCCCGTTCAACGAACACATGAAGACCCACAGAAAGAAACGGCCTGCACAAGACAAACCCGCTGAAGGCGAGTATTTTAGTACATGTTATGCTAATTGTCTCTAACTATATTCATTCGCATAATTATCAATGTGGGTTCTTTTGTTTTCTACACGTGGTCGCGGTTTCTATTGTTTTCAACACGTGTTCGTGGTTTCTTTTGTTTTCAACACGTATTCGTGGTTTCTTTTGTTTTCAACACGAGTTCGTGGTTTCTATTATTTTCAACACGTGACTGCGGTTTTCTTTTGTTTTCAAGTTCGTGGTAATATCAAAGTGACTTTGACAACTTCTTGTGCATAATTATTATGGTTTCTTTTGTTCTCAACACGTGATTTCTATGTTACTATTAGTGACAACAGGTTCCGCATAATTATTACTGCGGTTTACAACACGTAAATACCTATATTACTATTTCAGAACCCAAACCCAAGAAGGCTAAACCCAGTCCTCCTCCGGCAGCCAATGCTCGACCCAATACGACTTGGGAGGAAGATTATGTGTCTATCCCCGATGGACTCAGTGCTGAATACCACCGTCACTGGAACCAGATCCGAACGCGGTTCTCTAGAAACCACCGTTTGTCAGACTGGTACAATTTTAGATTACCTTCGTTAAATCTACAAGATCTTCTCACCTACCTGGACCGGATCTTCCATGACCAAACCACTGTTTTCAAACTTAACCTTTCCTTTGGCTACTTCCTGCGCAACAACGAAACAGGCGAGCTTCAGTACCACTACACATCCAGAAATAATAATCAACTCTTCCCAGAACCCTTCCTGATCGCCAACACCGCTGACCTCGACCAAGTGCGTGACGCTCTCCGCAACATCGATATCCTCGAATGGGTACGCCAGCAACGTCCCAACTCTAAATGGGTGGTCGACAAGGTCTGCAACGTCACCTTCTACGTGAGTAAACTGCGTGGACACCCTATCGGTCGTGGCAAGAACCTCCCCCATTACATCGTGGAGAACCGTGGGCTCGTCCCCCTTGACCAGAACCGCAACAACCACCAGCAGTATGACGACAACCTCTGCTTCTTCAGAGCCTTAGCCCTCCATAACGGATGCACCTTACAGAACCTGGAGCGGGATACCCAGCATTATTATGAAAGGTAAGTAAGTTTGGGTCTGGGGCGGGATACCTAGTGCCTCGTCTAGATACATATCGTAATATATTTGTTTTCTTTAGGTACCGCACCACCCTACCTCCATCCCGAAAAAAGTTCGCCGGCATCAAACTGGAGGAGCTCGACGAACTCGAACAGCTGTTTGAAGTCAACATCTTTGTCTACTCCTTAGAACCCCTCGATACGGAGGACGACACCCCAGAGATTGTAGCTCAGTTGGTCCAACGCTCCCACCGTCAACACGCCTCAACCCTCTACCTCAACCTACACAAGGCCCACTTCTCCTACATCAATAATATGGCCAAGTATTCCAAGACATACGCTTGCTCCCGCTGCCGAAAACTCTGGAAGAATGTCTACAAACTGCATCGTCACGAGGTCAAGTGTGATGGGAAGGTCCGCTACGAGTTCCCGGGCGGTGTATACAAAACCCCACGCACCATTTTCGAGCTGATCGAAGAATATACCGACATTGGTATTCCTGAAGAACTACGCTACTTCCCATACCGTGCTACATTCGACTTCGAATCGTACTTCAAGCGTGACGATCATCCCTCGAACACAAACAAACTCCAATGGCAAGCCCGACACATCCCCCTCAGCGTCAGTGTTTGCTCGAACGTGCCAGGTTACAAAGACCCGAAATGCTTTGTCAGCGATAGTGATTCCACCCAACTGGTCCAATCCATGATTGAGTACTTAAAAGAAATCAGCCAAGAGAGTTACAAGAAAATTAAGGAAAAATTTGACGATATTCTGGACATGCTCAATGATTTAATTCAAGAACAGGACTCCCAAGAGTCGAGTGATGTCGAAGATCTCATGGCGTCGGATGAGGAGGAGGAGGAAGAAGAGGAAGAGACTGAGGAAGATCGCGCCTTTATTGATAACGAGGTGGAAGAACAAGACCCTTCCTTCTACCGTGCCGTCAACCAAGAGCGTGGAGACCCTGTTCGACCACCACCTAAGGAAGAAGAAGAGGAAGAACCCGACAATTTTATAAAAAAATTAAAGAAGAGTCTGGAGGCCTATTTGAAGGAACTTCCAGTTCTCGGATTCAACTCGGGCAAATACGATTTGAATGTGGTCAAGGAATTCCTCTTACCTGTCCTCGTTAAGGAGGAAACAGTCGACTTTACCATCAAGCGGAACAATAACTTTATGGCTTTAAAAACGGAACACTTCAAGTTCTTGGATATAACCAATTTCCTCGCCCCAGGCTTCTCGTATGACAAGTTCCTAAAAGCGTACGAGTGCGAACAAACCAAAGGATTCTTCCCCTATGAATGGATGGACTCGCTCGACAAACTCACTCGCACCAGTCTTCCTCCTCATGAAGCGTTCTACTCGTCCCTCAAGGGTGCCAACATTTCCGTCGACGAGTACCAGTACTGTCAAAAAATCTGGGAAGAGAACAGCATGGAAACCTTTAAAGATTTTCTAATTTGGTATAATAATCTGGACGTACAACCTTTCTGCAAAGCTGTAAAGAAAATGTGCACCTTCTGGAAACACCGACACATCGACATGCTGAAACAGGGTATTTCTATCCCTGGAGTTACCTTAAACTACCTCTTCAAGACCCTCCCTGATGACGTCAACTTCTCCTTGATTGATGAGAAAAACAAAGACCTGTATAAACTTTACAAGACGAACATGGTGGGAGGTCCTTCCATCATCTTTCACCGGTACCACGAAGCTGGCGTGACCAAGATTAGACAGAGAGCAATGGAAGCTCAAGGCAAAGACCCGAAACTCTGTCAAAAGATCGTGGGGTACGATGCTTACGCCCTCTACTTGTGGGCTATTATGCAGCCTATGGCCACCGGTCAGTTTACCCGCCGACGAGAGGAGACTGGGTTCAAGAAGGAGGGAGGTGTTAAAATGGCCACCGAGTGGCTCGAGTGGGAAGCCCAACTGCGCAACATCAAGATCCGCCATCAAGCCAATAACATCGAGAAACGTATTGGACCCAGAAAGCTCCCCGTCGATGGTTACCATGGAGACTCCAAGACCATCTTCCAGTTTCATGGTGAGTTCTTACATTCCATTGTTTCCTTGTCACTCAACCCCGATAACTTAATGCTTTCATTGTTCCAACAGGATGCTGGTGGCATGGGCACCCCTGTTATCTGACCGAGGACCAAGAGATGAATGAGCGACGGCAAAAACCCATGTCTGAACTGTATGCAGAGACCCAAGCCAATACCCAGTACCTCCGCGACCAGGGTTATACGGTGGTGGAAATCTACGAGTGTGAATGGCGACAGCAGAAGAGACAGAACCCCGCTATTCGTCAGTTTCTCGAGTCCAAACTCTACCGGAAGCTGGACAAGCAGAGAACCCTGACCGAGGCTTAACTTCTGAACGCCATCCGCCAAGACAATCTGTTCGGGGTGGTAGAGTGTGACATCCGGGTCCCCGACGATTTAAAAGACCACTTCTCAGAAATGACACCCATCTTCAAGAATACTGAAATCTCCCGTGACGACATCGGGGAGTACATGAAGGCGTTTGCCGAGGAACACCAGATGATGCCTCGCCCCCGTCGTAGCCTCATTGGCAGCTACTTTGGTGAAAAGATCCTGCTCGCCACTCCTCTCCTTAAATGGTACCTTGACCATGGTTTGGAAGTGACCAAGATCTACCAGGTGGTGGAGTACGACCCCAGCCCCTGTTTCAAGCCGTTTGGGGAGGCCGTATCTAATGCTCGACGTGCCGGGGATGCCGACCCGAACAAGGCCATCATTGCTGAAACCATGAAGCTGGTAAGTAAAACTCTCCACAGGACCCCCTCTTTAGCGTTAGAGACTGAACTGTTTTTTCTTGACAGGTGGGAAACAGTAGCTACGGCAAAACCATTACTGACCAGGAGCGGCATCGGGAAGTAGCCTACTGCGAGGACGCCAAAGCCACCAGAATGATCAACACGCCTTACTTTAGACAACTGGATAAAATAGATAATGACACGTATGAAGTCCAGTCTTGTAAGCGACACATCAAATTGAACCTTCCTTTACAAATTGGCTTTTTTGTGTACCAGTATGCGAAGCTCAGGATGCTTCAATTTTACTATGACTTTATAGACAAGTACATAGACCGATCTAATATTGAATATTGTGAGACAGATACAGATAGTGCCTATGTCGCCATCGCTGGAGAGAGTTTTGAGTCTTTAGTTCAACCAGAGTTAAAGGATGAATTTGAAGCAGATAAGCATAATTGGTTCCCCCGTACCGACACTCCTGAGAACAAAGCCTATGACAAACGCAAACCAGGTCTGTTCAAAGAAGAATGGTCTGGAAAGGGGATAATTAGTTTAAGTAGTAAGACCTACTATTGTTTTGGGGCATACGATAAATTTAGTTGCAAAGGTGTAAACAAGAGATGTAATGATATTGACAAAGACAAGTACCTGAACGTCCTTCTCACCAAACAGTCTAGTTCGGGTATAAATAAAGGATTCAGAGTCGTCAACCACGTGATGTACACGTATCAGCAAACACGTGACGGATTTTCCTATTTTTATCCTAAGCGGAAAGTACTCGAGGATGGCGTAAGCACCATACCTTTAGATATTTAACTTTATGTATTAGTAACTACGTTTAAGTTATGTAAATATATATACTAGTAACTATAAGTAATGTAACTACATATATTATACTCTTACGCAATATAAGTGTAAATAAAGATATACACGAATGATCTAAATGTCCCGTTTGTCGCCTTTTGTCTCCTTTTGTCCCCGTTATATCGTTCTTGAGATCGCATAAAAGATATCCATAAGGCTTAGAAATCGCATCTTCGAACGCCTCTTGCATGTATTTCACGTGACCCGGGAAGATTTGCCGTGCTAAGTGATTCACTTGGGAACCATCTCTTGGGTTTTTAAACAAAACGATATAATGAGCATTCAGACTGGCATTTCGCATTTCTTTTCCTTGGATAAAGATATTTTGCACCACAAAAAAGCAAGATAGGTTTTTATGGTGACAAGAACGATAGAAAATCTCACTGAGTCGACGATCGGATGCCAAATGCATCATATCATCTATGACAACACAATTACGGATGTTAGGATCCAGCTGAGATTCCAAATCCGACGGAAATTCCTCGACAAAGTTTATGTTAGGAATGGTCTGTTGCATCTCGTCGTAGGTGGGCTGATATATTCCATAACACCATAGGATGTTTTCGGGGGCTCCATTAATCACGTGTTCTCCCTTCTCCAAAATGTGTCTCAATAGTTGGGTCTTGCCAGATCCAGGAGGGCCGGCAATGATCGCGCTAAAGGGATGTTTTAGTCTAGTGTCCATGGTGGGAAATGTTCAGATCAATGGTAAGTTGTCCTATTTATAGCTTGGGATCACCCAGCGAGGCTTAGGTTGATAATCATGAATAAGAACTACGGGCTGTAACTTGGCTTGTTGCAAATATGGTTTGCGTTCCTTGCTTGGTAAATTATGAGTCTGAGCTAAATGATTAGAAAGTTTGACTAAAAATCTCGAACCACATCCCTCAATTGGACAGTCTCGACAGATTCTCCGAACCATGTTACCGCGACCAAAGTAAACTAGGACTGAATCAAAACCCAACCCTACACCGCTATTTATAGAAAAACGGGGACAAAAGGAGACAAAAGGCGACAAACGGGACATTTAGATCATTCGTGTATATCTTTATTTACACTTATATTGCGTAAGAGTATAATATATGTAGTTACATTACTTATAGTTACTAGTATATATATTTACATAACTTAAACGTAGTTACTAATACATAAAGTTAAATATCTAAAGGTATGGTGCTTACGCCATCCTCGAGTACTTTCCGCTTAGGATAAAAATAGGAAAATCCGTCACGTGTTTGCTGATACGTGTACATCACGTGGTTGACGACTCTGAATCCTTTATTTATACCCGAACTAGACTGTTTGGTGAGAAGGACGTTCAGGTACTTGTCTTTGTCAATATCATTACATCTCTTGTTTACACCTTTGCAACTAAATTTATCGTATGCCCCAAAACAATAGTAGGTCTTACTACTTAAACTAATTATCCCCTTTCCAGACCATTCTTCTTTGAACAGACCTGGTTTGCGTTTGTCATAGGCTTTGTTCTCAGGAGTGTCGGTACGGGGGAACCAATTATGCTTATCTGCTTCAAATTCATCCTTTAACTCTGGTTGAACTAAAGACTCAAAACTCTCTCCAGCGATGGCGACATAGGCACTATCTGTATCTGTCTCACAATATTCAAAATTAGATCGGTCTATGTACTTGTCTATAAAGTCATAGTAAAATTGAAGCATCCTGAGCTTCGCATACTGGTACACAAAAAAGCCAATTTGTAAAGGAAGGTTCAATTTGATGTGTCGCTTACAAGACTGGACTTCATACGTGTCATTATCTATTTTATCCAGTTGTCTAAAGTAAGGCGTGTTGATCATTCTGGTGGCTTTGGCGTCCTCGCAGTAGGCTACTTCCCGATGCCGCTCCTGGTCAGTAATGGTTTTGCCGTAGCTACTGTTTCCCACCTGTCAAGAAAAAACAGTTCAGTCTCTAACGCTAAAGAGGGGGTCCTGTGGAGAGTTTTACTTACCAGCTTCATGGTTTCAGCAATGATGGCCTTGTTCGGGTCGGCATCCCCGGCACGTCGAGCATTAGATACGGCCTCCCCAAACGGCTTGAAACAGGGGCTGGGGTCGTACTCCACCACCTGGTAGATCTTGGTCACTTCCAAACCATGGTCAAGGTACCATTTAAGGAGAGGAGTGGCGAGCAGGATCTTTTCACTAAAGTAGCTGCCAATGAGGCTACGACGGGGGCGAGGCATCATCTGGTGTTCCTCGGCAAACGCCTTCATGTACTCCCCGATGTCGTCACGGGAGATTTCAGTATTCTTGAAGATGGGTGTCATTTCTGAGAAGTGGTCTTTTAAATCGTCGGGGACCCGGATGTCACACTCTACCACCCCGAACAGATTGTCTTGGCGGATGGCGTTCAGAAGTTGAGCCTCGGTCAGGGTTCTCTGCTTGTCCAGCTTCCGGTAGAGTTTGGACTCGAGAAACTGACGAATAGCGGGGTTCTGTCTCTTCTGCTGTCGCCATTCACACTCGTAGATTTCCACCACCGTATAACCCTGGTCGCGGAGGTACTGGGTATTGGCTTGGGTCTCTGCATACAGTTCAGACATGGGTTTTTGCCGTCGCTCATTCATCTCTTGGTCCTCGGTCAGATAACAGGGGTGCCCATGCCACCAGCATCCTGTTGGAACAATGAAAGCATTAAGTTATCGGGGTTGAGTGACAAGGAAACAATGGAATGTAAGAACTCACCATGAAACTGGAAGATGGTCTTGGAGTCTCCATGGTAACCATCGACGGGGAGCTTTCTGGGTCCAATACGTTTCTCGATGTTATTGGCTTGATGGCGGATCTTGATGTTGCGCAGTTGGGCTTCCCACTCGAGCCACTCGGTGGCCATTTTAACACCTCCCTCCTTCTTGAACCCAGTCTCCTCTCGTCGGCGGGTAAACTGACCGGTGGCCATAGGCTGCATAATAGCCCACAAGTAGAGGGCGTTAGCATCGTACCCCACGATCTTTTTCACAGAGTTTGGGGTCTTTGCCTTGAGCTTCCATTGCTCTCTGTCTAATCTTGGTCACGCCAGCTTCGTGGTACCGGTGAAAGATGATGGAAGGACCTCCCACCATGTTCGTCTTGTAAAGTTTATACAGGTCTTTGTTTTTCTCATCAATCAAGGAGAAGTTGACGTCATCAGGGAGGGTCTTGAAGAGGTAGTTTAAGGTGACTCCAGGGATAGAAATACCCTGTTTCAGCATGTCGATGTGTCGGTGTTTCCAGAAGGTGCACATTTTCTTTATAGCTTTGCAGAAAGGTTGTACGTCCAGATTATTATACCAAATTAGAAAATCTTTAAAGGTTTCCATGCTGTTCTCTTCCCAGATTTTTTGACAGTACTGGTACTCGTCGACGGAAATGTTGGCACCCTTGAGGGACGAGTAGAACGCTTCATGAGGAGGAAGACTGGTGCGAGTGAGTTTGTCGAGCGAGTCCATCCATTCATAGGGGAAGAATCCTTTGGTTTGTTCGCACTCGTACGCTTTTAGGAACTTGTCATACGAGAAGCCTGGGGCGAGGAAATTGGTTATATCCAAGAACTTGAAGTGTTCCGTTTTTAAAGCCATAAAGTTATTGTTCCGCTTGATGGTAAAGTCGACTGTTTCCTCCTTAACGAGGACAGGTAAGAGGAATTCCTTGACCACATTCAATCGTATTTGCCCGAGTTGAATCCGAGAACTGGAAGTTCCTTCAAATAGGCCTCCAGACTGTTCTTTAATTTTTTTATAAAATTGTCGGGTTCTTCCTCTTCTTCTTCCTTAGGTGGTGGTCGAACAGGGTCTCCACGCTCTTGGTTGACGGCACGGTAGAAGGAAGGGTCTTGTTCTTCCACCTCGTTATCAATAAAGGCGCGATCTTCCTCAGTCTCTTCCTCTTCTTCCTCCTCCTCCTCATCCGACGCCATGAGATCTTCGACATCACTCGACTCTTGGGAGTCCTGTTCTTGAATTAAATCATTGAGCATGTCCAGAATATCGTCAAATTTTTCCTTAATTTTCTTGTAACTCTCTTGGCTGATTTCTTTTAAGTACTCAATCATGGATTGGACCAGTTGGGTGGAATCACTATCGCTGACAAAGCATTTCGGGTCTTTGTAACCTGGCACGTTCGAGCAAACACTGACGCTGAGGGGGATGTGTCGGGCTTGCCATTGGAGTTTGTTTGTGTTCGAGGGATGATCGTCACGCTTGAAGTACGATTCGAAGTCGAATGTAGCACGGTATGGGAAGTAGCGTAGTTCTTCAGGAATACCAATGTCGGTATATTCTTCGATCAGCTCGAAAATGGTGCGTGGGGTTTTGTATACACCGCCCGGGAACTCGTAGCGGACCTTCCCATCACACTTGACCTCGTGACGATGCAGTTTGTAGACATTCTTCCAGAGTTTTCGGCAGCGGGAGCAAGCGTATGTCTTGGAATACTTGGCCATATTATTGATGTAGGAGAAGTGGGCCTTGTGTAGGTTGAGGTAGAGGGTTGAGGCGTGTTGACGGTGGGAGCGTTGGACCAACTGAGCTACAATCTCTGGGGTGTCGTCCTCCGTATCGAGGGGTTCTAAGGAGTAGACAAAGATGTTGACTTCAAACAGCTGTTCGAGTTCGTCGAGCTCCTCCAGTTTGATGCCGGCGAACTTTTTTCGGGATGGAGGTAGGGTGGTGCGGTACCTAAAGAAAACAAATATATTACGATATGTATCTAGACGAGGCACTAGGTATCCCGCCCCAGACCCAAACTTACTTACCTTTCATAATAATGCTGGGTATCCCGCTCCAGGTTCTGTAAGGTGCATCCGTTATGGAGGGCTAAGGCTCTGAAGAAGCAGAGGTTGTCGTCATACTGCTGGTGGTTGTTGCGGTTCTGGTCAAGGGGGACGAGCCCACGGTTCTCCACGATGTAATGGGGGAGGTTCTTGCCACGACCGATAGGGTGTCCACGCAGTTTACTCACGTAGAAGGTGACGTTGCAGACCTTGTCGACCACCCATTTAGAGTTGGGACGTTGCTGGCGTACCCATTCGAGGATATCGATGTTGCGGAGAGCGTCACGCACTTGGTCGAGGTCAGCGGTGTTGGCGATCAGGAAGGGTTCTGGGAAGAGTTGATTATTATTTCTGGATGTGTAGTGGTACTGAAGCTCGCCTGTTTCGTTGTTGCGCAGGAAGTAGCCAAAGGAAAGGTTAAGTTTGAAAACAGTGGTTTGGTCATGGAAGATCCGGTCCAGGTAGGTGAGAAGATCTTGTAGATTTAACGAAGGTAATCTAAAATTGTACCAGTCTGACAAACGGTGGTTTCTAGAGAACCGCGTTCGGATCTGGTTCCAGTGACGGTGGTATTCAGCACTGAGTCCATCGGGGATAGACACATGAACTTCCTCCCAAGTCGTATTGGGTCGAGCATTGGCTGCCGGAGGAGGACTGGGTTTAGCCTTCTTGGGTTTGGGTTCTGAAATAGTAATATAGGTATTTACGTGTTGTAATAATTATGCGGAACCTGTTGTCACTAATAGTAACATAGAAATCACGTGTTGAGAACAAAAGAAACCATAATAATTATGCACAAGAAGTTGTCAAAGTCACTTTGATATTACCACGAACTTGAAAACAAAAGAAAACCGCAGTCACGTGTTGAAAATAATAGAAACCACGAACTCGTGTTGAAAACAAAAGAAACCACGAATACGTGTTGAAAACAAAAGAAACCACGAACACGTGTTGAAAACAATAGAAACCGCGACCACGTGTAGAAAACAAAAGAACCCACATTGATAATTATGCGAATGAATATAGTTAGAGACAATTAGCATAACATGTACTAAAATACTCGCCTTCAGCGGGTTTGTCTTGTGCAGGCCGTTTCTTTCTGTGGGTCTTCATGTGTTCGTTGAACGGGGCTTTGTTGTGAAACTCGGCCCCGCAGGTGCCACATTTGTACACTCGTTCCTTTGCTCTATTTTCATGTTTTTTCCTGATGTGATCTTTTAGATGAGCTTTCCGCCGAAATGCCTTGTCACAATTAGGGCAGGGGAACTCTTTCTCGTTGCTGTGGGTCTTTCGGTGGCGCTCCAAGTTATCCGGTCTTGTGAACACTTTTCCGCAGATCTGACACTCGAACTTGGTTTTCTTAGGTTCGGGAGAGATATCGGGGGCTTTTCGCTTCCCCCCTCCTCCCGTCTGTGCTTTCTCCTCACAAGCAGACTGAGAAGACTGGACCTCGACTGTGGTAGGTGCCTCAAACTCCATCAAATGGTCCACGATATTGGACACATCTTGGCTTGACATATCCACAGTTGGGATATGATTTTCAACGACAAATTGGTCGAGGGGTGTGATACTGAGGTCATCATCCGCATCGTCACCAAACGTGAGGTCCATGAGTCGATCTACGGCATGGGGGATAAGTTCACTCGGGATGTCGTTCGAATAAATATACCGTTCGAAGTCTTCTAGCGATGTAAATCGACTAAAATCATCCGCTATCGGGATAATAGACGGATCATCAGCTTGAATTTGAGCGGTGACGTTCAGAAGGTTAGCTACGGCTTCTTGAAGCTCATCTTGCAACTGGTCTTCCATCTTGCTTGTCTTTTCTTGAACTGTGATCGGTCTGGATGGTTGGTCGTGAATGACTGGAGCCGCAGGAGCTCTGCTTATATTGACTCTGAGAACAATAGGTCGCTAAAACAATGACACCATTCTAAAAATAGACGATCGCGTGGAAAACCGCAGCCACGTGTTGAACACAAAGGAACACCTGTGTCAACAAACTTAATGTATTCCTCCGCAATAAAGAACAAAAGAACACCTGTGTCAACAATCAACCGCAAGCTCATTAATTCCGCGTGGGGACGCTCATTAATTCCTCCGCAATAAAGAACAAAAGAACTCCTGTGTCAACAATAAACCGCAAGCTCATTAATTCCGCGTGGGGACGCTCATTAATTCCGCCGCAATAAAGAACAAAAGAACACCTGTGTCAACAATCAACCGCAAGCTCATTAATTCCGCGTGGGGACGCTCATTAATTCAACCGCGACGCTCATTATGTATTCCTCCCGAAAATTAGTATTCCTCCCGAAAAAAAGGGCTAATTCGGCCCCTCCTATACTACTAAGATTCATGTCGAAACTACGAGCTAATACACATCTGCGATAGTTGGTGATATTAATGAGAGATTTTATATAGTTGTTTAGAATAAATGCCCGGGGGGGGGGGGACTCGTCGTACTTTTTAGGGTTTAAAATCTGGCCTCTGGTACGTTTTAGGGGGTAAAATTCAAAACCTTGCAATTTTGTTCCAGATAGGTACCTCCTAGGGGTCCGTTCTAGCAAATTAAGTAATGGTCCGTATAAGAACTAAGCAAGCCAACGGCAAAGCATGCTGGAATGCAATTAATTTCTATTGAAAATATAGGCAATTTCATTGGCTTAGACATGAAAATCAGTAAATTCACTATGCTAGAAAGACTTGTCTGAGGATTTTTAGGGAGACATAAGCACTTGTGGTACTCACAAACAGGATATGCAATTTGTAAAGACTTTGTATGTGGGGAACCTAGCGTAAAATGCTGATTCTCACTCCTTTGTTCTTCTTTAATCTGATTGGTCTAGAGACTTTTCGTTACCATATGTTCTCAAAGCAAGTCGAAATCTATCAATTTTTCACTCTTATTATGTTACTAGTCATGATAACTTACTGTGGTAAAAAAATAGGACATATCCTACGTGGGGAACCTTCAATGCCGTAGAACAATGGAGGTTTGCCTAGTTCTTGCATGGATGATTACTTAAGCAACAATGGTTTTATCAATATCACACTTGTTAGTCACCTGAATTTCAGACGTATTTTCTTTAGTAAAAAGACGACAGAAAATCCCGGGGGGAAATACGTCTGAAATTTCAGGCTAACTTTGTTGGCACCATGTAGGGGTCAAAATCAACTAATCCACGCCATTTTTAGTACCTTTTAGGGGTAAAGTTCCCGACGAGCATCCCCGCCCCAAATATAGGGGAGTCCCCCCTGGGAATAAATGTTACGGCCAAATTCTCTGTTTCCCGCTGTCCATTTTCAATACATGATTTATCTTGTGAAATCTCTTTTTTTTCTTTTCCGCCGGTAATTTTCCTTATTGTCCCAGAGAATTCACTGACGGCACAGAAACCCTCAAATCCCAAGAGCATAATCGATTTTTTTGAAAATGCGCAGCGCGAAACAACGAATAAATTTTTTGCTGTGAAGGATGCTGGATAACGATTTTTTTCCACCTTGTGACCGTTATTGGTAAACGCAGATTACTCACATAAACAGCATATCGGCATCCAAGATAGACACTCCTTTTTTGCAGGTCTTGCCTGATTAACGAATGGTTCGACCACTGCAATTCAAAGCATGAATTTAAATTATAAATGGCCTTCTGCAAATCTGTATGAGCCCTAGGAGTGTTACAGCTCCGGGGGAAGAGGGAGGATCATGATGGGTGCGCAATTCCCCTTCCTTTTTGATCACGAGATTTGATCACAGCACTTTGTGAAAACATCGTACTATAATGATTGCGTTGGATTACAATCTCCTCTGAGAGTTCATCGTTTTTCTTTGTTTCGGTTACTCACCTTTCCAACTCTCCAGGAAAATGTAGTGGAACGCCCCTTCGCCTGGCAAGCATACGAAGCCCCCTCTTCTGGTGATAACTTTATCTCGAAGTAATTTTCTTTCAAAATTGCTATATCTAGACAAAGGAGAAACGTGTGAGAGAAAAATGCGGACAAGAAATGTAGCATAAGTGGGGAACTGCCTCTCTTTCTTTATAAGTGGGTTTTAGTATATATCCAGGCCTATATATCCTAATATCGGCTGATATAATCTTCCGGCTTATAGTAATCCTGAAATGTTGACTAGCGTGTGTACGTAGTAAGCGCTTCCATTTGGAGTTTCAGAAACGCGCGTTTTAAAATAGTCAGTGAAGTTACAAGCACAGAATTAAAAAATAGTTCTGGACTTGCCACTGTTTTAGATGTTTGCCATGTGTCAGCCTGACTTCGAAAAGTGAGTACTTCGCTCCTCTTTTGAAAGCCAGAGTGATGGAGCGGAACGTAGGCGGGGGAGTAGATTATTCTACACCATCGCTCCGCAGTTAATGACTTTTCATAAAATTGGTGCGCGGCTTGGATATGGCTAAAATTATTATCAGCGTTTCTGAAATCGCAGGAATTTTCCCTATAATTAAAAATGACTTTCTCTGAGTTGCTCTTCTGTGAACATGGGAACGCTTGCCATGCAGGTTGGTGGTGACGGCCATAATCGCGCGGTTGCGTGACAGTAAAGACGTATTTAACAGCACATGACCGCCACTGAGAACGGTGATTCCGCCAAACAACATAAATACGCATGATAAACAGAGCGCTTAATTTTGGCTACACGCCCTTTGAGATCGGAATTGAGAATAAGGCTCAACAACGAGAAATGCTCTGTCATAGGCCAGACCCTGAGATGTTTTACCGTAAGGGAGTGTCCAGTGTAGATATGCTATGATTCGCTGCTGCTCCCCGCCAGGGGACAAACCCACAGTAACACGCATGCGTATATCAGTAACAGGGCAGGGAAAGGACAAGTTGGTGCCGTGCTGGATCGATGCGTCGCACGTTCCTGGGATATACAAACAGGATTTTAAGAAAGTGTTGAATGTTTTCCACTATCAGGAGACAAGTGCAGATTTGAACCATCTACCATTGTATTTTATAAGAAAAAGGGTGATTTTACCTTTGTTTTCTTTACCAAGTATCCGGTATATTATAGTTATAAATGCAGTCATTGCAAGTCTAAAGAACACCCACCTAAAAAGTGGCAGTCAATGAGAGGAGTCGAGGTGGAGTCCATTTTACTGTACAATTAATGAACCAAGAAAAATGCAGTGTCGATATCCCGCTCTACAAATGTGGAATCTGTCTGCCAAAACTGGTTGGTTTGAATAGTTTTTAAGATATAACTCGACTCAGAATAATGACGCTGATGAAATTTGGAGAAAACAAAAGCCCATCGAAAAAAAGCGGGATCACTTCACAATGCAGTAAAAAAAAACACATGTCATCACTTGACTTCTTGGAAAAGTCTTAAGCTTTTAAGATAATCATTTGCTTCATGCAAGTACGTACTGTTTGTCTCATACACTTGGCTGAAGGGCGAGAAGCCGCTTGTTCCGTAAAGCGAAACCGCCGCCACACGCATGGTGTAGTTGGTCAAAGCCTCCAGCTCCGGACTCGAGAACACACTCGTATCTACCTACAGTAAACAGAACTCGACACATAAACGGATACATTAACGGAGAGTTGGCATGTCATGTGTGTCAAGTCGTTTGGATGTCGCTTGTATGACAAAGCGAGACAAGGCTTCCAAAGATTTGCTATCCAACTCAACGGGGAGAACTTCTGGAAAACGTTTCATACGTTTAATGAGATTGCCAGTGCAAACACCCCAACACCTTTCAAAAAGTAGCGTTTTACGCCATAGCCTCGTCTCCTTGCTCTTCTCAGCAAATCCGCTTTGCGCTTTTAATATGGCGAGCGCTATTCACCATAGCCAGGCAAAGTGTCACAGGCCTGCGGTGTAGCTTGGGGACGAGAAAATGTAATGACTCGTACAGAACGGAATACTTACATACTAACGCAAAATACGGACCACACGGAACTGTGAGCCACTTTAGATCCCAGGGCGGTTGTATCCGTTTGCAAAGTGTACTCTCAAAAAAGCCAGTCGGGTTATACCATTAACATTTAGGGAAATACCTCCTTAACATTTCTCGTAAACTTTTCCTGAGATAAAATTTAGTTGTAGTATTACATTTCGTGTCAAACGTTATCATCATCATCATCAGCTATCACTCGCGAACGAGTAGGATGGTTCTCCTATTATTGTCTGTGGACCCGCAGATGGCTGACGAGGCCGATCCTGGGTTTGCAAATCCTGTGACAGTGTGGACATTCGGTAGTATTCCCTGGAGGAAGAGAGGGGTTGATGCTACATTGCCGTTCTTTCCTTCTCTCTTTCTTCCTGGTAGCATCTCGGCGTAAGCTCTCTTCGTAAAGCTTAGTTATAACATTATGCGTTTCGCATGTTATTACATTTGTTACATTTTGTGGCGTAACAAGATGTAAAAAAGATGCCTAGAACCATTTAAAAATAAACAAAAATCTATTGCCTAATTTAAAACTATATTTTCAAAGAACTGATTTACTGATAACTAGGTTTCAGAGGGAAATAGCTAGTCCAAACGTTCCCAAATAAGTAAATATAAAGATTGGTTTGTTTGCTGTTTTGGATTAGCATTTTTTAGTAGAAAGATATGGGAAATAGGTAAGCGAAGCCCATTCGGCAATACCCAACTAAACAAATAGTAGGAGTGTTGTGTATTTACAATAATTTGTGAAAAACTTATGTAACTAAGAGCGAGGACTCAATTATAATTAACTTCCCGAAAGGAAATAAGAAAAATGAAAGGCAAGTAAAATTTTATGCACACAATTTCACATGTTTGTCATATATGATTAAACAATTAGTCGTGTTATTCATTGCTTTTGTTTCTTAACATGGTATTCATATGTTTGGTCACAATGACATCACAGTATGTTCGTTCTGGTACGTCATATGTTTAGTAGGATTTTGCAAATGGACAATTTAATATGTTTGTAATTAGCATGTAAATGGCATATGAAATTTCATATGTTTAACATATACAAATCATACGCTTGTCACCTCCAACAAGAGATATCTTTGTTTCAATTTTCCCGAATTACATAAAATATTCCGTCACCACAGTAGAAATTTTCAACTTCCTTGTTCGTCACGCTACAGTCTAGAGACTTGTCTATATATGTTCAAGTAAACTATATCTCATAATGAAAACTTGCAACAGAACGCGTGCCTTCTGCAGTCAACGTCAGCACCCCGTCAACACTGGGGAAAATGGGCATGAATGGAGTAATGAAAGATGAGGTGGGAAACTGTGATAACTTACAATGTGAAACCTCTCTACAAAGGGCAGGATGACAAGGGGGTCAGCAACATTCTTGTGGCGTCTCACTTCCAACACATATTTCACTGGGACGAGGCTATAATTAAACGCTGGGCCTGGTAACCAGCCAATTTTAAGTGTTCGATAGGTGTGCGAGATGAAGTGAGGTGGACTGGGAACTGGCGGCAGGAGAGCACTGCTATTTGTCACTGATAAAGAAAGAAAGAAAGATGACTTTAAAGGGAATCCCGGCTGTTTAGCCTTTTCAAGCTCAGAGGAAACTTAAACTACTAAATAACATTCGATAAGAGTTAATAACTGACAAGAAACCCAATTAGGCCGACGCGACTCATTTCGCTTTGACAAGATTCTAATTTGAATTTCGCGGACGTCACTCTTGTGCTATAAATTATGCATTTGTTAATGAGGACGGCGTATACAGCTTATCCTAAATCGATATTCTTCTTTTTACCCTCTCAACAAAGAAATTGTTTTCTTGGTGCTCTTATTCTGGTTATAAGTGTAGCGAGCAAAGCCTATTTCAGCGCATTCAAATTCATTCCAAGATCGCTGCGGCGCCCGCGAAATTCAAAATAGAATCTCGTCAAAGCGAAATGAGTCACATCGACCCAAATGGGTTTCTTTTCACTTAAAAAGTTTTGTCGAATGTTTTTTAGTTGTTTAAGTTTCCTCTGTGCTTGAAAAGGCTAAAGAGCCGGGATGCCCTTAAAAAAGGATCAAAGCGATTTCCAGACACCAGCTGTTGTCAAATTCGATTTGGTTACGTAACGGTGTTTTGTTTGAAATAACGTCTTACCAGAAATGTTGAGCAGGAGGGCCTTGATGATCTTGTTACACGTCTCAATGCAAATCCCTTCATCTGTAAGCTAAAGAATGCTCGAATAAGAAACAAATTACGGGACCTCTTACCCTAGATTGCTGAACAACAGGTCTGCAATGAACTTTTTAAGGTGCACCCAACTGTGTCTAGAGCGCAAATCTGCGTCGCCAAACTCAAGGCTATAACTTTTGCGTCTTTTCCTCTATTGTTATAATTCTTTTTTCAAATCCTACTTTAATGATGTATAAATAAGTTCTTAATAACCGATCTTCTTGGAAACATTTTTAGAAGTCACAATCTAAATTTTTGTGAGGCCCTAATTTCATATTCAGGTCGTACTAGAAAAAAAATTTGCCGGTTTTTTTGCCTCAAATTCCAGAAATCGATTCCAGTTGAAGTAATCTCAAATCAAGCTAAGTTACAGAAAATTCGTCGGAACAGAAACGCGGTAATAGAAATGCTGCCAACTTTGGCCAAAGTAGAGGGCTGATTCCAGTGATTCTGCTTGGCTTGAATTGAATTTTAATAGTGCTCCGAAAACTCATTATTGTGGGCTCTTCTCTCGGCACTATGTTGTATAGTTATGTATTAAATTTTACCGAAGGTCCGATTGCAAATACCATGAACTACTAAAATGTTCGAACATTATTTACCGAGGAAAGAAATCGTGAAAGTGCAATGAATTTATTACAATAATGTCGCGTTAAAATGTGTTGTTATTAGGAATTATTTCTTGCTAAGATGTATATAGACGAGAACCTTGTGGCATTGGTAAAACTTAGTAATTTTTTTACCGGGACGATTATACACGAACACTACCATAAAGACCATTCAAATGAGACTAAATTCAAAGCAACAACTTTTTTATTTCGAGTAACAAGATTTTAGCCGCTTTCTGGCAAATTGCTCGTAGTTCTAAAAAAATATGTCTTAAAAGCTTTTGAAGAAAATTTTCACTACTTACTAACCGATGGTGAGGTCCGACGGGAAATATCAAACCGAAGCTTGGGTGTCTTCGGCGAGGTTGATGCACCAAAGCTGAGGTTTGATATTTCCCGTAATGACCGAACGGCAGAGGTTAGTAAGTTGTTTATTATATGGCACTTTTCTCAAACTTTTACGAACCGGAAGTCGCCTCGTTCATTTTCTCGCCGAAGTAACTCAAAAAACACGCGCCCGCGTCGACTCGCTCGACAAGAAACCCGTGTTTGAAAACCATGCCACATTTACTCAAAAGTGATCAATCTCTTACTAGTATGGATGTCAAAATACTTCGGAATCAATTCTTTTACAGATATTTTTTTGCGAACATGCTTCACTTGAACAATTTCAAACTTAAACTTGAGCTTGTAACGCTTTCAAGAAAAACACCTTTAGTTTCGCAACTGGAAAGCTGCAAAACGTGTTCTTCGAAAACGCATTTTCAGATCTACACTAAACAGGGAGCTACAGGGAGCCAGAACTGGATTCAACAGCATTGATAACAACAGAAAATTGCAATGGTTATTTAGCCGACTGTATATTGAGGAATGGGTTTTGTGCAAAAGCGGATGTCAAGTAAAAATGAATTCTACTCAACGAGATGGAGAAAGAGATCAACGACATCAGTTATCGGTAAGCACAAAGTTTGAACTCGCTTTCTGTTAGTATTTTTAGCTTCCAAGTTTCTTGAATTCTTAATAAATTTTGACCTTATATGTAGCTTTTACCTTTTGCTGCTATTAGGCTCCCTGTAGTTTTCATTTTCTCCGGATAGACCCGAATTCATAGCTTAGAGTAACTTTTGGCTCTGCTTTGCCTTTTGTAAACAGGTCATTTCTGATATTCAGGCCTTTATTTTCCTCTTGTCACATGTTTAAGATTTGTATTACAAGAGACAAATACTGTATCAAGTATACTTTGTTGTGAATTTCGCTGAAAATCTTTTTTTTTTTACTTTTATTTGAAGGAGATTCGAATTTTTGCGAGTCGTGAACTGCGAGGTCATTACGGGATTTCTGAGAGGTCACATATCAAGAAAATTTCGCAAAAAGCTGTCGTTTTGCCGACGTTGCAAAACTTTCTTATTAGGAAATCCCCCTTACCTTATTTGGAAGGTCTGTAAATACTTTGGCCTCATATCACAGCGAAAAAGGTAGGAAAATTTACCAAAACTTGCAGATACTCGAGAAACTTCGTTCTCTTGGTCGCCATTTTGGTTTTGCCCCCCGCCGTGGGGCCTGAGACACGTTTTGAACGCCACAGGCAACCCGCGCGGATTTTCCATAAAAACGAAAGCACTTTCTTGATATGTGCCGGGATTTTCTTGACCTCGAAACAGCCAATCAGAGCGCGCGTACTATCGTCGCCATATAATAAGATATGTTTATTAGCTATCCATGACAAAATATTTTTTTCCCAAAAATTCTGAATTCAACCATCAAGTTTTGTATCATCAAAAACTTATCCAAAGCTTTAAAGTATCAGACCATTTGAAATCCTGAAAATTGCTCATTATTATGTTAAATCGCTCTATTTTTTTGTTGGGAACCGGTTACTCAGATATACAAAATCTGTTTCTGTTTTTTTTTTTTCATCACTTGAAGGAATTAAAAGGGGGTTGTTTATTGCTTTTTTGGCAGATGCCTAACTTTCCTTTCTCTTTTAGTGAACGTTATCAGCTATAACTGCCTCAAAACTGTGACAGACTAGAGCTTATCCCAACGAGAAAATCAATTTTTGGGAAAAAATTATTTACGTCATAGATAATAGCTAATAAACATATCATATTTTCTTCAAAAGCTTTTAAGACAGATTTTTTTAGAACTTCGAGCAATTTTGCCAGAAAGCGGCTAAAATCTTGTTACTCGAAATAAAAAAAGTTGTTGCTTTGAATTTAGTCTCATTTGAAAGGTCTTTATGGTAGTGGTCGTGTATAATCGTCCCGGTAAAAAAAATTTCCAGAGGAAGCTGAGAAAATAAATTTTAGATTTCACAGGTAGACATATTTTTCGCACATTTTGAAACGATGCTCCCGAATGAGAAAACCCCTAAAAATTACCTTAAAGTTATAATTATATATTAAAAAATCCCAGAACCTTCCAATTTCAATAAACGTTAACATGTCATAAATCATTTCAAAGCCTCTTTTATTGATATTCTTTTATTGAAGTTCTTTTATTGATATTCGGTTGAAAACGTTTGCTCACCTCTATAGAAAAATCAATTGCAAAATCTGTCCCCCAGATTGACATAAACTGTTTTCAAAATTGCAAGTTTTAGCTCCAATCACGCATCCTAGCTTTACGCGTATTGTCGGTTCTTAAAACTCACCAAACATGACATTTATGACATGTATTGCTGCCCATTACTAATATATAGATTTAGGCAATGCCTAAAAGCGGAACTCCAATCATACACATCCCACGTCTTACTCACAGGGAGCTCACCTTTACAGTTTAAATCAAGAAAATTCATGTTACCATTATATGGCAATGGTAGTATTAGCGCGTTCTGATATGCTAACAAGTCGCAGTTCACGACCGACAAAAGATAATCTCCTTGAAATAAAAATGAAAAATAAGATTTTCAGCGAAATCCACAACAAAGAATACTTGACATAGTATTTGTCTCATTGTACTAACTAAATCTAACATGTGACAAAGGAAAATCATAGCTAGAACATCAGTAAAGATTACTCAAAACAATAATTCGAGTTTAGCCGGAGAAAAAGAAACCTTGAGGGAGCCAACTAAAGCAGCAAAACGTAAAAGTTACATGTAAAGTCAGAATTTTCTCATCAGGAATGCAATAACTTGGAAGCTAAAAATATAAATAGCATAAGAAGCAATTTCAAGATTTGTGCTTACCGATAACTGATAGTGAAGTCGTTTTTTTCCTCCGAAAGTCTCCGTCGTGTTGAGTTGAATTCATTCTTACTTGGCAAGCTTTTGCACAAAGCCAATTTTCCTAAATATATTATTCGGCTAAAACCATTGCAATTTTCTGTTATTGTCAATCCTGTTCAATCCAGTTCTGGCTCCCTGTTCGTAGATCTCATATGAGTATTCGAAGAACACGTCGTTTGCAGCTGTTACGAAAGAAACTGTTGTTTTTCTATAGAAGAACGCCGAAGTCTTGCTTCGACGTGGGCCGGGTATTCTGCAATCTAGCCTTGAATCTTTTGTAACTCCCTCATAGTTTCTCCAAAATGACTAAACAACATTATGAAATTTCGGCGAAGGAATCGAATCCGAAGTATTTTGACAGTCATTAGAGAATTCTTTTGAGCAAATTTGGCGTGGTTCGCACCCACGAAATTGTCTCAGTTTGACTGAACAAAAATTATGAACTCGAGTGAGCCGACGCGGGCGCGTGGTTTGTGAGTTTTTTTCGGCGGGAAAATGAAGGAGCGACTTCCGGTCCGTGTCCTCTGCATGCAGCTGGAGGACAAAATAACGCGCGCGCTCAGTGATCCAAGACGGACTGTGATTGGCTGTGTACACGGGTCGCCAAAAACGCAAGTGCGCATGCGTAAATAAGAGCCCGCGATGTTTTCGTAAGGTGACGTTGAATGATACGTATGGGGCTCCACTTCGTGCCTTCGGCACGGGGAGTTCCGCTAATAAAACTATAGCCATCCCATAACGGTACTAGTAAAACCATGAACAATGCATCAAAGTTCGCGATGATAATTATAGCCCAGTTCATAATTGTCAGAGTATGCATCAAATGTAGTAAACAATTTTATTGAGTGTTTTCAATTTAGTTCGTCAAATTCGAATGATAAGCAACGTCATTATCATGTCATAATATGATGTATGGTTCGTGGACACATGATCGGTGGGCACATGTGACATGCATCATGCCTTTTACAGTGAGGGCACTCGAACCGTGAACGGTCCGGTCTTTTTCAGATGTTTTTTCTGCATTCTTTCTGCATTCTTTTGGGGGCGGCCAATCACAAGCGAGATTGAGTTTGTCGGCTCGACATAATTTTGACATTTTTCAGAGATTTTTTAGACATTTTTCAGGCATTTGTTCTTCTGATTTGTGTCCGCGAAAGAGCTGAAATATTGTGTTCTGTACAAGAATACTTCGAAATGCAGGACTCAACAGTCTTCGCATTGAAAGGACAAACATAAATTAGACAGTTTGCGCCTGTTTTCAAAGCGCCGGGACTCAATTAAAACAACATCTGGAAATCATTTCGTTCGCGCACAACAAGTGTTTCCCAGCGTCTTCGTAAATTCATTCTTTCTTCCTCGAATTTCAGGATTTTTCTCTATAACATTTACACAACAAATCGGTAAATGCATTGCTAAGACGGCTTCATGTATTATTTGAGACTTGAGACTTCAATCATAGTGCGGCCTTTTGACCTGATCGAGAACTTCAAGTAGCTTTCAGGGGCACCCAACGATCATTTTCGGTAAAACCGAAACAAACATGGCCGCCGAAGCCTACAGCGAAGGACATTGCGCTACCAAACGAGATGAAATTAGTTGGAAGATTCTTAACATTTTAAGGAGAAATATTCTGATGGGGATTGGATCGATATGGAGGATATAGTTGATCGATATCTTGGCTGGCAATAGCTCTGTCGTGCTTGCATGGCTGATTGCCTTGGGATACAGAATTTTTCAAGGCTTTCATAAATAATTATCTTAAATTGTACTCTGTATCTTAGCTGGTTTATACGGGCAAAGGCTCTGTCGTGCTGGCATGGCTGAATGCCTTGGGATACAGAAATTTAAGGCTTCCAGAAATAATTATCGTAAATTGTTTTCTGTATCTTAGCTGGTTTATCCAGGCAAAGGCTCTGTCGTGCTTGCATGGCTGAATGCCTTGGGATACAGAAATTTAAGGCTTCCAGAAATAATTATCGTAAATTGTTTTCTGTATCTTAGCTGGTTTATCCAGGCAAAGGCTCTGTCGTGCTTGCATGGCTGAATGCCTTGGGATACAGAAATGTAAGGCTTTCAGAAATAATTTTAATATCTTAAATTGGACTCTGTGTCTTAGCTGGTTTATTCGAGCAAAGGCTCTGTCATATGCTTGGCTGAATGCCTTGGGATACAGAAATTTTAAGGCTTTCAGAAATAATTTTAATATCTTAAATTGGACTCTGTATCTTAGCTGGTTTATCCGGGCAAAGGCTCTGTCGTGCTTGCATGGCTGAATGCCTTGGGATACAGAAATTTAAGGCTTTCAGAAATAATTTTAATATCTTAAATTGGACTCTGTGTCTTAGCTGGTTTATCCGAGCAAAGGCTCTGTCATATGCTTGGCTGAATGCCTTGGGATACAGAAATTTTAAGGCTTTCAGAAATAATTATCTTAAATTGTACTCTGTATCTTAAGCTGGTTTATCCGGGCAAAGGCTCTGTCGTGCTTGCATGGCTGAATGCCTTGGGATACAGAAATTTTAAGGCTTTCAGAAATAATTATCTTAAATTGTTTTCTGTATCTTAGCTGGTTTATCCGGGCAAAGGCTCTGTCGTGCTTGCATGGCTGAATGCCTTGGGATACAGAAATTTAAGGCTTCCAGAAATAATTATCGTAAATTGTACTCTGTATCTTAGCTGGTTTATCCGGGCAAAGGCTCTGTCGTGCTTGCATGGCTGAATGCCTTGGGATACAGACATTTTAAGGCTTCCAGAAATAATTATCGTAAATTGTACTCTGTATCTTAGCTGGTTTATCCGGGCAAAGGCTCTGTCGTGCTTGCATGGCTGAATGCCTTGGGATACAGACATTTTAAGGCTTCCAGAAATAATTATCTTAAATTGTACTCTATATCTTAGCTGCCTGGCAAAGGCTCTGTCGTGCTTGCATGGCTGAATGCCTTTGGATACAGAAATTTTAAGGCTTTCAGAAATAATTATCTTAAATTGTACTCTGTATCTTAGCTGGTATCCGGGCAAAGGCTCTGTCGTGCTTGCATGGCTGAATGCCTTGGGATACAGAAATTTAACGCTTCCACATCTGGTTCATCCGAGCAAAGGCTCTGTCGTGCTTGCATGGCTGAATGCTTTGGGATACAGAAATTGAAGGCTTCCAGAAATAATTATCTTAAATTGTTTTCTGTATCTTAGTTGGTTTATCCGGGCAAAGGCTCTGTCGTGCTTGCATGGCTGAATGCCTTGGGATACAGAAATTTAAAGCTTCCAGAAATAATTATCTTAAATTATTTTCTGTATCTTAGCTGGTTTATCCGGGCAAAGGCTCTGTTGTGCTTGCATGGTTGAATGCCTTGGGATACAGAAATTTCAGGCTTCCAGAAACAATTATCTTAAATTGTTTTCTGTATCTTAGGTGGTTTAGCCGGGCAAAGGCTCTGTCATGCTTGCGTGGCTGAATGCCTTAGGGATACAGAATAAAGTTTCCTACAGTTGTGCATGCTGTCCGTAGACTTCTTAAAGCAAGGCTTCAGTTTTTCAGGTTTATTTGGTTTTCAGTTGGTCTTGCCTAGGGTTTTTTCGCAAGCATTCTATACAGAGAAAGAATAGCGCGTATGAAGGTAAGTCGTTGGGCTTTTTGTGATTGCTAAGTTTCTGTTTATTCTTCAACCACATACAGTATCAAAGCCGGGAACCGTCTGAAAGGCCGTCTCCGAAAATTCGGAGATACATTTTTCGCAGGGCGAAAATTCAACGAAGACGGTGCGAAAATTCGGAGCGAATGATTACTACAATGGCCATTTTTAAATTTCTGTTTGTGTAGGAATCTTCATTGTAGATCTGTCATCGGTCGTCGACGGCCTGAGGTATAGCTTTTATTACAACGAAGCAATGTCCCGATATTCATTTGTAAAGCTCAGGGGACTTAAGGCATGGGTCTCATTTGCATTCAAAATGGCGGATCAAAAACATTAGGGGGTGGTCTATCTTCAGTGGCTTTGCTTCTCCCACTGTCAACATGGTTAAGGTTGTTAACAGTCATCAAATACATAAATCTTATGTTTTGTTTCCAAAGAAACATGGAATGTGACCTTTGAACCTAGCATTTAAGCAATTTTCATAAACGTCCTCGGGAGGTATGCAAAAGTTACAAACTCTGAGGATTTAACAATGTGATGTGTTTAAGGTCACCACAGGTATATCTGTTCCAATTCGAGAAAATGTCCATTTCATTAGGAATCCTATTTTAGGACACTGTGAAATTTGATATCCTTTAATAACTTCGAAATTAGAAATGTTGTGCAAGATATCGAATTGGAGTGATAAATACTACATGATAGCCTACCATTTCCATAGGATGGTTTCAAGAGAGATGTGAATTTTCCGATACTCCCAAAGCTTTGAAGTTTCATTTCTTAAAATTGAGGTCAAAGGTTAAGAATTGGTTCCCATGGGAACAACAATCAACAAAATTATCAAGAATGACGAGACCTATCACATTATATCAGAACAAGAAGCCTATCTTTAATTCTTCCAAATTAAGGACTGATTGGATGTTTTAAGGGCGTGGCCGCATGGACCCATGCCTTAAGTCCCCTGAGAGGTCGCAAAAGTAGACTTCAAAATCGACGTCTCTTGCGAAGCGACGTGCGACGAGCGTTAGTTGCGAAACATTCCTAGTCTAGAGGCAATATAACAATGGCGATGCTGACAGATATAACGCACTGTTTTCAGTTCAAGTGGCTAACACTTGGAGATTACGACGCCTAGGCGTTGGGCTGGAATGTTGTTGTTCAATAGAAAGCTGGTTGCCACCCGCAGAGATATGGAAAAAAAATCCACATCTCTGCGGGATCCAGGGCACTGAAAGTTCAGGTAACTAAGGAGCTCTGGCTCCTTCCCGACAACGAGCTCATTCTAGTTTCTTCAGTCTGATGAGGCCGCGGTTGAAAAGACAGAATCTCCCAAAATACATAGATCGCGTGGAACTTGACAAACGCTGCAGAGGGCTTTGTCCAACAAGATTCCACCTAATGAAGATTCTGACTGGAAATTCCCAGGCATTATCGAAGCATATAGGCGAAGCAAAGTCTTCTCCCCTCAGCTGTCAACACAAGCGCGACCACAACAAGGACTGCCGTCGCCTGTTTTCCCCGCGCCACCAGGTAGTGTTGACTTTCAGACTCCAAGCCCATACGGTTCACAATATGGTTATTATTATTACTAAAACTGTTGAGCTAGTGCTGACTTTCAGACTCCAAGCCCCATACGTGCAATATGGTTATTATGATTACTAAAACTGTTGAGCCGGACACTTGAAGACAAAGTTCCAAGAACCATTCTGTTATTCTAGGAAATTGTTTAGTCTTGTTTAGAAACTGTTGCTTTACTCGTAGTATCATGATCGGGACTTGTTATTGAACGAATTGAAGACCATTGAAAGCATTTTGTATTTGTTGAGGATCGCTCTTTCAGGAGTAGCAATAAACACTTTGCTTTTGACATTTGCAGCCTAAGGAAAATACCTAAGAAATCGAAGTGAAGGAAAGTACGATGTATGTATTTCTTTTTCCAATATATTTTCGTGGTGGAAAGGCGAGGGAGTGGGTCAGCGATGCTGTGTTCATTGAATTATTCAACGTGAATTAATTTGACAATACTAGGTATAAGTATCAGGTCATCGCGCGTGAAGGGGGTTCACTGCTTCAAAATCGCTATGCATACGCGAAACTGTTTTCAGTCATGAGATGATTTGCGACTGAAAGCAGCTTCAAGGTCTCGATCACTCTGCAAATGTACAGTAAAGATTTCTTTTCGGTCTTTACATATAAAGCGCTTATCAAACGCTCCTTTGATAATTTTCTTACGACTAACTGTTTACAGACATGAGATGTTTCACATTTTGCGATAATTTTGCAACTGAAAGCTACTTGAAGTTTTTGATCACTTTGCAAATTTATAGATTTATTTTCGTTCTTTGCAACTAAAGCTCTATCAACAAGAGTGCTGTTGACAATTTTCCTATTTTAGAGTTCGACAATTTGTGTGTGATAGTACGGACGTGTGCGCTTTGTCTCAAAATAATACATGAATCCGTCTTAGAAATGCATTTACCGATTTGTTGTGTAAATGTTATAGAAAAAAACTTCCTGAAATTCGAGGAAGAAAGAATGAATTTACGAAGCCGCTGGGAAACACTTGTCGTGCGCGAACGATATGATTTCCAGATGTTATTTTGATTGAGTCCCGGCGCTTTGAAAACAGGCGCAAACTGTCTAATTTATGTTTTGTCTTTTCAATGCGAAGACTGTTGAGCCCTGCATTTCGAAGTATTCTTGTACAGAACACAATATTTCAGCTCTTTCGCGGACACAAATCAGAATAACAAATGCCTGAAATATGTCAAAAAAATGTCTGAAAAATGTCAAAATTATGTCGAGCCGACAAACTCAAGTCGCCTGTGATTGGCCGCCCCAAAAGAATGCAGAAAAAACATCTGAAAAAGACCGGACCGTTCACGGTTCGAGTGCCCTCACTGTAATGATCGATCAAATACACCATTTTCCCGAAAAGAAACAGTCGAGAGGTCTACGGCCACCTTAATTCTGGAGAGGATCACACAATGTGTATATTGGAGATATCCTCATTTTAATCCGTCCTCAGGAAGGGATATTGAGCAATGATAAACAATAGCAACGCAAACTTAAAACATTTCTTTTTCGTAAGTAATTACTTTTCGGTATTATCATTAGGTTTTATTATTGATTTTTAGCCACTGTACTGTATTTCAATTATTAGTTATTACTTTTTAAAATTCAACTTTTTTTTCTTAATTATTGTAAGACCGCTGAGACGTGGTTTAGCGCTCCTAGAACTGTATTATTATTATTATTATATTCCTTGCGTTGCTTCTCTATTTTGTTTCGGTTACAAAAGCAATACTCCAGCCCAAAGTTTCTTGAGTAGTTTATGTGCCCCTTCGACAGTGAAAAAAATATCATCGAGTACAAAAAAATATATATAACGTCTTCTCGGGTGCATGTAAGGGCATGTAATACTGTCATATCACCACGCACAAAAATGTCTGTCAGAAAAAAAGATGCACGAAAACTAGTCCTTTGCATTGAAGCAAATAAACAGCGCTGATGTAAATGACACCTCTCGCAGTATTTGTTCTGTTTTTCTACTTTTATTAAAGATACTCAGCAACGCTACGCGCGTCCACAGTCCACAAAGCATAGAACTTGACTGAGGCGGCAGTTAAATATCACGGCCCAAGTATTTCCCACAACAATATCTTATCCTATTATTTTACTAATTCACTTGTTCTTTTTATTTCAATAATATTTATTTTTCATACAAACACAAAAAGGGTTTAAATTTAAAACTAAAACGACGCAACATCTATGTGTGATTTCTAACGATGAAAGACTGCAGGAAATGTTTCATCCGCTTGAAAGTGAATTTGAATTAAAATCCAACTCCAAAAAGTAATTAGCGTTAAATGCAACGGTTTATCAAATGCTTTTATTGGCGAACAGTAATGAGAGTGCGATAAAATACAAGATAATAGTACCATGAGATTGTGTATATTGAAGGTACCCGGTTGAATTAGCAACAAAACGAAAAATAAAAATAAAAAAACCCTCCGCAAGGAAATAGAAACAACCTCACCACTTAACACCTAGCCAGAAGTCACTAAAATGAAATGAATATTGTATTCTCGACAATTTGATTTTATTTCCATGTAATAGGGTAGTAGGAAGTTATGACAAAGAGCAGCGGGGTGCTTAATAAGAGATTTCTCGATGAAGTAACTTGAAATTAATTCATTATACAGACATTACCGACCTTAGTAACACATCGTTGAGTGCAAATTCGCTTGTCGGGTAGCGCTGTCGTTAGGGTTAGAAGAATGTGAACAGCGAGTCCTCCAGCCAGGCCAACAAATAAATACATTTTAGGCTCCTTTTATCAGCAAGTCTAAACTCCAGGCTGATTTTCAGCGAGTGACTCTATCACGGAGGAAGGTCGCAGCCTTACTCTTCAGAGGAGTTCCCATTCAAAAGACAGAGTAATCAGACTTTAAGCTGAAAAACAAACAAACACTTTGTAGTTAACATTCTGTCAAAATCGCCGATAGAGGGAACAAATCCGTTAAAAGCGTGAAATTGGAAATGTTAATAGCTCAACTTAGGTTATAGTTATTAAGTTTGGTACAAGAAAATAAGCAGAGTTGAAAATAAATATAAAAACCTCTTTTTGCATAACTCAGGTAAGCGAAAAACTAAGAATTTTCCATGCGTTTGTCGGCCATTGCTTTTGACTCCTTACCCTACTCATTTCCGTTAGTCGTTTGACATTGTAATACAAATAATAATTTCAGCAAGAGAGCAGATAGCTCAGACTGCGTTCCACCATTAGTAAGATAAACAGCACGTCCAGAGCACGTCGTTTAATATATCGCCGGTTATGGAGCGGCTGACCTGGGCAATTATTAGTTGGTTTAGTTTGGAATTTTAAAAAACTGACGTCATTAAATCGTGTCTCTTTGTGAGGTATCCTGTTACAGTCCCATGAGCCTTTGCGCCAGAAACATTTGTTGATTGATGGAACCTATGCACACTATTCACGTTTAGTTATATTTTCATTCATACAGCTTTATTCCAAGGAAAAATGACGTTCTTGAAAAGCTCAATGCTTTTTTCCAAATCTAGTGTTTTGTGATGAAGGCGTCGTCTTCTCACGGCTTCGATCCAAAGAAAGTAGTTCGATTTAAAAAAACATAGATACGTTTTTCGTGCTACATTCCAACATGTATGTTTGGAAAACGGGGCTTTATCATGATGACAATAGAATTCACGAGCCCTAGTGCAAGAGCTTCGAACATGTCAAGTTTCCTGACCAGGCAACAACGTTATCATATCAGTGAGTACAGGTGTTCACTACATGGAAATAACGACGATGGTTTATAGGGTAGGCCGTTCATTAAGCAATAAAAGTACTTTCCGCGTGCTTTCTGCTTTCTTACAAACACGAGGGGGATGTTGGGAGAACTGATCAAACTTGAAAGACACGAGCCGCAGGCGAGTTTCTTTCAAGTTTTATCAGTTCGACCAACATTCCCCGAGAGTTTGTAAGAAACTAGAGAGCACGCAGAAAGTATTTTTATTGCTTTTAGAAAATAACGTACACACGCGCGACACCGTTGCGTGACAATCGTGTTTCTCAGGTCTCTTACAAACACGCTTTTTAACCAATCAGAATGCGCACATTTACAATACAACATAGGTGTTATTTTCCTAATAAAATTAACGTCTATACTTAGCGCACAATGCTTTGGCACGTAGCATAGCTAATGCTGAGTGCAAACCTTCTACGAAAAAACATTACGACAAAGTATACTTTTCATTGCACAATCAGCCTGAAAGTAAAAATAAATAAGAAAAAAAGAAGTAACAATTAAAACAATAACAAAAAAAACGACCAGCACCAATAATAATGGCGAGTTAGATGGTGACTACCACATGCAGGAACTAAAGGAGAGTGGCTACGAGGTACTATCCTGACACCTTTATGGGCAATGATAAGCTCGGTGAGATAAAGGATGCAGTCTATGGCGAAGTAATAGCCACTCTGCTAGGAGTCAAGATCACGATATTTTGTAGCAAGGGCTAGGAGTCTAGCTGCTAAAAGAGGTTAATGCAATTGGGGACGATGCGCAAATATTTCACGCAGGAAAGATGTGGCGGAAGTCTTGCGGACGATGCGCAAATACTTCACGTAGGAAAAGATGTGGCGGAAGTCGTGCAGGCTCATACCTCTGATCTTCAAAGGATTTTGAGGAAAATGAAATGAAAAGAAACCACGAGTAAGACAATGCCATGGTTATGGGAAAGACTTTGAAAGATCATAATTTGAAATGCAACCAAAACACTATTATCCCCATAGGCCGATTTCAGTTGACGTCACCATTTACGTTTTGACTAATTTGCATACGATACATAGGGAAACAGCACTACAACCAGTTATGTAGCAGCTGCTCGTAAGATCTAAAGCTATTGGCTTGATGTACCTCATTGTTCTGTTGTATTCTCGTTATATTCTTGTGTTTCCATTGAGGTACATCAATCCTAGAGGGTTCGGTCTTCCGATAGCTTCTACATGACCCATTATAGTCTAGTCGCCAGAGGGGGTTCACGTGCACCCCCGGAACATTTATGGGGACATATATTTTTGAGAACCCTTAGGGTGTCTAGAATCTGGTTTGAGGTGTCCCCAGCCCGAAAAAGTGTCCCACGGCCACTTTTGGGCCGATGTTTGTTTTTTAATTATATTCGTTTGTTCTTTAATGAGATTCAATGAGCCAATTTTATAGACTGTATCACTATTCAGAAAAGCTCTTTAGATTCTAAAACTATACTTTTACGATCTTGGGAATACTCTGATCACATGTAGACTAGTTAAATTGCTGTCTCAGCCTTTTCCCGTCACATACGCATATCGTTTTGGTATTTCCTAATAGAAATACAAAGGCTGACAGAGTCTTAGAAAATATCTATCAGTAAGGAACATAGCATGTATAAAACGGGCATGTAAATTGCACATATGTGTTCAGTCTATTAATGACACTATAATAGCATAAGTGGTAAGACTGGAATGCTTTTCTAAACAGTGCTACAGTCTATAACATTGCCTCATTGAATCTCATTAAATAACAAAAGAATATAATTAAAAAACAAAAACCGTGGGACACTTTTTGGGCCGTGGGACATCTAAAACCAGTTTTTTGATATCCTAAGGGTTCCAAAAAAGTATGTCTCGTTACTAGTTCCGGGGGTGCACGTGAACCCCCTCTGGCGACTAGACTATTACACCGTAAAATGCCGAAACGAAAAAATGAATTATGAGGGTTTGGTGCAGTGTGCAATCATGGAGGTTCGATTTACGATGCTTTCCGGGAAAAAAGACCGTTTAGTAAAAAAACGCACTGACCCGACACCATGACCCAAGTTCAAACTTTCATTCATTGATATTGAGAACTCGTCATTTCATGCCAAATGAGCCAAAATGTAAATATTGAATTTTTCTCCCAACAAAAAATCAGTAGGAAAAAGAAGCAGAACTATTTGGTGTTACTGTTGATAACAACGATAAAGTTCGGGTAGGTCGCCGTTTTTAGGACAATGAAGATCCTCACGTTGACCCACTCGATACCCGAGTAAAACGCTATAGGGCTTTGATTGTCCCAAGCTTCAATTATTGTATTATAACAATAATAATAACACACAAAAAAGTTGTTTACCTTCGCAGCTTAATAAGCTGAATTACATAAGGATTATTATAATAGAGAAAAACTAGCTGAGTGCTGAATCATGAATCTTTCCCAGAAAGCGGTTGAAACAAAAAACACGAAAACTAATTAAGCGCACTCTTTTTGCGCACTCACTTTGTCAATAGGCACCAAATGTATTTGCATTCTATCAAAAGATGAGAGAAAGGGGATGAAGAGGTGCTCTTTTCATTGTTTCTGTTGTGTTTAAATTAAATTTTAAATAAAATGATTTAAATTAAATAAAGGTATTTGTTATATATTGCTGTTTTATTGCAATAAAACTCATATCTTCGCGCCACCGTGTAATATCCTCTATATCTTCAAGCCACCGTGTAATTTTCTTTTTATTATATAGCAAAACTAGAAAAAAAATTATTCAAAATGATTTCCAAGCACTTTTGTTTTGCCCGATATCCTCACTAGTGAGGATATGGAAAATATGTCACTCAGGTCCCGGATGTAGCTTCGTATGAGATCTACGAGTGGCGTATTTCCCAGTAAAACACTCGTGTCTATATAATAATATATTTATATTGGTTCAGAAATAGAGTAAGAAAATCCTGTTTCTCTATGTATATGTACAATAAATGTTCTTGTGCTATATTTATATAGGGTATCGCATTTTTCTATCGTTGTGCGCGAAGCACGGCCGATTTTTGATAAACGCATTTTATGAAGTCTCAGAGAAAGGATAGATCAACATTCCGTTTTATGTATATAGTAAACAAAGCCTGTAGGTTTATTATTTATGCGCGCAACTGCGCGCCGCAAATGACGAAATTATTATTATTCATTCGCGTGAAGCAGTCCAAATGACGAATTGCTATACTTGTAACGTCGAAGTCACGCTAAACCTAAGTGTTCTTTCTTTGAACATAGTGACTGCCTGCAAGGTCTATTACTGCAGGGCATTTTTGAGAGAGTTTTGTTTTCCTGGCAAGGCACTTGTTCCTGTAAGGCAATGTCTTCGTTGCTCGAGTTCTAAGAAATTATACTAGTTCTATTCTTAATGCGCGCGAAGCGCGCCGAAATGTTTGGTCTCTCCTTTCAGGACTTTAGGTTTCGCTACTTCATCCAGACATCTAGCCTCAGACATCTTTTTAACGAGATTCCAAGCCATGTCTTTGTAGGATTTTTATTTTCTAGCTTGAATCTCTGCAAGATTATTTTTTTGGAAGGATTGGCCTTGCGCGAATTTTTTTGGGGGAATTCAAACAAGTACAGTACAGAGTCAGTCAAAGGGAAGTTATTCCTTTCGCAAGAGCAGTAATCCATCCATCCCTCGGCGACCATTTTAATAAACTCATGAAATTAACAAACTTCATTTAATGAACACTCTTCGGCACTAGTTCCTGTATAAGAAATGCCTTTTTTGTTTTTCAGTGATTAGCATTCAAAACACTTACTTCTAGAGATTGGATCTGCAAAATATAATCTTTTTAAAATGTTTAAAATTTTAAAAACCGAAAAGCGCTACTTAACTTATTTTATCAAGAAATCAAAGAAAATGAGAACGTTTTGCCATTTTAGTTACGACAAATTCGCAGCCGGACTGGGTTATAGTCAGTTAAACACGAAATAAAACATGGCGTCTTCATTTTGATGCTTCATGCAGGTGCAAGAACTAGGAAAAAGATTTCTATGGAGGAACCAAGCTCTCATACGCCGACGTTGACATCATTCGAATGGAACTGAAACGATACAAGAAACTGACGCAGTTGTCATTCATCAAATAGATTTCCCACAAACGCAAGCAGCGGTTCATGTGCTGCACTCTGCGATTTGAAGCCAAGCCGCGGTTTGCTAGTCGGCGTAGACATGGTAGAGTTCGCAGAATTGTGAAAATTGCAGTAAGTCGTGGTATCTGAAATCATTGATTGATTTACTTGTCTATATGACTATAGACAAGTCCCACTAGCGGTCTATTATCAATTCTGCAGTCTAATTGATTTAGATATGGGTAGGTAATAAGTTACAGCCGGCATACTATAGCGAAGATTGTCAGGTTTGACGACACCACAATTGCAAATGACCAACTGCAAGACTTACTTTTCGGATAGAAAAATTTACCCACTAGTTCTTGAGTAATCATAGGGCCTCGAGTTTCTGAGGCAATATTCAACTTTGCGTATGCACAATGACAATTAAGGATTATAAATCGACGATGAGAATCAATGAATACTTCAAAAGACCATGCTATTTTTTAGATAAGCTATAATTTATAAATATCACATATATTAAATATCATCGTTTCAAAGTGATAACGAATGACAGTCACCTGAAATCCACTATTTGTTTATATAGTAAGTACAATTCTTATATGGCCCAGTGATTATATAATCTGAGCTACTACTAATTTGCAATCAATATAAATAAATGCGATTATTAGATCAGCTTGTAAAAGCTATTCAATATCATATGTATTCCGTTTATTCTTATTTTGTAATTACTTAATTCTTTACTGTCATTTTTCTTCGCTGTCATCATATTATTTGATGTGCTGCAATCAAGAATATATAATTGCCGATTATATATATTCTATATTTTGCAATTGAATTTTCAGATTACATAGGAAATCCATATCCTTCTAGGAAGCTGGAAACCTCAGTGCAACGTCCCTTTCTGATTGGCAGTGCTATTATTTCCTTGTGTAATAATTACTTTGTCTAATCCTCCGATCTAAATAATCTGTGTACAGAAAAATATCTACCGTAATTAGTATGCCGTTCACAGGTGCTTGTCCGACTGCTTTTGAAAGCAATATATGGGGAAATGCGATTATAACCGAAACTATATCTCTAGCGATTTAGCGCCGAACGTGATTTTATGGCAACAGCTGTAAGTATCCCAAGAATTGAGTAAGCCCTGGCAAAGCGCATCTATATCCATAGGATTCAAAGCTTTCCTGCACTCTTGCTTCGAGTGTTTGAGCATGTACAGTTTCGAACTAAAACGCATCAGTATGAACAAATAGTATTAGAAAAATTCGTGGTCAAAGATGCGCAAAGAAGAAAAGAAACATTTAAAAAAATATGTGCCAAAACTTTGCGTTTCCTTTACGGGTTCGTCAAGGTGTAATAAAGGGCCCAAATAACTATCGATTGGTTCCCACTCGCAACGGCATGCAGTACCAGAGGTATTAAAAATTACCTTCAGCAAAAAGATTACCTTTTGAAACAAGCCCCACATTGAAAACACAGTTATTTGAAGTGCAAACGTGAGATTTCGCCGTTAACAAAATAGATCTTCGCTTGAAATACAGTCATAGCACTAACCTCCACTACATTGCGTTGTTCTCTAGGGCTATCGTCTGCCTCGGGTTATCGAATAAGGACAGACTTTTGTCTTTTGCATTTATCTACGGATTCTTATCGTAGCGATATTAACGAGCCGGCTGCGGCAACTTTAAAAATGCGAACGGCAATAATGGACAAAAGCTCTCGTTCAAATGAGAGAGGTGTAGTGTCTTCGGGCTAGGATTACGTTTTTAAGATGAAACAAAAAGTATCCAATAGGTCGTATTTAAAAGAAGGAATATGGAATAGATTTCTTTTATGCTGTCTTAAAGGGATTTCTTGCAATTAAGGTAAATCTCTTTTTCCTTTGACAGTGACATTTGAGAGAAAAGATAGAAGATTTGGCGGGCTATCGGGCGCGCGTCATTATTGTTGAGAATCTTTTTTCCTGAGTAGTTATAATTTTGGCTCTGCGAAATTGATAACCGGTAGTCTATGGCTCTGAATCATAAACAAGCCTTTTTCCGAAGAAAGCATAGTGTGAATTCTTAACGAGATGTCTGGGTATTGAAGACAAGCTATAAACTAAAAACCTGACACTCAAGAAGGAGATGCATAAGCCCGAGTTCACCTGCTTAATAAAGTTTCATGAAAGTAGGTGTCGTGTTATTGGAGCTACATGATTAGAATAAAAAACTATTCATATAGCATACCCTATAGATATATTGTGTGTGATCTACTTCCTTCACAATAAAAGATTGCTATGAAAAAAAGTAATTGCTTTGTTCGGAGCACACAGGGGTCACAACAAACTCGGAGAGGACCGAAGAGAGACTTGGCAGGGCACGCTAATCACAAGTCCTAATGGTTCAAAGCAAGTTTTCTTTAGCATTGTAAATTATTTAAAAGTTTTCTTGAACTGTGTTTTTAGAAAGGATTTGAAAAAATACTGTATTTTACGTATTAATGCACTAAATAGATTTGTAGTAGACTCTTAAAAGAATGTCTGCACTGGTTGCTTAACTGCAAATGCAAATTAAGAGTTTAGAAGGGTTAAAACAAGAAAATGAATAACAGTCGATATTCATTTCAACTATTTATAGTACAGTTTGACAGAAGCTAGTAAGGGATTCACAGCCATAACCAGCTCTGAATCTACTTTTCATTTAACTGAATGATATACCTGAGCCTCAATTTGATAAACTCCTTTTTCACTCCAGAATTAAGAATTCACAGAATCTGGCAGGAAACGAGCAATGCAAAAATCAAGGTCACTGCTTACAAAATTGTATTATTGCTAAATTGGTTCGATGAAATTTCTGCTATAAACCGATCTCACCTGAGAGGAATTCTCACATTACAAGTTGCAGTTTCATCCAATTGTTCAAGCGAGGTGTGCTTACGGTAAATTGGTTCTCTTCAAAATTCCGTAATAAATGATCTCTTAACAAGTAATGAAGACTTGTATTCCTGGGTACGATAGTTTCTGGGGACACGCGATCTCTAGTCTTGCCAAACACATGCCTCCTGCTGAATACATTAAAAAGCAAGGGACGAATAGGCAAATATCTAATAGAGTGATAATACGGCCCCCTGAAAAGCATTAACGAAGCCCAGTATTTGTCATCCGTGACAGTACAGGCAATAAAACAATAATTCAATTTTTTCGGCTTTCTTCACTCAGCCTTTCTTTCCATTATTTTTTTACGTGCCTAATCCAACCAATTACGTTTTTTAAGCACCTGAAAAAAACTTAAGATTCTTTTCCCTTTTTTCGCTTAGAAGAGCAAGGTGAAATTTCATTGAAATTTGGTTCAAGAAATAATTACGGTCACACCAAACGTCACTTTTTTAACGTGCTTTCTGCCTACCCTCAAATGAACAAATAGCTCAGTGTTCTGACATAATTGGTTCGCGCAATTTCAAAACACTTTTCTGTTTTGAAACACTTTATTTTTCCTAACAGACTCTCGAAATTAACTTAGATGCTGGAGGTACACCAATTGATAATTTCCGGTAAATACAGAAGGCTCAGCTCCGGCTATTGGGCAATTATCGCGAAAAAAAAAATCCGTTTTTTTTAAACTGAAAACATATCCCTCGAGGTCAAGGTGCAGTAATTTACTGCTAAGCTACTGAAATTGCAATAACCGACAGAATTAACAATCGTTTGCACTGTCATACGTTTTATAGTTAATATATATTTCGGTACAACAACAAAAGCGAAAGTACACATGCCTCAGGAAGCAGGTTGTGTGTTATCAGTGATCTGTGATGGTGATACGCAGTATGCAGACAGGCTTATGGCCCGGCGTATATCGCGCGATTGCAGTTCACGTCATGTTGGCGCGTTTACGCAAATGAAAAAGCTACAAAACATGATCTAACCAGCTCCACTTGATATACATATATTGCCGCTGAGATTTTCTCGGCTGATGAATAAAAAAAGATCGGATACCCGAGTTAAATACTTGCCGAGTAATAATTTTCCCGACCGCATCCTATAGCAAACAAATGGTATCAAAAATCATAAAGTAATATCCGCACACTTCCTTTTCTCTTAAATTGAATGTTTAAAGGTAATATAAAGAAACAATGATTGGGTATCAGGCCCAGAGAATTTGTGAAACAGCAGTCATTGGCTCTTGGAAAGAAATACAAAAACCCGTCAAATAATAATATAATACTAAAAAAATCTGTTTTTTTTTACGCTTTGCTGCGTGCGATTCAGTCGTTATCACCCAGGGCTAGTCGCACGTACATGAGCTGTCGTAAAGTCTTCAGAAACAAAGCTTTAGTATTTCATTTGAGTTGAGTGTTTCGATTGACTGTTTTTATGCATTGAATATTCGCGTCGTTTACAGAGGAGGTATTAAATTCACAATAGCTGAAGAAAAGACTGTGTAAATTACTTCCATCTGCGCCGAAGCAATTTTAAAATGAAGAATGTGAAGCCAGAGCCACAAATAGTCTACTGATAGACTGATTGACTGATATAAATCGTTTTTACGGCAGTTTTATATTTTTAGAGAAAATCTAAATTGGAGAAAAGCCTTAATACAGTTAACAATATATTTAGTGACGTCAATCGCAAATCTAAACTACGAACACGACGCCTCCTATAGTTTTGCCAATAATGCAATTTTTTCAGACAAAATAAAACCCAAACACGTAGATCCTTACAGTAGCCATATGTTAAAGTAGCCTGTTCTATGGCCGGATTTGAAATTATACACGGGAGATCAAGAGTTTTACAGACGACTGACAGAGTGTTAAATGGTTGTCAGTGAGCAAACGATCGAGTAGCTTTGCGGCACATACCGTATTTTAATTTTCCTGTGAGTCAGCGTCTGAGTGAACGATAAAACGCTTTTTCTATGGTTATAAACTGCACGTTCTCTAAACCAATTTTAACAAAAGCGATTTTTTGAGACGGCTCACTCTTTCAACACTTTTCTGCTTTGGTAGAATTGACGGCGCACTTGAAAATATATAGCTTACTAAAAAGGTTAACAATAGACACTGGCGAAGTAGTTCAAACTGTTGAGAATATTTTGTCGCGCAATTTACTGAGTCGACGAGAGAAGAAGTCGGATTCACTTTTAGCCTTCCCAGAAAGATAATAAACAAGATACCATGAACCCAATATTTTTTATGGCGCACATAAAGATAACTAGCAAAAATGTAAGGAGACAGAGAGAGAGAGAGAGAGGGGGAAACAAGGTCATTTAGAAGTGTTATTAGAAAGTGTTATTTAGCAAATTATAAAGAGGGCACTGAAAGATAATTTTAACAGACTATTTTCGTACAGGAGCAAAACACAAACACCGTTGTCATTAATGAAAAGGAGTAGTTTTAATGTTCCTCCGTGTACGAACCTGGAACAACTAAACGAGTTACGTCACAAAACTTGAGCTTCCTTTGGTTAGTAGAACGAATCATGATGAAAAAAGAGCTAACACAAAGGTGTCCTCTGCGAATGGCTAGTACACGGAGGTAAACCAAGTTTTATGAACAGTAAGGATGTCGTTGCTTCCGTGTCTATTTTCTTCGTTTTTGGAAAGAGTTTCATTTCGTTATTATCCTCGTTTTTTATGTGGGGTATTGTTTTATTGTCTAACAAGAAAAAAATTTGCAGCAGTCCAAACCAATTTCTCCGCATTCTTTGTTCTACCACCCTATTTACTGTTGCTACGTCGGACAAGCCAAAATGTTTTTTTTGACAAGACGCCGATTGCAGGAATATGTTAGATGTTGCCTCCTAATATATGTGTTTCATATTTTCATCAGGAAAAGGGGAATAATTCAAAGTCTGAAATAAAGTCTGCTCAGCCTTGTATTGCTTTCTCATAGGCGGCGCAGGACCATAGAAAGTGGGGATGCTCATTAGCAAGGATGTATGGGAAGAGTGAAAACACAAAATACCGTAAATGTATGAACATTTGACGAAAAGTGGGGGTGCTGGGAGTACCCCCTTAATGTATGACTCCGCCGCCCATGTTTCTGCAGAAAGATTTTTCAAACTAGATCATTCAGTCGTATTTCGGTGAACATTCCGGTTTTCTTTAATCGGGTGATTCTGGTCTTGTTTCTCATTTTGCTGAATCTTCATCCTGTAGTGTGACAAGTGAGGTAAGCACTGATTCGAAACTATTGTCAGTTTTCCGCAATCTCGTACCGAGCGCGCGTCATCTTTTGGCCAGCGGCAAGATTCAGGAGTCTGGGGGAATCGATTTTTTTAAAACACAGATTCTGGGCTTCCGATTTGAAAGCATTCTCGAACACAGAGCTCTCCCGTCTCGTCTCGTCACCTCGCGGGGGAGGCTCTGGTGACAACCACTGACGCATGCGCGAGATTTGATACAGAGCCGTCGAGAGAAAGCATGCTCGAACGTTCAAAACCAGCCAATCAGCGAAGGCCCTCAAATGGATGTCACCAGAGCCTCCCTGCGAGGCGACGAGCCGGGGAGCTCTGGGTATGAGAATGGTATGAAAGGTTGTATGAAAGTTCGTTCGGTTATGTTCTTGATCTACCACGTATGCTCACAAATTGGACACCCCCCAGAGCCCCGAATCTTGCCGCTAGCCAAAAGATGACGGGCTCTGTGTACGAGTTTCCCGTGAGCCTGCGCCTTGGGTCCTGGCGAGTAAGTGTTATTTTGCATTCATTTCAAGCTTCATGAACAAACTTTGTACTATAGAGAATAATAGATTGTATTATTTTCTGGCAACATTAGGTGGCATTTTATTTTTGTTGAACATTTTGTGCCAGCTTATTGTGCGAAAACACATCAACACATCAGGGGCATGAGGGAGACATGCCTATAAGCTCGGCTAAGTATTTTCCTTATTTATTATTATTTTTTTTTGGGGGGGGGGGGAACAGGAAGCAGAGATTTATAAAGATACAAGGGGAAAGAATTAACTACAGACTGAGATTGAAATGGATTGTGCGTCCTGTCCTGAAGACGTAGATATAAGCAATAGGGTTACAAGTCCAGGGTGCCTAAATGTACGCCTTGTCAAAAAATATCCCTCCAGTGCATTGAACACTTTATTATTTGGAATATTCTACTGCTGTCGTATGTTTTCTGTGATCTCTGCTGTAAGCTACAAAGAATTATAGGTTTATTAGAAAATACCCAAAAACATTTTCCTTTATTCCAAATTACCTTAACCAAATTACCTTTATTCCAAATTACGTTAAGATTAAATGGTTAAAATAAAGTCGGTGAAGACTTACCAGATCATGAAAACCATATACCTAGGCCGGGAAAGCTGTACAGTGTGTGTTAGTCAGCAACTCATGTATAACAAAGGACCTCATGAACAACAAAAGATTCAAAATGGCCGCCATCATAACCATCTCTTTAAACCTTCATTTTTACAGTGATTACGGCACACGTTTATATCTAACCAATCACAAGTGTGCAACGTTTGATTTTTTGCAGGCTTTCATATTTTTCAGAATTTAATTTATTTGTTCAGTAAATACGGACTGATGAACGGGTTCATTAAAATACATCGTCAATGCTGGTCGAAGCAATTGCGCGTAACACGTTCAACACGTGATCCATTGCGTGTAATGATTAGGAACAAAGGTAAAGTTCAACTCAGGTACGACGTTTGCCGCCGCCCGTCGACTTTTTTCAGACCAATGTTTCATTGGAACGGCGCGACGAAAGTTCGCCATTTGCCGTAGGCCTTACTGGCGCTTCACGACCTATGTGCTGTGAGCTGTTTACCTTTTATTTAGACGAGTCCAACCAATGGCCACCGGGCAGTACGAAATTAGCTATCTTGCATGAAGTCTTTACAAATCGTTGTTCCGAAACGTTCAGTTTTCTGCAGTACTGGACTAGAAACGCATACACATACAGTCCTGGTAGCATTCTAAACTTTTTATGAGAAGAAAGTTAATTAACTTCTTGATGACTTTCGTGAAAGCCAGCACAAAAGATTTCCGGCGCAATTATCACTAGTTAAAACACTGTCAGTGGATATTAGCCGTACTGGTTAAACGCGATGAAGTAATCGATGATTCAATACAATGGTGATTTAATTAATATTCCTCGTTTTTTAATTTATTTTAAGATGTTCTCTGCTAGCAGAGGCCTCTTTTCTCTGCATTTCGCTGGCTGAGGGTCCCGAGAATAAGAGACCTCTGACCAGGGTCGAAATTCGCTTTGTTATGCTGCCGTCCACAACCCAGGGCGGTTTGCTGACCATTTCTTGAAGCCGCTATATGCGCACGCATATCTACAGACGTTTTCCGCTGGGGAGTTCAAATAAGATCAGCGGAAATCCGTGCGCATTTAGTGGGCTCAAGAAAGGGTGAGCAAACCGTCCAAAGGTAGATCCCTCATATCTGGTACACTATAGTCCTCCGTATAAATATCTCCCATGTCTTCGATGATGCAGACAACTTAACCTTGTTGAATTCGAGGGTCGACACGCGTGTATGCGACGGAACCATAATTCCGCGCGCCGCTAGCTTGGTACCTTTTCTCTTTCCACGTGACAACTTTATTGAAAACACAATATACAGAAGGACACTATAGTGTACCATACATGAAGGATCTAGGTGTCCAAGGTTGTGGACGGCGGAAAAAGAAAGCGAGTTTTGACCCAGGGCAGAGGTTTCCTCGCGACCCTCAGCCAGCGAAATGCAGAGAAAAGAGGCCTCTGCTAGCAGGGAAGAGAAGATAAATTGGGAGCAATTTATCATGACACTTGGAATCAATAAATGAGCTAAGGCCTAGGGCATACGTCGAATTAGAGTCGCGTCGAATGCATTTAAAACAATAGATAATTTGCTATTTGAAAGTGCAATGAGTCGGTATCTTTGAAAAAAAAAATTGTAATCGACGCGACCCTAATTCGACGTATGCCCTAGGACTTAGATGAGTACTTATTGGCGCATATGAGGCCACGCGCATGACAAAATGATTGTTCTGTACGTATTGCAACCTATTCATCGTAATAGTCGTTTTGCACAATTCGTACTGTAAACGTTGAAAATACACTTCGTCGACCGTAAATTACCTTCCAGGCCTCTTTAGCAAACTGCAACACAGTTTTAACTTAAAAGGAGCTACTTCACGAAAGAAACACGGGGAAGTGGAACTAGCAAAAGAAACGATGGCTTACGAAAAATTTCAAGGACATTTTTGTGCTTCTCAAATTCACATTAGACAAAGAAATCCTCAGACGATTTGCCCGTCAGCCAATTTGTTCGTCTTTTAGGGTGAAAACTACCATTCTTGTGTAGTTGTTGCACCATTCCTATCTTAAAGCGGGACTGTCACGGTACGCGCATGTGCGAATTTCGATCACTTTGGTCCGGGCCGGAACGATGGCTGTGAAAGGAAAGAATTACGCTGGTAGAATCCGTTCAAATCTTGTTGTTTCGGGGTCCATCTACCCTTAATTCTTAACGTGTATTCTCTCCTGAGATCTCCTTAGTATCGTGACCAAATTTTGGAGTCGATGCAATATTGTTTGTCGTTTTAAATTGAATGAGACTCGAGCGTCATTTTCACTGATGGCTGCCCAACAAGAAAGGCCTAATCGAGGTCGTCCTTACGCCAAAATGGCTTGGGAACACAATAAAAGCGGATCTGGATATCGAAAAGGGTCCACGAGACATGAAAATTGTTCAAGGGCTACGGTATCTTCACCTCAGACAACGATTTTGCAGCTCATTTGCCTAAAAACCCCTAAAAACTTACCATAATGTCGCCTCCTGACGAATGAACTCCAATTATGTTTTCCCTGAGGCGACGTCGCGCGGGGCGTGGGTACTTTCCCGCGAAAACGAAGTGTCCCGTGATTGGTTTATTTAAACAGGGAATCCCCGTTTTTAACGAGGATCGGCCAAACAACAATTTCGTTACACAAAGCAAGAAAGAACTACTTCATTTCACGTGCTGTTCCGGAATGGAATGGACAGAAAGTCTTTCTTCAGCGCAGGACGTAGACGTGCAGCAAATAATCATTTCAAGTCACTATTACTAAGGCTGACGCTGTGTGCAAAAGTCCCAATAGGTTGTAGTTTCGATCACAATAAATCCCGATTGTATAGTATCCAACTGGAGATGAAGGTTGCATTCCAGCCTTTTCTCTTGTTTATGCAGTAAGGCCATTCTCGGAAAAGAAGAGTTTATGGGAAACACAAATGCATTCAGGTTCATGAACTGCAAAACGAGCCTGCGGCGATGAAAACCAAAAATCCTAGATTAATTTTACTCTATCCTATCCAACTCTATCCTATCCACCATTCGCACCAAACTTCAATTGATTTTCGATCGGATAGGCAATTGAACGGGAGCTTTTGGGTAAGTTCGATTGCTCAACGACTGATTAGTTCGATTTGTTCGATCTAGATCGATTACAGGAAATCTTCTGATGATAAAGGGTTCGATTGCCAAAGAGTTCGATTATATACAGCCCATAAGCTTAATTACGCAGGATCTCACGGCTGTATCTGGCGACCGCCAGTCTTAATACCGAAATAACCAAAATATGCCTTTTTACCTGGGATAGAGCGCACATTGCATGACCTTAATATTAGTCCGGTCAAATTAGCCGAAAAAAAACCGAACCTGGAAAAAATTGCAACATGGGAAATTTTGGTACTGATTGTCAAAAACATATGTACGAAAAACATATCCAAATTTCGTAGAAATCCGACAGGGGGAAGTTGGTTAAATCTTTGGTTTTACCGGCGACGTCAAGGGCGCGTTTTGTTTTCGGCGGCACTTCGACACTGAAAACACAGAAACTGGGAGAATGTTTATAGACTGTACAGATGAAACCGGGGAAGATTTAAGAAGGTTTTTCGGTTGAAACTATTTCTGAAAACTATTTCTGAGCGATGAGTTACGGCTATGATCAGTTTATTTCTTTTAGCGTATAATATTCGAACTTTAGGTATCACTACACGGGAAATACAAGGATCATATGGGATTTGTCAAAACTCAGAATTATTTAGTTATTATTTTGCAGAATTGGTTATAAACAAACACAAAATTCACATATATGCAATCACATTATGCAGTAAAAAGAAATGCTCGATATCTCGTTCAATATCACACCGAGTTACGGCTCTACAGTCGTTAGCCCTACTTTCGAATTGTTCGCTTTCATTGTCTAAGTACCACCGGAAACAACGGGCTTTCCTTCGTGCAGACGGAAAACCCTAAATTTAACCAACTTCCCCCGAACGGATTTTCACAAAATTTGGACACGTATTTATCACATGTTCCTGAGAATTTGCTGTATAAAAATCCCATGTTCCAATTTTTTCCAGGTTAAACACTAAATTGACCGGACTATATCTATATCTCGTAGATAAAAATAAGACCATAAAAATAAGAGATAAGAATTAGCAGGAGTACATTAATTACCACGTTTTGTTGATGCGGGTGTGGCGAGTCCTTGCACTCGGAATTTCTGTTCTTTTATCCCTGAACTCTTCAAAGTTCCCTGGCAAAGGAAGAGCCTCCAGCCTTTTGTATGTTACATCACGTCGTCCGTGCACGTATGGAAACACTGTGGAAGCAATAAAGCAATGCCCGTTAGGCATCTACAGTATGTGAAGTTAACACTGGCAACACAACAAGGTACCAACCGAAGGGTGTCACAATCAAGTTGTACTGTAGCGCGATTGATTACGGCATCATCGTCATCATCACCATCATCTTCATTTTATGCCGCGAGAAAACCAAGGTCGATGTCGGTCAAAGATTATCGGACAAGCGCTTATTATTGAAGTTCAAAAGTGCATACGAAATTAAGCGAGAACACTGGGCACATCGAATCCTTGTCAGTTCATGAGAAGTTCCACATCCATTACATGTTTGATGTTTAAATGTTGGCCAAGCGTAGCTAGGTTTGCCCGGGGCATAAAAATGCCTGGCGGGGTTCGCATCTAAATTATCAAAATGGTACGTCACAAGAAGCTCCGACGCTGTTTTTTTTATATGTAAAATTTCCGACTGAAAAAGTGACAGGTAGACAAAACTTTGAAGCATAGTAAGAGCAATACCTGATATTCACAGCCGTTTATCCTTAGTGCACACACTTGAAAAAGTCGCTATAACACACGCAGTTTAGGTGATTACAACACCCACCAGCAGCCTCTGCTGACAGAAGGGATAACCCAAAGGTCTTAGCACCAAAAGAAACATACATACGAGGTCGGAACAAGACTTTAAAAAACGCCAATGAAATGGCAATGTTCTTTATCGAAACAAGGATTTTGCACTCTCATATTACTATTATTGGTAATAAAACTACGAAGATACTCACACTTCTTGTTCTATCACTCTTTGGCTACATTTATACGGCTCCAATCAGTGCATTATCCCTCCTTGTACAATAGCATAAGGTTTTCATGTTCAAACGGTGCTTTCAGCGGAGAGAAATCTATTATGCCTAACAGCTGGTAAACCGTTAAAGACGCTGCTTGAAGGGCTAATAAGCGAAATACTTGACAGGCTGTCAAAACTGCTTATGCCTTGTCCTTTGTATTTTACAGCGTCAACTATACATCAGTATTGATGTTCGTGATACCGAAAAAGACCTCGCTACGAGAAAGAGCGCCTTCTTAGGGCAAAATGATATGCGACGTTATGTTTTTCGATTACTACGCCCTGTCAAAGGATTCGAATGTGAGTCGCCATTTAACGGGTAGATTTGTAATTATTGCAGTTTCCTCTCCAATCTGCCTTTCTTTCTTAACAGCTGGCAAACCGCTAAAGACGCTTTTCGTCCGAAAGCATATACTAGATGCCGACTACCATAAATATCAACACGAATATTGTTTCATTTCCTTTTTTATTTCACATAAAATAAACCTCTCAGGTATGTTATTTTCTTCGTATAATTTCTTCTTCTTAGCAAGTGAAGAACAACAAAAGCTATAACTATATAAAAATCCAGGCATTAAATTGTTCAAGAGGATCACAACGCTGCATTTTCAAGAATCGTAATGGCTTGGCTCAATGTTCGGCTTATATTATGGATATATTTGTCTGAAATAGCTTAATATGGTAAAACAGTCATGCAGTCAATTTACAGAACATTATCTGAAATGCACATGACCGACGCGTTCCTATTTTGATTTAGTATAATTACTTACTAAGTGACTATAAGAAATTTCGCGCGCTGATTGGTCGAGAGTTTTGTTTTCTTTTACTATAATCACCTATATAACATCGAAAGCATTGGGAGAACACACGCGAGTTTTGCTACGATCCGACAAAAACAAGTTTTTTGTCTAAAAATCTAGTCACTTGGGCAGTTATACTAAAACAATTAGTCCCCGTTTAAGGGGTGGACCATTAGAAATTGGGAGAGGGGGGTGGCAATTCCCAAAAAAAAATTCGAGCAAGGCCAATCCTTCCAAAATAAAAATCTTGCAGGGATCCAAGCTAGTAAAAAACATGATACAAATTCAGAAAAAAAATTCTTGCACTACCTCATCCCCGAAAAAAAAATTCATGCGCAATAAAATTGCCACCCCCCTCCCCCAATTTCTAATGGTCCACCCCTAAATAAAGGTAGCGATCAGCCGAGCACTGTTCTTGCTATGACTTTTTAGACCAAGGTCATGAGAACCTGGGTAAACTACAAATCGTTTTTCCTGTATGTAGAAATATTAAAAAAATATTGAAAGTTAGAATTAACAGTAAGTTAATACTATATAGAAGTGCCTTTTCTTTGTGATATAAGTATTTCTGCATTACTTTTTACGTGCCGAATGTCATTTGCTGAGTTTTTTTCTAAATGCCAGTATCTTCTCTGTATGCCGTATGTACGTGTACAGTCGAAGCTCTCGTAAGCGACCAACTCGGGAACGGCTCTCGTAAGCGACCTCCAAGCGGCTTCCTACTTGAACAATAGGTGTTGGTCGCTAACGAGAGCTTAGTACAATAAATCTAGAAAAAACCATGTGATACGTATGCTTAAAAAAGTTTGATTTATTTCCCGACTTTAATTAAAAATAGATAACCGCAAATATGTACATAGAAAATAGCATTTCACCGGTACAGCTTTTATCATTTTAGATATTTATGAGGTGATGACTGATGTTTTAAAGACAAAAAGTACTATGGTCGCTTACGAGAGCTTAAAAACAATAGAAAATCTCTGTTGGCGATTTGAAATTGTGGTCGCTAACGGAGCTGGTCGCATCGATAAGGCGGTCGCTTACGAGAGCTTGAAATAACAGAGTTTATGTGACATTTCAAACGGGGTTTAGGGAAAATGGTCGTTATGGGAGCTGGTCGCTTACGAGAGCGGTCGCACGGAGAGCTTCGACTGTACATCTAATGTAGACAAGATGCATCAAAACGTAAAAACTGAAGTAATTTGTACTATAAAAGCAACAGCCAGCGTTCCTCGCTACGCCCCTGATTTTTACATTCTTGTCAGATTAGTAGATTTTCCAGTGATTCGTCCAAAAACGTATTTACAAGACACGATGCTAGATGAACAGTAACCTTTACTTTCTCCACAACACATTAATGTCCCTATCTCTTCCTAAACCCAACGCTCTATTGCCAAGGTCGAATGACGTGATTGTCAAATCTCGTATTGGAATGAGTAGTAAAACTCGTTATGTCGTAGAAGAGACAGCTGATTTCTTGCTTGCAGGTCTCAGGTACACATCATCACATAATGTAAGTACATCGGCGCGGTCCTCTTTACGATATGCCAGGCAACGCCGGATAAAATTCTGCAAAGTAAACCATGTGCAACACGTGTCTTGAGATTGCAAGGCCATCTAGCAGTCCAGAGTTTAGAAGGCAGTTATATATCACTAAAGTCGTTCCGTCGTATTTTCGACATTTATTCAAAAACACCGCCACACAAACTGGCATCACGTGATGTTTCATCCTTTTCAGAGTGGTCACACTCACAGGAAAATGGACAAATAAAATTCAAAAGCACAACCGAAACTTCCGTGTTATAAATATCACGATATGAAATGGGCAATTTGCATATGCGAAGAGGTCTGTTCGACCAGGGAGGCCAGGGTCAACGAGAAAGGAAACTCGTAGATAATGTTAAATTACCGCAGATGATGAAAGTGTCTACTATGAAAAATAATGTGCTGGTTGGAATTACAAGGGAATAACCTCTAGACCTGACTATTCCATTTGCTAGAGTTGGTAGAAAAATAAAGAATTGAAAAGTTTGAATATAAAACATAATAATGACTACCTTAGCCTCCAAGCTAACAGCTGGCTTGGTTGGAAAGTCGACTTCCCGCGCCTTCAGTATCGTGCGATTTTCTAGAATAGAAGCTTGTGTCTGGTTGTGTCCATAGGGCTGAAAATACATGACATCGCAATTTATAGGGCAATTTCCTTTGATTTTTTATTCGAAATGGGCAGATATATTTCCAGACTGAGCATGTGCGAGTTACAAAGCTAGTTTTTTTTTTTGCCAGGTCTGTTTACCTTGGCGACCAATCATTCATTCATTTATATCGATATTTTTTATAAACATAATATAGACGGACTGGCCCACAGGTAACGTAAACTATACCATACTGGATTGCTCATCGATATGTTGGGTAGCTCTAAGTACCTTTCTTCCATACAGCATCTGGTAAAAGATCACTCCAACAGACCACACGTCCACCTTGTGAAAGATCAATAATTCATTACTGCTGCACAGTTATTGTGCGTAAAGGTCATGTTGCGTCATTCTACCACGACTTCCAGAATCCGTTTCAGTTTTCTTTTCTTATGGGAAAGCGATATGGAATCCTTAGTTTTTTAATAGCCTTTCAACATTAGCTTTTAAACAAGTTTTTTGGAAGTGAGTAAACTAAGAACTAAGAATCTCCAAAGATGCAACCAACCAGTTTTCCAGCTTATTCGAAGGATCGGCCTTGGATTCAACGCCACAAAATATTGTTTTGTCGTACAAGCGCTCGAAGTAAGACGTACGACTTGGACAAATCTAGCGTAAAATCACTAGCCCAAAGGAGTTCTTACCTTTGATGATATTTTCGGGGGCTCCTTGCCGACCACAAAGCACTCTGGGGGTAGGTACCAGTAAGTTCCTGCTCCTTGTGATGTAAGCTCCATGCTATCATCATCATCAGCTTCGAAGATTTTGCTGAGACCGAAATCCGTGATCTTTGCCTCGCCACTCAGCGCTCCTGTCCCCACCAATAAAATGTTACCTGAAGGATAAGATTATTGATCATTCAATCCAGCAGAACGTCTTATTTCGGCAAAACACAAAAGGAGCTCCATTGTATTGTATGCTTTACGGCAACTGAGAGAGGGAACAAATGCACTAATGGAGTTCCGTACCAACAGAAAGGTGAAACGACATAGTGTTTCCGATGGGTGAGAAAAATACCAAAAATGCCAACGAACTTTGCATAATAAACCCTTTGTTGCTGCCAGTTGACAGTTTTGAAGCACTTCTACTGATTCAGCAGATCTATTGCTAGTTAACTCCTCATATGTCACCACCCCAGGTTTCGTACGCTTTCTGAACGACAAAAACCAGGACGTCTTTAGTTATTTTTCCAGGAGTTTTTATTGGGTAGAAATGCCCTTCCCCCCAAAAACATGATGTCTGGAGGATGTCATAATTTGCAGCCGAAAATCAGATTCACGAAACCAACTGACTCATCCACATTGACGAAATTGAAACATTTTTCCAGGATTTTCCTTAAAATTCCAGGACTTTCATGGACTTTCCAGGAAGGAAATGAAAATCCAGGATTTCCAGGACGCGAACGAACCCTGCCATCCCAAACAGACTATCCCGCGCATTAGGTTACCTAAAGGTCTTTCAACCAGAGAACTTCTCAACAGAGGGCAGAAAAAGATGGAGGGTAAGGGCCAGAGGTATCCAAGCATCCAAGGGTACAACAAGATGGGAATAACACTTCGACTAAATAATTGAGAAGTTGCGCAAATAATTAGACTTACTAGCCCACTACACTGACCAGTGGTTCGTCGTTCTTTGATGATTAGTGTAGTGCGTGGGAGAGACAGGACTTACGGAACCTCTTTTTCGGAGAAGAAGCGAAGGTCTAACTATTTGCACCAACTTCTCAATGAGTTGCACATACAATCGTGGATTCGGTCGAGTGAGAAAAATTTGACAATTGTAACCACCCAAAGGAATCATCGCATGATCTGAATTGGGTGGCAACAAGATGTAAACACCGTTAGCTGTACTGAGTGTTTTTACCGTGGTAATATATAGTCTATGTATGTACGTATGCAGCCGATTTGGTCTATTCGACTAAAACAATTGGCCTCGTCATTCTAGAGGTCTTGCATTTAAACTTCTCAAAATTATGGGAATAACTGCACTGTTATTGTAGTTTTCAAATAAAGTTCCATCCTTTTGTGAAATAAATCGATAGCAAAGAAAATATGAAGCAGTTTTGACATCCGCCACGGTAAAATTTGTGAAACGCGTGGAACACTCGAGACCTGAAAATAGCGTTTTCCCTTTTTTGCCCAAGTTTCCTTTTTTTCCTATTTCTTGCCTTTTTCCTTTTCCTTTTTTTCCCTTGCCTTTCCACGACTTTTTCTTTTTCTTGCCTATTTTTTCCCGTTTTTTGCCTTCTTTTCTCTCGAGTTTTGGTCCGTTTGAAAGCTCCGAACTTGGTGACAACTTGAGTTTTCGCGGAAAAGAGACAACAGGTAAGTGTAGTATTTTTAAGTTTACAATTTTCGCTAACCAATAATTCGCTTGTGGCCACTAGATGAGAGCGGGTTCTGTTATGAGTAAATTTTGAAGCTCATCCTTAAAACGAAGAAATTAATTTCGGCTAATAAATTTTACACAAGAAATTTATTGGGAAAGGTCGAGAAGAATTATAGCAACGAAAGGAAAAACGACGGAAAATCCGAAGAGTAAAATGAGGGAAACTCTAAGGCAATAAATGGAAGTCAAGCCAGACTAGCAGAAATCAACTATCGGCAAAAGGGAAAACGATCGCGCGCGTTAGGGTTAAATCAGGGGAAATCAGAAAGTAAAAAAAGGCTTAAAGGAAAAAAAGGAAAACAAAAGGAAAACGAATTTCAACGTTTTGTTAATTTTCCCAGTGGAAAAATTTCTAACGCTACTTAAGGTCTCGGTCAGGGTAAATAATTAAAAATCCATAATACGACTTTTTTCCTGGAATTCAGTTAACAGAGTCTTAAAGTATATTTCTAAAACCCCAAATGACGCGTCAACTTTTTCCCTTGGTTTCAATAGCCCATTCGTTTGCATTGCCCGCCACTCATTTTCTGTATTTTAATTAACTCTACACGCTTGTTCTAGCATTAAATTTTAGGTCAAATTTTCACAATCGCGAAGCTCCTGACCTCGCACGATTTAAGATATCGGCGTCAGACTTTCTGTGCCGGTAGAAGATGATAATACCTAAAAAACCGTGTGAGGAAATTTTATTTTTTACTTGAACAAGTTTTTATGATAAATTTTGCGGCAGCAAATGGGAAAAAAATGCGACTTTCAACTTTGCGACCTAATATTTTCGTAAATATGCAAAATATCAAAAATCGCTCACAAGGTTTTGCAGTTAATTTCTCCAAGATTAAAATCCGACAAAGTTTGAAATTGTGCAACAAATCGCTAATGGTCTACAAGGTAGTTTTTAGTTCGGGGTTGTTAAAATGTAAGAAAAATCTAAACTCTGCTAAAACGAACAACTTCATTAGATAGAACAATCTTTAGCTTTAAAACGATATATAACTGATTATCATAACATAAATTGCGACGCGACGAGAATTTTTTTCTGACCGAGACCTTAACGCTGGATATCTCGTTTTGTTGTTTGTTAAGATATAAAGCAGAAAATTTCTCGTAATTCGAAATAAATCAGAGGGACATCGGTAAAAAAGAGTAAAAAACATGCCTCTTTTCGTGGTACCTTTTGTAATTTATTTTTCTTTCATACTTAATCACATTCTTATGTACCCAAACTTCGTTTTGGAGGAGCACATTAGTTGTATCGTATTTATGGAAAGTTATAGAATTTGTTACGCGTTTGGTGCTTATATTCCTCTCATAAAATAATAATAATAAAGACTTTATTAACGTGTCAATATTATTTAGCCATGATTGGCTAATGGGGGACACAACAGAATATAAACGAAAAAGAAATATTCCTAAATTACTCCTATACTACTCTATTTACTAGGAAGACTATTTACAATGGATTGGGAGGGCTATTTACAACAGATGGAGGGTGATGATCTATTTACAATAACTTTTACAATAAATATAACATGCATATGCATCTATATTAAATTCAAATTTAGATGAGATCGTGCAGGTTTCGTGAGACAACAACGGTAACCGCCGCGGTCTACCAGCACGACACCTAGGACGCTAGGAGGTGCAAAGACCACAACAATTATCGTTGTTATCGAGGAAACCCGCAAGATCTATCTTCCTAATATTAACTTTAAAACTATTCAGACTAGGCGCATTTCTAAGGGTAGTGCTGAGTTTCGACCAGATGGTCGGGCCAAGAAATCTCAAGGAATGTTTACCGAAAGTAGTGTTGAACCGGGGCTTAGTAAAGTCACTATTTCTAAGGGAACGGTAGTTTGACTTAAGCTCAAAGAGCTGAGATATGCAAGACGGGGCAAGGCCGTACTTTACTTTATACATTAAAATAGCAATGTCTTGAAGGCGCCTGTTTTGGAGGGTAGGCAGCCTGGCCTTTTTGAGGAGGTCGTCGTAACTATCTGTGTGAGTTCTATAGACAGCCCTAAGCGCTCTCTCTTGTAGGCGTTCCAGTTTGCGTGTGTCCGAAGCCTTTGAGAAGTGCCAAACAAGGTGGCAATATGTCAAGTTGGGTAAGACATAAGCCTTGAACAGCTGCAGTTTGGCGCTACAGGGGATTAAATTTCTGAGCCGCATCAGCACACCTATTTTCCGTCCCGCCTTTTTACAGACTTCACTAATATGTAAGGAAAAGTTCAGACTGTCGTCTATATCCACCCCTAGTAACTTGACAGAGGAGGTGGTCTTTACTACTTGATCATTAATGCGAGGTCACATGGTTCATCGGCACCATGATCCTTGTCAAGGTCCCTAGGGTTCACGACAAGGCACTGAAACTTGTCAGGGTTGGCCAGGAGAAAGTTATCGTTGTACCAAGAGAGAGCTGTTTGGCCAATGTTCTGTAGCGATTCACGAGCCGTATTGTGATCTTTCGCTGTGGTGTAGAGTTGATGATCATCGGCGTACATGGTTAGGTTACCATCCTTGACCAGCTGAGCCATATCATTTTGGAACAGGTTCCAAAGGAGTGGACCGAAAGAGGACCCTTGTGGGCAACCTCTAACCATCAGTTTCCAATCACTGGAGACTCCTTGTAGTTTAACTCGGTTATAGCGATCAGTGAAGAACGATTCCATAAGTTCAAGTGAGTTCCCCTTAAAGCCGTAGGCTTCAAGTTTCTTTAGAAGTAGAGGGTGGCTTAAAGAATCGAACGCTTTACTCATGTCAGTAGAAAGGAGGTGTACAAGTTTCTTGTTATCGATTGCTAGTTTCCAATCCTCGAGTAACACTAGCAGGGTGGTCTCACAACTGTGACGTTTTCGATAAGCAGTCATTCTCTGATAGAGGTGTTGGTTATAGCGACCATTTATCTGAGTACTTAGCAACTGTTCAAACACTTTGTCGACAATGAGCAAAGATGTTATAGGTCTATAGTTTTTATCTTCCTGTTGATCGTCCTTTTTAAACACCGGTGTCCATTCCCCTCTCTTCCAGAGCGAGGGCCACGTATTTTGCACAATGCAGCTATTGTAAAGGGTCGTCAAGGCTGGTGAAATGCCTTCTGCCACAGACTTCAGCAATCTGGGCGTGATACTCTTGTCCCACCCGCCTGACTTTCTCGGATTTAGTTTTTCCAGGAGGGTCTTGACAGTCTCCATTGTTGTCGGCTGGAACTCAAATGAGGCTGGGTGATGCGCCTCACGAATAGACCTGATGCTGTTATGGTTTCCAAGAGCGTCTGCATCTAAGTTGCGAGCCGCGGTGCCACCGATGTCCTTAGCGACGTCGGTGAAGTAGCTTGCGAACATGTCTGCTACCGTGGGCTGGTCCGTAACGACACAGTTATCTTTATCCTTTAGGTAAATAGGCGATTCCTCTTTGCTCTTATCGCTAATAAAAGGCCTAAATGTGTCAAAGAACTCCGAAGGTTTAGAGTTTGCTGACTCTGATTTTGAGTGCCAATAGGCTCTTATTGCTTTCCTGCGTTCACGTGTTGCAATATTTCTGTACTTTTTCTTAAGTTCAAAGTTTTCTGCAGTCCTTTCTTTAGCGAACCTGGCTGCATACTTCCGCTTCTCGCGTATGGCCCTTTTCCATTCAGGAGTCATATAAGGAATGTCCTTGCCCTGACTCTTTTCCTTGTGATGGGGGCGTGGTCGTCTACTACATGCTCGAACATACCTTTCCAGAAATCATACTTGTCGTCGATTTCGTTGAAGATTTCACCCACATGCCACGGTGCTTCCACGAGGTCTTTGTTGAGTTGATCGAAGTCGACGTCCTTGGTTTGCCTGAACTCTATTATTTTTTGCTTATGCTTGGTGACTTTTTCATCCATTACACCGTAGATCAAGTGATGATCACTAAGTCCGGGTTGATAGGCCCCACACTGCTTAAAAAGCTCCGGTGAATTGGTAAGGAGGACATCGAGTAGAGTCTCAGAGTGGTCCGTAATTCTTGTGGGTTCCGTGATCAGGCAGTTTAGGTCATTGACTTCCTCAATATCTTTTAAGACCTTCCCTTCTCCTTTTTGGGGCTCGAGCCTGTCCATGTTGAGATCACCAACAGCTACGACTGTTTGCTTTTGCAGATTTGCCCATTGAAAGAGATTGTTTAGTTCTTCCTCGACCCTTCTTAGATATCTAGGTCCTGTGTTCTTTTTAGGTGGTCTGTATGTGGCCAAGAAGATCAGCTCGCGCCTGCCGATAGAGCATTCGACCGCAATTGCTTCGATGGTTGTGTAGGTCTTGGGGAGTTTCAGTTTCTTAGAGGGAGTGGTGGTGGAGAAGTATGCAAGTAGTCCACCACCTCCTTTAGCCCGATCTTGACGATACATCTGGTATCCTGGTAGTCGGAACTGTGCATTCGGATAGGAACGGTCGATCTTGGTCTCCGACAGGACCAAAATATGAGCTTTCAGTGTAATGTTTAGTAGCTTGATGTCGTCAAACTTATTTTGTAGACTATTGATGTTCAGGTGTACCACAAGGGCTCTATTTGAGTCTTTTATCCTCAGGATTTCTTGTATTTTATCACACGGGGCATCGTGTACTTGTCTGAGTTGCGAGGCGTTCAGGTGTTGGTCTTCATCCACAGGTAGCCCGTCATCAGCTACGTCAATGTTGTCAAGCGAGCGCTGATCAAAGAATGGCAACTCGGATAGCAAGCATTTTGAACAGGTCCATGTACAGGGAGAGTCCGCACGGATTGTTTTGATGCAAACATTTGTCTGCGCACATCGCGCATGAGTAAAATCCTTGCAAACGTCACAAAGGAAGCGTTTTTGGTTGCGTTTCACGGCTTTCTCACAGACTCCACAAACAGGGGCTGCGCGACGAGTGTTTTTGTTCCGAGGACAATTGTTGAGTGAGTTGGAATGACCGGCATTGTTGACAGGGCCGGGATTTAATTTGAATACCAAATCCCCATGCAGCGGGCAGCGAAACGAGGCAGAGGTGTTAGCATAGTAGGCGCACGGACGCTTGGCACGTCTGATCTTGACACGGGGTGCCGAACATACCAGCCGGCTAACAGGTGAACTCAGCCAGAACAACTTGCTATTCCAGTCACACCAGTAGGACAATAGCACGCTAATGTCGGAATCCAGGGCCTTGTGATGGAAATGAGCTACCAACGCTGTCCCGCGCTGAGTCAAACCAAAGTGAAGCAAACAATCTCCGGTTTCTTGAAGGAGAGGAGCATAATCGGCCCAACTTTCACTCCATGATGTTCCTTGAGTGTTTAGATTTGACCCATTGCAGGTTTTCCAGTAGCACGAGTGGTTAAATAGCGATAAAAAGACGACGAAGAGAGCACTGAGTAAAACGTGACCGGTCATAGCTGAATGAGCGCGGATTCTCATACTACTATCACGGTTGCTAAACCTGAAGTGGCAAATAAGCATCGGTTTCATTGTACTGCCAGCAAGTGCGTGTATTTGTAAACACGAAATAAAATTTTCTGGCGCTTTTATTATACAATCTGAGTTCACTGCGTGGAATAGTAGAGACATTGTTCCCCAGCACGAACTCACTCTGATCTTGCTAGATAACCAAAAAACTCAAGTGATCAATTTTAACCCATGGGTTACACAGATTTTGGCCAGTGAACGAAGGTTGTATATTAGTTTTGAGTTTGAAATTATCATATCCTCTATTTCCAAACAGTTAATTTCGCCTGCTGATCTTGCTTTCAGAAAATCGGTCAAAAGGTGTGAGTGATAGATATTTGTTATGTTTCCCTGTTGACATTTAATACTTCAAGACAAATGATGTAATGAATGAAGTTTTCTTTTTGCAAATAATCTAACAGGGAATATATAATATAGCATGGTGTCTGGGCTCCTAAGAAATGTGAAATTCCCAGAAGCAATTCAAGCCATGCATATTTTAGTATATCTTATGTACTATGCTCAGTCTGAGAACCGGGTTGCCCCACTTACAAAGATTATGAGCAGAAAGGTTGACCCCAGTTAGGCTGCCAACCCAGGTTGACACTTAGCCCGGGATCATGTAAAGATAGCCTAAGTTGTAAGGCCTGCATTGAGGAAGGGCAACTCATTGAAATCAACACTGCTGCCAAGTCATATTTGCTGAAAGCAACATTGATAAAGAACGGGGAAAGTTGCAACATTGTGACGCAGGTGACGCTTACCAGGCTTTAAATCATAGTGTATGACAGGTGGCTTGATCTCGTTCAGATATTTTAATGCATGGACCGTCTGAAAGATGGAAAGAAAGCATAAAATAGACCTGAAGATAATGACCAAAGAAGTACATAAAACACTAATGATAAATTAACTTTCTAACCTGCATAATAATAGACTTTGCCTGATAAAGAAAGCAATAACAATGGGAAATTAGTATTCAGGTATTTTAGTTTCAGATAATGTAAGGCAAACATTCCGAATCTGCTGATGTTCTGCTTAAATTCGCGCCTGCATAGATTTAGTGACCTGATGTGAACTGCCAAAGGGACCAGTCCCTAAACAAGTTGCAATACACTGTACAAGTTGGTAACACAAGCGAATACTCCAAAAAATCAATTCAGTTTAATTTTTGGGACTAGAAGCAAGAGCTACAATTTCGTCAATGCTACCGAAAAATGTACAGTTATACCTGAATTGTTCGATTTGTTATTTCGTTGCGAATTTCCTTGTGTCGCACATACCTCCCTTTCGGGTACAGTTTTGTGTTGTTTGAGCAAGAAATCCAGGTCGTTCCCATCACAGTATTCTAACACTGTACAAAACCTGAGTAGGAAATTATTTCATAGTCAGCACTAGACCACACGTCATTAAATAAGCTTGTAGAATTAGTCCAATACCACTAGCGGTCTATTATTAATGCTTCACTCTGATTGGTTAAGCTACATGTCCTAGCAGGCTATACATATATATATCAAATTCTCTGACGCTTTTACTATATAATCTGAGTTCACTGCGTGGAAAGATACATTGTCCCCCAGTACTAACTCACTTTGATCTCTCTAGGTAACCGAAAAACTCACGTGATCAATTTTAACCAACGGCGTACACGGATTTTTGCCCAGTGAACGAAGGTTATGTATAAGTGATGTGTTTTAAATTATTATATCCTTTATTTTCAGACAGTTAACTTCGCCTGCAGATCTTGCCAACAGAAAATCGGAAGAAAGGTATGAGTGATAGAAATTTGTTATGTTTCCCTGTTGACATTTAATACTTCAAGACAAATGATGTAATGAATGAAGTTTTCTTTTTGCAATTAACCAAACAGGGAATAGCTGATATAGCATGGTGTCTGGGCTCCTGAGAAATGTGAAATTCACAAAAGCAATTCAAGCCATGCATACTAGTTTATACTGTTAGATTAAGGTATGGGCACAGGTTCAAGGCCTTTTTTGCCAAAATAGTTGTGATTTCGTATGTTTTTTTTTTTTGCAGAGTGAGCGGAGCACCATACCAAAAAAGAAATCAAAAAAGAAATCCAAAGGGTACGGTACGCGTCCAAAATGATCGCAAATGTAACAAATGTAAGAAATCCACAGGGTACCCAAACCTCACAGGCGGCAACTATCGCAAAGGGGTCGAAGTCATTTATTGATGTCGACGGTCATTTCCCGCGCCGACGGTGAAGCATGCACCATTCGCAACTGCTTTGATGCATCTAGTCAACTTCGCAGTCGTGCGCTCATGACGTCACAACATAGCGGTGAGCCATGGTGAGGTTTGTAAACTGGGAAGGTATGCTTTTTTTTCTTTTAAGGGAGGAGGAGGAGAGGACTGGGAAATTTCAGCAATTGTTTTCAATAAAGTGTTGGCCCTCCCCTTGCATTTTTAGGGAAAACATCTTACCCCCCCCCCCCCCCCCCATCTGCAGGGGTCTAGGAAAGATAGATAGGTAGATAGATAGTTTATTAGAATTGAAATTGCAGCCAAAGGCTGAATTAAATTAATCTAAAATATATAAAAGCTATACAATCTAGATAAAATATTTGAAACTATGTACATGTATAACAAATTCTAATTACAATTACTATATATACAAGTGTTCATGGGTCTGTTTGTCATGAGTCTCTTAGTTTAAGGCTTTGTCATGAGTCTCTTTATTTTTTAGGAAAGGCGCAACCCTCCCCTCGCCTTTGTATATGTTTTGTTCCAAGCCTTCTCCATCATGAAATCGAGTGTGTATATACTTTATAATAGTTATGGAGTAGGAGGAATTAAATGGACAATTAATTAAATGGAAAGCAACGTGTAAAAGAATGGTGTGACCCTTCCCTGATAAGCTTTCAAATAGGTATGGCCCTCCCCTTGTGCCCTCCTAACCGCCCCCCCCCCCACTACCACTACCAACTATTCTTATTCTCTTCATGATGGGTATCTTCTGGGGGACACATTTATTACACATTTTAGTAAAAATACACTGAACATGTAATAATATGGTACATGTACGGTATGTATATGTTGGAAAATTAAAACAGCTCATGACAAATAAATGCTTTCCTCTTGATTGATTACACTTTTGTGCCTTGTTAGAATTATTCCATTGTGAGGGGTTAGTACCGTAGTTTTTTTTACCTCACTTTGACAGGTCGTGCTTATTTTCATCTGTATACTGTACATTTAGAGACATTTGTTTCTTGAAAAGCCTATTATTAGTCCAGTGATATTGTAGTTCCAGTTGGAACTAATTGCAATAGAATTTTTCTCAACGGCATATGAACTAGTTTGGTGAGTTAGTTAACAGAAAAAAAGTCCTCAAAAATCCCTTTAGCGGAACATGCCGAAAACGAGGAATTAAAATTTGGCCGAAAACCACAGGGTACCCGCGTCACAAAAAGTTATATTTTTTAAATAACCGCTCAAATTCTTGGTATCTTTTGTATGTAGAGATCCATAATTATTTGCAAGCAATGTTTAATAATTCTTATCTGTTTTGATGATTAAAAAAGTTTTTTCGTTGACCGAACCCATTTTCAGAAGAGTCGCGATTGGGCCAATGTGACCCGAAATCGAGCAATTTTGATTGAGTCCGAAAACTACTGGTGACCGAAGTCTAGAAATAAACTATTTTGTTTGTAGGGCTCATGCGACAACTAAGAAAGAAACAAACAAACAAATAGTTTTAGCTGGTGGTGGTATATGACGAAGGAAAAAAAGAGCGCTAATAAAATACTGCAAGTACTCAAAAATCCCTTCTGGCCAATGTCAAAAACACAGTGACAATGCAATATCGTTTTACTGCGTTTTGCAGGATTTGAATCGAATCTTGAGTGAGTGTATGAAACGTGAACTACAACAAATGGTACAGCTTGCAGATAAAACCTTGTTTATCAGAAACTAGAGTTATATTTGCAGATTAAGATCATGATCTTGCATTTCAATGTCTAGATCAGGAGGGGGCGAATCCCTGTTTTGCACTCAGTGCAGGCTGGGTTACAGCAGTCCGTTCTTTTTACATGTGCATCTATGGGTCCTGCAGTCACTCTTGCACTTACACCTTACCATTTCAAGCAAGGAGAGTCGTGTGCCGGGTTGTCAACTGTGGTATGACGCTGCTGCAGGAGTAGGGGGAAGAGTTTCCGGCTGCACGCTTATAATTTTCGTAGCTACTTTTCTGCAGAATGTAGCGCACGGAATCGCACGGATCTGCACAAAGTTTCGCCTCAATCCGAATCCGCAACGTTTGATTTATGAAAACAACTGATAATTAGACAAAGTATTTCACCAAGCACAAGCATGATTAAAGCCAACGTTTCAGACATTTAATTTTGTCCTTCATCAGGACAATTACAAAAATAAGTTACATGTCACGCGTATAAACTATGAGGCGCGCGCGATATGGAAGATGAACGCGCGCGTGTAATTATAATATAATTTAAGTTCTTCTCGCAGGTTGAGGCCATCAGGGGCCATTGTCTTGAGCTTCTATATCCAGTAGCCCTCAACTGACAACATATCTTCCGCCTTCGAAACTTTCTTGGTGCATTTTATCACCAGATCTTCTAGGATATGTCCTGCGTTGGTGGGATTGAAATGGGCCGCCGCTGATGTCTCAGCATAACTTCTGTAATGGTTGATAGTGCACTTGTGCGTTCTAAATTGTTCATGTAGAGGACAGCTGGTTTGGCGACACTGAGTACACGATATAAGGTAGATAACATTGCTACTCTTACAGTCCAGCGTGCTGTTGTACGAGAGCTGACGAAAGTGTCGTTTACGTCTACGAACCTACACCTGCGGTTCCCACAAGTCATATTCAAGTTTATCCCACCACTTGCAGTTGTCTAAGAAGATGGAACCCGGCTCTCACTAAGATATCTCTCAGGTTAGGTTGGCGTCTGAAAGCCACCATAAGGGGTTCTGATAATATTTTCTTCAATCGCTCTGAGGCACAAATGATGGGGAACGTGGGTGCGTTTTGTAGCCGAGGGGATATGTAAGCACTACAACTACTCTGTTGCTCTTCGTTCCTCGTTGGCGGGTCATCAGAGTGTCTGCTCTGGATTGCAGCGCTTGTTTGTTTGTCTTGTTTGTAGCCTCTCACTGTAAGGTGGGTGGTATAAGCTCTCCTTATCACCTTCGACACGTCTTCTCGGAACTGATTCTTAGTAGACGGAGTGCTAAGGGGTAGGGGATACTCGACTTGCAGTGCGCAGGGTGACTGGAAGTCACGAGCAGATATTGTTGTGTGTCAGCGGGTTTTATACCACAACAAAAACGAAAAAATACAAACAAAAACAGCACGCGCGAGCAGCCAAAAGGTGTTTTCATTGGTTCTTTTAGCGCGCGCACTGATAATGGTGCGTTCCGTGGTATATTTAAGCATTAGAGCACAACTTTCGCGTGATGTTGGAAGAGACACAAGAGCGTGGCTCGTGATTTAGAAACTTTTCGAGTTTCTCTCCCAACATCACAAGTGCTCTATTTGCCGATAAAGTCATAGAAACCTGTGCTCTCTAATGCTTTTATGATATAATGGGGGAGACCTATTGCTTTATCGGTGTAAGAGAGCATAGATTTGGACCAATCAGAGCACGCATTAAATCGTAGCTATATTATAAACTTTTTTATAAAATAGCTAAGATAGTAAGCGCGCTCTGATTGGTTGCGAACTGTCCATCCTCACATTATAAACGCACAGCAGATGCAATATTTTATAAAAGCAATAAAAAGCGGATTTCTGCGGTTTATAATGTGTGATAAACGCACTTGAGATGCTGGAAAAACACTTGAAAAGTTTGAAATTCACTCGCCTACGGCTCATGAGTTTCAAACATTTCTCTTGTTTTTGCAGCATCCCTCGTGCGTTTATCACATAAACCAATGAAATCCGCTCTTTATGTAGCCATGGCTGAAAGCCAATCAGAATTCGAGAAACGCACGCGTTGTGGTATAAAGAAAAACAGAGAGGGATAGAAGTGTCTAATCTGGAGGCTTACACTTTTCAAAGTGAAAGCCACGATGTTTAAAAAGTTGAAAATAGGCGAAAAAGAAGACTATTTATCATATTCATTTGCTTAATACGAGTGATAGACTTGACAATTTGGCTTTTGTTGTGTTGCATCACCATTTCCGCGTGAATTTTGGAAAAACATTAATTGGGTACCCTGTGGTTTTTGACATGAAATAAACAATGCCGCCTCACGGTCACACCCGCCGGTTTTTATGTAAACAACCTCATTTGGAATGTTCTCGATCTAAGCTTCAAAATTGTATATGTCTCTTAAGTCCGCAAGGGGAGGGTTTCGGTTGCTGGCCCACACGGCACACGGGCCGGAGTACAATATCGATTTTTCAGATCTTTTTAAATGTCAAAACACATAGAGAATATATTAGAAATTGCCTGTAAATGATTACGGTACTTGAAATGCAAAAATATACCAATAATTGTAGCGTTCTTTTAAATAATGGAATTTATTTTGACGCGGGTACCCTGTGGTTTTCGGCCGAATTTTAGTTCCTCGTTTTCGGCATGTTCCGCTAAAGGGATTTTTGAGGACTTTTTTTCTGTTAACTAGCTCACTAAACTGGTTCATATGCCGTTGAGAAAAATTCTATTGCAATTAGTTCCAACCGAACCTACAAAATCTCGTAGATTGACTGGACTATATAGTCACAAACCATGTGCACAACCAGGAGCTCCGCTTTTAGCCAGTGGTCAAATCTATATATTAAGATAGGTACATGTATCATTTTAAAGCTTTTGAAGTGTAGATCTCAAATATGATATTTTCATTAACTATTAACAAATTATTAATAAGATCAATCAATATTTGTCAAAAAATATTTTAATAATAATAATTTATTATTGAAATACACATTGAATATTTTAATATATACGATATCTATTGCTTACCGATCTGGGGGAACAAGATCGCGATCTGGAGAGCTCAAACAGATCACGGCAATATATCGGCGAATGCTCTCAATTTTACGCACGAAGAATTCGTTGATAACATTTGCCAGAACACTCTTATCGAGATGAATAGGAAAGCGCAGCATTTCGCCTGGTACCTAGTTTTTTTTTTAAGCAGCGCTAAAAAGCTTTCTCTGATCCGTGATATTGCCCTCAATGAGCCTTGAGTAAAAGTCTTCCTTCGCTTTATTCATAATGTTCGTAGTATGATTTCTCTTCTTTTTATAATCAGGAAAAATTGAAACACCCAGTTTTGTATCATCTTGAATGACCCTAAGATGGACTCCAAAAGAATGCGACCGATTCTTTTTTGTTCCAATTTTATGACGATTTTTCTTTCAGTCCGAGCTTTTTCCGACTACTAACTTCAAAAAGCAATAAAATCCAAATATCGAACATCCAAAAAAAAATCGCTGGAACACTTTAGGGTCCACCTTAGTATCATTCATTTTGATACAAAGCTGGGTGGCCTATTGAATTCTGACGGACTAGAGTAAAGCGAGTAAATCATTTTTTGAGAAAAAATTAGTGATTTTAATAACGATATATTGATAATTAATGAACATATCGTATTTGTGTTCTACATATCAACTCTTCAACAGCTTTAAAATGATATATAATACATGTACCTATCTTTAAAAACAGATGAAATGACAACCATTTCGCCAAAGGACCCGTCGAACCTATCCCCATACCTTATATTTTTTGAAAATATGTCTATTTGCTTCTTCACAAAACCGAAAACGATCAACCGAAGGCTATGGCATATGGCGATGTAGTTAGAGGAAGGAAGCTCGTATTTGTTATGTTGAGGACACATTAAAAAGAGTATACACCTATTTCTCCGTATAGTTTGCACCCTGTGTGATGCAGTACTATTTTGTTGTATCCTGCTATGTACCATGGGAGGGTCTGTTCCAAGGGGCATACTAAATAAGCGTAAATGCAGATCCCGTATTTTAATCCTTTCGGCACTTAACGGGTCCCCCACATGAAACATCGGGTTATAACAAATAGTTATGCGTCGCGCTAGATATAACCTTTCCTGAAATAGGTGTATCTATTTAAAAAGGTTGCTTTGGAGATTAGTCTTTGGTAGCCATTGTTCCTACTTCCAAAGCAACCTTTATTGAATTAGGTGTACTTACGATTCAACATCAATCTCAAACACGTCATAAAGCTTTACTATTCTCTAGAAGGAGAACATTAAAACCGTTGTTAGACAACCATTTTTTAAAATCAAAGCTACTTTATAGATTATTGCTTTAAAGGCCCATCACCAACCGACAGCCTTTGCGGACTCTTTGCCAATCAGAGCATCCAAAAAACAATGGATCAAAAAATGGATCAGAAAACTGGGCGCAAAGGCTCCCGGTTGGTGATGCGTAAACGTATGTGCGACCGACTCCCCAAACTCGCAGCTCGTATTAGCTGAATTGCGTTGGGTCCCAAGCGCGCCACTGGCAGCCAAGCGGTCATAAGCACAGACACTGAGGGTGTTCACTGCCAGAGGGTTTATTACGTCCCCAGTGGTTCTTTAACGTCCCCCCTGGAACTGGGAAGGGTAGAAAGGCGAGACGGGACCTCGGTTTATTGTCTCATCCGAAAGACGTGAAACACAGTAGAACAAAGTTCAACTCACAATATGGACCAATTTCGACCGAGACCCGAACAGAAAGAAAATTTCCTCTGTCCCGGCCAGGAGTCGAACCCGGACCACAGCGGTGAGAGACCCAACGCCGTAACGCTGGACCAACCGTGCTTCCCAACCGTGCTTCCTGGACCTTTAACGAAAACAGAAAAACTCACCGGGTGATTTAGAGTTTTGTGTATGTTATATTCTCTCAAAGCATGCCTGAAAAGTGAAACCTTTCGTTAATACTGCCAATCATGTATATTTTGGTTCGTGTATAACGCAATACAGTCGTAGCGGTCTGTGTTAGCTACATCGGACGTTATTGGCATAAAGAACGCAGAAAAGACTGCCCTTATCAGACCACAAGTGGGCCGCGCACTCTTGCAAAGTCAGTTCTACAGCACCAATGCCAACCAATCCCGAGAGAACGGGAGGGCGGAGTGACGTATTTTCTTTTTTGTTTACTTACTTGATATAATTAGCCTTTTTATCTTCTTTCCACTCTTTTATTAACTGGTGTATTTTACAAGCGACATAACGATGATTAACAAGATCATAACCCTGGGAGAAAAACGCAAACTCTAGTCTTATTTTGCAGTAAAACAAACCACTTTTAACTAATTTACTGCACCAGGAAGGTGTGAGATATGGAGGCGCAACGTTCGGTACATGTACATATTTCTCGTCAAAGATTATTTACAAATAATCTACACATAGTATAGGAGACTCCTCTACTATGATCTACACAGCGAAATCTGGAAACTAGAGATACACCTCCATAAGATGAAGGGAAGATATTTTGACAGTGCTTAATTCAGCCAAAAACAACCTTAGATGTGTAACACGTATGCAAATTATCTCAAAGCGCAACGTTTTACTAACACATGGAATCCTTTAATTTATGCAGTTACGTCTCCTTTTCTCTCACCTCACTGTCTGCGCTATCACTCATTCATTCATTAATTAAATTAAATGAATGAATAGGGCTTGCCCGTTTGTTTTGCCCATTTCAGATCACGTGTCATTCCCATGAGTATTCTCCCTTTGTTTGGAATGATTCCATATTCATATATCCTTCGGTGCGTAGCAGAAAAAGAAAGAAAGAATACTCATGGTATGCTACGTGACCTGAAATGGGCAAAACAAACGGGCAAGCCGAGGAGGTCTATTCTACTCCAAGCTGATGTACAACTGACTTGGCTAATTCATGCACAATTGTGTTTCTCAGATTGTATGATCCACCTGGCTACAATGCGAAAGACTGGTGGATAAGCACACTGAGAGCATGATATAGCATGGACTCTGGGCCAATAGGGGAACATATTTAACCCATACAGGCAATCCTGGTCACGCATTTTGTAACAGCTACATAAATGTTCTCCTTAAGAGGCTTTTACATGCTTTTTAGCTTCAATTGCGGTTCGACACAAACTTGGAACAATAAACAATTCGTTTATTTCGACGTATGCCCTAGGCCTAAGATTTTTTATTTACAATACACACTGCCAGCAAATAGCGTAGCTAGTCAAACAGACAGCGTGGGACACTTACATAAATGTACATAAATAATACTGAAACTTTTCACACAAACGTACGTCGCCGTCTCCTTCTCCGTTTATTTCACTAGTGAAAAGCCGGCTTTGCTGCCATTTTCATTATTCTGCTGACTACGTGATTAGCCATGGGCCCCCTTAAAGGAAGGTGCCGTATTAAGTGCCTAAATGCAATAAAGTGGATACCTTATAGACTTCACTGAATCCTCCTTTTCCAAGCAAACTCAGCAATAAATATTGATTGTTCAGCTTGGGATGGTCTTTAAACCTGTAAACAAAAGAAAGCCAATTGAAGTCTGGGAAGTCGGCTTCCAACATTTAGGAAGAAATAGGAAGTAGGAGATTTATAGAGAAAATCTACCAGGAATTCGAGAAAGCACAGACGTCGCAGTTAATGTAATTCTTTTTAGGTTGGTGCCTCGTAATTCGCAGATAATTCAATTTTCTCTACACCACACTCTTCTAAATAATTTGTCCCCTTCTTCGTTGTTTCTTTTAATGAGAGATCTGAAAAAGCTGGGGGTCAACATGTATTATTTTCCTTTGTTTGTATCTCCCTTAACTCCTATGAATAGAATATGACTTTATCCACTTGACCACGTTACCTAACTCGATTATCTTCGCTATTTTTAGGTAACCGTGATCCTCTAAGGATTTTAATTGTAATTTTTTTGTACTGTAATTATAGTAACTACAGAGGGCATTGAAGGCCCATGCGCGACCGGGAACCTTTGCGCTTTGTTTTCAATTGGATTAATTGTCATTCAACAGCTGTGATTGGCTGATACAGTAGGTCCCAAGGGGTTCCTATTGTTCTTCGCATTTCAAAAGTTCAAACTGAAAATTTGCATTGAGTTTTCAACTGCGTTTTATTCTCTGTGAGCCTGCAAAGCGACTTGGGTGCTTATGGGTCTTTAAAGTATTGTTGTTGCTGTTGTTGTTGCAAATATAACTGAAACAAAAAATCATTTATTCGCAGGAATTGTGAATTTTCCTGCTGAAAAAAAAATAACGATAGCCTTTATGTCGTGATATTGCAGAAAAAAAAGACTTCTAAAGCTCTACCGAAGCTTTAATCAGCTAACGAAAGAAAATTGGCCGAGTGGCCATCTGAATACCCCTGTAAAAACATCCTCTGTGTACTTTCATTTGGCTGAAAAACTGGACATCGGCTGTGTAGAAGTTCACAATTTATCAGCATGCAATTTTTCTGCAATCGCCGCATTTATTTACCGATCCCCCTGTATTGTGACAAATTCCATGCACCCCACCGCCACATAGGAGAATTTGCTAGCCTGTTTTCGATACACTTAACAAAATAAAAGCCCGTTTGGTTATCATGCTTTCCACAGGGAGCTCACCATTACAGTTCACCAAGGAAAATAGTAAAAATATTTTGTTTGTCCGCCGAATAAAGCGAAAGAAAGTATATTTTCTTTGCGCTGCGTCCTGGTCTTTTCTGATTGTCAAATTATACTTCGCCTAGACTTGTGCTCTAGGGCCTCATTACCACGAAATGGCTTCCGTCTGACGCTAATCTTGTAAAACAGAGGGATGTCATTTCGTGGTTGAGGCCCTAGTGGGCGAGTCTGGGCGAAGAATAAGTATTTAAAATACTAGTAGTATCTATTAAGATAGTGAAGTGCTCGGAGGCTACTCTTTCTAGGAAGCGTTTTGTTTCCTAGTATATAAAAAGTAGGCGTGTGAATGTTGCAAACGTTGCAATAAATTTAGTAAACTATGAAATTGTTTATACATAATTATTTTGAATGTGATTGATCAGTGTAATTTCAACTGTGTTTTTGTAGCTGGAATGTTTCTAGAGTTCTGAAAACATTTCAGAAATTTTTTGGTTCCAGAAAATATCCATACCCCCTCCACGGAAGGGTGTTGAAAAGTGACCCCCCCCCCCACCCCACCCCTCTGGATTTTCCAAGGAAAAATACAGTATTTGTATGGAAACAATCAGGTAATTGACCCCCCACCCCTCCAGAATTTCCAATGCCCTTCCGTAGGGGGGGTATGGATAATTTCTGGAACCACACATTAGCACTCTTGTTACAATAGACCTTTTTCCAAAATGGCCGCCGCAAATTCACATGTCTTAAAATTAAACTGACTGAAAATCAAATACGGCACTAGAAAGAGTATCCTCACATTAGTAATCCTTTAAATTTTCGTTATGCCAAATGCCATGTCGGCTGAGAAATTAGAGTCTGAAAATTGAAAATTTTACAGAGATTTGTATGATTGGGGGTATGCGTCATACCCCCAGTCATACAAACGTCTGTAAATTTTCAAATTTTCAACGTTCGTTTTCTCGGAAGATATTGGATATAATGGAGTGAAATTTTGTAGTTTTACTTAAGTGATGATGGGTCATCTAGTACTGGTGTTCATTTTTAACAAAAATCGATTTGAATTTTCGGCGGCCATTTTGGAAAAAGGTCTATTATTTTTTGGTCGCTCTGTTGTCAAACAAAGTTCTCTTAATGGAATTTTACTCTAATAACTCAATATTGGACATAAACAGTTGATCTAACATTTTTGCATGTTGATAGTGATTTGTTTTCTAAACATGTGAGCCACTCCTGGTAGTAAAATGACTTCTGCTGTAGTTATCCAACTAAAAAGGGGGCATGAGGTGGCCTGGGGCATAGACAATTGCACGTTATCAATGTACATGTATGTTTCAGGAATCAGGTCGAAGGTAAAAAAAAATACGATTTATATGGTTTCCTGTGTTGGTTGAATATTCCAGCTGCAGTACAGCCATTTCCTTGATTCAGTTTGGGTATGTTCCAGATAAAAAATAACAACAGCTTTACATTTTTCATGCATGAGATGCAAATTGAACCAGATTTTACATTTTACCAGTCTTGTTCTTGACACTAATTATTAACATACCAAGCACTGGTGTCCTTCAAAGTAATGCCTATGCTTGGTGTCATCTGTTCAATAATTTTGTCATCGTTTGTTTGTAAAATGTAATTTCTTGGCCCCTAGCTTCATAATTGCACAACAACTCCTTGTAAATATGCATTTTTAAAATAATATCAATAAATTGTGGTTCCTGTGAGTCTTTTTTTTTTCCTCAACAACTGCAAACAATGTCACTCTCTTAATTTGTCGCTCGGTAAAGATGTGGCTATCGTGCTTCTGTGATACATGTTAAGTCTTGTTATTATTTTCCATATGAAATTAGCAGATCGACCTTGTGACCAGTGAAGAGGTAATTGACCTGGTTGCTTAGAGGGGTTATTCATTATGATGCTAGGCTGGATCTACAAAAAGGAAAAAAAATAATAATAATTACTTAATTACATAATTTACTTGCCTGGACAATCACACAACGAATACATTGCATAAAGGTGTGCTATTTTTGGAACATATTTGCAACAATTTGTTTAGCTTATGACATGCTGGTGGCAACTGTACCAAAATAAATATTGGGTGCTTAGCTTTTAATAGCTCATTTAGGTTTCTGGTCCACATTTAGGGCAATTATGTGCCAAATAGGGCAGACATTTTGGGCAATTTCCTTTGTGGTAATGCATCAGCTTTATTACTGCTAAGTACTGCAGCAACTATACTACGAATTGCTCAACTTTACTTGTGCTAGCATCATTTCAAGCCTATTTTGCTCAATCTCGCTCAATCTAGAAGATATTGTAAGAGCTTGGTCCTGATTTTAGCTATATAAGCATGTAATCGTTGGTAGGTAATTGGTTCTATATCACAAGAAAATAAAGCCTTTACTCTGCTCATACGAATGCAATTGGAGGAGACTTGATTTCAGGCAGCAAATCACTGAAACTGAAAGCCCCAATTGATAGGGAGACTTTGGCAAAGCCAAGCTTGTTGTTTTCGTGTTCGACCGACTTCTAGCTAGCATGGATGTGCGTTCGAAATTCGCTCTAGAACGCGCGAAAACTGCAGTGAAAATGTTCTAACACCAGTGAAAAACACGCTTTGAAACCTGCTAGAACTTGTACAAAAAAGTTACAAATGAAATTAAGGCAATTCATAACTTTAACTTACCGATAATCGCTGTCGAACTGCATAGCACCGAAATCAGCCCACACTTGTTGTTGACGCGAAAAATTATGGTCTGCCGAGTTTGCCAGGAGACAGTTGAAATCGCTTGCCCCATATGATCGTTCTGCGCATGCGAATTAAAGCTCTGCATTGTGAGCTCGTGAGTCCTATGCAATGGGAATCGAGTGGAAGTACAAAGTGCACTTGCGAACTGTTTAAGTTATGGTCCGTATAAGAACTACCCAAGCCAACGGCAGAGCATGCTGGAATGCAATTATTTTCTATTGAAAATATCGGCGATTTCATTGGCTTAGACACAACAATTGGTAAAATTACCATGAAAGAAAGACTTTTCTCAGGATTTATGGTAAGATATAAGCACATGTGGTACTCATATACAGGATATACGATTTTTAAAGACTTCGTATGGGGAACCTAGCGTAAAATAGTGATTCTCTTTCCTTTGTTTTTCTTTAATCTGATTGGTCTGGAGAGTTATTATCGCCATATTTTCTCAAGCAAGTCGAAATCAATAATTGTTTCACTTGTATTATGTTACTAGTCATGACAACTTTCTGTGGTAAAAGAACGGAACACATCCTATGTGGGGAACCCTGAATGTCGTAGAACAATGGAGTTTCGGTTCCTTCTTGCATGGATGATTACTTAAAAACTGTGGCGAGGTAGAGATTAGATTTGCTCTACGCTCGCTCCGAGCAATAAACATCAGTGAAGGTATCTCTCGTGGATGGCCGAAGGACAGGAACGAGTTATACTTAGACCCCGTCCACACTACACACAAAAACGGATACTTTTTGCTCCGTTTTCAAAAAGATTTGCGTCCACACCTATCGTTTTCGTATTGTTTTCGCCGTTTTCGGTGATCGTTAGATACTCTCGCAAATGATCATTTGGCATTTATTGGACAATTCCAGAAAATTTCTGCATCTACCTCACTACGTCGGTAATGTGAAATTCTAAGATCCCGTCCACACTACTCCGTTTTCAAACGAAAACGGGGACGTTTTGCTCTGTTTTCAAAAGATTTACGTCCACACTTATCGTTTTCGTATTGTTTTCGCCGTTTTTGGTGATCGTTTTCGGCGTTGTAGTGTGGACGATAGCCGTATCCGGAGCAAAAAGTATCCGTTTTCTTTTGAAAACGGTGTAGTGGACGGGGTCTTAGGGGATGAACATGGCGTTGTCGTTAGCACTGCCAAAAGGATCTGGGAACTAGGTCACGGCTGCGCCCGCGATTTCTTACCACATCATTCCGGGTCTTGATGGGAGCAAGAATGATGATAAGCCAAAGGGCAACCAATTCTTCATAGCATTTAATTCAAGATAATCTGTACATCACTGATTATCATTTTTAAGTTGATGGCTCACCATCCACGAGTTCGCCATTGCGGCGCATTGATTATCTTCACTCTTCGCAGTTTTCAGATTTTCGTAAAATAAATGTCGATTTGTATTTCACTGATGTTTATATAATAAACAGAACATTACATGGCCGCTTGGAGATACGAATTTTATCTTAAAATTTTCAACACTCAAGATAAAACTCGTATCTCCGCGCGGCCATGTAATATCCTCTATATGTATAATTGTAACAAAGCCATGTGTACTCAGATGCTTTACAAAAATTTTAGCTGGAAATGCATCTAGAAAGTCGGAGAAATGGATCATTGCTGGGATGTGCTCTTAGTTCAATTTTATAAGAAAATGTGATTCTAAAAATAGACATTTTTCTGACCCTGATGGGGACGGACCTAATACGGGAGATTCTTAATCTTAGTGATTGGAACTTGACATCACTTATAATCCCTGTAATATTCATATTATAATCCCCCCCCCCCTCCGGAATCCAAATAATCACCACCTTGTTTATTATTGCGAGAAAAAGTAAAAATTTGCGAGGGGGAAACGTTGCGGAGAAAAAGGCAAAAGTTGCGGGGGTTGTTGCGGGAATTTATTAAATTTGCAAAGTGAAGAAAACACAAAAAGCGCATAATCTTGTTTCAGAATATTAATACAGAGCATGATAGCTTGATTTTGAAGAAAAAAAAAAATAACACCGGCATTCACAACATCCACTGAATATGAGCTCTACATTTTTAGCGTGTTTAACTAGTAGCTAACTGGCTATTTTGTAAGATTTGAATTGTAGGGGCAAAGAATCGGATGATATTATCACGGAAAAACTTGAGACTTTCGCCATTCGATCGTGAAATGGGGGAATAGACATTTCAAATGAAGTGTGGAAGCTATTTACTTGCATCACAAATTTTCAATCGCTTTCTAAAACAATTTTTCCAAATATAACCAATAGGAAAACACATTAGAATGAGCTAGACCAAGCTTGGAAAGCCTAGTTGTTACTTTTTGCGGATCTTCGAATATTTGAGGCTTAGGAAAACCCATATTATAGAAACTCTAAAAAGGAGCAAAAGAAAACACATTATTCAATATGCATATTACATGTACCAGTTTTGAGAACGTTTATTAAACTCTACCGTTTTGTTCCGGGATTTCATTAGATATGTTAGGGAAAGTTGCGCGTCCATGCAAGCTCAACTTATCCCGTATCGCCAACATCCTTTATATTAATTTCAATGTGTGATTGTACAAACTTGAACGTTATGCGTGATTGAACTAACAGTCGAAATCAGTGGAAAATTATGGAGATTCTGTCTTAGTAGGGACAAGTACGAACTGGGAAGCATTCTCTATCTATCGAATGTGGCGACGAAGACTTTTTTTCCGCGCGTGAAATGACGTTCTTTTCTTTCTGAAAAACGCTATTTTAGCAGACTGAAAAACAGCGAACTCCTTCGGAAGTTGGGCATCTTCAGACCCCCCCGCCCCCTTGTGACAAGAAATCCAGCTTCGAAAAACCTCCCTTGCAATCAGAATTCCCCCCCCCCCCCCCCCCCCCCCCCCCCCCCCCCCCCCCCCATCCCTTCGGAATTTCCAAATGCCGCCCGTGAAACTCTTTGAAATACAAAGAAATCAGTTATTTGCCATCCTAGTGAAATGCTCCAACATACAGCATCTTTTTTCTAAACAAATGGCCTAACTTACGGTCGGCTAAGACTCAAATTAGACCTCAGAGTTTGATTGACGGAAGCTAGAACGCCATTGGAAGTCGAACGCAAGAGTTCGCAGAATACTCAAAACAGCTATAAAAAGTTCCGAAAAGCAAAAAATTCAGTGCCAAAATGGCCTTGCAAACTTGTGGTGTACTGGTACCCTGGCTATTTCGGTCAAAACTGGAGCGAAAAACAAGGTACAATGACAGTTATTAATGATGAAAATTACCAGCTTTACTAGATATAACAAAACGGCTTTTGCAAGTGTTAGTTTATAAGGACTCCTGCATCATGGATCAAAGTGATTAAGGCACAGAATTCATACTAGCACCACTTTAAGAAGCCTCAGTCAGCCACTCCTTTGATATTGCTTACATTTAATTATGTGGCAGGCATCTTGTAACTATCTACAAACAAATATTGCAGTACAGTCTCAAAATCAGCCGATGGCAATGGATGCTTTTTTTGACTCGGTATGTTGCTGTTGACAAAATGGCGGCTGACTGACGAAAGCAGCACATATAATGTAGATTACGCTGTACCTGGAGTTATCTTCGTTTTGAAGTCTTTTTATTTCCCGTACATGTAGGTTTCTTTCCCTATCGAGCTTTTCTAATTCAACTTGGAGTTCAGTTTCCTCCTACAGAAATGAGAGAAGTCCAATGTAATAACATTCCAACGCAACAAACATGCCTGAACACTACATTTTTGTTCCTTACTATAAGCAAGGTACTCAGTTTTGAGAAACTGACATTGTCCATCTAGTCGTGCATTTATAAGTACAACTACTTATAAGCACTTTTGGTTTACGGTGTTTAGATGTTGTTGATACCCAATTCAGGTGATGATTCCTTTGGGTGGTTACAATTGTCAAATTGTTCTCACTCGACCGAGTGCACGTGCAGAACTAACAAAAGTATCCACCCAAAAGGAACCATCGCATGACTTGAATTGGTTGGCAACAAGATGTAGACACCGTTAGCCGATTTGGTCTATTGGAGCCGTTTCTATCTGCCCATAATGCCGCCATTTTTTTTGTACCATTTTTTATACCATCAATGATGCAATATTTCTACTCCAAGCTGTACAACTGACCTGACAAACAAAGCACAATTTTATTGTGTTTCTCAGATTGTATGATCCACCTGGCTACAATACGATGGACTGATGGATAAGCACACTGAGAGCATGATATAGCATGGACTCTGGGCCAATAGGGGAACATATTTAACCCATACAGGCAATCCTGGCCATGCATTTTTTAAAGAGGTACACTCAAGATTTCCTCTAATTGTCTAACCTTTTTTAGTGCTGCTGCTCGTAGTTTTAATATTTCTTCTTGCTCATAATATTCCATTGGGGATAAACTTGACATAACAAAACACATACTTGGTTAGTAAAGATCCTGTACAGGGTAATAGACTAGTTCGCGGTCACCGATGTATCATGGGTAATCAGGGCAAAATGGCGGAAATAGCTCCTACGATTTGTAGGAGGGGCTTAGAATCATCAAGTGACTACATATAACTAAATAAATCACATAGGTGTAATTAAGTGAGACTATCATGTTTAACTTCCTAGTTGCTTCTGACGATTTGATTTCAAATGTTTTTATACTTCTTAATTTAGCCGGTCTAAGCTACATGAGATATTGTATGAAAAATACTGGTATGTTTGTAGAAATAAAAGTCACAGAAACAGTTATGGAATGGATAATGACCTTTGAGAGATGATTCTTAGACTCCATTTCCCCTATGATCCTGCATTAGGTACTTCTGCCATCTTGCTCTAGTTACCCATGATGCACCCAGGGGCGGATCCAGGATCTCCAATCAAAGGCACGGAGTGCCACGGTGAAATCGTGGATACTGTTTATTCAAGTTTTGGACTTATGGTCCTGTTCCTTTCCCGAGATATCAATTTTCTAGTTGTGATGACGTCATCGATGACGTTATACCATGTGACCTTGGTGCTGGACCCCATTGTCACGAATATAATTTTACCCAACTTTGGTAACCTAGCGATGTTTCCTTCTCGAAATATCTCGAGATAATATTTTTTCTAGTTTTGATGACGTCATCGATGACGTATTGTCATGTGACTTTGTTGCAGGACCTTCCTTGTCACTAAGACAACTTTGTGCAAGCTTGGCCACCTAGCAATGTTTTGTTCTCAAGATATTATTTTTTCTAGTTTTGATGACGTCATCGATGACGTAATGTCATGTGACTTTGTTGCTGGACCCCCCTCGTCCCTAAGATAACTTTGTCTAAGTTTGGTCACCTAGCGATGTATCGTTCTCGAGATATTAATTTGTTTAGTTTAGATGACGTCAAGAGCTAACACTTGAGTTACTACCGAAACTGGTAGAGCGTTTATCGGGCTCGACAATAAGCGCTCGTCTCCAGACTAAAACGTTGGCGAGTCTGATTGCATTCCTTCGCATGAAATCAATCATGCGTTCAGTCGCTACCACAGAAAATCGTTCAAATTTGGGAAATAACACACTGATTTGTATTTCTTACCTTGTAAAATAAGTAGAAAACACGAGCAGATGCCTTTTCTTGTGTTTTAAGTTGAAAATTTTCCAAATTAAAATATTTGAGTTGCACGCATCGCTGACCTCAGTAAAGGAATTCAAACTAAATCGTGAATGTTTTTGTCTGGAAACGAGTGTTTTTTCTCGAGCCTAATAAACGCTCTACCTGTTTCGGTAGTATGAGCGAGCGAGCGAGCGAGTGACATCTGGCCCACCACAATAACTCGTGAATACGCTAACGCGTATCCACGATTTAAAAAGGGGGGCCCAACTGAGCCCCCCCCCTAAATCCGCCTATGGCACCTGAGGGCACGAACCCTAAACCTGTGAGAGAATGTGGAGCGGCAAACAAATTACAAGGTGGGTGAGAAATAACAAATGTTTTCAACAAGGACATGCCATTGGTTATACTGCATACTAATATTATTATTATACTTACATTGGAGAAACAGGTCGTGCAAATTCCCCATCTGTGTTTGGTTTGGTTGCTTTCTTTTCTTTTACTGTAACAGATAAACACCTACATATTTATTATCAACTCATGGAACTAGTGCGATCAGAAGTAGCCTGATTCTCAGCTTCTATGGTAGAGTTTGTAGGCCCTACCTTCCTGTCTGAGGACTTTGATGACATGTGGAGGTAGGAAGTGCCAACAAACTCTATCGTAGCGGCTGAGAATCAGGCTACACCAGAAAACAATATCGGCTGTCCTTCTATCCCACCCTGAAATCAGTGGGAGACCTACAACATAGATATGTACCTGTTGAATTACTTGTGGGTCTTTTCTTTGCTAACAACTTTTTCTGCTTTTCAAGTTCCTCTCTCTGCTGATTAATTCGTTTTAGTTGTCTGTATAACATCAAAACAAAAACAAAGTCTTAGAATGCACGCAAACAATGACAAGCAGTTTTTGAAATAAGAAAAATTGAGATATGTAACTTAGGTAACAATTATACTTGTTAAGTTCCACAAATGCATATCCCTCAGACCAGCTCTCCACAAACTGAGCTCCTTGTCGGACTGGAACAAACTGGCCCAGTCTTAGTCTGTTTTTATTGCAATTTTCTCTAACCGCTTTTTTCTTCTGTCTTGCCTGGAAGTGTGATCAAATAAAGTAAGTTAAATGCATTTCAAATACTCATTAATTATTCATGACCTAATCAGCCAACCAGAGCTCTCATTTTGTAACACAGTACCTTTAAATCCCAGGATGATACTGCAAGTGGGACTTGAAAACTTTTCAAGGTCCAAGGACCTTTGAACTACGAATATTCATAATTTCAAGGTCCTCACCCTCGAAAAGTTTCTACTAGTCATTCTTTGCGCCGTGCAAAGGCAGACTGTAAGAACCGCTCCGTGAGAAGACAAAAGTCTCCTCTCTCGAAGAAGTCAATACAAAGAATTTTTGTTCGAGACTATATGCTTGTGCGCCGTCAACCTCCATGTGGGACAGGCTTTATGGAAACACTCTTGAACTTTTCAATTCTGCGCATGACTAGTGACGTAATCCAAGTTCATAATTTTCATAATTTCAAGGTCCTCACCCTCTAAAAGTTTCTACTAGTCATTCTTTGCGCCGTGCAAAGGCAGACCGTAGGAAACGCTCCGCGAGAAGACAAAAGTCTCCTCTCTCGAAGAAGTCAATACAAATAATTTTTGTTCGAGACTATATGCTTGTGCGCCACCAACCTCAATGTGGGACAGGCTTTATGGAAACACTCCAATCTCGTACCCAGAGCCCGTCATCTTTTGGCCAGCGGCAAGATTCAGGGCTCTGGGGGGATCGATTTGTTTAAAACCCAGATTCTGGATTTCCGGTTTGATTGTTGTATGAAAGTTCGTTACGTTTTTTTCTACCACGCATGCTCACAAATCGGATTCCCCCAGGGCCCTGGATCTTGCCGCTGGCCTAAAGATGACGGGCTCTGGGTACGAGATTGGGAAACACTCTTGATCTTTTCACTTCTGCGCATGACTAGTGACGCAATCCAAGTTCATAATTTCAAGGCCCTCGCCATCGAAATGTTTTTGTACTACTCAGTCTTTGCGCCGTACAATGGCAGACTGTAGAAATCGTTACGTGAGAACACGGGTCTCTTCTCTAGGAGAAATAGAATACAAAGGACCTTGTTCCAGACTATACGCATGTGCGCCGCCAACTTCCGTGTGGGACAGGCTTTATGGAAAAAATCTTGACCTTTTCATTTCTGCGCATGACTAGTGACGTAATTCAAGTTTCACAAGTAAAAAAATAAGATTATATTGATAAATCCTGTTTGGGTGGGGTACAGAAGGGTTGGTGATTAAATATTATGTCACAGGCTATTATCTGAGTATTTCAAATGACTAAAAAAATATGGAGATGTTTCAACTTGATCGTTTTCCCTCTGTGTTGGCTAATTAGGTCATGAATAATTATTGAGTATTTGAAGTAATTCAAAAGCCTCCTATTCGGACTTGACTGGATTTCAAAGCCCACGCAACTCATTGCGCGGACTTTGAAATCCCGTCAAGTCCGAATAGGAGGCTTTTAAATATTACGTCACAGTATGCAGCCCTATTATGAAGTCCCTAATTCTAGCCACTTCACATTTCAAGACTGGTAATTTCTCTTCGACTTTCAACCTCCCTAACTGTTTAGCTCTTTGCCATTGTGATTTACAAGAACAACAAAAGGGTATAGAGAAAATGACTTGGCATGGGGGTTAATAAAAAAGAAAAACATATTTAGGGAATTAGCAATAAAAGGAAAATATAATAGGAAATAAAATAATGGGTTCTGCAAATCAGCTCCACTAAGTGGCTCTTCTTCTATTCTAATCATGAAGGCCTAATCATTGGCAGATGTTGGAACAAAAGGCAGCACTCTCCTCAATTATGGGTGATCCGGCTAGGGTTTGAACCTCCTGCACAACAGCCCGGCGCTCTACCACTGCGCTAACTGGTCGGCGGTGAACAGAAAAAGGGAAAAAGAAAGAACAAAACTTACAGATGCTAATAGCAACTCTTCATTGACATCCGTACATCTTTGTATCCTCTGTTTTAAGTCCTCTTCTGTTTTCTAAAACAATACAGTACGATACATATCATTCGACACCTTGAAGAATATGCAAGCATGAATGCTAACAAAGCATGACCAGGAATTAAAAGTTAGTGTACCCTAATATATAGATTTAGCCACTGGCTAAAAGCGGAGCTCCCGGTTACATATTTTTTTCCATGTGAATGGAAAAGTGCAATACGTTATTTCACGAGTTTTTTTTTTCTTGAAACCAGTTTTACTAAAAATTAATGTGTCATTTCAAAATCTAGGATCCTACAATTAGATTACAAGCTCAAAACTTATATGTAATTTAGAGCAGGATTGCGTAAGCTAAAACTTGAACAGTCAATAAGAAATATATTTCTTGAGTATGAAGGAATGGGCAGTCATAAAAAAAATTGCACCTCCCCTGTTGAGTACCCCAGTCACAGCTACCCACCCTGGATTTTGAACCACCCACCCTTAAATTTCAGTGATTTTCGTATGACCACAGTGGAAATTGCGCTTACCCACCCTGGAATTTCGTATTTTAAGGGTGCCAACCCTGGAATTCCAAGCTCTACTTCAACCACCCACCCTAGAATTCCAAGCTCCATTTCGACAACCCACCCATACATAGGGTATGTTTTTTGGGCTCCTGAGGTCTGCCATAGGCACACAGAGGAAAGGTAACAGCTAGAAGGTCTGCCGTAGGGTATAGTCTTTTTGTCTCTGATGGGTATGTATTACAGTATGGCTACCTGCACTTAGTAATAAATAAAGACAGCTTATTTTAGAACCTTTTACATAATTAGCAAAATTCTGCTTTGATTGAGGCCAACTGGACCACCCAGGTGACTACCCCCTCTCTCTGATGCACTATTGTGTAGCACATACTTAACCAAACCTATTATACATTATAAAATAGCTAAGATAGTACGCACGCTCTGATTGGTTGAGAGCTGTGCATTCTTACATCATAAACGCACGGCAGATGCAAAGCTATTTTATAAAAGCAATACAAAGCAGATTTCCATTGGTTTATAATGTGAGAAACGCACAAGGTATGCTGGAAAAATAAGAGAAAAGTTTGAAACTTACGAGCTGTAGGCGAGTGAGTTTCAAACATTTCAAGTGTTTTTCCAGCATCCCAAGTGCATTTATTTGTATTGCTTAATTGAGTGCGCTTTTTATTGCTTAATTGAGTAACACAAGAAGTTTATAATTATTTCATGCTTAAACAATTCATGAATAATTAATAAGAACAACACAATAGAAACACAATAAGAATCACTGGACCATAGCATGTTGTAAACTTGATACAACGACTAGTGGTTGTAACTAATTTGCATAGCAACTTTCATTAAACATCAAGTTTCTCGGCCAAATTTTTAAAAACAGAGGACACTAGAAGCGATGTCTTCTCCAAATTTTTAAGTAGTTTACAACATTCGCATTTTTAGCATCATGCTCTCCTACCGATTCTATTGACAAGTATTTATAGTAAAAATACACTGTATCACGGCTTTCACATAACTGCTGTGAAAGCAATTCATGAGCAATTCACTATCCTATCAAATGCAATAGAAATTCAACAATTAACCAATCAGAGAGCGAGGTGATTCACAGTCTCTCCTTTTTGTGGGCGATTTAATTACAAGTAATTGTGTAAATTATTTTCTCTACACGATCTGACTAGCTTAACGATCAAAGACCATGCTCTTTACCAATCACAACCAAAACCAATCGTAATTACCAAGTTATTTGTAATTACTCATGACAGTCATGTGGAAACTGCTCTAATTAATATGTTTTACTTGTGTCATGGTATGGTCTGTCCAAAAGCCACCTCTGGCTGCTCATGTTGTGTCACTGAAATTGAAAGGAAATAACCAATAAGTCTGATGAGCCTTGAAGACAGATCTTTTATTTACCAGTCTTATGTAAACTATGCATGGCTATGGATACTTCATACCTGTCAACCCAACTTTGTCAAAAATCTTGAGATTCTCCCTCATGCGGCAAGTAAATAGAGAAAATGTATGAAAAATTCTGAGAGTGACAATGCGGGTGATATACAGTAAATGTATGAAAATTTTTGCAAACGTTATGCGGGTGACAGGCTTCAAAATCTTGTGACACCTGCCTAATGCGGGTGAGTTGACAGCTACACTGATACTTAGACATTTTAGTAGCTGAACATACTGGAGTACCATTGTTTTTGTAAGAGCCACCAAAATAATGAGTTCATGAAATCAAGTATTTATGAATAATATCAAACGCAATTATCTTATGCCTGTATCAGGCACTCCTATCACAATTGTTTTTTTTCAATAATAATGAAAAATATTATCTACTTGCCTGCCAATAGAAGAACACTTTGTGAGGAGTCCTTAACATGCTCTGGATCCTCTGATTCCATATTGGGAACCAAAAATAAACTTAATGAAATTCTTGCACGTCTCATTCAAGGTTGTCTGGGTATAATTGATAAATATTTTTAGTTCAATAAAAAAATCTAGATATTTCATAAACAAAAAACTTTGTAAAAGGTGATTGGATGTAACCATTACGCTTAGCATGGAGGGGGTGTTATCCATTGAGGCCAAAGGCTGATGTGGATAACACCCCCAAGATCGTATAATATTATCCATATCATACAACGTTGAATGAGCAGGCATCTCTCAGTTTGCCATCCTGACTACAAGCACATGTCATGCTTGCAATAATGTTCCACTTATCCAATCTTTGACATCACCGATGGCATAAATCACTTGCCTTAAAAACATCAAGAATTAGCTGGCAATGCTCAACCAATCAGAAGTGGGAAAATATGTTGAATGTATAATATTCATTTATTTATTTTTTATATAATAATACAAAATAACATACACCTTACATGTATTTTCAATGTATTTTTAGTACATCCAAGGCATCTGTGTATCCCATTCACAAAAAGTGATAACAACAAATTAACAAAGAAATCTACAACCTTGAATCCGGTGGGGGGGGGGGGGACTCCCTCATATATGGTATACAGGTATGCACCACCCTATAGGGTATGGTTTTTGGGCTCCTGAGGTCTACGGTAGGGTATTGTTTTTCCCTTGTTTGGTCGCTGATAGGGTATGTACATATTTCAGTATGGCTACCCAAGTGCAAACAAAGTTCAAGCAAAGTTGTGCCGCAATTAGTGGAAAGGTGGTTTATTTTGAAACCTTTTCATGATTATTAAAATACCGCTTTGATAGCGACCAATTGGGCCACCCTGGTGAATAAATTCAGGTATGTGGTAGGGTATACAATTTTCACCTTAGCTCTATGGTAGGGTATAAAAACGGGGATTTTGGGTATCTGATAGGGCCAGGTTCCCAAAATTATGGGGCGCCGTATGTTTCAAAAATAAATTTTTCATTATGTCGAAATAAAATTAACACAAAACAAAGTGTACTAGGGATTAGCTCTTGGATTGTATATTAGAAGACACAAATATGTCAGGGATATGCAAATCTATCGGGGAAAATGTGAAAATCTATCGGGGATATGGAAATCTTTCGGGGATATAAAAAGTCTTTTGGGGATACAAAAATCTATCGGGGATACAAAAATCTATCGGGGATATAAAAAATCTATCGGGGATACGAAAATCTATCGGGGATATGAAAAATCTATCGGGGATATGAAAAATCTATCGGGGATACAAAAATCTATCGGGGATATAAAAATCTATCGGGGATATAAAAATCTATCGGGGATATAAAAATCTATTGGGGATACGAAAATCTATGGGGGATATGAAAAATCTATCGGGATATAAAAAATCTATCGGGGATACAAAAATCTATCGGGGATACAAAAATCTATCGGGGATACAAAAATCTATCGGGGATATGAAAAATCTACCGGGGATATAAAAAATCTAGCGGGGATACGAAAATTTATCGGGGATACGAAAATCTATCGGGGAATATGCATTTCCGGCTTTTGGGATGCAGATGATCTAGAGCATATTAGGGACCCTCACAAAGTGGTCTTCTATTGGAAGGCAAGTTAGATAATATTATTATTATTGAAAAAATAAGTTAAATGAGGATTGCCTGATGATACAGGCAATGCCATGTTATGAAATCAATTTCAGGGGCCTGTCAAAACTTCAAGCAATATTTTTAACCATAGACTATGAATTGTATCTATGTTGAGCAAAATCTATATTTCCACTTCTAAGTTCATGCCTTCTGACACTATCGGACAGACTAAAACTAAAATGCCAGTGCATAAATTGACAGAGAGCAATAATTATTACTAGATATATCTCCACTTGCCTGTCGTATGTGAAATACTCCGTGAAGCATCCCCTACAGCCAGGAATACATCTTGGGAATTTCTACAAAATTAAATTAAACACAAAAGTTTTATAATCGGCCCTCGTTGATCAGTCCGTCTTTCTCTCTCCTGAAAACTCGTTGTAGCCGAACCAAATTGAGAGGTCGAAAATGTCTCAATTTCAAGAATAAAAAGCTTAGATACATTGGCAAATTCAAGAATCATTGTACCATTATCTAAATCTGAAGTTTGGAGCCGCTGGGAGATTACCTTTCTACGATGGTCAAGAAGGGATGACCAAAGCTCGCGAGATCAAGATGGCTGCTTTGCGTGACACTTCTTTTCTTACATGACTTTCTCCCGAATCTCCCGCCAAAAGTACAAACACAGCCACGGCAGTTGTCGAGTTGTCAGCTCAACCGATATCTAAATCACTAGAAAATACGATATTCTGATTGCAATTCAGGAAAAAAAGCTTAAACCACAATGGATGAGCGTGTAAAAACGACTAATCTCCCGAGCGGCCACTGGCACGATCGTCACATTCAACTTTCATCTTTTTCAAACTAGCGTAGCGAGCGAATCGATTGAAAGACAGCCGCAAAAGCGCGGAAATAACTCGAATGAAAGTTTGCGATAGATGAAAAATGATTACTTCTGAATGCCCTCTTTATACTCTAGCTACAAAGTTCAAGTACCTACCTTGAAAATGGGTTTCTGGTCGTTGTGCGTCTTCTCTTCTTTTTCGACTTCCCTGTACATGTACTGGTATTTTTCTCTACTCGCTTTGCTTCTGGCCTCGACAAACCGTTTTTTCATAATCATGACATCGGTTTCAATTCTTCCCGCTGGTAACTCATTTTCTAAAATCGTGATTTGTCAGCTTGATATCAAACGTTTCACTTTTTGATGAAGAGTAAAAACCGTCGCGCGTTGTGTCGTTTGTTCACTTTGCACTCTTTGGCGGTGGTTCATGCTTTGCCCGGCTTTTTCCCGTCTCTGTTTCTAGCTCTCTCCTCGAATTTCTTTCTGCTCTTCTATTAAAATTCTCTCTTCATTTTTCTCGTCTCCTCATCGATTTTTTTTAACAGTTAGAAGAAAAAAAACTCTGTACAGACAGAGTCCTGCAGAAAAATGACAGACGGTTCCGGGGTTCCCTGTGGTATGGGGGCGCAGACACGCACGGACGCGCCCGCGATACCAGAGAACACCGCTGAACCATGAAAAATCAAGTTGATCGTATACCTGATCGAGTTCTGTTTTGAGCTATTGAACTCTTCCTGCGATACCTATGGTGCTCTGCTCTGCGGCCTTCGGCCGCTAAGGAGCTCCGCTACAAATTAATGTACTGTGACTAGGAACTTGTTCCATATAAAGGTTATCACCAAACTTAAAGTGCATTTATCACCCTTATGATGAAAATGAAATGGAAAGAAGTAGGTGTTGAGTAAATAAGAATACAGTTTCTGTTGTTTTAGTATCAGAGATACTGTATAGCCAGAGATATAGTTCAAGAGATATAGCCATTTTAAAATTTTTGCAATTTTGATGACGTCAGGTTAGGCTCTTTTTAACTCTTTTGGGCTTGATAATAGCTTACTGTTTTCGATAATTATCAAATTTGGCAAATAATAGGAGCCCAGTCAAGGGTCTTGCCTAATTTATGTCAAAAGTTCGCTTGTACGATCTTTTGTTGCGAAGATATGGAGCTTGAATTTATAATTAGCCTCTTTCGACGTCATCACTTACCTAATTAGAATAAAACTTTGTGATCAAATAACTCTGGTTTGGGCAACGATAAACGCACAGAACCAACGAAATGTGCAAGTGCGCTCTGATAGCTACAAAATCCAAGAGGTTTCATACTAAGGGTGATATGCACTTTAAGCAAAACTATCCTAAACATAATGGCAAATGCACAACATAGTCGGAATCTATCAATGTGTGAATACTGTATCAATTTCATTACAAAAAATTACAAACCTGCTGCTTTGCCAGTTCCTGTTTATAGTTTTCCACAAGCTACGAAAAATAAACAATCAAAATCAAACTTCCATTTAGGGGGTGACAACAGGATAATGAAATAGTCAGCAAAATGGTGGCTTCCCTGCTGAGTGAGCAGCCCCAAGTATTTGTCTTATACTTGTATATTTGTTTCTCAGATTGTATCATCCACATGGCTACAATATGTTAGACTGATGGATAAGCACACTGAGAGCATGATATAGCATGGACTCTGGGCCAATAGGGGAACATATTTAACCCATACAGGCAATCCTGGCCATGCAACAGTAACACATACTATATCTGTACAATGCATTTGAACATTAACATCACTGATACTGGTACCTGCACGTTTTTCAAGGCTCTCTGCAGACATGAATTTAAGGTGATTCTGCTGAAAAGGATGTACTACCGGTACCTAGATATTTTTCAAACTTGGTACAATTGATGCCCATGCATAGGACATTTAAAAAATGAAATAAAAAGGTGGTGCCACAATGCTCGTTTTCGCGCTGCTGGACCGTTTTTTAAGTGATATTTGACTGTTTGACGAATTGTGCTCGAAATTCAAACATTACTAAAAAGTTTGCTTTTTCTCGCATATAATAGTGATATTAGTTGGTATTTTAACTTCGTTTAGGTAATTATGTAAAATTTTCTCAGGATTTTGATCCGATTGGGCTAATGCAGCAAGAAAATGGACCGCTAATTACTCAGGTCATACCGGTACTCCACGCTTGCTCCAAAGTACATACAGTACTTTGGCAGTAAAAATACATGTTCTACTACCTAACTTTTTTCTGCTTCGAATATATTGTCTGTAGCGGTATGATAGTGGATTTTAGAGAGAAAAAATTGGGAGTCGCCATCCTTGTTTTTCTGTAGCATCACAAAAAGCTTTTTATGTTGTTTCTTTGGCCTTATTTTGCTCGCATGCGCACTTTTCAATGGTTACTTCGAACAAAATGTGTGTGTGACCGTATGCTGAAGAGATGTGCGGTGAAATTCAAGGCAATCACCTTAAAATATATGAACAGCACTACTGTCAGGTACCATACTGTACATATGATACTGCATACATCTTTTTGGCTTCCGCTGCCATACATTTGACATATATCTGAAATTCATTTGTGCTTTTGTTCTGATGAACTCACCCTCTTCAAGTCCTGTATCGTGTCATCTTTCTTTTGTGAAGTCTGGACTCCCGATGATACATGGTTCTCCATTTCCTTCAAGCGGCAAATTATTTGAAGGAAAAATTAACATTGTAATAGCAGTGGTCAGAAGGGTAACGATGACAGTAAAGGCAGCCATTGTTCCTAAAGTACAGTACCTTGAGGGCTGACAATGTCAAAATTGTCTGTAAAAATAAAGGAAAACAACATGTGGTATCAGATGGTATGTGGTATATGGAAAAAACTGTGACATTGGCCTGGAAAATGTTGACCTTTCCCCCTGGCCTCAGTCAACATTTTCCAGCCCTTGGTCAACATTTTCCAGCCTATATTTTCCCTATATGAACTGACCTAAAACTGATAAATAACACAATATATGTATTTCATCTTTCAATACAGTAAAAACCCGCATAAAAGAACAAGTGGATTAAGAACACTCAGGCTGAAATTTGGTCAAAAAGGTACCTTAGACATAAGAACACTTGCAGCCTGAAAAATGAAAAATGTTCTTGTATAAAATAAATAGCTGCCATTTGGGTTTGAGTACAGTAACCCACTGTGGTAGAGTACTGAGTAGATCAATATAATGTGCTAGACCATTGCACACAGAGTTCTACATTAGGTACCTATACTGTATGGGGAATTCCAGGGTGCATTTAGCAATTGTTTTTAGACTTGTATCAGAGATCATGACAAATACAGCTATATCATGTAAACACCAATGAAATACCTGGTGATCTTTGTGTGAAAATTGATATTTTGAAACATGAAAATAACATGTTATTTCCACATGTGAAAAGATCCTGTTGCTATGGTTACTTTGAGAAATTATGTGTACACACATGAAATTGCACCTTTAGCCGCAAAGTCTATATTTTACAGCTTGACTCATGGTAGAATGGCAGCCGAACCCAAATTTAACCTGGGTAATAGTATTACTATCGAGGACAAGGCCAAGCCAAGGTTCATAGATGTGTCCAAAGATGTTGACAAGCCCACTGAACAAGAAGAAAATGAAAATATGAAGAAAAAGTGCAAGTATGACTTGAACATGGTTCTGAACTTTCTGACAAGGTGACAACCCACATAATATATGGCCCATGAAACCAAGAATGCACGAAAACGTGAAAAAGAGATTTCAGCAGAGCGTGATCCAGTGAATGTTACACAAACACTACCAGGATAAAAAATGTCCTCAGGCCACATTGCAACCAGATGCTCCTTTATTTTGTCTGACAACTACTTTACAGCTGTTTCAGGTAACACATGACCAAGCGCGTGAAAACATTGAGAGAGCTGTCGGCAGTTGGGTTTTCCTGTGTAGTCAATCAAACCATGTGAGCCAATCAGATCCTTGCCTAGTTTCGCCTAGTGCAGTGAAAGTACATCCACAAATCACAAAGTAAGTGACTTTTCCTTTTCAGAGGAGCACTTCACTTTCCCATTGGCACACAACCCTTCCATCACTATGAACTACGGTACATGCAGCAGCAAGCTTCATCGTCAGTTCATGAACACCAGCTGCAAACTTTGTTTCATGGTAACTGCTCAAGAAATGTTTGCAGACAAGACACAAAGAATGCGAAGTTCACAAGATTCCTCCTGAAACTTGATCAATACATGGTGGATGACATCATTTGTTAGATAAACAGCTGTTAGTTTTCTCTCCTTTTTTTGCAAAATGTCTCAGTATGAATATAATAAAGTAAAATATATCACCTGGAAAGTGCTAAATTCTGTGTGTGCCCACTTTCCATCTTAAAAGATTACCATTTTGTGTTTTTGTTCTCATGAACTCAAAACTTATTTATTAAAATAGTTGTTTTAATAAATGTTTTTAAGTATTCTCAGATGTGTCTTTACAAGTTTACAAGTTTCAGATTAACTGTATTAATTGTACAGTATCACAGTACCTGGCAAGCTTCATGAACACTAATGCCAGTTAGGTCATCATCAGCAAGATCAGAATTATCCAGGAAGTTGTTATCAAGGTTTTCCTGTTTTACAGGAATTGGACTAGTTAAAGTACCAGCAGACCCTTCAATATTGCACTATGGGGAACAAACACATTTAAATGTAGCCATCAAAATACAGCAACACTGGAAAAAATATATTATTTCACCCCCTGTTGAGCAAACGTGGAAATCCAGGGTGGGTGACCCTAAATAAGCCTGGATTTCCAGGGTGGGGTATGCTACAATGTATAACAGTTCTGAAACTCCAGGTGTAGTTTTTCAATATGGAGTCCCTGGGTGGGTAAACATAAATTCCAGGGTGGTCATTCACTGGAACTCCAAGAGGTAGTGACAGAAAATAATTGTCAGGGTGGGTACAGTAGCTGAAGGGGGGAAAGTGGTCACAACTTCATTACAATGTATTTCAATCAAAGACTCAATCAAACAACTAATTTTTATGTCCACTGACCACACAAATAGCACATGTACATGTATTAGGCACTGTATTCATCAGCAGGTCACCCAATACCAAAGGTTACCATGTTGTTGGATGGCAAGTCTAAAGATCTTACCTGGACTGTGAAGGATGGGAGGAGATTCTGTGGACTCCTTGTTCTCATTGGAGACTCATTCTGAAAAGCAGAAGTTAAAATATACATGTACGGTACTGTATTGCACAGTTACATTTTCAAGCTGTGATTCTTGATAGTTTCACACAACAGCAAACACATGTACATTGCCATGACCTTGAGAACATTGCAATGAGTTCAGCAGTAGCACCCTCCCCCAGGAGGGTGACAGGGAGGTGTGAAGGATTTTTGGGGTTTCAAAGTTATTATTTTTCAAATTTATGTGGAAATTAACCAGGGATTTTCTATGGTAACTTTATCTACGGGTAACTAGGGATTTTGGGGTTATTGGAAATGAGGATTCAATTTGTTGTGAAAAAGGTTAATGAAACGTCAGTGCAGATACCATAGTATGATGAATAAACAGACAGAAACATACCGTCCGGTATATCATGATAGGATAACACAGCTATCGCAAATGAGACAGTTTTATGGCTGGACAATTAACACTGTCAACCGTTAATCGTCGACCAGTGAAAAACAACTTGCTCCATAAAATTCATAAAAAGTTTTTATAGAAACATGCTGGGTGTATATTTATTTATTTATATAAGTCTGATGTCAAAAACCTGAGAGAAAAAACTACACAAACATAGTCTCGTGACTGCTTTGTGTGACTCCTCAATCGCTGTGCTTCTTATTTCTTGCCAAATTGGGTCACATCATGGAATTATCCCCCTTCCATAAAAGAACCAAACATTGAATAAACTTTGTGTGCGATCCACACCCCCCTCCCCCAACTCAATGTTGCTTGACCATGGGATGGGACTAAGGGTTTGACACAGTGCTAGTTCAATAACCCAACATTGAACCAGGGGAGGGGGTACATGCTTGTCATGACTTCCGAGTTCAGTGTCATGCTGCAGATGGGGCATGTTATAGTGACGTGTGTCACTTGGTTTTTGTGTGGATTGTATTTTTAAGTATAACCACTTTATATACTGGGGAGTTGTGGATACTAGTAATTTAATTTGCAAAGGCTACTCTGCCTTTGTTTTAGTCTGTCAACCAAAAAGGCTATTTTTTACTACAAAATTATATTTTGTCATGAAAAGTCCAGATTACCCCCTGGGCACACACTTGTTAACTCTCCCTGTTTTGCCACTACCGGCAAAATTTCCCCACCTTAAAATACTCAGTGATCTTGTTACTTGCTGTATCTGATCTTCCACTTTTGGATGCTATTTGACCTATGATATAAATTAATTCAATTGTTCAAACAGTGTTTTCAAATTGATAATTACTACTAACAATGATACAAGTACAATATGTACAAATGAATAATCATATCGTATCTATCACGCCGCTGTATGACATTTATTCATTTATACTTTCGCTTGGGTCAAGCGACACGTCATTTCACATAAAGGGCTAACCCGTATACGACCTCTCCCTGTGGCGTGGATAGCTCAGGTGGTAGAGCATTGCACCGGTATCGCAAAGGTCGTGGGTTCGAATCCTGTTCTATGCCTGATTTTTTCAGGTTTTTTCAGTGGTGTTTAAGGCCGCACTTGCGCACATTTAATCATATCGTACAATATGTACAGTTTTACATCTACAGTACAGTCTGGATGTATTTTAGCATTTTAGCATGTTTTGCAAGTAGTGTGGGTGTACTACACTTCGAAAACTCTATGCAAATATCTGCCTCATTACTGTGACTGTACCCGTACGAAACGAGAAGCGCTTGAAAGCGCTTTTAAAACGCTGCCAAAGCGCTTCGCAGCCAAAAAGCAGCTCAAATGAAGCGCTTTGAAAGTGTTTTTACATCGGAAGCCATTACGCAGCCCGCTGCCAATCCGCTGTGAAGCGGTAGAAGATGCTGTGGCAGTGGTTTCGCAGTGGTTTGCAGCGGTTTAGCAGCCGAGCTTAGGGCTTCTCTTCGCTGCAAAATCACTTCAGGCCACTTCAACAAAGGAAAGGAAAAAAAACTTACACACGCTGTGTACTAATAATAGCCATAATGCTCGTTTCTGAAACTATTCCGTGTTATCGTTTCCCAAAGATCCGATGGCTTGAAACGTATTCTCCCGCGACGTACACATTATCAGATTATCAGTTGAAGTTCAAAATGATCGAGTTGCGGCTTCAATCCCATATCTGGTTTGCGTTTAGAGACCGTGCAAGTCACTGTAGTACGTACGTTTTGAGTGCGCGAGGTTTTCTAACGCCCGTGATGTTAGATAGAATAACAGACACATCAGCGAGAATCACCGGGTTCGAAGTCAATTTTTTATTAATTTTCTTCGAATATCTCGAATAACAGACCAGCAGTTGTATTTTGTTAGGATCAGCTTTCTTCACGTGACAAACTCTACACCAATCAAATAAGGTATTCTATCTCGGCGGACTTTTCGTTTAGTGAGAGGTCGTTTATTTAACCGTTTAAAGACGATCGTCTCTCTCAATTGAAATTCTCTTCAAAAGCAATGTTTACAGCAGTGTCATGGGTAGACGAGGATAAGTTCAGTGTACTGTTGTGGGGAGTGGAGATATCTCTGTTCAAGATGGGGAAGCGCCGGGGAAGGAAACAAAATAGAAATTGGAAAGATGTATCCTGCAGTTATAACTTCGCGTTAGCTAGAAAACCCTAACGTTCGCGTCTCAGCACAACGCCGAAATCAAAGCTTTATCAGGTACGTTTGCCAAGTTAAACTGTTCTCTCTTAGGCATTTAATTGAAAGTACTTGCATTCAGTTTGATTTTTTCGTTGATAAATCTTTGGGACAATAGATACAACACGTTCCGATACAAACCACCCGTCTTTAGATTTTACTAAGTTCGAAACACATTTCAACCTCAGGTTGTCGAATAATCAACTTATGCCCGAGGAACCAACAAACTGTTTTCTCTTTACTGTAAAATTGTGGCGAATCCGATAATTTTATTGCCTTACTTAGCTCATACACTAAACTGTGACGCATTGTTCAATATGCGCTCTCTGTGATATGACCCGAAGTAGCGAAACCATAATACCCTTCTCTGGCTTAATAATGTAGCAACCATGCCGTAGTATATCATTTTGCACTAGAAGCGTGTGTCAGCAACTGTTATAAGAAAGTTGTAAACAGATTGCTGCTAGGAAAGAAGTTTCAAATCCTGTTATTAATTTTAGCTTTTGCTGGAATACTATTTTATAGCTATCTTTGCAGTCCACTGACTTGATTGCGTGAATAAGTATTATCATGTCTATCAATACCTATATCATGTAGCATCCTAAGCGCTGCCAAACGCTTCATAATCGCTTCCGAGTAGCCACGAACTGAACCGCTTCAAAACCGCTTCCAACGCTTCCAGAACGCTGTAAAAGCGCTTTTTTGGAAGCCAAAATGTGCACCTTCCGAAGCCCCTTTGTTTGAAGCCTTTTGGAAGCGCTTTGGAAGCGCTTCCAAAAGCGTTCTGGAAGCGCTTTTAAGCGCTTCTCGTTTCGTACGGGTAGTGAGAGATAGTGGGAGTACTTAATGTCAGAAACCTTAAAGTGCATATCACTCCTGATCTGGCACAATTTTGACAGCTTTCAAATGGCACACAAATAATGTTTGTTAAAACCCACCACTTTTACAGCTTAAAGTGCTGAAAAATATGGCATTTGGGTACCTGTGGAAATATGTCCAAAAAGCTGAAATTCATGGGGTGAGTAATGATGACGTTGCCTTAGGTCATTGTTTCTATGCTCAACATACCAATGGTAGATGTGATAAACAAGATGGCAGACAAGTTGTGAGACTTAAAGGCCCATAGTCTAACGGGAACCTTTGCGATTTGTTTTCAATTGGATCTATTGTTATTCAACAACTGTGGTTGGCTGGGTTGTAGGTCCCAAAGAGGTTCCTATTGTTCTTCACATTACACAAGTTCAAACTGAAAATTTGCATCGAATTTTCAACTGCGTTTTATTCTTGTGTGCCTGCAATGAGGCTTGGGTGCTTATGGGCCTTTAATAGTGAGATGAACTTGAGGGGAAGCGTGAAAGTGTATTGCGATAGACAAACACTAGAACAGCAGAAAGAGTGCTCTGAAATTCTGGCCACTTCAGTTGCATCCAGCTGATGGTTTCAAATTCAGCACAGCAGCAAGACAACAGTACTTCCTACTAATACAACATGCTTACAAATACCAATTCGCCCAAATTTGTGCAATTTGTTAATGCCAGCTTTGAAAACTGTAATTTTGCATTCACTTTTAACGTGGCCGAGAGAAGTGATGTTTTTCCTTGACATTCACCTGTTCACATGTTAAGCTTACTCGATTTAATAACTTATTAATATTTATCAAGAATTTTTACTTATGCTTTCTGTATTTCCGAGCTATCAGATTTAATTCAAATACTTGCATTTGAAGTAAAAGTTGTAAATTGATTTTGGGTCTAGTCAGGGAAACCATTCTGATGCTTCTTCACGCTGTCCACACCGTGAACTCAGATTCTATATTTAAAAGTGTTAGAGACTTTTTGAGTGTTTTGTTGACAAATACACGCACATGCTGGCAATACAATGAACAATACATTTTTTAATACTACACGAGGCGTTAGCCCATCAATAAAAGGGCCTGTGGTTGATGCGCTGGTGCGGAAATGCATAATGTCGTTTTATCCGCATAATGCGCAAAATCTGCAAGGCAGGGCTTCTGGGAAAATGCGGAAGAAACACTGAGATTGCACGGGATTTGAGTGCAATATACTCGCAAAATTATGCGGAAAATGGATTACACAATAATTTAGCTACATTCGTATTGTTTTGAAGAAAAAAATACATGTCCGTACAAAAAGCTCTGTACTGTGTTGACGATGAAAGTATATCAAAATCAAACAGTATGTTCACTGCAAACTAGCACACGATTTCCTGCGATTTTGAGTAATAAAATAACTCATTTCTGAACCCCAAAAATCTCACTTTACTTTAGAGTATTCAAAAGAAACAAAGAACAAGAACTACCTAGGTATGGTTTTTCGAGCCAAACAAACCAATCTAAAAAAGAAATTGACCAATAAGATGGTGCATACCATGTATTACTGGTATATGCTAGTAAATATGGTGCATGAAAAACAGACTCGTCGTAGATTACAAAAAGCGATGTTCCGTGTATAAGATGCATCCCAATTTTAAAGGTCATTATATAATGTCTTATAGGTAATACATAAATATTCTAATGAAAGGAAAGTACCTAATACTCTAAAATTGAAACAAATACCTGAAATAAGAAATAATTTTGTCATTTTTGCCATGTTATCTCAGGCTTTTTTGCATGATGTGGGCCATATGGGAACAAGACAATTAAAAAGTATACATTAGAAATGTAACACCCTACACATACACATACTTGGTGATTCTTCCATCATTTTCCGTTTACGGCCTCCATGTTTTTCCACTCTATTTCCTGGTGTAACCTGACAGTAAATAAGTTCAAAATTCATGTTCAAGTCAAACTTGGAGCCAATGCTATGTAGACTTCCTGGTCTGTCATATTATATATTAATGAGTGTAGTACCTGTAGTTTTGCGAGCTGTGAAGTTGTGTGCTGCAAATTACCGTAATTTCAAGTTTTCAACAACAACAAAATTTCACTGCGGAATCCGAAAAGTCATGTCCGTAAACAAGTATCAAGGTTCTCTGAGTTTTGTGATTGAATTAATTCAAGACAGTTATTCTGGTATCGAATACCCTGGGTACCAGAGTCTCCAAGCTTCACTCATCAAACAATCAAAACCAGTGAACCTAAAGTAGGGACCGGGATGTCCAGGGAGTCCACACGTGACTCCAGTATCACGTGCCACAGAGAGTAACGAGAGTATCAAGCACTCTCCTGTTCTCCCAAGTTCACCCTAAAACTGTATGAGCGGGGATTAGGGGCATTATTTTATTTTACATCTCCTCATTTTCTTTGGGAAACTTAGTTTGCCTGATGCTCAGGCCGGATAAAGCCGCAGCAAGCGGTTTCTCCCGACTTGACGGATGTTCTGCCTAGTTACTACCCTGCCAATCATTAGTTCACGGCTCCGATCAACAAGAGGTATGGTTTTCATTGACAATTGGCTGCAATGAAACAAAAATTTGAAATGTACTTGTTGCGTCACGCCTCACAAAATGAATTATCACAAATTAACGAGATTAATAAGATCATCCACTGACCAAATACTGTTGTTTCCCATGGAGTTCTAGCATGGAGCCTCATTGCTCATTAGCGAATAGCATTGTAGAACTAGATTGAACAAGAATGTTTGGCACCTTTGCCGATCGAGCAATAGGGAAATGTTTAGCCACGTTTTAATCAACTTACTCAAAGTGCAAATACTGGTCACACTAGGAATGTGACATGTTTCATTGGCACCTGGGCAGCGGGTGTCTAGGAAACTAAGATCTAGAAAACAAAGATGAAAGACGCAAGACCTAGAAAACTAAGATCTAGAAAACTAAGATCTAGAAAACTAAGATCTAGAAAACTAAGATCTAGAAAACTAAGATCTAGAAAACTAAGATCTAGAAAACTAAGACCTAGAAAACTAAGACCTAGAAAACTAAGATCTAGAAAACTAAGACTGACAAATTTTCTCTTACCATTTCGCTTTTGAGTTTCTGCAAGATCACACAGCGTCGACCCCGTACTCCTCGCCATAAATCAAGGAAACAAAGAACCTCAAACTTTTCTGCTATAAACAGACTTCATTCCAAACAAGATCTACTCCAACTTCAAGAATACATCCTTATTGCATTGGTCCGTTAGGTTGTTGAAACTCACGATGTACAAATCAGCCAACAAACAGCGCAAGCATTCGATAAAAACACTTATTTGTCCGCCATGTTGGATTCAGATGCTGGCTTGTGGGTTGCCTGTGGTGACAAAAATCCGCAATGTTTTTCACAAAAATAGAAGCAAGCGAAATGGAAACCACTCCAGCAGTAGGAATAAACTATTTTTACCTTGATTCTTTGAGTTTTACCTTACCACCAGAGATCCTCAATTTTTCTCACAAAAATACAAGCAACCAAAAAAAAACTCTACTAGTACAAATAAACTACCAGTAACTTGATTCTTTGAGTTTTACCTTGTCACCAATCATATTTTCTGAGTTTTCACAGGATCTTAGTTTTCTAGATTGCCCATACAAAAATGGGTGCAAATCTAGAAAACAACAACAACAACAACAACAACAACACTTTATTTAGCACTCGTAAGAAAAAGATACAGGATTTATGAGTTTGTTTTTACAGGTTAATGGAGCACAAAAATAGAAGCAATCAAAGCAGAAACAACTCTACTAGTACAAATAAACTACCAGTAACTTGATTCTTTGAGTTTTACCTTGTCACCAATCATATTTTCTGAGTTTTCACAGGATCTTAGTTTTCTAGATTGCCCATACAAAAATAGGTGCACATCTAGAAAACCAAGATCCTCAATTTTTCTCACAAAAATAGAAGCAATCAAAACAGAAACAGCTTTAGTAGTATGAATAAACTACCAGTAACTTGATTATTTGAGTTTTACCTTGTCACAAATCATATTTTCCGAGTTTTCAGAGAATCTTTAGTTTTCTAGATTGCCCATACAAAAATAGGTGCAAATCTAGAAAACCAAGAGTAGCTGTATTTTTTCTTTGCCTGTCATCAACTATCCCATTATGTTCCCTGGAAATAGCTTCAGCTTAAGGCAGTATCTTGATAACCTGTCAGAAGTTTCAACCCCCAGAAATACCCGCAGATGTTTCAACCCCCAAAATACCTGGTATAATTTTCAACCCCCAAAAATACTTTTACTACAAATTTCATACCTAAAACGATATGTCCGACCCCCGTCATTTTTATATCCGAGTACCCCCCTGGGGGTGACATGCTTCCTGATTGGAATGGACTCTGTTGGTAGCTAAAAAAAAAGATGAGATTCTTGGTTTTCTAGATTTACACCAAGACTATTTATATTGCTAGATGATATCATTATACACTAAAATGTGTTGTTCCAGAAAATATCCAAACCCCTCCACAGAAGGGCAAAGGAAATTCCAGAGGGGTCAGAGGGGGTGGGGCACTTTTCAACACCCTTCTGTGGTGTGTGTGTGTGTGGGGGGGGGAACAAAAGGCAACAATATGGTTTTATCAATATCACACTGTCTTGTTGGTACTCTTTACCCTTTAGGGGTCAAATCAACTAAGCCACGCCCTTTTTGCTACCTTTTAGGGATAAAATTGAAAGTTGTGGATGAGCACAGGGTTCAAAATAGCGGCCAGCTGCTGGTGATAGCCAGCACTTTTTCTGACTTTGCCGGCCATTTTTAGGTCAAAAATAAGATAACAAAAATGGTTATAAACATTTTTGCGAAAAAGGCCAAAAACGATTGCAGATTGTGGAACGTACAGAAATTGCTCTATAATGCAAAAACTCATTGCCGCATCTTGCCAAATACCCTGGAATATTATCGGCTTCCATGTTTGTGCAGGCTTATTTTTTGCACTAGTGCCCACATATAGCTAGCAAATTTGAGCAGATTTTGAAAATTCATTTTGAGCCACAGGGCACGCCTGCACCCAAAAGTAGGGGAGTCCCCTAGGGGTAAAAAAAATTCAAAGAATCAAGTTACTGGTAGTTTATTCATACTACTAAAGCTGTTTCTGTTTTGATTGCTTCTATTTTTGTGAGAAAAATCAAGGATCTTGGTTTTCTAGATGTGCACCCATTTTTGTATGGGCAATCTAGAAAACTAAGATCCTGTGAAAACTCGGAAAATATGATTTGTGACAAGGTAAAACTCAAAGAATCAAGGTAAAAATAGTTTATTCCTACTGCTGGAGTGGTTTCCATTTCGCTTGCTTCTATTTTTGTGAAAAACATTGCAGATTTTTGTCACCACAGGCAACCCACAAGCCAGCATCTGAATCCAACATGGCGGACAAATAAGTGTTTTTATCGAATGCTTGCGCTGTTTGTTGGCTGATTTGTACATCGTGAGTTTCAACAACCTAACGGACCAATGCAATAAGGATGTATTCTTGAAGTTGGAGTAGATCTTGTTTGGAATGAAGTCTGTTTATAGCAGAAAAGTTCGAGGTTCTTTGTTTCCTTGATTTATGGCGAGGAGTACGGGGTCGACGCTGTGTGATCTTGCAGAAACTCAAAAGCGAAATGGTAAGAGAAAATTTGTCAGTCTTAGTTTTCTAGATCTTAGTTTTCTAGATCTTAGTTTTCTAGGTCTTACTTTTCTAGATCTTAGTTTTCTAGATCTTAGTTTTCTAGATCTTAGTTTTCTAGATCTTAGTTTTCTAGATCTTGCATCTTTGTTTTCTAGATCTTAGTTTTCTAGACACCCCCTGGGCAGCAGAGTCTATGCCCATGAATGATTGAAGCATGGAGACTCTGGTACCCATATTCAGCACCAGAATTTCCATCTTCAATTTATCCTATCTTCCCTGCTAGCAGAGGCCTCTTTTATCTGTATTTTGCAGAGTCCTGACTCTCAACGACTCTCACTAGCCCAGCAAAATACAGAGAAAAGAGGCATCTGCTAGCGGGAATAGCCTATCAGAAAACTCAGAAAACCTTGTTTACTTGTTTATAGTGGATGTGACTTTTTCGATTGAGACCCTTCCATTCCAAACTTGAACCGGTAACACGCAACTTCACAGCTCACAAAATACTTGGTCTCTATGACTTTTTCCATTCGCATAGTAAGAAAACACGACATTAGAGGTTCTGTCCGTTTGCACGCGCACGGTTGTATTGTCCGTTTGTTTTATAGTTATGACGAATTGTTTTCCATTCGCCCTGAAGAAGGCTCTTGTATGGAGCTGAAATATAGGCATCTCAAAAATTACATTCTCTTTTAGTATTTGTTATTAATATATTATATATTATACCTAATATTATATATTGTAAAACGTGCACACAAACAGCTATATCTTTGAGGGTCCTAAAAAAGATATTACTGAAGTTTACTGTAGCTTAGTAAGGTCCATATTAATTAGAATTGCTGCCCCAGTCTGGGCTGGCTTGCCATCCCATCTACTATGAGTACATGTAGTATGTTTTGAATATATCTATAGACTTTATTGCTTCGGCTTTACTGACCCCTCTTGTAATTTAGTGTAATGCTACAAGAAGTGTGGTTAAATATATCTATCTGTCTATGGTAACAATGTATATTTTTGTTGCTTGATGATTTTTGAGTCATGATTCACAGGATAACATAGAATTGTACCTGATCCCCATCACGGTCACTGCCTGTTGAAGAAGCGTTACTCATCTGTGAGTCTGTGTTAAAAGGCTGTTGATTAGAAAGTATAAAATGTAAACAAATTGTAATGGTTTGATTATTGATCAATGCAAGACAAGAAAACAATAGAATTTAGACTAATACCACTGTATGCATTTACCCTGGAAACCAGAGGCTCGAGGTCCAAAGAATGCATTGCTACATGACCTCAAAATTCAATGTTGTTGGTGGTTTTTAGCTGTCAATCAAACCAAAATGCTGGATTCGGCCTCTTCAGTGGGTTGAAATTGATTGCCATATCAACCAAAATGGAAATCAACATTACAGTTGATTTCCGTTGAAAGAATGAGATAAAATATTTCAAAAGTACGTAAGGAACCTGATACGACAGAATTTTGTAATCACTTTCACCGTGGCGTTGGGACTCACCGGGGGGCCGAGAAACGAGCCTCTAGCAGCTCTCGTTTCGTTGGGTCCAGGGCCTCGAGACTGGCAAAATGGCTGAACGACACCGATGATTCCGGGATCTTCCCCTCTGCTAACAAACAATAATTGCAGAATAGAAATGAACTACAATGTGAAACACAGTTCCTGAAGGTGGAAGAGACTGATGTGATGGTAATCTAATAGTCCTTTCGAGTTCCCAAACGCACATGTGTCGGCTATGAACTGACTCACGTGTTGTCGTACGGTTCATGTCGGACGATTTGCTGTTAGTCCTTCTAGCTGCAACTGAAAGCCAACTTGACTTTGCTCAGTCGAGCAGAGTGGCTCTGCCATTCCCTGGAAGTGTTTCAGTGCATTTTTTCTTGAACACAACCTCCTTGACAGACAATTTTTGCCGTCTCGGTAGCACTCACGAGCGCAAAAGAAGGAACCGAGGTGACATACAGTAACCGAGCCTTGTAAGAACAAAAGGGGAGGTCACTTAGCTAGCCACCACAGGAAAACCGTACTGGACAAGTGGCAATCTGCGAAACGGTTAATATTTAACGATTTGACAATTAGACTACGAGTTCGAGTTTTCTATCAGTCAATTCTTGGGTTTCACGTGACGTCACCAAAATAATAATTCCCTTATAATTGATTTTACTATGTTTCAGCTATGGTACCGTACTCCCTCTTGGGAGCATTTATTCCCGGCGTGTCGTCTCGAACCAAATCGAACTAAAAAGTCTGTCTTGTGAGACACAATTGGTCCTGACCTTCCACGACTGGGCGAGTACTCTTAATTAACATGGTCAAGTAGATGCCCTGCTACTGGACTTTTCCAAGGCTTTTGATAGGGTTTCCCATGCCAAACTGGTTTACAAGCTGAATCAGTACGGTATTGCTGGGAAAAGCACATGGTTGGATATCTGGATTTTTGCGAAATCGTACGCAATTTGTATCTGCGAATGGAACTCATTCTTCCAGTACATCTGTCCTGTCTGGAGTGCTACAGAGCTCCGTATTAGGCCCTACCCTCTTCCTGCTTTATATCAATAACATTGTAAATTCGTCTCACTCGCAGATACGGCTTTTTGCTGAAGATACGGTGATTTACCGGGCGATAAAGACGGAGCAAGACCACCAAACGCTACAAAATGATCTGGATGGGCTCTCAAAGTGGGCACAAACGTGGCAAATGGATTTCAACATCACCAAGTGCCACTTGCTCAGAGTCACGAATAAACGCAAACCTTCTCATATCACCTATGTTGTCAATTCGGAAGCGCTCACGAAGTCGAGCAACTGTGAGTACTTTGGAGTGAAGTGTACGGAAAACTTACGTTGGGGGGAACACTGTACTAAGGTGACGGCGAAGGCCAACAAGACGTTGGGCCTCTTAAGAAGATCTTTAAAGCCGTGCTCCCAAGAGGTAAAGATAAAGGCGTACTCATTCACTCGTAAGACCAGAGTGTAGGTTTTGGTCGAGGGTCGAGTGTCGAGGGTAAGACGTCGAGGGTCGAGGGTGAAATGTCGAGGGTAAAATGTCGAGGGTCCATTTTTTTTTCTCAGGGTCTATTTCTTTTTTAAATGCAAATTCGCGGTTTTCCCCGCTTTATTCGCTCACATGCCCGCATGTTGGTGAAAGCGTTCTTGCAGATGCTTCTTCAGACTTGCCGCTACAAGTTTCTTATCGCAGACATTTGTCAATCAAACTTTTGCTTCGCTAATTAGACTCCACGTGAAGGGAAGCAAAATCTCCTGTTTAACCGTGGAAATCTCTAAAGCTAAACAGCAAAATTCGAAGCAAACTTGCCGAGTCTGAGTATTTTGGGCAAGAAAAGATATTAATAATAATAATAATAATAATAATAATCTTTAATAGTAACATCCTCAAAAGGTTTTCGGAAACTATTTACAAACTATTTACAAATGGTAAAATCTAGGAATTGCAATTAAATATAAGTATTTGATAAATTCATTGGAATGTCTGCCTCAATAGTGAGTCTTTTAAAGCGCGTTTGAACGTTTGTAGTGAGGCGCTTTGTTTGAGCTCGGGATCCAAACTGTTCCAAATAATAGTTCCTCTGTACGAAAAGGTGCGCTGTCCTGCAGCCGTTCTGTACAGCGGAATCTGAAGAGAATTTCGCGTGCGCGTATGCCTTGTATGAATATTTGAGCGTTTGATGAATTTGTTTGTAAGGTATTCAGGCGCAAGGCCGTTTTGACACTTGAAAGTCAGAATGGAGTCTCTATAGAGTAATTGTTCTTTAACAGGAAGCCAGTTTAACTCTCGAAGTAAAGGTGTTACGTGATCGAACTTTCTAGAATCTGTTACGATCTTACTGGCGAAATTTTGGATGGATTGTATTCTATCTATATTCTGGAGTGTAGTGTTTGACCATACAGTCGAACAGTAAAGCATCTTACTAAAAACTAATGAAGTTATTAACAGCTCTAGTGTCTCCTTGTCGAAACTTCTCCTGACTCTGTTTATCTGGCATAACTTTGAGAAGCAAGATGACACGATGCTCGAGATATGGCGATCATAAGTTAGGTGAGGGTCAAGAATGACTCCCAGATCCTTAGCAGAGTCAGTTGGCTTTAGTGTTTTACCTAAGAATGCTATACTAGTGTCTGGTGGTAACCTACTTGTCATCTGTCTGGAACCAAGGAAAAGGAGCTTAGTTTTATCTGGGTTGATAAGTAAATGATTCTCACAGCACCATTGAGCTACACTGCGAAGGTCTTGTTCTAGCTTTTGAATGGCCGTATCTAGCTCTACCACGGGAAATGACATAAATAACTTTGAGTCGTCCACATATGATTCTAAATTGCAAAATATTGGCGCGGTAGGTAAGTCATTGAGATAAACGCAGAATAGCAATGGTGATAGAATTGCCCCTTGAGGAACTCCGTGGTTATAAGTAGAGTGTCAGAGTGGATGGAGCCAATTCTCACGTATTGCCTGCGTCCAGATAAGTAGCTCTTAAACCATCTGACAGTAGAAGGAGAGGCTCCTAAGGTGGAGAGCTTGTGGAGCAGTCTTGCATGGTCAATACTGTCAAAGGCTTTGGACAGATCTAGTAATACTAGTGCAGTTATCTGCTTTTTATCCATTTCTTCAAGTATCTTATCCGTAAGCAGAATATTTAAGGTCTCTGTGGAGTGTGCTTTCTTATTCCCACTTTGGTGCGAGGTAAGGCAATTGTTTTCAGTGAGATAGGCACTGAACTGATTCAGAACAATCCTTTCGAGGACTTTCGAAGCTACAGCTAGAAGGGAGAGTGGTCTGTTGTTAGCTGCTTTTTCATGGTCTCCATCTTTAAGAATCGGGATCACCTCGGCATCTTTCCATTTGTCCGGATATGTGCTGGTAAGAATAGAACAATTGATAATATCCGTGAGAGGGCCCAATATGACAGGGAGACAGTCTTTTAGTACACGAGCACTTATCTTGTCCGGGCCCGGAGATTTATTCATCGGGAGGGATGTTACAATTCGGCGGACTTCCTCAAGTGTCACGGTCTTCAAGTTGAAGAGTTCCGTAGGGGCAGAATCCGTGTTAATTTCAGATGAAAAGTCTCGGACTGTGATATTATGTTCTTCCCTCAAGCGCTGCACTGCATCAGCGGCATTTAAGCCAACGTTGGCAAAGAAACGGTTGAATTCGTTGGTTACGACTGTCATATTCTTCGTAAAGGCAAGTTTTTGCTTGTCTTTAGAAGGGATGGCGCGATTAATGATTTTCCAAAGTGACCCTGAGTTGTTTTTATTGGCTCTAACCTCTTCAAAGGTATGATCTCTTTCGGCTTTTTGTAGCTTTTTCTTGACCAATTCGCGGGCTTGTTTGAAATTTCTCCAATCAGAGTCTTGACGGGACTGTATGAATTGCTTCAAGAGGAGATCTCTCGATTTCATGTGATCCTTGATTTCTTTGGTCACAAACGGGCACGGTCTGCTTCGAAGTTTAATTTGTTTCACAGGTGCGTGAATGCTTAGGACAGACTGCAAAGGGTCATTTAAGGTATTGAGCTTAGAGTCGACGTCGCTTTGAGCGAAGATGGTGAGCAAGGAATCTGCTTCCCTGGCTAGGTCCATGACGAAGAGATCGGCATTATAGTTCTTATAGCTTCTAGTAGTTACATACTGAGGTGTGACCTTGGGTTTCTTAACCTTGAGCTTGACAAAGACTATTGAATGATCGCTAATTGGTCTATAAATTACCCCGCTGTCACGCACTAAATTGTTGGAGGAGACTAGAATAACGTCGAGCAAGGATTGAGTAGTCGCTGTTATCCTGGTGGGTTTCGTGATAAGTTGTTTCAAGTTCATATCAGTATAGAACTTCTCTAGGACTTTAAATTCAGTACATGTTTTCTTGAGGCCATCGCAGTACAGGTCACCTAGGATTGTAATCGGCTTGTTTAACAACAAGGCTTGGATGTAGCTGGGCTTGAGCACCTGTTCGAATGAGCTCAGAGGGGAGTCATCAGGGCGATATGTCACGCAAATTATTATTGATTTTAATTTCTTGCACTGAACATTTATCCAAAGCTGATGGAAATTACGTTCGGATATCGAGGACAGCTCCTTCAGGACAGATGATTTTAACTCTTTGCGGACATATGCACATACTCCGCCGCCGCCTTTGTGAAGTCGATCGAGTCTGTGTAATTTATAACCTTCGATTTGGACCTCTGCTGAAGTGACGGTGGTGTTGAGCCAAGTCTCCGAGATAGTTATAATGTCGCTCTTCCTTTCAGATGCGAGTTGTTGTAGTTCTAGCAGGTGGGCACGATTTTTTAGCGATCTAATGTTCAAGTGAAGGATTTCAAGCCCGCCGGACAGTGTGGATGATTGTTTATTTTCACTGACGCGCTTTACTGAGCACAAGTTATGCAAATTTACTCCTCTGTCGTCAGGTTTTGTGTTGTCAGGTTTTCGTTGGACATGAGAAATCGCGATATTATGTTTTCGATTTCGGACAGCTTGACCAGAACGAACTCCTCGTGTTCTCAATATTCCATTGCTTCGCAACAGATAGAAGGTTTCGTCTGGGAGTGATTGCCGTGACCTCAAGCGTAATAGCTCAGATCTTGAATATTTAATAAGGCTCGAGGCGCGATTATTTAAATTTCGGGAGCTGTTATCTGATGGCTGTAGATGGTTTATTTGAGAGTTTTCCAGTCTTTCAGGTCCTGGGTTGCTTTTGATATCCATATGGATCGTGAGGTCAGTCCAGAATAAACGGCCAGGGAGAATAAGCACTGTGCTTCCATGTTTGCTGGGTTTTGTGATCGAATAGTTGATCCCTTGTATTGAAGATTCGTTGCGCTTCAATAAAGGCCTGAAATACAGGCCAGGAAATGATGGCAAATTCCACTTATCAGGTGTGTTTGTGCTCAATCGGCAGTAGAAACTCTTACTGTTTAATGTTTTGCTTTTATTCAATCTTCGGGAAAACCAAGATTTCCGCGGCATTTTCACAACCTATTCAGCCTATTTCTAGCGCTCACTTCACTAGAGTGCTTCGTGAAAGATCGCAAATGATATTCGACCTAACTTCATTTCGCTTCGTTTTATTGTGCTACCTATCCCTGTCTCCTAAAGTTAGCTGTAGTATAATGAGTAGCATTGGTAGCAAAACTAGTAAGTACTGGGTATAAAATCACGTCGGCGATTGCTTCTGCGCTGGCAGCATATCGTAATGGGACTACCAGTTCATTGCCAGTTGAAGAACGCCGTGTTCAAAATGTTCGAAAAACACCAGTTCGATGAACGTAGAGTGGACTTCCTTTGGTTTGATATTATGTCAGACCAAAAGATGTTTATTGTTGTTCTCATTTGTGTTCTCCTGTTTGAGCAAGATCCGCGTGCCGCACGCTCGGTACGCTCTGTCGAGGAACTTTTCTCTCCTGGCGAAAAAGCACAACAAATCTGCCACAGTTTTAGGGAATTTGATTTTGAAAAAGATTGCCCGAAATTTACGCCTGGAGTTTTCGGAAAACCTTTTGTTTTATCCCGCTCCACGAAGGTCGAAAAAGGAAGGAAAATTCTCAGCACAACTGTGTCGGAGTCTATCCACGTATCAGTCAGGAAAACCAAAATTTGCATTCTTTAAAAAAAATTTCAACATGTATCACGGGAAAAATTATTTCATTTATTTGCAGAAAAAAATTGGACCCTCGACATTTTACCCTCGACCCTCGACATTTTACCCTCGACCCTCGACATTTTACCCTCGACCCTCGACGTCTTACCCTCGACACTCGACCCTCGACCAAAACCTACACTCGTAAGACCATCATTGGCTTATCTCCGGTGTAATAACCTGTGAGTGCGCACGAACTGCGTCACAAAGCTTCCTTTGTTTGGTAGAACGAATCAGGATGAAATAAGAACTGAACACAAAGGTGTCCTCTGGGAATGGTTATTACACCGGAGTTAACCCCCATCATTAGAGTATGCGTCCTCCTCGTGGAGCCCGCTCACCGACGCTGATGTGAAGCGCGTGGAACAGGTGCAGAAGAACGCCGCCCGTTTTGTGCTAGGTGACTATTCCATCAAGTCGTCACTAATGGAATAGTGACGACTAGTGAAGTCACTAAATTGGGACAGCCTTGAACATAGGCGCTTGTTAAACCAGACGGCTCTTCTATACAAATTCAGAAATGGAGTGTCATCTGCCTGCCTGCATGAATTGTCATCTGCCTGCTACTATAGCTCGAAATAACAGTCTTAGATCTACACGTAGACACTCCTTGGCATACCAGCATCCTCAGTCAAACCTGCAGTCCTTCAGCTCCTCCTTTTTCCCAAGAACAATTAGAGTCTGGAACTCTCTACCGTGCACCGTTGTCTCCTCTAACACTCTGTCTAGCTTTAAAGAGACCGCCTTGCCCGCCTTGCCTGCAATACGGGCATTGAAGACACCAGCCCACCTTCGGAGGCTTTAAACGCCTCTTGACCCCCCTTCTTGTATTAGCGAAAGCTACCATAGAAGTATTATATCTAAGTTCTAAGTTCTAAATTACTTAAACACAAAAATATCGCCGAAGGTAATTCATGTCACGCAACACCCGGTCACGAATTTCGAAGAGTCGATTAGGAACTTTAACAGGAGGTTATGGTCTAATTTGAAAACTAGTAGAGTATAGACAAATGTCATTCGATGTTATTCCTATTATTATTGTGCGCTTTTGAGGGACTTCGTAATTTGGCCGCCATCTTGGTGTCCCTCAAAGGGGCTCCATGATGGCGGCTCCATACATTTTGCTGTATCTTGACGCGTATTACGTTACTCATATTTCATTCAGAAAATAACATATCCCCCTGACATTTTTTTCTGAAGCAATGACGTCACGATGACATCACGTGATGAATCTTTAGCAGGACTTGATAATTTTTCGTTTTCTGAGTCAAATAGTCAACTGCGCCGAGCTAAATATCTATTGACTCATAGAAAACTCGAACTCGTTGTCTAATTGTTAAAAGATAGTGAGTAGTGGAGCCAATCAGATTGCAGGATTCGTGATAGTATGCGAGTGGGTTTCTTTTAGCCACTGGCTAAAAGTGGAGCTCCCGGTTACATATTTGCGTTTACCTATCATTTATGGTCGTTGCTAGGGGAAACTAGTCCTGCTAAAGATTCTTCACGTGATGTCATCGTGACGTCATTGCTTCAGAGAAAAATGCTTCTCGTTCTGATGCCTTTCTCGATCTGATAAAAATTAAGGAAGGTGTCACCCGACTCTGTTTTTGGCAATATAATTTTTAATTTTCGTTCGTTTATGAAATCCATCCGTGGAGTTTTGGGAAATCAATTTTGGATATGATACCGAAAAAATGCAAAATTCCCTAATTTGTGGATGAAGAAAGGTTTTCTGGTTCGGAAAAATGTCACCAGAAGAAGGCTCGGTTACCGATGCAGATAACGCAATAAAATATCATTTTATTTTTCAGAAATAACCCAATTGTTGAAACTTATTTTCGCTGAATCGCTTGTAGGATTAGGTAATGGATGCGAGAAAAATGAACGGTATTTGCAAAATAAAGTTTTGAATGAAAAAAAAAAATTCACTCTCCGTCTCTTGACAGTCTCGAAATCTTACCCTCTCGATATGAAGGCGAGAATCATATCATGCCACTACGCCAAACAGGCAGCCTCTACTTCACAACGTTCAAAAATATTCTATGTGTTAATTGATACTCCTGAAGCACGCCCGATTGTCCTGGCTAAGCTTGAATTATGCATTAGAGACATCCTGGTCTGGTGTAATGCCAATGGACTTGCATGCAACCCTGACAAAACAGAGGTGGTACATCTCTCTTCTCGCTTCTCTCATCATGAGGCTGTTCCTGGCCTTAGTATCAATGGCTTTGCTATTGACCCTAAGCCTGCTGCCCGGAACCTTGGTGTGATTGTCGACTCGCACATGCTGATGACCAAGCATGTTAATAACACGTGCAAAATGTTTACATGTCTATAAAGAACATTGGCAGGCTGCGGAAGTATCTCGACGAGCATACATGTGAAAAACTAGTTCATGCCTTTATTACATCTAAGCTCGACTCATGTAACAGCCTCCTTTTGGTTTGCTTGACTCCGAAATATCTAAACTACAATCAGTTCAGAACTGCGCTGCCAGGCTAATCAAGCGAGCAAAGAAAAACGATAATATCACGCCGGTCCTCCGATCCTACATTGGCTGCCAATGCGCGCCAGGATTGACTTTAAAGTTCTTGTTTTAGTTTTTAAAGCTCTCCACAATCAGGCTCCCGACTATATTACTGAATTGATTTCCAAATACAATCCAGCTCGCTCATTAAGGTCCTCAGATCAACTGCTTTTGAACGTTCCTCCAGCCAGAACTAAAACATACGGAGACAGATCTTTCTCTGTTTATTCCAGCAGACTCTGGAACACACTACCTCTCCAAATTAAACAATCTGAGACTTTGGGAATTTACAAATCCAAACTTAAAACTTACCTTTTTCGGAATATATATACATAATACTAATGAGTTGGAGTCCTGGCTACACAAACAACTTGTAGTTTTATTATCTTTTATGTTTTATTTTTTAGAGTTTTTATCTTTTATTAATTTTAGAATATTTGTATTAATTAAATACATATATATATATATTTTTCCCCACATATGATTTAAAGCATGTAAAGCACTGAAATGTAAACCATTGAAACTATGGTGTAATGCTATATCTATTATTATTATTATATTATTATTATTATTATTATTAATGAGATAAAAACGTTGCCATTGTAAATAGCCTACCACAAGAGTGGATTAACAAGAGTTAGAATCTTTCCCTACTGTATTTGTCCCCATCACAGTCAGAAAAGTGTCTATTTTTGGATTTGAGTTTCGCGCGCGAAAGTATTCGAATGCTCAGGCTCGAATGCTCGTATACCCAATACACAACAAAATAGAGAATATCCTACCTTATCTTTGCGATTTTAACGGTTTTTCCATTGATCTGCGATTTAATTTTAGGCTGGATCTAACAACTGTTCGCGTGGCGAGAAAGTGGGAACCCTGTGGATGACGAATTTTTGCGGGCATCCTAGTTCTAAAAATAGAAACTTTTCTGACTGTGATTCGGGCGTACATAGTAAATATGGAAACTCTTGGTAATCCACTCTTGCCTACCACCGTCATACCACGTGACTAAGCACTTGCACCTCCCTTGCCCTTGCCTCCAAGATACCTAACCCAAGTTTGGCCACCTAGCGATGTTGCCTTCACGAGATATTGACTTTTCTAGTTTCGATGACGTCATCGATCACGTCATACCACGTGACCTTGGTGGTGTACCCCCTTGCCTCCAAGATAACTTTGGCCCAAGTTTGGTCACCTAGCGATGTTGCCTTCTCGAGATATTGACTTTTCTAGTTTTGATGTCGTCATGCCGGACGAACGACGAACGAACGAACGCATGCACAAACCGGAAGTACATAACAAAACAGGTCGATGCATATACACTTTTGTGTTTCCTTTCCTCCTGCATGTAGCTATGGGGCTCCGCTCTCGGGCGCCGTCGGTAGCTCCGCTAAAAGGTCGGCAGATTTGAGACGTGAGTGTGGGATTTGGGGCGCTTTCCATTTGGCAAAAAAATTCTGGTTCGAGTTTCCGGAAATTCCTGTGGTCAAATGGAAAGGTTCAAACCGAAAAAAGCATGTGAATGTCTCCACTGGGAATCGAAATAGGCTGGGATGACGGCCGGGATGCTTTCCATTTAATAGAAATTTCCCAGTAATCCCGGTTGGAAATAAAATGGAAAGCGTCTTTTCGGGGAAATAACCGGGAATAATGTCAAATGGAAAGCGATTTCCCGAAAGTTTCGAAAATTCCGGATTCTGGGTAAGTTCAAGGGTTTATCACAAAATTCCGGAATTTTTTCCCGGGTTTGGCGCTTTCCATTTTACTTCTAACCGAAAATTCCGGGATATGGAAAGCGCCCTTGGTTTCAAAAACATGAACCCACGTGGGCATATTTATTTCCTTTCCCTCTCTGCCACGGCGATTTGGCGTTATGTGAAATGCGAGATCTTTTACATGCCGAAATCTCTCAAATTTGGCTAATAAATAACCTGTTCAGCAGTTTCGATCACAAATAGCATGCGCTGGTTTTACAGTAACTTATTAAAAATAGCAGGGTTCGATAGAGAATTTATTGAACTTTCCGTAGGTACCAAACGTGGTGTATTTCGATAATGTTTTGTGGTAGTTTTGTGGAATCTCCGCAAAGGGATCCACTAGTGCGGTATCGTGCGGTACAAAGGGATCCGGGCTAAATCTAATAAGAAAACGGCTTTTGAAGACAGTTTGAAAATACTTGAATGTTGAAGGCTGCTGGTATGATGTCTGCAAAACATTTAGGTAAGAAGCTGTATCAATTGAACATATTAGAGGAGGAAATTTCAATTTTTAGACGGCTTGCGTGTTTTCCCTCACGGACTATAATGCATTCTGGTGCAACGAAGCATGACAACCGCGCTGTACACACAAAATATACCATATTTTTGCCTCGTTTCATTCCTTTGAGGAGGCTAACAATGATTTGCTTCCTTTATATCATTAAATGTTGCAGAAAATTGTGATATCTTTCTGTTTTTGGGGGTATTATGAACATTTGAGCCTAACAGCAATTTGCAAGGGCTTCTGGTCTATTAGGCTGGGGTCTAAATCGCCGTGGCTCGAGTAGGCTCTGTTTCCAGCCGTTTAGAAACGACACAAAGTACGACTGGAAACCGAGCCTACTGTTCGAGTCGATCGGCGGCAAAATGCTTCAGCTGAAAATTTTCTACAATCTTTTCTGGAATTCGGAAAGATGCGAGATAATTAAGGTTGAAACTCTTCCAGACTTTGCAGCACATTTGAAGATTGTAAGGGCATAGACAGACCAGGCGAATTATTAGCAAATAGAGTTGACTTATTACCTTTAAATGTTGTGTCTTGGGGAGAATTGGAGCCCTTCGAGCTGTTTCCGGCCTTCCCACAGTTCGTAAACAAATTCACTCAGGGCGGAGCGAGTGGATTTTTTAACGAACCGTGGGAAGGCCGGAAACAGCTCGAAGACATTTAAAGGTAATAAGTAAACTTTATTATATGGCAACGATAGTACGCGCGCTCTGATTGGCTAATCAGCGGGCAGAATTTTACCGTATTGCCCGTGGGCAAATACGCATTCCCGCCATTTTACAAAACGAGCGCGCGTGGCTCTGTCAGAGTTCGTTCAAGCAAAGCAAAACTCAAACAGAAGAAACATTCGTCGTGGTTGAGGAAGCTAAACCTTTCTTCTTTCCGAACTGTAAAACCTCTATAAACGTAACTACCATCTGGATTGAGTGGAAACTGAAATGATGGGTGTAATACAAGGAAACATTTCGGGAAGTTTCAGAGAACTTCGCTCGGCAGACTAGTCGTGTTTTCGTGTTGAGATTCATTGACATTGTTGACAAAGGACAAACCGATTTACATGGATTTTCAAGAAATCTATATTCCATCACATAGACAATCTTCTCACTCACATGTAACAGAAATATAAGGGGCAACTAACAGAGGATACAAGCGAAGATTTTAAAAACTTTTCTCGAGAGTGGACATGAATCACGGATACAAAACTAACAACAACCACTTCAGTGAAATATTTTCGCCTGGCTCGTCGGTTATTTCCAGATTGAGAAGTTGTGAATTATCATTTGAAATCCTCAAAGGTTCCCCGGGGGGGGACTCCCAATATTTTAGACGGGGGTGCTCGTCGGGAAAATTGATTTTGACCCTAAGGGATAGCAAAATGGGTGTGGCAAACATAAAATTTATCCCTAAAAGAGAGCAAATTTGGCGTGGCGACCGCCGAATTTACCCCTAAAAGATAGCAAATTTTAGGGTTTTCAACCAAGTTTTCTTTGTAAATATCGGTTCTGGTGTCAGTACCAATATATTTCTGGGCAAGGATTGGTCTGAGACTCCCTAAGGGATAGGGCTGATTTTAAACACCCCTAAGAGATAGCACGTCTGTCAATTTTATACCCTAAGGGATAGGACGAGCACCCCCGTCTGAAAATATGGGGAGTCCCCCCCCCCCCGGGAAAGGTTCTCTGGATGAACATTCTTTAAACTCTTTGGTTGGAAAATTTAGTCGTCGTTGGAAAGAACTAAATGATGGAAAAATACGGTAAGAAAACTCCATGTAATGTAAGATTATTTCGCTCGATATAAATTGCAAGCTGCCTTTCGCCATCAAATCATTCTGCTTGCTATTGTTCTGCAGTTTGTCTTTTCACTATGATCGTTTTCCGGCTAAAATACTGTTCATTTTTCTTTTTATTTAATGGCTTTTTATGTGTTCTTGTGTTGGTCGTTCACAAATTTAAGTTAAGCTTATAAAATTAAAAGTCGTACGGCTGGTTTAGTTTGACTTTCGCTTCGTCTCCTCCCTTTGTATTTTTGTTTTATTTAACTTTGTTTGAAAATGCCATATAATAAACAACTTACTAACCTCGTTTGCTCGGGCAAGAGGCTCGGTCCGTAAAGCAGAAATTTCATCCCTCAGTCTGGAATTTTTCCGTACTGCCCTCGAGCTCGGTTAGTAAGTAGTTATTATTTGCTAATAATTCGCCTGCTCTGCCTGTGGTCTCTGCTATATTTTCGCTTCATGTACGAAGATGACGAAGGAACATATGCTAAGGCCAAGTAAAAAAAAAAAAGATGTTTATCGCTTCATTTTTCAGGGCCGCATCAATATTTTAAATTTATTTTAAACAAGCATTTCGGCCGCCATGTTTGTTGTTCGTTTCCTCAAAAGTTCAAATTATGCGCGCCAACGTGACATTGGCACGGAAATCAGGCAGGCGTTCCCTGCTGAAATCAGGCAGGCGTCAAGGTCTTTTCCAGGCTTCTTGGAGTTCGTTCACAATTTGCGGGATTTTTCTTGTAAGAAACTATAAAAACTGAATCGTCTGAGTCTAAATCTTTTTTTATAAACATGGTTTTTGTGCGTGTTTCAATACGAACGCCACAAAAGATTCTCAAGCCATGGTTTGCTCGATCAGTGTAGGACCAACGTCTAACTCTAAGACTAAGAAAGAGATCTTTTTGCCCAGTTCGCGAGTGGCAAGTTTGATGGAGGAAGTGATATCCACGATTCCGGATATCAATTCCGGATATCAAAGCACTCAGGTATGTACAATACTGAATGTTCCATAGATCCAATTTATAATTTACAATTCTCGCTTGACTGTATAAAATAAATAAATTTATGGCTGATTGATCGCCCTCAATCGAGTGATCTGGGGCATGGGGTCAACCACGTGCGAGTGTAAAATTGTACTAGTCAGCGTTTTTTTTTTTCATAAAATCCTTCGCTTGAAAACATGGATGTCTTCGTGGATGGGTTCGTGGATGGGTTCTTTTCTTTATGATCATATGCATATAGCACTTAGTAATGGTCAGGAAATATTGGATCCAATTACACAATTGCGAGGAGAGGAAGATATTTTTGTGAAGTTTGATGACTTGGAACCAGAACCAGAACAAACAAGTAATGATGATACTGTTAGACTGAGTAACTCGGGCGATGAATCACAGTGAAAATATAAAACACTCAAGGCAACATATAAAAAGAAAACATTGCATTGGATGGAATACAGAGCTATAACTTGGAGTGGTGCTCGATGAATGTTTATTTAAAGTGATTGGGATGTATATCATTACATCTTAATACCTAGATTGCATAGCTTCTATTGTTGGAGATAGACAATTTAAACTGTTAAAGTTGAAATTGCTGTACATTCATGACAGCCTTTTGATTTAGTACAGTGCATCTCAAAACTGTTAAACCCAAAAATGACGTTTGATTTGCTGTCTGCTTACGGTGAAAGCAAGCAAACAAAACATGAGGTCACAGAGTTTGTTCTTTGTTTGTTCAAGTTTAATCTAGGCTTTTTTATGCCCGCTTGCTTGACCCTGATAGTCCATGTTACAGCAAACTAGAGACTCTGATGTCCCATGTTATATAAGAGCACCCAGTTTTGAAAAATATTTTGTTATTGTATTAAACATTTGAAAATTATGCATCAATTGTATTTTTAGCGGCCAACCTGCATTAAAGCGTTAAATAAATCATTCCCTGGTCAATGGTGACCGCTTACACCTGGTTTGCCTGTTTTTTTATTTTTATTTTATTTATGCCATATTGGAGAAAACAAGAAACATCTTGATGTATTGGTAAATTCTGAAGAATTCGTATTTACCATATTGTTCCATGTTTAGGACATTACATAGAATTCGTTATCTCTGAAGAAACAGATGCAGGCATATCAAATGATTCTGACGGTAAATCTGCACACGATACAAACGTCTTCCAACTAATGATGGCCACACAGAGGAACAGCAGAAGTATCCCAGGTCGATATCAAGAACAAGAAAAACAAATCGAACAAGAGAATAGCACTCAAGAATGACATACTGACATGGTTGGAAAGGAATGAGTTTAGGGTGGACCACTGATGAATGCAAACCACAGGGGATACTTTGGTTGGAACCTTAGCAGATGGTCTGTGGGATCGATGGTCATGCAACAACACTGCATGATAGGTCTTGCGTTATTCCGAGCATGTTTACAATTTTTCAAGGCTATAACAAACCGGAAAAGTCTAAGCACAGAAAACGAACTCATCAGAATCTTAAACACGATAAGTTATTGGCTTTATCGCAGAAGTTATTTTAGCTGTGTGGTTCTTCTTATCTAAAGAAAAATGCATGGAAGAGCGTGTATGAGAGTCTCCTATTTTTAGCTGACAATTTAAGACAAGATGCATCATATTTGAACCAACAAGTAAATGCCAGGAAGTTTGCACGCACAGACGTGGATGAGTCAAATCGGGTATCAATACAACTAAGGTAGCACGATACAAGCGCCTACATGACGCCTTACTGCACGGCAAACCTTATGAGCCACTATTCATAAATGCATATGCACCAACCGACAGAAAACGAAGACACGACTATGTAGACGAATTTGTTTCCCCACGCAAATCAGTAAGGTACTCCTACACAGGAACAAAGTCTGCAAAGTCTCATCTTCACTTCATTTGAGATAGCCTGCGTAGCTGGCGGTTTAGTGGGGTTTTAGCAGGTTTTTATCCGCAAAATCTTCGTAGAAATCTTCGGTAGTTTGCTTGTTGTTCGATGAAATGGCCGCGCGAGCGCTGGGGCAGAGTACGCCTGGTTAAAAAATGCGCCCTGGGGGAGGGTGGGCGGGGAGAAAACGCAAGAAATAAACCGCCTGCAACCGACCCCATGACATTTTCGAACGGAGCAGGCGGGCCTTCTGATTGGTTGGTATTTAGAGAAAGTGTCAATCAAACCTTCCAACAAGTCGCCGCCAGTCAAGTCAAACACGATCGAGTTCCACAAAACACTGACAGCGAAGATGAGTTCAAGCGAAATCTAGAAGAAAGTTCACAATGTGAAAGATCTGGAATATCTCGGTTTTTCTAGGTCGCTAAAAGAAGAGCAGAGAGAAGCTGTGACATGTTTAGTTGGACGTGGAAAAGATGTTGTAGCGGTTCTACTGACAGAGAGAAAGTATTAAATCTACTGACAGGTTTTGGGAAGCGCACTGTCTTTCAGTTTTTCCTTTTAAAAGTACTTTAAAAGTGAAAGGGAGAGTATGAACCGGCGAAGGATGCTCTGTCATTGTTGTCACTCATTTACAAAGCATGGTGGATGACCAAATCAAAGAGGCAAAGGCACTAGGCCTCACAGCGGCATCTCTACGTCTCTAAGGAACGCGAACCTGGAAGACATTACCACTGCGGATCAACTTGTGATCGCTTCAGTCGAAGAAGCTTAGAGAGTCTTTCCTCAGTTGCTGAAAAACGAACAACGAATTGCACAAACATATATGTATCAGCGATTATCATTGGCGAATCTCATACAGTGGAAACGTGGTCGGGAATAAGCTAAAATCTCGCGAACTTTCATAGGACCAGGTTCCAGAGAACTGGACGATCCCGAGCGAAGGCCGCTGAAACGCAAGTCTTTGTGTTGTACGTAAATGTAAGATGCATTTATTTCGAACTAGAGAACTCGCTTGTAGAGTAAATAAAATACGTTTTTAAAGTTACCTGCTCTTGCCTTGCTTTGTTTTGAGAAGGTATCAAGCGAGGGAACGTCGTTCTCTTTGTTAAAAGCAAGGGATTTGCGCGATTGACTTTTAGCACCTCGATCAGGGCCAGGGAATAACTTTACTCAATCTGAATATTTTCGCGGCTCTGTTCTTTCCGAATCAGGCGTTCTTGCGCTTTAAGGTCGTCTAAACTGCCTGGCCCAGATTCTTTACTTTCCTTGCGCATTTGCAAACTCTGGATAACTAATAATTCCCACGGCTTGACAAACTTCACTCAGTATGAGACCTAAGAAATCCCTGTTTTTTTTTTAATGCACAAAATAAATTAACTGAGGTGGAATGTTCGTCTTTCTTTTTATCTGTGAACTTTCCAAATGTTGTTTTGAAAGAAACAAAATCGACAAATGGAGCTGGGATTTTCCGCCATGTTACCATTTTGTTTGTGTTTTTAAAGAGAAAGAATTCACGTTTCCCACCAATGTTTACAAAAGGCGCCCTTTGATTGGTTCGCTTGACAGCTTTTTGACAGCGAACACGCGCGCTGGCCACACACGGTGGCCTGGAGGCGTTTCGAAAATGTCATGGGGTCGGTTGCAGGCGGTTTATTTCTTGCGTTTTCTCCCCGCCCACTTTCCCCCCAGGGCGCATTTTTTAACCAGGCGTACTCTGCCCCCAGCGCTCGCGCGGCCATTTCATCGAACAACAAGCAAACTACCGAAGATATCTACGAAGATTTCGCGGATAAAAACCTGCAAAAACCCCACTAAACCGCCAGCTACGCGGAAGACTAATGCAGATGACTCTGAAACAGAGTTTAAGCAAAAAAAGGTGATATCAAAGAGACACTAAAGAAAGAGTTTACACTCTACCATTTCCGCTCCATGAGGAGAGAATTCGTTCAACATTTTGGGAGGGCTACCGGAGTACAGAGTGGCATTTTGAAGCTTATAGAACCCTGACTGGAGATCAGTCAGCAGCAAACACTCTTCTCAGCAAACAAGAATTCGTCAAGTTCTTGATGAGGAGGATATAAACTTAATATAGCACTTGCGTGCAAAAAAAACACTGGGAAACCAGAAGAATATTTGGATTTTCTGAGCAGATGTCAGGATTTCGTTAAAGGAAAGATTGAAACTGCTGTCGACGATCGGCGGCATGACCCAATTGATGGTCAAGCAATCACACATTTAGCAATGGCCTTAAGTGCTCGTGACCTACATGAGCAAGTAGTAAAAGAATGCCCAGAAGGAACTGCAAACCCCTCTGTCCAGTGGCGTCGTCTACAGTTTTGGCCAAGACGAGCATCTGCACACAAGAACACTGGTAGAATCAAAAACTGATGGTAGCTGCAAGACAATTCAGGAAACAGCATGTGGTTAGCTATTATGCTTCAGCTATTTTCAGGTATCAGAAGGAATTTTGAATTCTGCGCCAAAGAGATGTAACAACTTTAATATGCGAGGATGATAAGCATACAGCTAAAGTTGGGGAATCAGGATACCCTGTAGCAGCAGTTGAGCGGGGAAAACAGGTTCTAGTGGGACTCAACCAAACAATGACAGTTGGTGACCATGACTTCACCAGATTTTCATTATCGCCTTCAGTGTGTTTGGATGTCACTATTCCAGACCAGGCGGAGGGCAGTTTTTATGATGGCCAGGTTCATGTTGGCCTCAAGGAAAATGCATTTGAGCCATCCACAGCTGTGAGACATGCATGTGAAACTAAATGCATCACTGAATGCAGATGGTAAGAACAATCCAGTGGAATGCCACTACCATGATGGGTGGCCAGACCACAACTTACGTTTCCCTCGGACACAGCTTACACAGATTGCATACTTCATTGAACGTAATTTAGATCTCCTGACCCCTCTCCGGACGCCACCTCACCATAGTTGGAAAAATCCGGCTGAAAGAATCATGTCCAATCTTAATCTGGCTCTGCAAGGAATAGGTGTCATGAGAGCGTCAACATCAACCATGAAACTGCAGCTAAGGTCTGCCCAAAGTTTAAAGGCAATCAGGGTAGCAGCGAAGAAGAATCCAACTTTGAAAGATGAGGTGAAGGACTGCATCCAATCTACCAAAACACTTATCAGTAGTGTTTTCCAACGATTACAACTGAAAGGCAAAAAGTTTTTAGTTTTTAAGAGGCGTTGTCTGTAAGGATCGAGCAAAGTTGGAAATCGGCCTTAAAATCAAAATTTTGAAACTCTGTCCAAACAAACGTTACTATATGCTCCATTCATCGGTATAATTTATTTTTTTTAATCTCTTTTTTCTCTTGCGTTTTCGTTAAGGGGGTAATTTTGGCTGAGGAAAACGAAAACAAGGGAAATTTCAAAAATCTTTAAAATAATGCAGAAAAATTTGAAGCTAACGAAACTTGTTCCAGATGTTAACAGTAGTCTGTAGTCTATGAAGATATATATTTCATTGAAATTAAAAGTATTTTTCATTTTGGAAAATTCCCTGAAAGATCGCCTATTTTTCCTAATACTTGTACTATCAGCGAGTATGGTCGATTTGTCAAAGCATATCTCGAGTAGTGGGTGGCTTGGGGAAGTTTTTGGTGTATCGACTTTGGTGTATTCACTTTGGTGTATTCACTTTGGTGTATTCACTTTGGTGAACCCCCTCTGGGTACAGAGGGCCCTCAGTGACTCCAGTGTCAAGTGAAACAGTGCTCTTTTTGACCCTTATTTCTATCAATACAGCTCCCCATGCGCCCAATAGATTGTGGAAACCTTCAAGTAAGTAAATTTCCTTTATTTCATTTCTAGTTTCAATATTACATTTATATATTGATACCGAACTATGTTGTCTGTAAATTCTCAACGCCTGTTGCACTTTGGTAGCCTGTGATTGCTTTTGCCGAAAATCTTGCCGAGCGAACTTCTCAAACAGCCCAAAGTGTTGTAAATTATATAAGATTTATCCAAATTTTCCTACCTGTAAACTTGTTTCAGCAAGAAGTAGAGCTCCACTGAAGTTGCTGCTGATTTTTTTGCCCTCCAAGTCGCAAATTCCTTTGTTAATCAAAGGTGAAGCTCTCAACTTGCAGTTCATGGAGCTCCGTTTTATGATTGGCTTCACTCCTCGTAAACTTTACACAGCAAAACAACGGTAGTTAATTTGAGCAGTCTCGATGTTCCGGAGGAGGTGTACGCGTTGCTGGCGAGAGGTCCTACCCATATACAACTGGATACGTTACTTCACTCTAACAGAGTGGGATGGAAAGTATTTTTCCATGAGAGAGAGGGTGAGGAGGATACAGTGGGTGACGAAGATGACGAGATCCCGGCAGCGCTATACGTGTCATCGAACCGCCGGGCACCGGATACAGGGGATGAGCGTGTGGAGGATTATAGGAGACTTTCGGTTGAGTTTGCAGACACTGTGACTCCTGCTAAAAGGAAAGTTAACCTCTCATGGGGGGAGAGAAAGGCTCTTGCATGGCTACGAAATAAGATTGGGAATGGAGATTTAGTGGTTACGGAAGCGGACAAGGGCGGTGCTGTTTTGTTGATGGACCCTGATCACGTGCACTCCGCTGTGATGATTAGGCTTGAATCCGGGTACTTTGTGCACCTGCGCAATACTGACCATCTAGATTCTTTGGGACAGGACCTACGGAAGATCTCGAAGACAGGAATAGAGAAGGGGTGCATTTCTGAGAAAACAAGGGAGGCGGTTCTGGGCGTGACTAACGAAAAGCAACCAGGCATATAGGGCCTCCGCCTCCGCCCCCTACACCTACCCCCTATTTAAGATTCACAAGGTTACGCCAGAGGATCTACACCCAGGTGTACGACCTCCTATACGGTTAGTAACCGCACAGAGAAATGGTCCTTTCAGTAGAAACGATAAGTTCCTGAAAAACAACGGTAAATCTCTCATTTTGTTCCAAATAACCAGCTCTTGATACAATGAGTCGTCTTTTTTCCTGAACCATGTGATTTCCTTGATATTTAGGAGACCATGAAGACTTTTGAGGCAAGTATTTCACCATGAAAACAACTGAGTCTTTCAAAAGCAAACACTTGTGCACATGTGCAAGGCGCTTCACCAAAGAAATCAGATTAGCATAAAGGGCGCGAAAATAATTTTATTATTCTAAATGTAAAGAATTTTAACTATTCTTCAGTGTTACAAGTGCCAAAGGAAAGGAATTACCACGTCTGTCATCGCGCGATTGCTAGTGATGGCACTAGTTTTTCGTACTAATGGTCTATTACTTATAGACAATTAGTAGCGTAGCCAATCAGAATTCAGCATTGACAATAGACCGTTAGTTGGTTTATACTAAATAGACATAGACATAGACATAGATAGTCTTTATTGTGACAGTACACCATGGGATGCAGGAGCAAAATAGAATGCTTGAATGTGAGAAAGAGACTAAATCTTATAGAAATCTGCAACTGTAGCAGCTCTAGAATATTGAGCGGAACTAGGAAGAAGGTGGTGAACTTTAGAATTTTACCAGACGCTATCCGCGGCGTAATTTTTTTTCTTAGGCGGACAGCATCTCGCTAATATGGTCAATTTTAAGTTAAGAGCGCGAGAAAAAAATTCGCCATCAGGAACTTTCTCTGGAGCCTTAGTTGTGTTCGAAATGATATTTTGCGAATTTGCTCAAAAATTTGAAGTTTGCGTCGATGTTCATTATGGAAAATCAAAAGCACTTCCTGGCATCAAATTTGGCAAACAAGTAGTTGTATACCTTGGGATGAATTTTGCGGTAAGAGATGTCGCTAGCCTATTTCAAAAGCCATTAAATTCATAATAATTAGAAAGCAAGTGAAACATTTTGAATTTTCAAAGGCAAAAAAGTCGCCTGGAATATCTTCAAATCGCCTTGGTGAATTTTCTCTAAATTTCGTATACCTATAGACAATTACCTAAGGATTAGCGCTTGGTGTGTCATTTTAAAAGTTTAGATCGAAATTCATGTGGAACTTTTGCTAATTAAAGACAGTGACCCCCCTGTTTCGTTGCTATGGAAACTCTGATGACAATAAATCGTGCATCAATCTTGACCTTTGATCTTTACATAGCGAACGGTCAAATGTTCAAATCCGTAGGTAAGTATATTGCAGAATTGTGGTCGTCCAAAGTTAAGAGACCAAGTTCAAGAAAAACTGTAGGTTAGTTTAGAGCGAAATTCATGTGGAACTTTTGCTAATTATAGACAGTGACCCCCCTGTTTCGTTGCTATGGAAACTCTGATGACAATAAATCGTGCATCAATACACGCTTTTCATAAGTTTTACTTCCGGCATGAGAGCGAGGCTGCCGGTGGTAGAAGATTTCAAGATGGCGGATTCCTCTCAGCTGTCATCTGTAAGTCGACACAATAATAGTTCAAAAGGTGAGTTTATTCTTAGTAGCTGGAGAAAAATTAAATACTCTATAACTTCTACATAACATAGCCCCAATGTTCGTTGAAGAAATTCAACATGAATGCGTTTTAGGCACTCGTAACGTGACTGATTTGTTCACACAGGCGGGAGCGAAAATGTCCAAAATCTCGGGAATCGAGGCCAAACAGGAACAGTTGCTGCTGCGAAACCCATAACTCTTTCGGAATCAGATATTCCTGGAGCATCGTTCGATGGGACAGACCCAAGTTATTTTAAGAAGCACGAGGTGGTGTTTGGCTCAAGTGTCGTGGCATTAAAGTAAAAAGCGGCGAACTGAAAGCTACACTCGATGAGAGGTAAATTCAAGAGCACTGGAGTCGTCTGCTTTGGGAGAAGGGTATAAAAATATTATATTAAACCGGAGGTTGAAAATGTTAATCGTAGGGTTGAAAAAACATGCAAAAAAATGTTTAATGGCTGCTGTGATTAACAGCTTGTGTTATTTTTTGCAGGGCGAGAGATATAATATCAAAAGGAGATGCTCCAATTGTAGATCCAACTCTGGACCAGCACTGGATGAAGCTAAAAGTTTCAAAAACTGCTTCTACTACTGGTGTTTCTACTACTGGTGTAAGGAATGCTTTGGTACAAGATAAACCTACGTTAAGTCTGCGGCCTGAACAGATAAGAAGACAAGACAGATAAGAAGACAAGTCTTAGCTCTGTTTCCTAGCAATGCAGAGTTTGGTTCATCACTAAAGGACTGCCCATAGCCATTCACTGACTCTCATATTGATGTCTTTGCAAGAAAATCAGGACGTGCTTTCCCTAAAGAAGCCTCCACTGCTCAAAAACCTTTGGAAAAGGATACAAGTTCTTTATTGAAGGATATGTTTGTGATTTTAAGTGTGCAGTATCCCAAAATGTCATGTATGCTAAAACAAAATGCCACAAAAGCATGAAGAAAAATGACAAGCCATATGAGCAGCTGCTAATTGTTAGTGGTGTTACTGGACAGGTGGAAATGGCTAACTGTAACTGTCCAGCAGGAGCAGGGGTTTTTTGCAATCACACAATTGCGGTTCTGAACACATATGCACACTATATGAGGCAGGGGCTGACTAAAGTTCCAGAGAAACTAACTTGTACTGAATTACCTCAAGCATGGCATAAGCCAAGGGGGCCAAAGATTGCACCAGAGCCTGTTATGAACACCATTGTAAAAAAACCACAGAAGGGGAAAGTGAGTGAAAGGGGTGGCCTGAAGTCCACCTTATATGATGCAAGAGTAACAAAGAAGAGAAAAACTGATGCAACAAAACTTACTGCTTTTTTGACATACTTAAATCAGAAAACCCCAAATTTGGATTGAGCTACATAGTCACACCAGAAGGTGACACTACAGAAAAAGTGAGAACAATTCTTGGAATGGACACTCCCAGGGGCTCAATATTAAGCTATCAATGATCTCTAACAGAGGGCAATTTCAGTGTTTTATGAGATATCTCTAGTGTTGCAATTAATTTGACACCCCCGGTTTTACCAGCAAATTACACCTACCCATTGTTCCCATGGAACAGAGACTTACCTTTTACATTTACGCAGCCCATACCTAATGATCTTCAGCCATTCTTCAGAGCATTGAAGTTGATAATAACACAAGCAACAATATTGAACAATGACCTGTAAGGCAGAGAGATGACAGCATTTGGTTTAGAGAGCGCCGTTAGCGGATAACAGCTTCATCATTTGGGGATGTTATTATCAAAATAGATAAAAGACGAAGTAATCTAAAGAAACTTGCAGAGCGTCTAGTGGAGTCACCAAAAGACCTATCACATGTTTCTGATGTTTATATAATAAATTAAATTCAGAGACGTAATTGAAATGAACATAAACACCTGCAAGGAAATTAAGCAGATAGCCAACTGATCAATGGCTATATGATTTCATACTTCTCTCAAAATTGTTATTTTCACAGAATATTGTTAAAGGTCTACCACTGCTCAACTACCCAGCATGTATGTCTGTGTTACATCGCCCGTAAAAGGGAAAGCTTTTTGCGAGGAGCACTCTAATTATGTCAGCCAGCATCACCCTGAAATACCTACTGATTTGAAAGGCTTCTTGAAATACTGTGGTGTTAATGAAGGTAAGGATCGCTAATGAAATAATGTGGGGACTATTGAGAGCGGCTATTGGGTGGCTCAAGAACATAAACCTGTTACCCTACCTTTCTCTTCTGAATGCATTTTGAAAAAAAATCCTGAAAACATATTATGTTGCCAGAGGGGGCACAGGCTCAAAATGAGGTGGAGCTCTTATAAAGGTTGTGAGATTAGATGATTGCTGACCAGTTTCAGGCTCACAATCATCCTGGCTAATGTATCACCAGATAAGCCCGGTCATAAGCGTGCTCCAATCGTTATCTCGAGCGGTACTGATAATAACAAAGCGGTCAAGGAACTTCCAGCGTCATACGCTGAAGTTGCCCCTGTGCCTGCTTCAACCAATGGAGCTCCAGTTCCCGCTGTGCAATCTGAGATAAAGTCGGGCGAGTGCTCATTTGAACGAGGACTAACAGACGAGTCTACGTGGTTGGAGGCGACTAGTACAATCGTGCAAACCCAAGAAAATCTAGATGACAAGAAGACTAGATGACTAGAAGACACAAGTATCCTGGGCGTCTCTCCACTCACACCATCCATCATGTGAGCCCCCCTCGTCCAACGATGGCAAATGCAGCGCATGTATTATATCCACAGGGTACCCAAAGTATCACAGGCGGGAATGGGCGCAAAGGGATACGACTGAATTTTGAACGTCAAGCGTGTGTGCTTCCTGAAGCCTGACGTCACAGGCGTGACGTCACAACATGGCGCCGCCGGTCGAGCGACGGGCGGATGGGTGATTTGTCGGGGTGGCGCCCCCGGTCAAGTGACGGGGGGAGGGAGGGGTGAGTTGTCGGGGGGGGGGGGGGGGGGGGGGAGGCTGCTCACGTGACAAACTACATGGAACCCAAGGGACCAGATATTGGTGAATTCTCGAGCAATCTGCTTGAAAATAAATGAAGAGTCTTTTGATCGAAATCAAGAGAAAATATCATTTTCTCTTGTCGAAATACATTCTTCCAAGCGACTGCAGAACTCTTCTACTGAAAAGTATGTTTACAAAAAACCAGGGACTACGAGTGTCTGAAGAAATCACCTGTTATCTGACAAGAAAGCTTAAACTTATATTCCAGCGCATCCTGCTAATGGCGGCAGAGATTGTTAATACCTGGCCATTTCTTCGCCCTTTCTTCCACAAAACAGGGGCGTTTATAACGGGACAGAATTTTGTCGAAAGGTAAAACTAACTGTGAGAAGCTACATTTGTACATTACGGCAGTAGCGTGAGTCAAGAAGGTTTTATTTTGAGAATTAATTTGTTTGGAGAGTCTAGGGCGGCAAGTTGTTAAACCAATTCGATTCGTGGATCAAAGTCACGACTTAGTCGTGTTTTCTAACAACGAAGGCTAATTAAGCCTTCTCAGCTTTCTGCAAACGAGATATAAAAACACTCCCATGCCGAAGGCTAATTAAGCCTTCTCAGCTTTCTGCAAACGAGATATAAAAACACTCCCAAACGTAAGCTTATTTCGATTGACACAAGGAAAATCTCAGGCAAAAGTACTGCTGTCATAACTGGAAACTGGCTGAGTATTGGATACCTGGACTTTCAAGCGGCAAGATATTGACTTATGGTACTGAAAAGGTATTTTCTTGTACACAGCAAATAAATATTGTATTACAGTATTTTATTCTGTTGAATTGGCTCCAAACACTTGACTTTCAACATGCACGGACTGTGTATTTACGTCCAAATGGCAGTAACAATAGGAAAACAAATGAATTCATGTATTTAGTATACATGTTGTTTGCTAGAATTTGTTTCACTATTTACAAAGTCATTGTGATTAAATGCCCATTCCCTGTGGAAAACAATGTTATACACTGTACAAACAGGGTTTTATTTAGATTAAAAATACCAATTGGTCATTGAGACAATAAAATTTAACACCGAATTTTTCCATATGGCATATTTTGTGTCTAAACTTTAGCCATTGGGCAATTCCAGAAAATATATGTACCCCGGAGACGGCCAGCATTTGTTAAGTCTGAATGGGAGGGGGGTTTTCAAGCTTGGAATTCTGCCTGCATGATCATCCAACTTCACTATTGCTTGGCTTGGATCTATAGTTCAAACTAGCATCTAAATAACATAGTCCCTACACGGTTAGAGCCCCTGATGGAAATCCGCTGAGTCAATAATATGGTGTAGCCAGCCCATAGTGCAGTGACCCTTGGAAGAAGTGCGATAGATAATGTTGGAAGGTTTCCATTTCTCTTTGATATTTTTTAACTAAGAACACACATTGAGAATAGACCTCCTCGGCTTGGGCATAATGTTTTGCCCATTTCAGATCACGTGTCATTCCCATGAGTATTCTCTCTTTGTTTGGAATGATGCCCTATATATATATTCTTCGGTGCGTAGCACAGTGGCGGATCCAGGAATTTGTTAAGGGGGTGACTATTACAAAGGTTTTATTGCACATCCGAGAAAAAGGGGGTGACTGTTACAAAAAATATGTGAGAAATAAGTTCAGAAAGGGGGGTGACTAGTCACCCCCTTCACCACCCCTGGATCTGCCACTGGTAGCAGAAAAAGAAAGAAAGAATACTCATGGAATGCCACGTGATCTGAAATGAGCAAAACAAACGGGCCAGCCGAGGAGGTCTATTACAAAGTTACTCAAACTAGTAAAATCTTACATATTCAATGCTTTGCCAAATGGTATACTTGTCTAAAATTTACCCTGTGTGTTTATCAGGCAAACCCTACACTTGCTCAAAGTCAACCTCTCATAGGATACAAGCAAGCAAACATTTGAAGGACTTTGAGGAAGTCTAAACATACCCCATGAGGATTGAAAATTGTTTCTTTTCACTGTCAGTGGTATATTGGTTTCCATTTGTGTTTGACATAATTTTCAATGCTTTAGATAAAAATGTTACCATCTTCACTATTGCTTGACTTGGATCTGCTGTACAAACTAGCATCTTAGGCTGCATTCCATTATGTATGGGGGGAGGGGGGCAGGTGAATTCTAAGGGGATACACACATTTTTTTCGACGAATGAGAGGGATGCAAGTAACTTGTTCTAAGTTCTGATACATTTCCAGCCATATTGTAAAATTGAAATTTCAACAATTTCTCTTGGGAAGAATGCCCTCACCACCCCCTTTTATTTGTTTTGTTCACTTGTAGAACCTTGTAAAGTTCCTAATTTTGTGGCTCATTACTATTTTCTCATAATATTACTTTTGAAAACATTTAAGACCCCCTACAAAATTGCTCCCATAAATATGGAATTATGTATTTTGAACACTTTGAACTTTTCGGCCTACTGCTTGACACCCCAACATACATAATGAATGCAGCCTAATAATATAATTCCTACAATCTGGTGACTCAAACAGGCCTGAGAGCTTAGTACTAACCTTGGGTGGGAACAAAGCACTAAGCCCAGGGGGGTACTCGGATATAAAATGACGGGGGGGGGGGGGGGGGGTCCGACGTATTTTTTGGGTATGAAATTCGCAGTAAAAGTATTTTTTTTGGGTTGAAAATTCTACCAGGTATTTTTGGGGGGCTGAAAAATCCGCGCGTATTTTTTTGGGGTTGAAACTTCTGACAGGCTAGTTGATCATCAAGATACTGCTGAAGCAATTTCCGGAAACATTATGGGACGGGCATGGCCACCAGAGGTGATGACAGGCAAAGAAAAAAGACAATGACTCTTTTGTAACACGAGAAGCAATTTACTTTATCAATCACTTGTCACAATAGCTTATCGTCGGTGTATCGAGAGAATAACATTCATCCCCGCTTTCATCACTGGCATCGCTCGTCAAAACTTGCACTTGTAAGCCCTTCTGTTTCAGTGCGTGCTTGATGTGAGTAGCTCTGACTCTGTTGGTTCTAAATGTGACATCCAAGGGACAATTAATCCCCCCTCCAGACGCAGCGGCCTTTAGGGTCGTCGAATGGCTCTCCTGTGACTTTGCTGTAAATAGGTAAGCGAGCGGCGTATTAGCGTGTTTTATATGTATTTATCATCATGGCTACATCCATTCAAATTTGGTTCTTTGTATAAGCCTTTATCGGCCATTTAGCTAAATACTTACCAAGAAATCTCAGTGGTTAGTGGCCAGAGTACAGGCACGACCTCTCTTTGAATGTGCCCCAGTTGACCTCTCTTAGCGTCAATCACCTTGGATGCTCGCCCTTTATCATCGAGTTTCTTCACGGCAGAGAACGTTTCGCCAATCGCCACTTCAAATCGACATTCTTGATAGTCTTTGGATACACATTTTATCAAAACTTTCACTTCACTGGATCTCGAAATGCCCATGGTGGACTGGGGACTGCACTGACTGCGGCTTGAGTCCATTTTGACGGCACAATATCACAGATCCTCAGATACTCTCAGTCCAGTCGCTAGTAGTAGTGTTTAGTTTTCAAGGTTTCAAGTAACAAAATGCTATTGGTCGGTTTTTCCCGCCTATGTCTTCCCGCCATGCCTGAGTGTATTTCTTTTTTTGCATTCGCCAAAGAAAGCAAGTAAGTACTCACCCGAGCTCGCTCGACGCTAATTTGGATGTGACAAAACACAAACATTGAGTCCTAAAGTATAATTTAATAATTTCATTACCCGGTATGCCTTTATGTTGTAATTTACCATGCGTAGAGTAGCTTTCGTATGACTGTGAAAAAGTTCGACAGAGAGATTGTTCATTCATTTTCGCGGCGCGCATATCGCAAGGCTTTTTCTTAATTTTTCTACGTTGTTTCTGTGATTTTCAACTTTGTCATTGTATCATCATTTTACTGAAATAAATATGGCCAACATATTATTATCATAATGATCTATAAATAACTTGTATTATATTATAGAAAGTTCTATATAGGGACTCATTTATGATCATTTTGTCATAAAAGTGCGCTTTAGAAATTAATACAGTCTAAGCTCGTTCACTCTGGCATACTGTTGGAAATAATGATGCATTGTAAGTAAAATTTAGTAAGTAAAACATTAAAGTTTGAAATTCACCAATTCAATATTGCTAATAAATCTTTTTTTATAATCTTCGTTTCAAGGGAGATTGCACTTCGAGGTCACCATGGAATATAAAGTCAAACTTATATACAGAGAAGATATTATAAGTAACCGTTAATGAATACAAAGAACTGAGAGACTATATTTTCGACACATATTGAAAAAGACTGCTTTTGTTAACTTCAAACTTAATATCTTGATTCTGATGGTGATGCAATTATAATCAAGTGCGAAAAAGATTACCAAGAAGCAGTCAATGAACATGCAGGCTCGATATTGAAATATATATTGAGGAGTTACCGAATGCGCCAACTGGCAATCTAACAGCACCTGCTACCTTAGTCGTTGACAATGTTGTCACAGTGGATGAAAGTGATGAGAGTGCTGAATCAACATGTGAGGAGCCCCCATACGCGAAACGAAGAAGGCTTGATCGCTCGAATTTCGATGAATGTGTAAATGTTGTCAATAGAACATAAAAACGTTACGGGATCGAGTGTACATTTAAGGTTCTCGATCAAGGCCACAATGCTGTTATCCACTGCCCTTCTTTCTGTAACACTGATGTCAAACCTCACAAAGGGAACCTCGTCTAATCAGCCGTTTATTGACCACATGACGAGAGGCGTCATCGTGCAAACATGCTATCTTTGTGCGACCCGAGGGCGTTTACTGCAGAGATTTCGATGATGTTGAACTGAAGGAAATTATGGCTCGGCGTCTTCTTAAGACCAAACGCCCGGGGTCTTTGAAGTGAAAACCTCGAACGTGGAATACTCGTTGCAGAGTGTAAGTTTTGTGGGCCCTTGAACAGATTAAATTATTTCCGAAGTCTTCGACCTTGAAGCCAGTATTAATAATCATTGAGCGGAAAGCCGCATGCTATAGCGTCAAAATCAGCTGCACAAACAAGGATTAGCTTGTACACTATACTACGAGTACGAAAAGTACATCAAGCAACAATCATTCTTGACCTTCCACTAAACCACTGAGTACTGTCTGGGACTTTACAGAGACAGTTATTGTAACAAGGGCAAAGAAATGAAGTATCTGTAAATATTAAACACATGCTGAATGAGTCTCATGTCTCATCAGCGAGTGGTGAACTTGAATGGTATGCTGAACCCCTCTTTGAGGGCGGGCCAATTAAGGGACTTTTCGCCATGTAAGCTGTGTCCGGGTGGCATATAGGGAACATTTACAAATGGCACTTTTGCAAACTGCGAGGAAATAGAGTCCCTGAACACGTTTCGTTGCAAAGTAAGACGCGAGCCAGTTCAAAAGAAGTTGGCGTAACTTCTGATAGTGTACCATATCAATTCTTTCCCATTCTGAATATGCCAGAGGTTGAGAGAAACAGGAAAAAAGAAGAACAATTGTATCATAGACGTTTCTGTTATCCATGAGCTTCATCGCGGGCAAATAAATCAAATTTGACAACAAAAAAAACTCCAAGAGATATGCGCTAAGGCAACTTTGGTGAAATCGCTTGTAACATTTCCAGAACAGTTAGAGCGAACAAGCTTGCAGGTAAAGAAGGTGTTTTGGACTTATGACGACCATCAGTAAAAATCTACCAAAGATAAAGGCTCTCGAGGAACGTAACAAGTCCTGTCAAACACATCTGAGTTCTACGAGTTAATACTTCTAATGTTTGGTCCCAAGGCGTGGCTCTTCGTAGTCAGATAATCTGATTGGTCCTCATGTGCATACTGTACAAATGTGGAGAAACTGTAATCAGAAGCCATATAATTTGTCTAAACCACGAACGGTTTTCAAACTTACCGCCGCGATTTACAAATCCTTGAAAGAAAAGATCGCGAAGACATAGAAGTCCCTTTTTTTATTTATGGAAGACGAACAGCCATCGAGCAGCGTATCGAATATGACGAGAAAACAGATCAAGTGTATGGTTACTGGGAAAGAGAGGAGAGGGACATACGTGCGAGGACCATTACACATTCAAGGTACATATAAACCAGAAACCTTTACTATCCAAATTGAATTATTTTTTGGTTACTCTGATTGCGCCCACAAAGGCTCCCGATAGTGTCATTTCGTAACAGGAAGCTACTTTTGTTTGTTTTTACCTCTGCAGGTTTGGCGATTCCTATGAGGAACTTGTAACAACATGAACGCTTCCCAGATCGCAACTATGGCTAGAGTAATTATGATCAATCAACTTGACAGACGCTTCCCTCAGCTTGCAATCCATATTCAGGTATGCGGATATGGAAACATACATTCCATGATACCTTGTGCAATTATATTTTGCTCTACAACTCTTAAGAGACGACTCTCGATTATACGGTTTCTTGATCACAGCATTTAATATTTCGCCATATGTATACTTATGATACTCAAATAGGGCTGATCGCCAAATCCTAACTGCCTACTTACAGCTGAATTCGTAGGCATATTCATTTCGATAATCAATAAAGCGACTTCTTCTCACCGTGTTAACAATTTTAAAACTATATTTATTAAAATATATTCATTTGACTTATTGTTACTGACAACCAACCCCACCAGGCATTCTATTCACGTTACTTTGCGAATATTTATCATATCTTTTCAATTGAGAACTTGTTTCAAACTTCAGCTGCGATATTACAGCAAGTATTACCGATTTAAATATAAAGGATTTTTTGAGGACACGTTCGCTTTTTGAGATTTGCAAAAATAAAAACGGTTTTATGGAGAGATTATCGAAGTAGCAACTGCAATACGAGACAATTTTATGAGATACGCACTTTAAAACGAGGTCTCACTTTATGGTCAGGAACCTTAATACATTGAACGCATTTGAAAAAAAATGCCTTCGCTTTTCTTTGCTTAAACGTCCCATGTTTAAAACAAAGTATATTTTTGATACCCTTTGCTTTAAATTATTTATTGTGCATCTTTTGCAGGCCACTTGTAATCGGTTTGACCACACACCGTCCTTCACCAATGGCTTAATTTAGGGATCTTGCTCTTGTGGACTCTAAATCACTTGGCCCAGCGAAGGGAAACTCATCAGATGGGGATACTAGACGAAGAAAGACACCTAGGACAGAGTTGCGATACTGCTGGAGGTAACACATTTAAAACCTGTGTCCCTTGATGATGGTTTTCTCTTTTTTCCGCAAAGTGGGAGAATGGTGTGGTTGTGAACATGTCCGACAAGACTATTTCATAACCAAAGAAAGCTGACCGCCACCTTGATCAAACGAGACGAGAATTGCGCATGGGGGGTTACCTTGTCCATCGCAACATTCTGCGACAACTCGTCGAAGTTTTCAGTTCTCATGTACATGGCCTCCGGAATGAATATGTCAATAGGAGAGATATGCAGAACTGGACAGCTTGTCAGCGAATAGCTTCCCAAAAGTTAGAGAATGTTTGTGGAAAATGGCTCATGGTTTGGACGGTGTTCCTCAGAATGAGCAAGCACTCGGTCTGTGGGTGTATCTCGACATGATTTACGACTATGTTGAGATGTTGTTTAGTATTGAAAGCGTCCTACTATCAGAGAGTGATCAATGCCGGATACGTAGTTACATTCCTCGGAATCTGGCGAAGCCACATAATAATTCTCGGGGATTGACACTGGCAATAAATTTCCTGAGTCGTGAGACGTTCCAGGACTTATTGTATCCTGTCATTTTGTTGTCATATCTGATAACCGACTTCAGCTTACACTATCCTCACTTGTTGGATGTCCACTAACAGAACTGGTGAGGACGGATGTGAAGTGTTCTTTAGCTTGAATGGGTCTTGGGTACAGAACCATCACGCATACACCATCCTAGACATGGTACGAAATCACTCGTCGATTACCAGAATTGCTGAAATCAACAGTACCAACCTCAAGCTAAAGTTTCAGAGAAGCAACAGCAAACAGGACAATATCTGGGACAAGCAATACGACCTGGAAACCGCCAAAAGGCCTATGACTTGAAGGATATCCAACTCCAGACCAATCGTATCTGTATGGCGAGAGGGATGGCAAAGGCCTATCGCATGGCAAGGATTGTTGGAATGTATGCGCCTGGTGAAACTGATGCTGATTCCAATGGTGATACTGATGACGATGACGACGACAACGACAACGACAACGGAAGCTTGCCGGAGTTGTTTGCTAACCCATACAAGGATCTCACCTTATCTGACCTCTTCCAAATATGGCTACAGACCAAGACATAGAAGAGGAAGAAAGCGTCATGCCTGACCCGGAGCCTGACGTTGGTTCTGCATGGGGAACGGAAGACGATCGAGACAGTGCCTTGTTCGGAGACGCACAGCGATTAGTTGGCAACGTCTTGCACCAAGCAGAAGTGAATGAGCAGCCAATGAAAGAACTAAGCACATCTCTTACATTTTTGTTCCGGAAGTCAATACAATGGTACTAAAGCTAAGGTCATCAAACAGCTTGCTAAAAACAAGAAGGTGTCATCCGATCGTCTCATCCAAGTGCAGCAGGCTCAAGAACGAGGGAACACATATGAAGATACCCTTCCGATGGTGACAACCGCTACAATGTTAGACTGTGGGATAACATCGCTTTTGAAAGCGAAAGGCGATATGACGATAGAAGGCCATATCGACTGGGTCAAGTGCTCAGGATGCGCCGTGTGACGTCTTCAAGGAGACGAACAGAGTACGTAAAGCCAGTGAGCCTTCAACATGACAATGAAAAGCCCATTGAACTCTTGGTCAAGCCATACACGTTGTTGAGGGATGCGTTATTCTGCATATCTAGTTCAACTGAAGAAGTCAATATATCTGATATAATTACTCCAGTGAACCTGACCCGCCAAGGAGAAGAGTTTAAGTTGTCATTAGCCGACGTCACATATTTAGAAGCGTACTCCCCGCGGAGAATGCAGACGCCTCTGAGTATATAGCTGATGATGGGAGAAGAGTCGAACTTCGTCGTTCTCGTACGGGAAGGCTTAGGCGAGCTGTTGTCTATACAGCACGTTAAGTCTAAAATGTTTTGCAAAAAGCGCACACTAGAATGTACATGGGAAAAACCCTATAACAAATACACACGAATGGGGACGTCTTATTGAGGCTTAGTTCTTTTATGCTGGTTGTCGTTGGATTAGTAATTTGTAAAAATTTATATTTCGGAAATATTACTATGTTATGGTTATTTCAGTTCATGTTTAAAGAATACAGCCTATATTGTGAGAGACTTTATCACAATGGTGCTGTTGATGAACACGATGGACGTGGATTCAATTACATGCTGACCAGTGTTAGGATCAATTACATCCTGACCAGTGTTAGGAAAAACCTATCTGTAAACATGAAGCAGAAGGGAGGATGAAGAGACACTGCCACATATATCATCTATATATATTACAAAACTGGGTAATTATTAGACTCAATAAAAGACGTACTTCTACCCACAATGACGTGATGTCCTGTGTTGTGTTGTTCATTCGAGCCGATATAGTGATGCTTGAAACTAAACAATAAACATACATGTGACTTCTGGAGCTCATTGGTGTTCGCAGTTTTTTCGGCTTTAAATTGAGGCTCCCACTCTGTATTTAGGCATCTTTTGTGGTCTGACTGCCAATTTAGTGGGAGAAACTGGAGTATTGGACTTAAACGTTATTAATTTTTGGCACCTCCAGTCAATTAGAACTTTATTTATAACATTCCAGCAGCTCAGCATCATGTGTATGCTGGTATTAAATAGGCTTTTTAGGCTTATAAGTTGGGTATTTTTTTGGGTGTCAAATTTTGGGAGCAGGTATTTTTTGGGTATAAAATTTATGGCTCCGGTATTTTTTTGGGTGTGAAATTTGGAGCTCCGTCGGACCCCCCCGTCATTTTTATATCCGAGTACCCCCCCTGGGCACTAAAGCAAAGGGCACATAAAAAGACTGTGATATACACCATTGGAAGGTTTCCATTTCTCTTTAAAGGACGGGGACGGGTGGCATTCAGAAATTATAGGTGGGAGGGGGGGCTCAAACTTGGAATTCTGCCTGCATGGGGGGGGGGATGCAGGTCAAAACTAGTGCTGGCCCATCCCCAGGACACATATATTTTCCGAAATACCCTTATTAACATCAGTAGGCTTGTAAGAAAACAGGGCCTCAAATTTTACTGCAGCTGAAGGGGGGGGGGGGGGGGGGGCAATTACATGTTTACAAAGGAGGTTTAGTGACAGAAGTTGATTATTGTACTTAGGAAGGGAAACAGAACATGATCAGATTGCCAAATAAAATTATTCTAAACCTATTAAATGTATTTTTGATACCATAACATTACATCTTTGTTGAATGATTGGGAGCTCCGCTTTTAGGCAGTGCCTAAATCTATATATTATTTATATTTATATTTATATTTATATTTAAAGACAACAGCGTTTGATTTGCTGACGATGAAGGCAACTTCCTGAAGCATTTGTATAGATATGTTACAACTAGCTTAACTTACAATTGATCAATTAATCGAACACGGCAAATATCGACAGAAGGAGACGAAGACGAGATGACGATTAGGAATCCTGTGTGCTGCTTTATCGAGAGATTTGTTTTCTCTTACTATAGCATTGAAAGCATTAGATTAGAATTAGGCACAGTCATTTGGTACTCATGGAGTGCAGACGTGATTATTAGCTCTGCTCTCGCGCTACTATGAATGAGTGTTTGGAGCTATAGGTATGTCCACTGAGCGTAAAAGAGTGTTAAGCAGCTCATCTAGCCCTGAAGGCGAAATAAAACTCCGAAGAAGGCAAGTTTCAAGCAAATCCGACTTTTGTCCCCGTCGCCTCTAAAACTTGAGCAGTCCAATATGTGGCGAACGGCGAAGTTAACAAGAAAACCTCTGAGAATGGCAGTTGTTCTGGCGAAACTTGAGAGTAAAGAAAGCAGCATGACTAGTGGCTTTAAGATGTGCAAGCCGATATGGCGTCTTTAGAGAAGCAATAACACTACATGAGAGAATTGCGATCTTCATTTACGGACATGAAAAGTCGCTCGAAAATGCGTGGTCAGAGGTGAATGAGTTGAAGTCTACAGCGCTTCGCAAGAGAAAGTACTTGAGGAGCTTCAGTCAAAAGTTGGCGTTTTGGAGGAGGAAATTAAGATTGAGAAGGAGGAGAGGATTCGTTTGGACGCCTAACCCGGAGGGAGAATCTCAATGTCAAGAATATACCCTAATGTCCAGGCGAGGACTGCAGAGAGTTATACGAATATCATTATAAACGAGCTGGTATCAACGCTGCTGGGATGCGCTTTCACGCTGTACACCGCCTTGGCAAAGTGTGGGGAGAGACCTAGACCTATATAGTGCGTTTTTTGTGTCGTGAAGACCGGGATCTTATTTGGAGTCGGAGAGACGGTTTGCAAATTCCATCAATTACACTGAACCATACATCACTGTCGACTACCCGAAGAGGTACAAAGGAGAGGCGTGTGCTTGTCAAAGCTATGCTTAAAGCTAAGGAGATGGGTGAGGACGCAAAGTTCTGGGCAGATCCATCCAGTTAAAAGGAGAGCTGTATAGATTCGATACGATCCCTGCCGAGAATTTGTAAGGTCTAATGATTTAAGTTTACTTAAACTTTGTCTCGACATAGTACGGTTTAAAGCCAGATTTAGCTCCATGCGATGAACTGTTTAATTTTCTTTAGGGTCTTAGCGTTAGGGAGGCCATATTTACCTCTACGGAGTTAGCTACGCAATCCATAACTTAATGTTAATGAACTTTCTGATAATAATGTGATACTTTTATCTTTCAGTGCAATTCTGCATCAAAAGTCAATTGTAAATTAGAAATGTTTTTTGGATTGCTCAACTTTCTTTTTCACCTTTTTTTTTTTGGGGGGGGGACAATAGCAGTAGTGGGTCTTTTGTTCTGACATTTCTAGTTTTTGACAATGGATAGTAATTTCCAGTTCAAATTGCTGCTTTCTTTGAACGTTCGAGCATTCGCACTACGGAAAAAAGACTCAATGTTTTTAACTGGATTAACCGGCAAAGCGCTGACATCTGCTTCTTGCAAGGGTTTTATAGTACGGAGGATGTCGATCTGACTGGAAGAAGCTGTGGAGAGGTGTGTTTTTCTTTGCGCATGGTTTTTTTTCATAGTAAAGGGGCGGCAATCTTGATACGAGAATCTTTAGACTTTCATGTTAAATCCTATCAATGCATGTTAATGGACGATATATTTTTTTCTCGAAATTGAAATTCAAGACTCGTCCTTTTTGCTGGTTAATGTGTATGCACCAAATAAAGTTAAAGAGCAAATTGCTTTCTATAACAGATTGGGAAAATATCGACAGCTATCAAAGCGTATCAAATTTCAACTTGATAATGGGGGGAGATTGGAATGTTATTTTTGATCCTGCACTAGATGGTTTCCGGGGTATTTGCAACTGAAAGAACCTTTGAAGTCCTTAGAATGTTTTGATGTAAAATAACGATTTAACTGATATTTGTAGGATACGAAAACCTAGTCAGAAGCGATTTACGTGGCGGCAAAAAATCCTTTAATTCAAAGGCGTTTAGATTTTTGGTTATTTGCCGACTCCTACAGGACGATGTCAGAGTAATAACAATCATACGGCCATACGCTCTGATCATTCTGCAATTTTTCTAGGTCTGAATAGTTTAGAGAAACAAAACCACGAACCTCCTTTTGGAATTTAACAACAGCCTTCAGATGACACAGATTATGTGGACATGATGAACAATAAAATTAAACATTGGTTGAGTGATGCAAAAGTTAGCGACGACCCTCGTGTTGAATAGATTGGTTGAAATATAATATACGCCCGGAAACAATAGCTTTTAGTAACAGAAAGCAAGAGCCCGGAGAGCTAACTTAAACAAATAGAAAATGATCTAGACCGATTAGACCGAAAATGCGCAGTACAACCGTCTCAGAAAATTTTGAGAATTTTGAATCACTTAACTACAATATGAAATGGAAAATGAATATATTACACAAGAGAGTGGAGATAAGGAATTAACCTTGTGTGAAAGCTAACGTGCTAATGAAATGGTCCATGTATGCTTCTGAGCGTTAGCCCTAGTAAGCGGAAAAGAGAAAAAATCTCTGACCCCGAGAGGGATTCGAACCCACGACCTTCAGATTGTACATCCGACGCTCTAACCAGCTGAGCTATCCAGGTCAGACTGGAGCAGGTCGGGGTAAATTAGATGTTATGTTCGCGGTAATGAGTGAATATATGTAGATGTTCAGACAAGCCTGTGGCCGCGTAGCACTAAGTTCAACAGAGTGGAGATAAGGAATTAACCTTGTGTGAAAGCTAACGTGCTAATGAAATGGTCCCATGTATGCTTCTGAGCGTTAGCCCTAGTAAGCGGAGAAAGAGAAAAAATCTCTGACCCCGTTGACTTAGTGCTACGCTGTATGTCGAGTCATTATACAAGATGCTACTGTGGTTCTTTGCATGATCACACCCACTATGCTCGCTGGCTTCCAATTCATGTCAGGGATATGTGCGCCTCGAGGAGAAGCACCACAAGTGGCAGAGGAATTCACGCGGGATTGTTTCCCGTAACCAAAACCCAAAGAAGGTTTTCCTCTCTAGCTATTGACCAGGCTCATGAGCAAACAATGCAATTGTTAAGGCGACGGAGGAGCTGTGGCTTAACAGAAAATGCCACAGCACTGAGAAGCTGGATGTTGTCCGGACCTGAAATGGCACGCTTGTTTATGAGTTTGAGGCAGACATTGCTGAGACAAGTAGGTTATCAAGTCATCACCACGAAGCTACGAAAGCTTGTTAGGTAGCTTCCATAAAGATGTCAATCACTCGCACAGGGATTTGAAGATCTGGGAAACCCTTTTGAAGAAGGGAGTAGTGATTTATCGTTCTAGATAGTAAGGTGGTTGTAGACGAGGGTGTTTGACCCGGATGAAACACATAGAAGAACTTGGCAAAACGCAGTGTGCTGCCTACATCTCTGACGCCTTGTTGAGCGGAAGAAACCTCTAACTGACCCCATCTGGAACAAGCTATGCTTCTTTGATACTCTTGTGCGAAAAAGACCTCCAAAGATAAGCGCAGCTTTCTTCCATGAAGGACGATTGTTCGCTCTTCTCCCGTCTGTTCATCATATGTCAGACAAGAAACGGTGATCTGGACGAATTCTTCAGACACGAAAACCAGGCATGCCCCCCTTCAATTTCAGATAACGGAAATCTACGTCCTTCCTCTTAAGAAGTGAGCTGGATTTGACACGGCTTTTAAAATCAACGTTGTTAGAGTTTTTTACCGCGGGGAACAATGTTAATTATTATTTTATTTATTATCATGTGGCCATGCAATTAATATTTATTTTCTGTCCGCTTACAAGTCTTTATACGCACAGAAATCAGAGTTTTCATGTTGCCTGCCCTTACGCTATACAATCAGACAAATGCAGGCTTGGTTAAAATGCTTTCTAAACACCGGTGGTTTTCGCTACAGGCACAATTCACCCCGAACTTTCATTGACCTTATATCTTTGTGCTCTTTACCGTTCTTTACCTACACTCTAGCTTAGCATTCTAGGACTTGCTATTTGCATCGCTATGCCTTAAATCCCAACAGTTGTAATAGGACTTATAACAGAATTGCCATTTCTTTCGCATTCTGGCGTGTTTGCTTATCTCATGCATATGTTTGTTTCTTTCAAATTGTTTCTGGTACATAGCCCGGTTCAAAACTATGCAGTTTTAGTGCTCTTCATCTTATCTATACTATTATAATCGGGTTGTCCCTCGCAACGTTTCTGATTGGCTAAATCGTCCGCACTCACGCCGCTGGCCCTGAAGCTGTGTCGCCAAAACGAAGTTCACAAACCTGAAGAGAAAGTGGATATATCCACATGGGCGTGTTTTGGTTGGAAAGATTCACCCTGGGCTAAGTTCTAATTCAGCGATTTCTTAAGCGAGGGACAAAGCTGTCATCGCCGCCATTTTGAAATCTCCAACAGAAACTAAAAAAGAACTCAGTTCGCACAGCCAAACACCATAGTCATCTAAACCTAAATGGTTTCTGTCACAGATTACTTGCAGGAATGTGCGGGATATTATTATTCGAAAGCTTTAAGCTGAAAAAATTTTCATTCAAGTTTGAACAAACGTACACCGCCGTCACACCGCCTTGCTTTCTGGAAGCACGCTAAGGCAAAATGCCACAAAGCCATGAATAATATTTTCTAAGTATAAATCCTGACGCTGTATCGCAAAACGAAGGGCACAAACCAGAAGAAAAGGAGGAAATCTCTCCAGTGGGCGTGTTTTTTGTTGGAAAAGATTCACCTTTGGCTAAGTCTAATTCAAGCGATTTTTTTCAGCGAGGGACAAAGCCGCCATAGCGGCCATGTTGAAATCTCCCACATAAACTAAAAAGACACAGTTCCCTTAGCCGATAGCACCATAGACATTCAAACCTAAATGTTTCTATTACAGATTACTTACATTTGTGTGTAGGGATAATTCTAATTCGAGAAAGATTTGAGCTGAGAAAAATTTCATTCAAGTTTGAACAAACTTACACCTGGCACTGACTACAGAGCGCGCGCCAAGTCATGAATGATATCTCTAAATATTCCTATGATAAACTAGAAATTTCTTAGAACAGTTTTACTTACTTTACCTGTTTCTTCTCTCGTGCCTTACTGATAAGCTTATACAAACAATTCCGAAGTCAAATGTTTTTCTGTAATAGGCTTGCGTTTTCAATTTTAGCGGGTTCTTAGACAGATTTGAGAACCGGACTGACTCACCAAGACACACACACGTGCGTCATTTTCTCCACCAAATCAGGGAGACCATGCAAAACACACACAGGGAGGTCATTAGTAATGTAAATCAGCAGTTTATGGAAGGGGAACTTAGGTTGGGTCTTCTAGCGTCACGAAGTGCCGAGCTGTTTTCCTTGTTTTGTTTTATGTACAAGTTTCGCGTTTTCCTACAAGCCACTCCACGCTTTACTCTATGTATTTTCGGACCATCTTTCCTTGTTAGCTCTAATGTCCACTCTATCGCCACTTACAACCACTGCCTAGTGTGTCATGTTCGTCACGTACATCTTATTATCTTACTGTCTTTTCCGTTTATTGCGATTGCTGTATATCAATTAGGTTTTCGGTCCCCTTGCAACATTTTTATTAGTGGGGTGCGCCGCTAATATAATATCGGTCATGGAATTTCAGAAGGGGGGGGGGGGGGGGTGGGGGGGGGGGGTGGGGGGTGGGGGGGTGGGGGGGGGGGGGGGGTGGGGCGGCGGATAGTGAAAACATGGCGAAAATGCTCAAATTTTCTCCAGTACATACAGTAAATGTATGGGAAAATTTCCGAGAAAGGGGGGGGGGGGGCGGCCCCTCCTGGACCCCCCCCCCCCCCCCCCCCCCCCCGGCTACGCCCCTGATATTATTTGTTATAACATGGGGGGAAGCTCTTACTCGTTATAACGAGTTTCATTTATTATCGCAGCCCTCTGTGGCGGACCTCCTGGCTCGATCCAGTCCTTAGAGAGCAGCCCCCAGGAGGATGTTGATGCACAACTTAAGAAACTGTCGAGCTATGGTTTACGGGCTCATACTGATTTTGACAAGTACACGGCCATGAACATGGCTGAGGCGGTGGCTAGACAGCAGCAAGTCTAGCCACGAAAAGCTACGTTTCTAGAGGCAGCTTCACAGACGCTCAGATCACCTCTCTAAGCCGACCTCCCAATTTCAGGCCTACTTCCTGTCGCTCTTTAGCGTAAGGATTACACAAAGGTTCTAGACCTTATGGCTAAAGTCGACAAAGCTAGGCGAGCACAGGACGGTCAGAGAGGCCCCCACCATTGCCACCCCGTCCAGCACCTGTCCAGCCCGCTACCAGCCAGACCAGCGGGCTGCAGCTCCACGGCACGATCTCCGCTTATCTGTAACTACTGTGGTATACCGGGGCACATTACCTCATCGTGCTTCCGCCGTCGCGTCATGCTGCGCAAAGATGGGGTCGCCAAGCCCCCTATTACAGGCGTCCACCTTATGGAAACATTAGTAAATCGGCCCTTCAAAGTCGACAGTGTGCTTAGACAGGGATTGGCCTTTAAATGAATGTCCACGGACCGGAATTAGCGAGCCCTGTCTCACCTATTAAAGCTTATTATGTATTCTGAGAAGATAAATTATATAATTAATAAACGCATGCAATAAAGAATAGTAGTTGCCTTGTAGTCTCTGTTTATTTCGGTAACTGTCATCAATATACGGAATACTAGTTGACCACGCCCCTCGTTAACCACGCCCCTCCTCCTGTCAACATCTTCCCTTGTCATCTTGTGTTTCATACGGATAATCATGCTTTTACCCCGTCCCCTATCCCACCTCGGTCCCTAGTATCCTCACGCTGTATTCACTTTCCCCAAGTCTTCCCACAACTCTTTGCGACGCGCGCGTGAAACCGAGGTCAGGGGGGCAAAATGTAAAAGATGGCGAACTTCTCCGCTTTGAGTCTGTTTCCTTCTTGTTCAAATGGGCAAGAGCGACAGATGTTGCGTCGATAAATGTGGTCACGACAAACGGGAAGGGGCAAAATGTTAATTTTTCACCATCCCATCGGCACCAGAACTCCATATGAATATAAATCGCTGTTGGGGCACAAGAAATACTTCGCTCCGGCAAAATTTATCTTTGGTCTCCGACATCAAAGTCGAAAATTTGCAGCTGCCACTGGCCTTTGGGGCAAAAACCAGGTAAGGATTGACACAAGCAATGTTCTCGTTTCATATCTTGGTATTTATCGGGATATTTTAGTCCTAGATTGTACTTCTTGTTATAGCGGAACTCCTGTGGAGCCCCATTGGCTAATGTGTGAAAAAAAAAATTTTAAAAAAAAATAAAAAAAAAATAAAAATAATAATAATAAAAATAAATAAAAGTAACCCATCGAGCTGTATTCAAGTGGTTGTATTTTCCCGTTGGACAGCCGCTGGTGTACCGTCGGCTTATTTCTGAGTGCGTACACGGTCTGTTGCCATGGTTACGATATTCCTTTTCGCCGCGGCCCGCCTTGTGCAATTCCAGAATTTTCGTCCGCCATCTGCAGTTTCTTGTAGCTTGTATCATTGTTATTGGCCACAAAACTTTGAAAGAACTTTCGGGGATGTCGGAAAAGATACATGAAGCCTTTGGGTTACCTGTCTTTGGTTGCTGGCAGAATGGACTGGGATCAGGGAAGGATGAGTAATCGATAAAGTGGTTTATTCAGCCGGGATCATAACAGAAAGAAATTAAGTTAAGAGGTTTAAAATCAAGCTATGAATCATTTTAGATTGCAAAAACAAGGAAAATAATTTGCAGCTTTGTTACAGCTCAAGCACGGAATAAATTTAATTGGCATAGACACGGAATTCTCACGGAATTTAGCCAGCCTTTGCAGTTGGCTTGTTCAAGAAAAGAAAACATGTCGCTCGAACTGTAGGAGAAAACTCAATATGTGTACATGGAAAGAAAATGTACGACCGCTTCTCAAGGACATCCTTGGAGCTGAATAAGTTTCTAACGACAGAAATGCTTTGGCATCAAGATTCCTTCAAGAAGAAAAGATACGATATTCAGGTAAGTTTTCAAGTAAGTTAGTTCCAAAGTTGAGTGCTTTGCTCATCTCTTTGCTTATAGGGCGGCTGTTCTCCATTGAAAATGCAACACATGAATCTCTAGGATATCAATCATATTTAAACTACTCTATCTATACTTCATATCCCTTGTATTTGCAATACGATAATTGTAAATACACATTGGAATCATGTCTTTAATTTACTATTGGAAATTAGACTTAATTAACTCAATATTTGAAGCTTGGCTTTGTGGATGAGACTACATGTGTTTTGGTGAAAACGTTTTTGCTGAAAAGGGGTGCTTGAAATCATAGACAGAAATCAATAATGATTGACTGTAACATTGTATCATGATAATACAGCTTAAAGTTGGTGGCCAGCATCACAGCCAGCTGAAAGACAAAAGCATTTTCCACTCTTTTAATCCTCTAGTAATGTCATTTTTTGTCAACAGAGATCAGGCTAAGACATTTTATTTCTTAGGCAGTTTGCTAGAAAATGCAAGGGATTTTCTCTGCTCACATGAATAACAAAGTTCCCAGGCACAACAGGCTTTGGCAATAAAAACAATCCCCCCAACCCCTGGACATTTGCTACAAGCTAACTTTGCATTTATGGAGCGTGGGAGAAAAAATGCTCGCATTTCCTAATAAGCTGCCTTCAAATAAAGAAAATGTCTCGGCCTGAACTCTGTTGACAAAAAAAATGTTATTACAACAGTAAATACTTTAAAACAGTGGAAACATGTTTGTCTTTCAGTTGGCCAAGACGCTTTTATTCACTCTACATTTTTTTTATTCCAATTTAGCTTGTAGATCTCATTTCTACAAGCTAATTCTAAAGAAACAAAGTTCTAACCCTACTACAGACAAATAAAAAAAATCATTTGGGTCAGGACTTTTTTCCCCGCAAGCAGATTACCCCTGATGGACATTTGCACATTACCCCAGGGTAAAACCAAAAACCAATCTGACTCCGAAGGGGCAGGGAGGAATGCTTGTGCACATTTTCTTATTTACTTCTACCTGGAATATGCTATTATGCAAAAGATACTATCATCTTTCTTTTTTCTTGCATGGTTCTTACAGGAACGTCAACTCTCCCGGTTTTGCCAGGCATCTCAAGAGTTTTCGCTTCGTTTCCCGGCAAAATTCAAGATGACTGCCATACATTTACTGTATTTCTCCCGGGAATATTTCAGGAAATTTAGCCATTTCAAGACAATCTCCTTTTTTTAAAGTCCCTGCATGGTTTGCCGTCCCTGGTCTTAGAGATTCCATGAAATGAATGATTTTCTGATTTTCTTGCTAGAGGTCTTGAATCTTAGAATTCAGACTTAGGTTAAGATTTGTCACCACACTCTAAATTTCTGTGGAATTTTAAATAATGCTGTTTCAAGGACTTTAAAGTTACTTTAAGGTATCAGTTATGGTATTTGATGATCCAGCCTCCAAGCCAGTAAATTTCTTTTACTGATAGGTTACTTAGCTGTAGGTGTCCCGTTTGACTTTGATTTTTTTTCAGTTCTCAGGTGCTGATGCTAGGGCTGGTTCACAAATGAATTGCAACACAAGGTGCAAGAAGGTAGCCAAGACTTTTTCCAGGGCATCAGCTAACCCATCCTGTAACTCTAGACTCCATTTTCACAGTAAGCACTGTGAAAAAACCCCTGGAATTTAAGAGGTCATATCTAGCCTGCTTGTGGCTTGGTTCATATAAACAAAAACAGACCACCTTTCCAGAAGTATTTTTGTAACAATCTTGTAACAAAAAAAAAAAGAATGCAACTCATCAAATCACAAGGATAGCGTACTCAAACTCTTTCATTTTGTTGTTCGCATAATTATGAAATCCCATGTGCAAAAAAGCAAAATTTCAAAATACTTAATTGTGATTATTTGTACTTATACTTTCAACTAGACCATGAATTTGTACTTATTGTGCGACTACGTCAACCGGGCCATTTTGTAAGAAGTTAGCCAATCAGAAAGCAAGTACAGAACAAAGGATCTCCACTTTCTTGAGATTTCAGACATCGAAATATTCACTTTTCTCTAAAAATTGTGGAAATTATGGGCAGAAATAACTTCAAAACACTTAATTACTCATCGTCAGATGTATTGCAGGTATTAAATTTGCTTAAAATGGTTTGAATCTCTAAATGACAAACTTTTTACGGGATGGCCCGGTTGACGTAGTCGCACAGTAATCAGTATTGTGATTCAAACATGCCTCCTTTTTAGACATTGAACCAAGCTTCCTGTGCTTTTTGTCTGCCTTGTTTCCAGGTTCTTGACCGTGAAAAACACAGTGGAAAATGTGCATACCATCCATTCTCAAGTGTATCTGAATTCTAGTTGAGTTTTAAGTTTTCTAGGCCAATAGAAATATCAAAAAACTTACTGGAATTCCAAATATGGTATGCAGATATTTCCTTATAAGGAAGTTGGAGAAAGATGACACTTTTTCAAGGGAACTATCTTGATATGTTATTCCAAAGCAGGATCTCACTTTATAGTGGGTGAGGGGGCTATGCTCATTTTTCTGTTGGTAGTTTTTCATTTACTTTTACTTTAAGGAAGCATTCATTATTTATGCCAGGGGGTGGGCTGGCAATTATTAAGGGGGCAAATGGTAAATTTGGCACATTCAAGTAGGGGATCACCAGAAGATATGAAAACACTTGTGAGGGGTCATCTACATTTTGTGGCAGCAACGTTATGTTATTTAACATTGGTTACAAGAGGTTACACACCTGTAATTACAACAAACTGTTTATGCACGCATCAGGAAATGTCTTAAAAATACTGGTTGTTGTCTACTTGGTATGTAGATGTCCCAACATTTCTTCCTGATCTAAAGGGGGCTCAGGTAAGTTAAGGCCTGGGCGGAAGCACGATCCAAAATGGCGGACGTAAAACTGTGGGGGGTGGTCCATCTCAAAATCAATGCCTCTGAGGGATCCAAACAATCTACATTTGAATACCTTTGATCATTCTCAATCATTTTCACCAATGTTGGTCTCTATGGCAACAAATGCATGACCTCTGACCTTAAATTTAATTTCTAGGAAAATGGCCTCTGCATTCAATGGGGAAAAGCGAAATCGTTCCCAGAGTGCATTATAGTGTTTGTTATATAGTGTAGATTATTGATACAACGAGGATGGCTGGAATGTTTTTTTAGGATAGCCTTATTTGTGATGATGTAATATGATACCTCTCCTTTTCTTAAAATGTGGATAACTTGGACACCCATCCTCGTTGGAATGGTAATATACGCCCGACACTGGTCATAATAAGACCCATTGGGAACCATTGGTATGACCCCCATCGAATGCAGAGGACTGAAAGAAAATTGTGCTTTGTCACGCTCTTACAAGTCACGCAACCCGTTGACATGGTAGCCAAATACATCAAATGAAACGTCTCACCGGGTGTACCAACCTTAACGAAAAACATTCTACAGAAGATATTTTATCTACCCTAGAGAATTTTTTTCAGTATTTTTCGCATTTTTTTGAAAAACACCCATGCCTTAATATACCTGAGGGGGAGGGGGCTATCATTATCATAAAAAATGCCTGAAGGGGTTTTGAGGTTTTTATTGATACTTTGAGGGGGGTCAAGTTTTTTTTTTTGGGCTGAATGAAAAATCTTGCCAGCCCACCCCCTGGCATAAATAATGAATGCTCCCTACAAGAACAATGCTTAAAACTGGATTTAAACCATTGCTCACTGGAGTTCCAGTAAATCCCCCTACAAGGATATATACTTAGATATATTTTTTTTATTGAACTGTAAGAAATAATAATGATTTACTTGGCAAAAACTCCAATAAATATAAAGAAATACATTAATTTTTGCCTATTTTTGATTGTTTAATTTCACTTATTTGTTCAAAGAGGGGGTTCAAAGGCTTGTCATGATGGAGTGATTTTGCAAAGTAGTTCTTCTTGTTCTGTTTTGGTCGCCCATACAAAATTTTGCTATGTTTTCGGATATTTTCTATTAATTTTAGTAACATTATTCTTGTGATGCATCCAAGGGGGCCATTTGACATAAATTGATTTTGTTTTGATTTCTATGGTATGGAAGAGTTCATATAGTTGGGTAGGATAAAATTGCTCTTCCATTTCAGTTCTTTTTTTTTTCTAACACCTGCTTTGTCTCCCGTTTTCGATCCATAGGTCATGGAAGGGCATTGAAAATCCCAGAGGGGTGAGGGTGGGGAGTCAATTTATTTTCTTTGGAGGGATGAGGGGAGGGGTCTCCTGTCAACAACCTTCTGTGTGGGGGGATATTTTCTGGAAATGTCTGGTTCCAGATTATCCATACCCCCCTATACAAAGGGATTGGAAATTCTGTCAATTTACTTGATCTTTTCCTTACAAATACTGTATTTTTCTTTGGAAATTACATAGAGGGGGTATGGATATTTTTTGGAAACACATGATTATGATTATGATTTTTATACTACAGTACAAATTTTAAGGTTTTTTTTTCTGACTTTTCTGACTAGGATTCTGTTAGGGGTAGTTAGGAAACTCAGTATTATTAAGCAACTCTTTTCAAGCAAAAACAATCTTCAGATGTTTAGGTTTTGCCAGATTTCTAGGATTCTGTAATGGGAAGTTATGTATCTCTGGGGTTAAAATACATGTCCACAATACACAGCTCTTCAAATTCCATTTGTCCAACAAGCACCCCCACCCAATTGATATGGGTGAGTGCTCGACCTTGACTTTTTTGATCACTAGTCCCATCAGGACAAGTAGCACAGAAAAGTTACTTGCCTTAGCCAACTGGCTTATCAATTATAGTCCATTATAGTCTAGTCGCCAGGAGGGGTCCCCATGCACCCCCTGAAATCATTTCTAATTAGTACCATCAGAAGCCAGATAACCTCCTATTAATTGCTCTATTTCACTATGACGTCATGGTTTGTTTACATGGGCAAGATACCTGAAACTTGGTTCAAATAAAAGTTCCATTCGAACATCATGAATGGCATTTTTTCATCATGTTTTGGTCATTTCTAAATCCAGACTCGTACCCGTCGCTAGGTTGTCAAATCAGTCGTCAAATAACTGTTTTGCTGCTCTCTAGTAGAAAAGTCGAGGGACGCAGGGGATTATGGGAAGGATTGGCGCGGCGCGCAATGCATTGTGGGAAGGGCGCCCGGTCCACAATCCATGCGCGCCTTGCGAAATCTTCCCACAATGCATTGCGCGCCGCGCTAATCCTTCCCATAATTCCTGCGTTCCTCGACTTTTCTACTATAGCGACCTTCCATAATTCCCTGCGTTCCTCAACTTTTCTACTATAGCGACGGGTACGAGTCTGCTGCTGTCCCCGCTGGCGACTATGATTCATAGCGCAAAAACAATAGAGTGTTTTGATATGACGTCATAGTGAAATAGGGCAATTATTGTCAGAAATTTGCTATAATATTATTGCATGTATAACAATTAGTCGTTCTGTAAGAGGTATAAACATTGGAGTTCCGCTTTTAGGCAGTGCCTAAATCTATATATTAATTGCAGACATCAAATCACGGCTAGTCGACAGAATGGCGACCCTCCCATCCTTGTTGCCAGCTTCAAGTGTTGGCGAGTCAATTGCTGAAGACTTTAATGGAAGTCTACCCATGACATTGGATGAGTCCAGTGTTGAGGTCATGGTGGAATCAAGTGTTCAAGTCTGTACTGATAGTGTTGTAACAGTAGAGACTTTAGCAATCGATTCCTCGGCGACTTCAGCCATCGACTCATCCTCAGCCATGGATGCGCTTGCAGTAGAGACTTCAACTCTTGATTCCTCAACGCCCTTCACACTAAACTCCTCCACAGTATCAGATGCACCGTCACTGGGGTACTCAAGTGTTGCCTCTTCGTCTGTCTCTTCAAAAACATCTGTTCTGGTCTCTGATCATGACTATCTTTGTTCCAATTATGACGATGCAAGCTATCTATTACTTAGACAGTTAGAGCATGATGAACCGGAATTTTATACCCACTACCAGGAAGTTTTCAACAAATCTAAGTTATACGAACAAGCCCTGTCTAATCACTCAATTCTGACATTGGAATCTATCCAAAATGATGATAACCTGATTCGACTATATACTGGTCTTAAGAGCTATGCGGTTTTTCAAGCTCTCTTCACATATCTAGAGCCAAAGGCAAAACATCTCAAGTACTATGGTGGGAAAAGAAAGGAAGAAAACTTTAAAGATAAAGGATTTCAAAACAAGCCAGGTCCAGAGAGACAAACAAGACTAGTAGAGGAGCTGTTTATGACACTTTACAGACTGCGTATGGGAGTTGACTCTCAAGAATGTGCTTATAGATTTGGACTTTCACCGTCAACTTATGAAAGAATTTTTAATACATGGGTTGTTTTTATTGCCCTGGAACTAGAAGCTCTTTGCAGAATCAAGCCAAATATTAGATTTCAAACTAGTGCACCATGTTTCCAGAAATTCCCAGACCTCGTCATTGTACTGGATTGTACTGAGCTGTTTTCAGAAACACCAAGCTCTCTTAAAGCTCATAAACAACTTTTTTCCAACTACAAACATCACTGTACTGTTAAATTTATGGTTGGGATGAGTCCTTCTGGAGCCATAAATTATGTATCATCAATGTATGGCGGTCTTGCAAGTGATAAATATATAACTAGAGTCAGTGACGATTTGCTGGATTCCCTAAGACGTGGAGATACTGTAATGGGAGACCATGCCTATACCATAAAGGATGACCTGCCTCCTGGTGTTGAAATTATTACTCCCTGCATGAAGCGCACCACTCAAACCCAGTTTACGCATGAGCAAGTCATTACAAGCCAGCAGATCTCCAAGGCAAGAGTCCATATTGAGCGAGCTATTGGAAAGATCAAAGCTTTTGGGTTACTTGAAAGGGAAGTAAAGATAAGATCAATCAAGCATTTTGAATATGTGTTTAAGACATGTGCTTACCTTGTCAATTTCCAGACTCCCTTTATCAAAACCACAGAGGAATAGAGCTTTTCGCATGTTTGCGCTAGCTACTTTTGTATGACTGTGAAAAAGTTATGACATAGATCTCACCATTTTAAGGCAGATTGTTTTAGAACTCTGTGCAGTTTGAACAAAAAGCAGTCAAAAATGTTGTTATGCCTGGTGCACACTAGTAACATAACAACATAATGTATTGGAATTTTTGGCAGGACTACCACTCCTTCAACATCATACCTAGGTAAGCAAAGGTAAAAGGTATTAAACTTTTAACTGACAATATTTTTGGCGAAGCATTACTCGAATATCTAAAATAATCTGTCTTAAAAGTATTTTGCTGTGCCATGTCTAAGCCTTTTGAGCCTTTTTGGTGAGATGTGATTGCCTGAATGTCAACAAGGCCAGGTTTTGTGCCCAGCTGTGGTTGTACCATCAGCCATGTGTTTTCACAGTCATACCAAACTAGCTTTACTGTCATGGCTTGAAATTAAAGAAATACAGCAAAAGCAGCATAAACCCCAAATTGTGCGATTCCAGAAAAAGTCAATACCTCCCCAATGGAAGGGATTTGGAAATTCCAGAGGGGTGGAAGGGGTCAAACACCCTTTTATTTCCCATATCATTACTGTACTTTTCACTGGAATTTCCAGAGAGGATGTGGGGAGGTCTTATCTCAATCCCTTTCAATGGTAGGGGTATGGATAATTTCTAATTTTCACACATTATACCAAAATTCCATGTCTAAAGAATTCAGCAAATCATCTCCTGCTAGGGTGTTTTGGACAATAGGCAAAACCATTTAATGAATGAATAAATTTCTTTATTTACATTGCAATTTTTAATTTTTTTTAATTTAAATGCAATAAGTACAATACCAATACTTGTACATTAAATATTCTATACAATATTTGAATTTTGAATTTAATGAATGAATAAATTTCTTTATTTATATTGCAATTTAATGCAATAAATACAATACCAATATGGTATAACTTGTACATAATATTCTATACAATATTTGAATTTCAGATTCACCTTTTTCAAAATTTATATATTAATATTATACAGTATTTGTATTCATCTCCACAATAAAATTCCATTAAAAATTATATTTATCTTTCAAAATGATGAGATATGGTATTAAAAACTATTTTCCTTTTGGGGGTGGAGGGGTAACTTTTCAATGCCCTTCTGTGGTGGTGGGGAGGGGGGTGGATATTTTCTGTAACTACACGGAAAATCAGAGGACATTTGTTAAATATTTCGCCGATATTTACAGAGCCTGAGGTGACTAATTGGTTTTACTATAATTACTCAAGCGCCTTTTAAGATTTTTGACAAAACAAATTGGGTTTAGGAGTATTTTTTAGTTTCTCATAATAAACTGTGTATGCTATCCCCAATGCTTTCAATCTATTAGCATATATCATATTAGCATATATTAGCAAAATATTCAGAACGTCTTGACCAATCAGCGTGCAGAATCGCCTGAGTAATTATACTAAGTCTTCAATTCTCTTCACTCAAGCAGTGTTCTTGGTGCCAGTTTTGATGGCATTTGCAGTTGTGACTGATGTGATGACAGCCTTTAAATTCTTTTATATTTATCTTTAAAAAATGAGACATCCTATTAAAAATATTGCAAATACAATAGCGTGACTTGTAGTATTTAACAGACCAAGCAAAATGGGACCATGAATTTCACATTTTTAAAACAGATACATTTAACCTAACATTTTACAAATAGAAAGGCCCTATTTTGTTAAAACTAATGGTTATGAAAATATTATGCACAACTCTGCCTTTAAAGAATTGGTGGCAGAAGGCTTGACGTAAACGTGTCATCTGGTTATTTATTCAGGTAAAGGCATGCTTCTAGTTGATGTTCACTCTGATCACAACAAATTTGTCAAAATTTTAGAGAAAACTAAGGTTAGGTAAAATGAAGGCTTGGAAATATTGCTTAGTTTTCTCTAAAATTTCGACAAATTTGTTGTAATCAGGGTGAACATCAACGAGAAGCATACCTTTATCTGAATAAATAACCAGATGACACTTGTCAACAGCTGACACTCCCATAGTTGTGATAAGTTGATAGTAATACCTGTGGGACTTCTTGACTGTTGTAGTGCTTGATCCTGTTGTACTCAAAAATTCTATATTGTTAACATTAGCATTGGGATCTTTGTCTCGAAGAGTAAAGGGACATTTAATTTCTAACAGTCTGTCATCACAACAGTCACAACTGCAAATGCCATCAACACTGGCACCAAGAACACCACTTGAATGATACAAAAATCCCTTTTCGGAGCACACAAAGTTCTTGTGAGTCTTTGACATCATTTGGACATAGCATTTCCTTGCAGCATCTTCTTGCATAAGTCCATAACTTGTGCTTTCATTTCCGTTAAAATGGTCTTGTCCAGTAATGCGTACAAGAACTGACCCTCCATCTGAACATCTGCCTTGTGTAAATGAATCTACTTTTGTACACACTGCTTGGATGTTGCTTGCTGTGCACACATTTCTGCGGTATGCATACCAGTTGGCATTGCTAGACTGCCCTCTTGTGATAACTTCAACATTTTCAATGAAGTCTTGAGACACCCCGAGGTGGTTTGTTATAGCTTCCTTGTCAAAATCAGGGTTCTCAGCTTGTATCTGTTTTACTCTTTCAATCATTGTGGGGGGATTTATTTGAATGGCATTAACAGTTGCAGGAACATGGACAAAATCTTCTAGTATGTGAACAATAGGTGCATCAGAATGATGTGCTTTGTACAAGTTATCATGCAATAGGCATGCCGATTGAATGTCAATGTTAGTATCATCTTTGGCTCTTGGGTCTTCTACACTTTGCACTTCTACAAGATTAGATCGACCGGGGTATAATTTGGAAAAGCAAATATCTCTTACCATCAGAGGCCCATCCTTGGGACCCTTAGGTTTTATCCACTTACAAAGTTTCTCGGTAACGGAAGTGTCATCTGGTAATGATGTCAAGCCTTCTGCCACAAACTCTTCGATGGCAAAGAGTAGTCCTGCAACGTGTGTACAAGCCTGACCTAGACCAGCCACACAGTGACAATGGCCATACAAAATGGAGTTATCTTCTTTAGATAATGCAACAAAAGTTGTGTATTCTGTTCCTTGTTGTTGGAAGCTCGCCAAACTTCGACAACGCACTAAAGCAATATTTGTCTGAAAGTCATGATACTGGAGGCTGTGAATGTGATCCTCTTTCCACAGACGATAACTCCTTAACGTCTTGTATCGAAGCAATGTTTCCTTCCCAAACCTCTCGAAACTAGGTCCTTGTTTATCCGTTGCCGAGTCAACCAAATACCTTTCCACATCGCTTAGCGTTACTTCTGGCATTTTTCTAATGTCCTTTACCCAGCCAGTGTCTGTTGCTGCAATACTACGTGCATCCTTTATCCAGCGTACATTTTCCTTGTCTTCGTTGCCGGAACCAGCTGTACTCAAACCCAATTTTTCACATACGGCAGTTACTCTCGTCGCCTTCTTTCCTTTTCTCGGAACCCCTAATTGCTTGCAGACGTTGGTGAATTCTTCAGTTTTTAACTTTTTTACCTCTTGAACAGAGTTCACTTCAACTAAAGCACGGCGGTTGGGTTTGCCGGCGTCTGACTTTCCAGACGCCATTTTGTGTATTTACATTTTGCCCCCTGACCTCGGTTTCACGCGCGCGTCGCAAAGAGTTGTGGGAAGACTTGGGGAAAGTGAATACAGAGTTCACGCAACGGCAGTGTCGCGGGCTCCCTGTGTCCCTACATCGCCTCCTGTTCTTTTTAAAAACTTGCTCGCGCGAAGTTGACACTGGGTTTCACTCAAGCTTTAAGTTGATTTCAATTTAAATTACCCTTATTTCATATACATCGGCTATCATATGAATAATAATTGCCCTCTCACCCAACCCAACCCTCCCCCCTCCCCCTTCGGGTGACAGTTTTGGAATGGAGTCTAATTCCGCCTCGGGACACCGAGTTCAAAGCTGTCATCTCCTGTAAAGCCAATGCGCACCCCTTTCTCTTGCCTTGCCTTACCCATCTATTTTGTCTTTGACATTTTAGCCTCCTCAAAAGCGCCCCCGCACATCTCCTGCTTTCCCAGATTGGGAACACACGGTGGCCTTTGACCCAATATGTGCCACTCCTCAACGATCAAGTTGGGTGCGTTATGATGGTACGCCATTGGCTCAGGGGATGACAGCTGAGAACTCCCACATATCCCCGCAGTTTGTGCAGCAAGTCCTCGAAGGAACTAAAACAGCCGATGTGTCTTTGCTAGCCTTCCGAGACCCGGATACCTTCAGCGCCGGGAATCTCCATAACCACATCCCAGCCTGGGAGCAAATTGCAACTGTTGCCCCGTACAGTGAGACCGCCGTTATTTTAGACTGGATAAAAAACTGTATTGACGTTGAAGATTTCTTCCGCCCTTTTAAAGGGAAATTTAAAGGCAGAAAGTATGATTCGGCGCGGCCACCTAAAATGGTGTTCTCGAATTCTGTAACCTGTAAACCTTTTGTTAAGTTTATTGCTAAAACTATCTGTGAAAGATTAGCTACCGGTGCCATTTCAATTTGGGGAAAAGTACAAGAGGTCGACCCTCCCCACTTAGTAATGCCTCTTACAGTTGAGCCGTCCAAACCTCGCTTATGTAACGACGATAGGTTCCTTAACTTATGGATCCAGGATAAACCTTTTACTCTAGACTCCCTGTCATCGCTACCCCGCTATGTTACTCGCAATTCCTACCAAACGGTATGCGATGATAAATCTGGGTACGACAACGTTTTTCTTACTCAGAACAGCCGCACAAACTTTGGTTTCCAGTGGGCTGGATGGTATTTCGTGAGCAACACTATCCCTTTTGGCTGGAAATCCTCCGCCTATATATATCACTCGATTGGTCTTTTGGCTTCTCACTACTTCAGATCTCAATCTATTCCTTGCTCTCTCTACATAGACGACAGGCATACCGGAGAACGTTACCGTTACGTTATAGAATGTTCGAGGCCATGTGATAGCTTGCATGCCAACTTCCCATTTCCCTTATAAAGTGATCAGCTCGGAAAGTTTTACGCTGAATTTGCTAGTGGTATTCTCTGCCAATCCATCGGTGCTTGTATTGCTTGGTAAGTACATATAGAATGGGTGTTGCTTCGCCATGTTGTTGAATGAAATGGTAACTTGAAGTCTAAAGGTTCAGCTTTTATTTTTGCTTCTGAATCGAGGACGCTGGGATCCACTGGTCGAACGATTTGTCCCAACCTAGCCATCGAACCAGAACTTCTGCTGATTTCCCCTTTCCTCGCCGTTTCAATATTTTTTCTATGCGATAGATATCATCTGTTTTATTCACTCGAACGAGCTCCGTTTTATAAAAATTGCCATCAATGAGTGAATTATTAGCGTCACGCAGTTTATAAACAACAGGATTTCTCGGAATTTTTTTGTCTATTGTAAAAAATTCATCTGAAAACGTTTGCTCGTATCCTTTTGTAAACTGAGGTTTTAAAAGGGAAATCCTAACATGGTCTCCAATTTGAAATGTAAAGTTGGGCCTCTTGTGAGTGCGAAGGGATTTATCGTAAAGGTTGTGCCACGCTTTATCCTGGTTACTCACAGACACATCCTTCGGTTTCATTTTAATACTCGAATGGACTTTACTATTGTAAGCTTTCATGAGTTTTGGAAGAACATCTATATACTTTAGAGTTCTTTTGTACGTAAAGTATCGATACATTTTCGTCTTGATAGTTCTTATAAGACGTTCAACAATTGCAGCTTTCGTCTCGTTTTTTGTTGTAGAAAATGTTATCCCCTCTTTCTTTAACATGTCTTTAAACGCTTTACCAATGAATTCAGAACCTTTGTCGCTTCTGATTATCTCTGGTTTTCTCCCAGACTTCAATATTTTCTTGAAGGCATCCACTGCGGTGGGGGCTTTCTTGTTTTTCATGGGGATACAAAACGCAAACTTGGATAGAGTGTCTATCGCGAATAGCAGGTATTTGTACGAATTATTGTACTTTGCCAGTTTGGATAAATCAGCCAGGTCTATTTCCCATTGTTCATCTATATGCGATACCCAGATACGATTCCTTCTAAATTTTTTCCTTATAGGTTTGTGTAACGTATATGCATCCTGCGTGGAAAGAAAGTTCTGAATTTGTTTTCTACTGAGCTTTTTCTTCCCATCGTCTCTGGCAGCACGGAACAAGCTGTCTACACCTGAAAAGGCTGCCCGATTTTCTATGTTTGTGTAAATTTTCGTCAGGTACCGGTTCAGTTCCCTGGTTTTACCATCTGCGACAGACTGTACAGTTACTGTTGTTTCCGAGTTGCAACAGGCTAACACGCAACGTATCTGTCTAAACATGCGCCCCAGTTTGAAGCTTGGCACAGAAGGAGCACATCCCATCTTAACACGACAGGAGTCGTAAGGATACTGAGAGGTTGGACTTTAATTCAAATATTTAAAAATAATTATTAGAGGAAGTCGAGTTCTCAATCTTTTTTATTTGTTTTTTTGTATCCTACAGCCCGTGATGCAAAAATTATAATATTGCCTAACAACCATATGCCACATAGCAACATAGACGAGCGAGTTAAATCTTGTGTCCACAAGTTCACACGACAAGTATTTGCACACATAACACACGATTTCGAGGGATTTCATCATGAATTAAACTGATCACTAGATGAAGAGACACAGAGACAGCGACTATAAAAAAAACATATACCGTGTGCTCTAAGGTAAGTTCAATTGTCCTTACATTGTACCGTATCCCCAATGTCGCGACAAAAGCATGATTTTCAGACATCCATTCGAACGACACCATATTGTATACGTAATTTTACTTAGTCACCGGATCGAAACCATGGGATCTTTTCTAAGTTTCTTCTTCTTCTTGTTACTCGGATTACTGGGTTCCATGAATACCCAAAGATGTCTGCATGATATTTGCGTGTGCAAACTTTACGTTGGTTTGCTCGATTGTAGTCGTGGTGCTGAGTCACAACACGAGGGAATCGATAAGCTCCCAGATTTTGGGCTACTACAAGACCGAGAGAAATATCGCTCTTTAACACTTAAGGGGAACATACATTTGGACGATATCAACTTCATATCGCTCTTTAAACAACTGCCTCGAGTACAGCAGGTCAACCTAGCCGGAACTAACATCTCATGCAAAAACATTTGTGCTGCCCAAGCTAACAACGTAACCATTTTATCGAAGTGTACGGACTGTTCTGCAATAATGTTAATCTGGAGGGAAAAAACTATCACCTCTACAGTAAAACCTGTTCACGGGATCACGGTAGTGTATTCTACGGTACACGGGAATCACAGTAAACCAGAAAATGTAACAAAGACAAAAGAAAGTCGAAACTCATCTCAGAAATTGCTTGTGCACTTATGGATCCTATTAGTCATACCCGCAATGTTTGTGATCATTGCAGTCGTCACTCTGACTAAAAAACGTATCAGATCACGAAGATCTCGCGTTATGTATCCTCCACAACCATCGTTTTCATTAACTGAAGAATTACTCGATGACAATGAATTGATGCTCATGAGTTCTGAAACGATTGAGCTCACAGGAATATGACTTCATTTTCAATCGAACAAGACTTGCGAGTACATAATCGTAACACATGCAAGCATTCATGAAAATAAAACTTTACACATTTTACGTTAATTATTTAGACTACAATAGTTGAGTTAATGCATTACTGTAAACGTCCCATACATTGGATATGATTTTGCATTTTTATGTTACAAAAGAAACTTTAATGTTATCTACTTCACAGTAATAACATTTATGTACACAATTAAATACATGTTGAGTTCGTGAAACACTCTTTAGTGTATACGCTTTTTTCATTTTGATCTAGGTTCGTAACTAGTCTTCTCATGCTGCCAACATTCAGTAGTCTACTGTTTTTGGAATTTAGTCTAAACCCCTTGATCTTTGCACAGCATTCGTTGGTGTTGGTCACATATCCATATGACTTTGGCCCAGTGCACACAAATTCCTTGATGTAGGTGTTTTCACCATGTGTTTTTGAAAGTTCATCTGTTAGCCCTCCAAGGTAGTCTGACAGTTGTGGGTGGCAGCTATCACTTTCTCTACTTATGTAAATCAGACTGTCGGTGTCAATATAGACTAAGCGTGCCTTGTTTACCCCCCCCTGACTAACTTCCTCCTGACTAGGACATAAGGGAACAATGTGCTTTAAAAGTTCTAGCCTAAACAAACAGATTAACCGAATTACTTTGTTTTTCAAACTCCTTCTTGTTAGAGTAAACTACCTCAGCTACATTTTGGTTTAAAAGAAATAAGTCATGTATAACATCTTCTGACGAGTTGATCAGCTCAAAAAATCGCTTTGGCTCAAACACAAACTCAGATTCAGGTCTATTTGTGCGCATAGCAAATCGCCCCAGAGTGAATTAAGACATAATTTAGAAATGGTCCTCAACCCTGGATTCGGCTTGATGAATTCCTGTCTGAGGAGAACCCCTTCATGTCTATGGTATTCATCGATGTATGCCTGTTTTTGTTCATCTGTGTTAACCCATGTAGGATAGCCTGAACTTTCTTGTTTTGTTCTTAAAAAAGTGTTAACATACTCTTTGAAAAGTTGATCAGATGATTCTTCAAAATTCCATATTTCTTTTGTTTGAATGAGAATATACCCACGATCCAAGGCGAAAAAAAGCTCAGGTGTAGCCCAGGTTCCCCAGAAAGCACTTTCACTAACTGTATGTGTACATCGCTCCTTTTTCTCCTCGGCACACTTAACACAAAGGGGAAACATCAACTTATCATTGACACGGACCGGAAGTATGCCCAAATACAGATGTTTTGGAGCAAGTACTTGACATTTTACGATTCCGTGATAAGTTCTGATATCCCTGAAGTCGCTAGTTATCAAAACAGGGTGCAAAATTGGAACAAGTTTGTTCTTAATAACAAATGGGTATAATGAATTCATATCGGAATAGAAGCCTTTCTCACCCTCGCTAAATTTGTGATAGAGACGAAAGCCATTACATCTTCCACCAAAGAAACTATCTCTTGGGTCTAGAGGGGTCACGTGTTGAAAAGATGTCTCAAATTGCTTGTATTCGTCCGTTTTACATAGTTGGTCAAACTCGCATTCCCAAATGAAAAACACTTGTAGCCTAGCTCTTCCAAACGTTTAAGTCGTTCAGTTGTTTCTCTGTATATTTGTCTGTTCAACTTACTAGTCTTGTGGACGTTTGGGGCGTCTAAAGGGAAGCACTTAGGGCATGAATGATGGGAGCACCCCAAAAACTCGAAGCAGATGTCATTATTTTCTTCAAAGTAGGAACTCTCTTTCAAAAATCCGTCTGGATAGTATTTTCTTCCCGTGGTTGGGTAATAATAATAATAATAATATTTCTTATATAGCGCACATACATTTCTGTTCTGCGCGCTTTACAATGGTAGTTGGGTCAGTAATCACATGTTCACCATCGTTTTCAGCATGTTGGATTCTACTGCTGATTTTAATGCTGAGAAACTCTAACCATTTGATTGATTTTGCTGAATACAGCTGTTTCTTATTCCTGTATAGATTCGGGGGTATGATAGCAATAGTACGTTCTTTGAGAAAGTTTTTCTTGTAACAAGCCATACAGGCTGCAGCCACCGTCACATATTGAAAGCAATCAATACTGGTCTCATCAAGAAAAATCGAGCGAAATCTCAAGGATGCTAATCTTAGTATTCTCGTGTCCTGAATACAATTGCTACGCAGAGATTCTTTGGCAGTTTACGAAGTGGTAACTGTCTCTTCTTTTAGTTTCAATCACATCATTACATTGTGTGCAGCGAAAACTTTTTTCACACCGAGACAGATACGTTTGGCCTTTTTTTGTAGGCCTACTATGGGGCCTTAACTCGCCTTCCCCCGCCCTCACCCGCCCTGCCCCGCCCTGCCCCGCCTTTCCTCTCGGCTTAAAAATGACCCAATTTTTCCTTATCTTGCCTCTCCTCGCCAATCCCCGCCTTTCCACGCAAATCCCCGCCTTCCCACTCAGCTATACTTATGAGAAGAGTACTAAACAGATGATTCAAATCCAAAAGACATGTTTTTTCATATGTTGCTTACCCAGTAGGTATTGCTATGTAATCAATATGGTTAATGCATTGTGTTTTAGAGTTTTTGGCCAAACTGTTCAAAATTCACTGGAAACACTACATATTTGGGCCCAATTTCTCATCTCAGGCATTGTAATGTGTTAAAAATGAAAATAAGCATGTGATCTACAGCTGACTCTCTTGCAAAATGTAAGCTAGACACCAAAAACTTCTGTCTTTTCACTTTCAGAAAAGAAAGTAGCACTGATATTGATATTGTCAAAAGAGATTTCTTTAAGTTGAATATTCAGGTTATTAATTTCATTATTGCATTTTCAAGTACTGATTTCAATATAAAAATGCAGACACGGATGAATAGGAATTCAATAATGCAATAATCAATTGGATATTCAATGATCAGGTAGGCTTTATGTGTTGGCTGTACAATTATTGACAACTAAAGCAATTGCTAAGAACATAATCAATGTATTTAAATTCCACGGTATTTTTACAAAAACAATGGATAAAATATCCAACAGTAACTTTTAAAATCTTCACAATATAGCACCAGTATTAAATATGCGCTGATCGGTCGAAAAGACCATTAAGCTTGTGTTACAAGAAGTGTTTTGATCTATCTTTTATCAAAAACACCTCGACCAGTCAGAAGGTGAAACTACTGAAATTTGATCAAGTTTTGGTCAGGCCCAGTAGCTCCCAGCTCAGGGGATCTTTTGCCACGTCGAATTTAATTCAACGAGTCAATTTTTTTCACTTTATTAAGAAAATTGCTGGCATTTAGACAAGTAAGTTAAGTAGCAACTGACCAGTTGTCTTGTGTGCACTTCTTCGAAGTTTCCTACAAGTCATGCAAACTCGAAAAGAAATTCATGCATTTCAATTCGACGCGGTAAAAGATCGATGTCTGAAATGGGCCTCAAATCGCACTTACTACTTCGCCTGTCCAGTGTTCCATTCTGTGTGGTACTTCAATAATAATCTGAGTCCATCTGAGCTTACCACTACAATAATATTCACATTCCATTTCGCCGCGAATGAAGTGAGAAACCGCTGACTAACAGGCTCGCATACCCACTAGTCCCGGGCCCCTCGGCCGAGGGCAACTCGCCTAAAACAATCACAAGGAATCGCAAGTTGTTTTACTATTTGGTTTTTGTGGCTTTTTGTTGCCTAATGTTGATGTTTTCTGTAATATTGTGCATTCACGACGCATGAAGAGGTGAGAAAATGTTCTTTTACCACATTTTGTCTTAAATAGTGTAGTTCAATCGCGGCTATGAATGAAATAAATCAATGCTTTTACAAAGAATGTATCACAAAAGTGGGCAGCTTCGCTACAGTACAAGTACTTTAGTACATGTGAATGCGGGGTGTTCTTTGGCATTGGCATTTTCATGCAGACGGCAGATACCATTTGAAAATTGAGAAACGAAACCTGTGGTCAATTTTGCTACCCACAGCAACATGCATATACTTTTGGTTTTTTTAAACAAACCCTGTAAACGGTGCCTGTAAACAACTAGTAAGCTTATAAACTGAAAATTTAATAAATAGCACATCCTACATTTAAATTCAGGATGCCCCATTTTGTCTCTACAAACAATGCAAAAGCCTAGATCAGTTAGCTTATTTGACATTCCAAACATGCTTCTTTTTTGGACAGAAACTACCATCAATGTCAGTGGAACTTCGAAATTTAAAGAGAATGTGTCAGAGATGAGGACATTACTGCAACTAGGAAATGATGTCAACCTAAAATTGAAAGAAATCGAATTACTTCTTGGTGGAAAGGTGAAAAAGCACTTGGAGTTTTCTTCACTGGTTTTAACACAAACAAAGGATAACATTGTGGTTGTTAAAAACATGGGATCTCTTGAAACTCTCAAGATAAGTCTGATACGCTTTAAGGAAAAGGAGATTTGTCATTCCTTTACCCGAATTGACTGTGTGATTAGAATATGCACAGCATAGTATACTATAGATATAATTGTTTCTTTTAGATAAGCAAGAGGACATTCTTCTAGTTACTGTACAGTAGTTCAACAAATGCCTGATATTGTCTATGTTTGCTTGTTATTCTGTAAGCTTTGTTTCTTGTATGGAAATGTTCAACAGGCAATTTCAGAAAATATGTACCTCTACTCCCTTCAGAGTCTACTCCCTTCAGAGAGAAGTGTAGGAAGGGGTCTTACAATACATCTGTAATGTCTAGAAGAATTAGAAGAATGTTTGTATCATGATTTCTGTTTATTGCTTTGTGGACCACAGAGGGAACATGTTTTCTGAAATTGCATTTTTGGAAACCCCACAAACATTTTAAACCAAATATGAAGCATTTTTATATTTTTTTTCCTGCTCCCCTGCCTTCCCCCGCCTTTCCCTGCCTATTAGCACCTTTGACCTTTTCCCCTTCCCCCGCCTTTCCCCGCTTTCCCTCGCCTTTCCTCAAATTATCTCGCGGCGAGCTAAGGCCCCATAGTAGGCCTTTTTGTGATGTTTTTCTTGTGCGCATCAAAACAAGCCTGTGAGTTGCAAAATTTGTGACATGTATCGCATTCTATAACCGCAGCACCTACAGGTTTCTTACAGGATTTTGTATAACAGACTTTGCAAGCGTTATTACAGGGATGATTGAAATAGTTATTGTAGAACAGCTTACATTTTTTGAGTGAAACAATTTACCAATGAGACTATGAAGCTTGTCAGGCTTTACGACGTTAAAATGGCCATCGCTGTAATAGAGGATAACCTTTTTATCCCTTTCAGGCCCCGAATACACTATGCTGTTATTAAGACCAAAATCGATTACTAAAATTTGGTACTCAGGCAACACATTCTGAAAGGAGTTGATGTCCTCCAAAGAACAAGGGCCAAGGGGTACTTTTGCTTTCCTATGCAAGGCTACAGCAAGCCGTTTTTGAATCGGTTTACCAATGCAAATGTGTTTTAGTTTTGCACTTTTGACGTAAAGCTCCATGCCTGTGACAATAGCTCGCGCTGCGCAACGTGGGTCATCGTTGCATATCGTTATGATAGTTTTTTTCATTTTACAGTGTTTTCCGTAATTTAGAACCTTGATCCCCTTCCTTCTCCCTGCACCGACGCGACTGGGCATTTTTAATGCAACAACATCAACCGTGAAGCTTTGGTCCAGAGGTATACTTTCATCGGATTGCAAGACTTTTTCAATTTCGGTCAAAATTAACGCTGGGGTCTGCACTTTAACGGAAACTAACTTTGTGCTTAACGGTTTGTGGAACATTTTTGAGCTGATCATAACTCTCATTTTATCTTTCTCGTTATCGAGGCTACATTTTTGCTTGACTTCGTTTATAATACGAGCTATTATATTTTCCACGGCTTCAGTGCTATCGATCAACAAATCGCTGCTTTGTGTTTGGTCATTTAGACTCACCTTAGCAGAGTATGCACAATTGTAAGCGCCATACTTCTTTACATCTCGTTCAGATATTTTCTTTAAACTATAATTTAAACTGTTTGATTGTTCAGTAAAGATACCACCCCATCACTGCCACGTTGGTTAAGATGGATCTCTTGGCTAGACTCGTTCGAGCTTGAATGCCGATCACGGTCGTGCTGATTTTGGTCAATTCCCGTATTCAACTGTGAAGTTTCTTGTACTTCCCCACGTGGCTCTTCATTTCGACTTTCATCGTCAAGGGAAAGCTTTATAGTTTCTTTTAGAGTATTCGTAGCCAACGTCTGCAACCTGACGATTTTGTTCCAATTAGGTTTTCTTTTTTTCAATTCTTTACCCGATCGTTTCAGGTACTTAAATGCGATCTTTCTTTGCTTCAAAATTTTCTTTTTCTTTTGTTTTAGTCGAGACGTAGAAGGGGGTGATGGCGCACCCTTCATTGCGTCGCAATTATGAAATGGGGTCATCAGTGTTTGGGTGTGTTGTAATAAGATGCTACCAAAAATAGAACTGGTAGGGATACATGATAGACGTTTGGATATATTAAAGTTTTAATGAAAACGTGGGCGGTAAAGGTACATCACTCTCTATGGCTTTGTTTGTCGACTTTCCAAAGAGCATTCGATCAACGAAAGAATCGTTTGTTATTTATGTTTTAAAGAAGAACAGAAAAAGCGTAACTTTACGCCTATTGCACCCCAGAATAGAACAATCTTGATCGAATTTATTATTATTGTAGGGGATACTGAGAGGAGCGGGAGACTTTTTTACGAGTCATGACGCGGCTCGAACGCATACACACACACACACACACACACACACACATACACGCAAGACACAATTATCAGCACTCATTTTTAAATAAAACAGGTTTATTGACTATGCTACCTATTAAATACATCCCAAGGTCTCATCTAGGTTTCATCTACGTTTATGGAACAAAAATGTCCTTGTTTATAAGATCCTTAGTCCACAATCCACAACCCAGTAATATAATTTTCTGTTTCTTTTAAACCATACAAATGATTGTCTAAGTCGTTTGTTTTTTGTTTCTTTCACTGTATCACTGAGGCTTTTTTCTTCATGAAGGGAAAAGGTTTCAGAAAGTCTAGGACATCAATCTCCTCACTTTCTCTCTTTTTGCCTTTTCTTTTTGCAGGTTTGGCGGGTGGTGCAGCTGAAGTACCAGGTTTACTGTTGATATGCATGTGTGGTGGGAATGCTAACGCCCCTTGTTGTGATGGTGGTTGTGGTATAACTTTTAACGTCTCCTGTCCGTCTTGTCCATCTTCTCCGGTCCAGGTGGACTTGTCTTCCTTTCTTCCTTGTTCCCAGTAACCTCGTGTTTTTTTACTTGGGTACTGGTTCGCCCACTGGAAGAACTGACACTTGGAGTCCCTTTGCCCACAGCTGAAGAACATCCTTCCTGGGTTTTTCTCACTATTCGAGAGCCAGAGTGAGGCTGGTTCTTGGTGCTGACAAAGAGCCCCTTTCTTTGTTTTGTACATCTGATGCACCTTCCCGGTGAATGCGTCACTATACTGTGGAAACTTTGAGGTTGGGGTGAAATATCCACAGCTTCGTCTTGTACAAATGACAAATTCGTCGTTGTTAGAGCTGCGATAAATAGACAACGTGTCTCGGTCTGCACAAAAGCACGGGTAGTTCGTGAGAGACACCATGGTTGTGAAGCGGTTGTACACTGTTAACGAAAACAACGGCAGTGCGCTTGGGTTTGGCCGGCCTTGGGTTTATACCCCCCACCACACGTAAGATGGCAACCTCTTTCAATATACAGCTGAGGGTTTTATAAAATTGGGTTGACATAGAGTTAGTTTCATAGTAGTACTCCAGGGTGGAGAACTTTGACATTATATTTCTCCGTTTTTCATTTGTTGTTCATGGCATACATTTAGTTTCCAAAATAGAATCGCTTGCTTGATTTTGGTCTATTTTGGAAACTAAATGTATGCCATGAACAACAAAAATACATTTACTGAAACACTTAGAATCGCTTGCTTGATTTTGGTCTAAGTGTTTCAGTAAATGTATTTTTGGCCACTTTGCCAAAATTACCCAGAATCCTGGTAAAATGTCTCATATTTATTTCTCTGGTGTATCTATCAATAATATTATCTTCTGAAATTATTCCACTTACTATTCTGTCGGATAATGCAGTTTTTTCCACCGAGGAATAAATATTGTCCTGAATAAATAATGAAAGTTATTGTGTCACCCCTGCCCAGAAGGGCATTGAAAAGTGACCCCCACCTCTATGGAATTTCTAAAAAAAATACAGTATTTGTATGGAAAAGAGCAGGGAGCATGCTAATTCTTACTGTAAGCTGTGGGAGATGTGGCAAGCAATAAAATAAATCAAGCCAATCAAGCAATCAAATTTATTTTAAAATTTTAAAATTTAGTCATTACTAAATTTGAAATTGCAAACTTTTTTTAGGGTTGATAAGATTACCTGATATTTTAGGGGGATATTTTTCGGATATGTTGCAGGTATACAGCTGAGGCACCAAATGAGGCAAGATATGGGGATTAGGGGATATTTTGGTCCCCAGACTTGCCTCTAAACAATCTATACAATCCCTCTGTGTTGAAATCAAACAATTCACTTGTGACCAACTCAACTCTGGGCTGAGAGATATGGTATTTGTGTAGGGACAGCATAAAACTGTCTATCTCAGGGGTCATATGAGTCAAGAAATAGGAGAGGGAAATTCTTGTTAGGGCTGCTGTAAGGCCTAACAGTCCCAAACAGGGCTGCTGTTAGGGACAAACAGCAGGGAGGAAGCATTCCTTACTCCCACGTCTAAAAGGCAGGGCACATAATGATCAACACCTACAGCCCTTACAGCCCTAACAGCCCTTACAGTCCTTACAGCCCTCACAGCCCTTACAGCCCTAACTGCCCTCACAGCCCTTACAGTCCTTACAGCCCTAACTGCCCTTACAGCCCTTATTATAAGAGCGAGGGCATTTTTTCTTAATTGAGGGCAAAATTACTTTGCACACGTCTGAATACGAGCAGTCAACACGAGCGCTGAATTTTGCCCTTTTATATCATAAACAAGTAATCACATGGGTTCCTCGTAAAATTAGGGATTAATTTCACTTGTGTTTTCAATTTTTTCAAATTGCCCTCGCCGCAAACGGCTCGGGCAATTTTGGAAAACAATTGAAAACACTCGTGAAATTAATCCCTAATTTTACTCGGCCCCATGCGATTACCTACACAGGAAAAAAAAGCTGAAAAACATTGTTTTTTTTTTAAACCAAGAATGTTTTTTATTAAATTCCCATTAATGAAATATATACATTGATGGCAAAAGGGACCCTTTTATCAAAAAACATTCTTCAATCATTTGTCATTAATGGTTATTTGAAATACATTGTTGTACTTTAGGGAAAAACCATGCATGGATATATATAAAATCATCAATGGAATTTCCTTCCTAAGTAACATGGTAGGTTTTTAAGTAAAACATTGATGGTTTTGTAGGTTTAACATGCATGGTTTGCTGATTCCCATTAATGTTATGAACAAATACAAAAACAATCAAAAAAACAATGTTGTACTTTAGGGAAAAAACATGCATGGATATACATAAAACCATCAATGGAATTCCCATGGTAGGTTTTTATGCAAAACATTGGTGGTTTTGTAGGTTTAACATGCATGGTTTGCTGATTCCCATGAATGTTTATGATCAAATATAAAAACCATTGAAAAAACATTGTTGTAAAACCATGCATCAATTGAATTCCCTTCTAGTAATCATGGTATGTTTTTATGCAAAACATGGGTTTGTTAGGTTTAACATGCATGTTTTGTTAATTCACCATTAATGTTTATGATCAATTATAAAAATCAATGATCAGTCCGGGAGGTTGCTAAATCTGCCTATACGACGCCATATTGGATGACGTCATACTCCATTGTTCTATGTAAAATGGCGGAAAATATTCAAGGGCAGAAACTTGCAAGGCCATTGGCTGCTTTCATCCGGGACTTTCAAAACACTAGAGTCACACAACGATAGAACATCACTTCAGCTACAAGTCGAACACGTTTCGAGCGTTGGATGCCTTTTATTTGCGAAAAAACTTCATTTTACGCGACTCCTATGGGACGATGATGGTATCGAATAGCCGTGGCACGAGGTAAGTGTGTTGATATTTTGCTTTTTTCAGTTCTTTAACATTTTTTCTTGTGCTAAAGGTAATTTTTTTCGTGTACTAGAAGGTGTGACTTGTGTTTCTGTGCTGTTGCTTTCCTGGCAACCTCTCAACATTTTTGGCAATTTTCACTTCAAAATGAGCATATAACAACACCGATTTCTCACTCAACATCCCAAAGTCTTGTCTGGTCGCAAAGCTTATTTTTTATTGCTTTTTTGTGTTATTCTACGTCTTTCTAGGATCTAATAATTTTGTGTAATAGCTCAAAGTCCAAAATGGCGAAGAAATGTAGATCAAATAAAAGTTTTACTGCCCAATAACTGTGTTGTTTTGTTATTAAACCCGTGTAAAAGACCTTCAAATTTGTACTTAAATTTTGAGTTGTAAACCTCTGACATCTAGTTAATTTATATCCACAGTGATGGGCCCTGATTTTTTGGATTATCAATATTGATGTTGTATGATGTATGCATCAAAGTAAAAATCAATATAGGGATTCACATGATTGCTGAATGCTAAGTATTTAAGTAAATTTTATGCTGAATTTTATCTCAACAGCAACTGCGATGGATAAACACGTCAGTATATTGAATACCAAGTGTAGAGTATGCGGATCCAATTTGACAAAGGGAAAGAAGGAAGAGAAAAGGAAAAAGACACTTGCCTTATCGTTACAAAAACAGATATCTCAGGTTTGGCCAGCTATAAACACTGGGTGTGATTCACCAAATGTTCATCCAGCACATGTCTGTGAAAGGTGCCGCAAGATCTGCCAAAATGCAAAGTATCAGAGCGGTGTATCACACACTTCAGTGCAACCTAGGGAATGGGAGTCACATTCCCAAACCTGTGGCCTTTGCAACACCAAAAAAGGGAGGCCTAGAAAGAAAATAAAAAGGTCTCATAACCCTGACAATAGCAGTGCTGCTGTTGATGACGTAACAGATTCATGCACAAGTGTTAGTGATAGTGAAGACAAAAGAAATGACACACCGCGGGTTTATGGAATATTCATGGATGACATTCAGAATAGTTTGTCCAGAATACCAGAAGAGGACAAGAAAGTATTACTCGCTGAACTTGCAAAGGAAAATACTAAGGAGTTTTTGCCGTCAAAGGAAACTTTGCAGAATTTGTCTGACAACGAAAAGGAACAGCTAATGGACACTTTGTCTTCAGAAATGAAAGTGTATCCTGTTGATGGGTCCAGACTGAAATCCAGTGTGGACAAATTACCAAGAAAGCTCCAGGAGGAAATAGTGTTCACAATCTTAAAGGGTGAAATGGCAAACATCAGGAGTGATATAGATAAATTATCACATATCTACAAAGACTTAACTAACCTGAATGAAATCAATCCCACAAGTTGGCTGAAAGAAAGAAATACTCTGCTGCAGGCAGTTATATCTGGCTTGTCGTCAGCTGATACAAGTGATGTCAAAAAATGCATCATGTTGGAGCACATGTATACACTACAAGGGAAGCCATTTGTGGCTCCATTTAGCTTTTCAACTAACATAGTTATCTACAATGTTACAAACTCAAAGCTTTCAGTAAACTTATTTTCCAAGGTGCTGCCTGGAGGTAGCTATGCCACTCTTAAATGTTGGATGGATGGCCTTTCAATGACACCTTGTAGTTACCCCACTGGTGACTGCATCACAGCAATCGACAATGACCAAGTCATCAAGAAGAAATACAAAGTGAAGGTTGCACAAAAATCAAGAGTCAGCATGATAACCTCAGTCTGTCAGGCTCAGATAAATGCAGATGGTGATCTACAAAAATCAAGTGATTTGGCTCCAAGGTATGTAACACATGTTAACTTCTGTTAACTCACACTTTTACAGAGATACTGTATCTGTAAATTGGAATTATTAACTCCAGTTTCTGTCAAATCCACAATATGTCATCTTCTAATAAAAGGCTGATTGTCTATAGACATGCCAAAATGTATCATTGGTACATATGTAGCAGAACCAATGAAATTGTTATTTTCATACTAAAAAATGTTGTTACTACCTAGGTTATAATACGATATGTATTTTTCAACAGAACCTGGCGCAGGCCCCTAACTGATGCTGCTAAAGATGATAAATTCTACAAAGACCTTAAAAAGGGTGTGTCATACACAGAAGATATGGAAGATGTTTTGCGTGAAGAGGTTAGTTGAATACTCTTGTAGTTGCAGGTTGATTGTGTTTTCATCCAGTAATGGTAGAACACTGGGCCACATTATTGCATTTCAAATCTGCATCCCCATCAAACTAAAGGAACTTTGAATTTACCAATAAAATTACAAATAAAATGACCTTAAGAAATTCCAATATTCAAAGGTTTCTTTCTGGACCTATAGTCAAAGTCTGTTTGGTGAGAGCTGGTACATTCCACAGTCTAGATCTAAGAACTTTGCTTTTTCAAATGCAGGATGCAGGCAGTTAAATTTGGATGAAATAATTCATACAATAATAATGCAACATTTATTTCACATTTCAGCAATCTAATTACACTTTTTTTTATATATATATTCAATTGATTGACTCTCAGGAAGTGACACAACTGCAAAATGATTATTGCATCTGAAATGCAATTTGCTTACAACAGGTTATTAAATATTTTTTTCTTCCTTTCTAAACTTAGAACAAGCATGCTATCCAACTATGTCTGGAGAAGGTGGCTGCTCAACAGATGCAAGGGAGTGATGGTGCAGGATTGACAGATGACATTGACAAGAAGGTGGCTGAGATAAAAGAGAAGGCTAACACAAGAGTGTGTCCAAATTGCAGAACGAGGATGGAAAAGCAAAAGCGGAAATGCATTAATGAAGCTTGTGGTGTTTCTCTTAATGCTGCTGAAAAAGAGCTGAGAGGAGAAGATATTCTTGGAACAGCTTTGGTTGAGGAACCTAGAATGCATGTATTCCAACACAAAGAGTCACACGTTACTATTACTGTGGACGAGGGCAAGTTAGTTCAGGAGACTGTCAATATTGACCAGGACATCCAGTTTGAATGGAGTCATGTCTCATCAGGACACTCTTCGGATGCGATAAAGATAACTGTTTCAGACCCAATCTTTGAGAACCCATCTTCTTATAGTGCTGTTGCAGAGGTCCTGCGCAGGGTGGGCCATGCTTGTAAAATAACCCGTTACGGATTTAGTGGTAGTGAATCAAGAGAGTGGATGTCAGTCACTATGGATGGCCTATCCTATGGTTTGGCCATGGAAGTAGTCAAAACCACCTATGTTTGTCCCATATGTATTCACGATTCAGCTGTCTCCAAGGTTTCCTTCTTTGGTCAAGAATGGGGCAACCATCTAAAGAAAGTGCATCCAGGCCAAGAAGTGGATGGGATTATGGAGTTTGATTGGGTGGTCTTGCGGATAGGCCCCCTGCATGTAGAAATGAACATGGTAAAGCAGTTCTTCACTGTCAATTGGGGTGTTTTTGTGTGCACTTTAGCAAAGGAACTGGGTTTTACATCTGAGGCAGCATTGAATTATGCTAAGAAGGCCGGAAGCCACCACCAAGCTATGGAAATGTTGGAGATAATGTATTTCGGAGGATGGAGTGAATTGGTGTTACCATATGTGAGGCACAGAATAAACAAGGGAAAGCCTATATCAGTGAATAACTTTTTGTACAAATGGATGAAGAAAACGGTCAATGCAAGTTACTTATACATGTTTGAGATGCTATGGAGATATGTTGGAGGTATCAGGGTGTACCACATTGGTGTGAGGCGTAACAACAGTGCATATGTTAAGAGTGGTGCTGCTGCATTTGCACCCCTGTTTAGCTGTAATCCTTTTACGTCAAAATACCAGCTGATTGACCTCTATGATATGTAAGTAGTTTGTGACATTACAACGAACAAAGGCAAAATCTCATAACTTGCTTGTCTTAAGACACTTCATTACATGGGAATTTTTACATGGGAATGACTTTTGTACTTCAGGTGTGAAAGAACGCAATATCCTGACAAATTACTAGAGTTTGCTGAGCTGACAGAATCAGTCACCACGTCTGGAAATCCCTCTAAAGGAGAAGGCATGGATGCACAACTAGAAGAAGTAAACAAAGAGTCAAAAAAGTGGGATCATGGCTCAATGTCAGCAAAGAATTGGTTGTCCATATTCCGTAACCATGATAATCTGCTTAAGGTAAAAATATTTTTAACAAAGTTTTAGAGAGAGTGAGTTTTATTAAACCATTTTGAAACACAAGTTGCAATGTACATGAAAAAAGATAAAAATGCAGCCTGCCCTTTGCTTATTGGTATCATATCTTATTTTTTTTTTTTTTGCTCTGCTCTTTTTATAGCTCAGATCCAACACTCTTCAGCTTCTTGGTGTGAGAGATCCTAAAGATGAAGCTAAAGCATCAGCTAAGAGAGATGGACACCCAGAGGAAATCCTGGCTTGGCGTGTTAAGCTGCGTAGAGAAAGGTAATTTTAGGGAGCCGTTCAAAACACCACAAATCTCATTAGGAAAAAAAATGTTATTCCAAATTGGTATATCACTGGTATTAATTCCACTTTCCCAAGTAAAAATTCCACTTTCCCAATGTGGAACATTTGTTTACCACTGAAGATCCAATGTTAGACTTGTGATAAACCAACTATATTCCAATGTTGGAATTCCATGTTTTTCCCCTGTCGTAGCAAGGATTTTCTTAGAGTGTGCCCAATGGAGGGGGAGCTGACACCATTCATGGCGATCGCTTTTAAAACTCTCAAAGCACTTTGGGAAATAGGTTTGCATCAATGAAAAGTCAATTTCATCTTAGCCAATCAGAATCTCTCCTAGTGCACTCCTCTGGCTTACATATGGACCAAAACCAGTCAATATTGTGATGATGCAAGAACTGTATCACATTAAGTTTTGTCTAATTTGCTCATTTAGGTACCTGATGGAACCACGAGGGGACAGTCTCCACACTGCAGTCGATGGAAAAGAGTTAGATAAGGACCTGATTAATGTGACAGCGACAGCTTTAAATAACAGGAAGCAGGTACTGGATGATGTCCTGATAGGAAGTAAGACCAGAAGTGAATTGCCCCTTCAACCAGTGTATGTGACAAAGGAAGATAGACAGCGTGCTTGTGATGTGAGGAACATGAAAAAGGCAGATATCATTAAGGATTTAGAAAAAGAGGTAAACTTTGTGGGAGATGAGGATGACCGCAATGTTGTTTATCAGAAGATAACACATATGAAGAAAAGGCTGAGCTCCACAAAGAAGGAAGCATTGATTGATGTTTATAACGAACTCAATTCTTTGATCATTGCCCAGCAGTAATGTGGTCGTTCAAGATGTATGAAATTCACATTATGCGTAACAAGATACAGTTTATTTACCATTGTGTGATTCCAGAAATGATCCATACCCCAACCCTACGGAAGGGGTTGACATTCCCCACCGTTCTGGAACTTTGAATTTCTAGTGAAAAACACAGTAAATGGGGGAGGGGGTGAATTTTTTCTGGAATCACACATTTTGGAAAACAGACTGTTAAATTATTCAAGCGTGGTAATCTGGTAGTTCAAGAGAAATGGCCATTACTATAAATGTACCAGTAATTGTTTTAATTACCATTTTTAAATGCACTGGTTAATAGAGAGATGCCCTTGTCTGTTCTACATTAAGGTGGAAAAGTTAGCTCTTTTAGCCAGAATAGACCTCTTTCACTTGTATGTAATGTTGTCCCATTTTAGATCACATGACATTCCCACAAGTATTCCCTCTTTATTTCTCTGCAACGCACTGAATGATATATATGGAAGTATCCAAAACAGTAAAAGATTATTGAAATGAATGGCACGTGATCTGAAATGGGACAATGTTGATGTCCAAGCAAATAAGGTCTATTGGCTTCTAAATATGTAAAGGGTGTGAAAAATTAGTGCAGAAATATATTCTCTGTTTATATTTTTGGAAATTGAAAAAAATATATATTTGAAATCCTTGAAAACGTCACAACCTATTTTCTAGAAGGGACTTCCAGTTAGGGAAGTAAAATTTTAATGCCTAAGAATGCTGTATATCTAAGGAGTTGATGTCAACTCAATTCCCTTTGTAGTGGAAGGGATCTGTTCTTATTTGGCAAAGTTGTAAATATATCTCAAAGGATTCGGTATATCTTATGTTTATGCTCAATAATAAAACTATTTGTGGTTAACAGTCTAACCACATTAACAGAACTTCAAGAACTACTGTTTGTTGTCTTCCCTGTTTGTTTGTGTGCAAATTTCCAGGTAGACCGTTTGATAAAGGACATGGCTCATTTGTCTTGATTTTCAGCATTGAGCAACACGGGCCTTGGTCGATTCGTGAGAACTTCCTTCACACTTACAGGGATATTCGTCAGATCAAGCGTTCTTTTGGACTTGGGAGCGCCTATTACTCTCGTAATTGATGAACTAGCGCAGGCGCTAGGGCTTGGCGTCGATTCTAGGGGTTTAACATTGGATGAAGATGAAGAGTTCTTTGTATTGGCGTCAGCGTTAGTCTCGCGTTCATTTATAGAACCTTTAAGAGTTCCCGCAATATATTCATCCTGTAACTTGCCGCTTCCGTAAAATCGCCTCCTATTGTCTTTCTCAACTATAACTAATACATTAGCACCGGTCATAGAGTTTAGCTTGAATGCTTGATTAAATAAACCCTTTCTCCTTTTGTAGTAACATTGAGCTCGCGACGTGGGGGATTTGATGTACGCCATTTTCTCCTTTCCCCGTCTTTTCCTGCAAAATTGGCGTAAAGATCTCAGCAAAACATTTATTACGAATTGCTTTAGCCGTATTTGGACTCACCTAGTACTAGCTTTATCCGTTTCATCCGAGGAATCCATTAGTTTGGAAATGCAACGAAATTCGAGTATACTAACAACAGCGCGGCGCTCAAGCTATGCAATGGATTAGTGACATTTCGCGCCACCTTCAGGGAAAAGGTGCGAACCAAGCATGGTGTATAGCCAATGAGATTCCGAGTTTGAAGTAACTGACCAATCAGAAGATGTTTACATGCACATTTTCGCGGGAGATGAAACATGACCTTCCGACTCGAGCTTGTTGCAGTGTAGTAGTTGTTGTAGTGCGAACTGCGAACTAAAGTCTTTTGTAATGTCTAAACGAGGTAAGGAATTTCCTTTTTCAACATGATCCGATTGAGACTTAAGTTATAACAAAGAATTTGAATTATTTCTAGCGAGATCGACGGCGGGAGAATGGACTGTAAAGGTTTCAAATGGATTCATCAAAGGGTAGGCTCAGATTTATGATACCATGTGCTTATTTATGGAAGATATCTAATGTTTGATTCGCTCTTCACTTCGATTTATAGTTATCATGAGTACAAGATAAAGGTTCCCGAGGGGTTCCACGTTCGTGTTGCCGTGGAGAACGGGAACATGGACCCGCACGCGCTCTTGTGTTTCGTGCCGGAGAAGGACGAACTCCGTCCAGAAGCGCTGAAGCGCAGGATGACCAGTCGGTCTTCAAGAAAGACCTACACAATGGAAGAGGTAGCGGGGAAGCCTCTTGGCAGGGTACAGTATTTCTTGAATAAGACATTCAAGGAGCTCGTCGAGGAAGGACGTGTTGCAGAACTGAGAGGGTAAGTTATTAGCTTAGCTCACGGATCCGCTCCGTTCTTACAATAAATTTAATTCTGAAAGAGTTTCAGTCCCAGGGGGGGAGGGGGGGGACTCCCACATAAAAATGACTGGGGTGCTCGACAAAAGAAATAAAATTGAACCCTAAGAGATAGCAAAGAGTGTTTTTTTAACTTTTTTACCCCTAAGAGATTGTTTAAAAATATGCTTTATTGAAACAACGTAGGAACATGAGCTCTTGGTAGCAATAGCTACTGCGACCTATCATTACGCCAGTAGCGTAAGAGCTTCGAGTGTGCTTTTTTCACGATGGAATCTCTTACGGACACCCCAAAGGGATAGCCGTTCTTTGGAACCCCCTAAGCGATAGCACATCTGCCGATTTTACCCCCTAAAAGATAGGTCGAGCACCCCTGTCCCCAGGATTTCAGTATAGACTTTTACATTCCAATGGCTACCTGATTTTGGCCCTGGATTTCCAAGAACTTATCCTGTTTTCCGAAAATATTTAGTTATATTTTTCCTTGAGCCTCACTCTCAATTTATCATTTGAAAAAAAAAAAGATTCCATGGTTATACAGACATTACAGTCGATAGGGTTTTAGTTTTAGGAGGAATGAGGAAATGAAAATAAAAAAATTGCATTGTCTTTTAAATATGAATTATTTCCTTCTTTCTTTTTATTCCCCTGAGCCATGTATGCTTGTTAGAATTTTAATATGTTGAAATCAGGTCTATAAAGTAACATCAGATATTTAAGTACCAGATTTGGCACATATACCTACCCATCCCAACTACATACCACATTCATACAGAAATTTCAAGAATAATCAATAATGTAAATAATGATAATGTAACCTCAACTAGCCAAGCATTTACAATTCTTAGCTGGTTATATTTGTCCTTGTTCTGTTGGAGTGAGAGGTCGTTGAAAGAGACATGCTGTAGAGGATACATTTATCCCAGTTTCTCCAATTGATCAATTTTGAAAAAAAAAATAGTATAGAAAGGGTATAAGTTTGTAATAGTATAGCTCAATGTTGTATGCATATTTTCTCATCAACCAGGCCTGAAGGGTGGGGGACAGCTGGTGGGAATGGGAGTGACTGATTCAAACCCAATTTAGAAGTTAAACAAACTTACTGATGTTCTTATTATTTTCTTTATACATGAAATGCCGTGTTTAAAATCCAGTCTATGAGCCTTTCAACCACATACATTTTATTGCAGAATTGTAACAGGTGAGCCCAGGTTGAGCCGTCGGCCTCCATCTGAGGCAAAGTGGGTTCTCAACAAGAGGACAGGTGGAGGAGCTGTAATTCCCTGTACGTGGGAGCTCCTTATCCCTCATGGTGGGAATGCAGAGCAGGTGGCAGATGTCATAAGGTCAAGGTTGCCTCACGTTGAGGGGGGCAATGAAATGAGTGTGGAGGTAAGTCACTTATACTCTATAAATTTGGATGCATCTGAACTTATTTCCTGGCATTTTGCATCTATCTGTCAGACCTCAGTAGTTTATGTCACAGTGCAAAATGCTGGGAGTTTTTTTACCAGATTAATTTCAAATTCTCTGGAGTTACAATGAATGTTAACTATATGCTATGTAAGCTCATCAGTCTAAAACTAAACTAGACTACTAGACTTCATAGGCTGACATAAAAATGATTGATTGGGATGGATTTAGTATACAACAATATTGTTACTTAAAATATATTTTTTATTCCATGACAGGTGATGAGGAGATTTTAGATGGCCCACCAAGAGCACAATACTATCGAAACAGTCGTTACAAGAGGGCACCCCTTGATTTTTGATAATGTGCTGAGCGGAAAGAATTGAAACGCTAGCTATCCAACCAGCATCCTCTTGTAACAGCTTGATTGAAACTGTACCTGTTTCATAGTATTTATCCATCAAGATAGAACTAAGCAAATGCATTTGTGCTGATGTTTGATTTACCATATTAAAAAAAGTAATTATCAGTCATTTTTTTTTGCGACTTCATTTTTAAAGCAAATTAATGATTTCGTTTAAAACAAGTTGACCTTACATGACATACAAAACAATATCAAGACTTACGACTCTTAAACAGATCTAAACCTTTGGTCAGTCATTTCAAGACAGCCTAATCATTTTTTAGTGCAAGCTTAATCCAAGAATTAGTCCAAGAGTAGTACCCTCTGCAGGCATCTCCACTCCTCTGCCATCTACAGTACTTCCAAATCTGACAGTGGAGTGCAGAGAATGCTAGGTCAGCAGTTCAGTGGCAGATTATTAGACTATTTAGAAGGGGATGGCTAGTACAAAGGATATACTACAGATTTTAGACCAAGGGGGTGTCTAATACCAAACATATGAGAAAAAAGGGGTTGTCTAGCCACCCTAATCACCACCCTGGATCTGCCCCCTGCATATCTGTCTGCATATCAAGTGAAAAGGGGGATCAAAGGGCACTCAAGAAGTCCCTGGCACTTCCCCTTCAGTTTTTGTGTCACCCCCCTTCCTGGAGTACTGGTGAAAATTACAATTCTAGCTTATGGGCTACCCTGGGCTAATTTACTGTCAATGCAGAAATTCATGAATTGGCTTTCCATTACCAAGGACCTGATATTGATCCCATAGAACTCCAACCATCATAAACCATGTCGTTTCACATGGAAACACTAGAAGTTTTCATAGTTTTCATGCCACAACCATTAACTACCCTAGGATTTTAGGTCTCTGTGACATTTCCATGCTACAACAGAATTTATTCCCTGGAAGTCCAGGTTGATTTGAAGCTTCGCCCCCAGACTCAAGCTGTGTTTATAAATTAAAATGTCGTATGTACTTTAAAATATGGTTTAGCCGAATCACAGAACTAGCAAGGAAACAAATTCTGCGCTGGTGTGTTAGTAAAAAGACTAAAAGAATGGTCATGTGCTTCGCGCTTGCCAACTGAAGATAAACAAGGATTTGGGATTATATAAAGCTTTTTGAGTAGAACCGGACGCGTAACTCCAGAGATCTCTACAAATATGGTAGCGAGTTGCTTTCGCTTCTCAGTTTCAATCTCCGTAGACATCTAACTTGAAACGTTTGCTACGTTTGCCTCCGTTTAAGTAGTTGTTATTACTCGAAGTTTGCGTTTTAACGGGGTATAAACCCTGGCCAAACCGAAACGATATCCCCTACAAATATGAGTCTAGCGAGAGAACTAGTGACTGCTTACGTAAACAAACCAGATATAGATATGTACAAAACTTTATTTTCATACATACGTTTGATTCTTTTTGATTTCTTTACTATCAGCTGCAAAAAATGTCATAATACGATCATTTCCCTCTTCTGTGCAACCATCGTCCGCCATCTTTGTTTTGGTTTATGATGGTTACATGGTCACGTGATACCGGTTTGCGCTCTGATTGGCCAACTGACTTAAAAGGAATGTAGCTAGATTTAGCCACCTCCCGGACTGATGATAGCTAATTGAAAAACAATTAAATTGTATCTAAAAAATGCACTTATGGTAAATCCATATAACCAAATAATAGTTGTGAAGGATTTGACAAACATGGCTTGCAAATTCTCTATAGATGGCAATTATAGCCATTTTGATGCTTACATCCGTGTAAATCTTGGAAACAAAACTTGATGGTTTTTCAAATCTGTAGCACCAGCTGTTCACAACTACAGCACCTTAGCAAACCCAAGTGTTTCCAATGGCTTCACCATCTGCAAGAGAAATGATCGAGTCCCAGGAAACTGTGTCATGTGATCTGCTGTTTTGCAATTTGTAAACTGAGGAATCCCTTGTTCTTTTGCTCAGTTCATAATACAGGACACGGACAGATTTTCCCCTTTCATCCACTGCAACTACTTTGGCAATCCAGGGTTCTTCTTCACCACCTTCTATGAAAACTGTGTCATTTATACTTGGATAAAATGGCACAATTACTTTGACATAAGGTAGTTTTGTTCGCTGGTAATCAACTACAATGTACTGGTCATCATTGCCTGCAGGATAGAGTATTACTTTCCTTAATAAGGCAGTGCCTGGTACAAACAACCGTTCAGGTAACTGATCAACAATTGCAATCTTGTATCCTATCTCACTTGGGGAAACAGAAGTCAATTCCTCACTTTCTATATCAATGGTATTGTACTTTGACACTTCAATCACTTTCTCATAGCTTTCTCCAAATGTGACACAAAGAAATCTTCTTATTTCAACAACATGTTCCTCCCCATTTATATCTTCTACAATTGCAGCTTCCCCAACTCGATAAAGCAATCCTTCATCTGAAGTGCACTGCTGCGGTTTCAGAAGACTACGGAAAGAGAAAGCCACTTGTGATGCTGCTGGTTGAGTAAGTGTTGAATCAGCTAGATGTTTGCATTCATTGAGAAGATGAATTTCAATTTGTGATAGCTGCACATCATTATTTAACAATCCACCAACAAGTACACCTTCCCTACAACTGTCTGCAAATTGCGGCCCCATACTTTCAAGTCTTTTCACAAGGTATCGTGCACTCTCCGCACTTTTTGCACACATCTAACAAACAACAACAATCAATCAAACAATATTAGTAGGATTATTTAGACATTTTGTAATTATTAAGTAATTATTATAGGCAGCTCAAAAACAAATAAAGTTCGTTTTGTAAAACAACAGTCATCCAAAGCATGTCTAATTTAACTGTATAAACCTACATGTATTGCTAATTTGTATTTCAAAAACGTTGCCAACGAGAGAGATTGAGGCACAGCCTCAAATCACTATAATGCTACATGTTCATTTTAAGACCAGCCAGCCTAACTTTACATATACGTCTTTAAGAAAGAAAACAAAAGCTGGCTGGATGCTTCTCTGTTACTGATCGTTTTCATCAATTAATGCCTTGAAGTAATGGGGCATGTACACCTGAGCTTTCTCACTGACAACGTTTTTGAAATAAAATCATTCAATATAAAAACTATGGTTGAATAATGGGATATGCATTCGCATGATAAGAAACCAGGTTCTAACTACTATTTTTTTATCTCACTGACTGTCAACCCAGTAAAAAGTGAATTGTAACCTAAGAAAATTGATTAAGGCTCTTCCTTACTTTTTCTAACTCAAATGGAAAATTAACTGAATGATCTCCAAGTGACAGCAAAGATTTCTGCAATTTCAGAACTTCTCTTCTACCTTCCCTCTTGGCATATGTTCTCTCTATACCCTTGAAATTGGTTGGGACTGTAACATATCTCTTCACGGCTCTTTCAAATAAAAAACACCAGTAATTGTCTGGATGTGAGAATCTGTAAGCATCATCTGCTGTATGCTGAAGCAAATGTGCAGTTACCAAGCATGCCTTTATGTTCCTCAAGTAAAATCGTATATCTCTTTGCCATGACTCTAAATAGTTCAACAGTTCCAATATCCCAGCCATCCCTCCTTTGAAATACTAACTCTACCATTCTTGCTGTGAGTTGCAGCAGGTCGAAATCTGCTGGCTCAAGTAAATCATGGAGGATTACTTCTGCAGCTGGAAATGCAAATTTGTGGTATTCTTCTGCTTTCCAGTAGCCCAGTCGGGATGAAATACCAGTTGGTACCCTACCATCTTTAAGTTCTAAGTTCTAAGTCCAAGGAAATGATTGAAGTCTGTCATTCACGATTTTCTTGTCTACTTTCTCCTCATTTATGAAACTAGTAATTAGGGTCTTGACAACATTCATTGGAAGCATGTGCATGATGTCATTAACAGTGTCTTGAATGACATCAAAACCATACAAATTATGTAGTCGATGTAGGATACTTAATCCTGTATACCCAGTGTTCTTTGCCAATTGAGCACGTACACTAGGACGATCCTCTTCTTCAATGCTTTTCATTGTTTCAACCTCATTTCTGATATAACGGACTTCCCAGGGAAAACGTGCACGACATCGATTATCTCCACAGTAGTAGGTACTACCACCTTCAGGGTTGGTACCTATAAAAAACTTACTACATTCAACAAAGCAGAACAGTTACTTTATAATAATTTGGAGTATTATATTATAATTATGGAATTTATATGGAAACCACACAATATTGCTATGAATAGTCAAGGTATTACCCTAAGGAAATTAATGACGATTGAAAGAGTTTTTAGTCTGTACCAATTTAACCACATTTACAGAACATTACTGAACATTATGATACATAAAACCTCACTAACCTTTCAATTTTTCTCTCCTACAGGGAAACTGACCACAGTTTATAAATTTTCCGACCTCACACTGAGCAGGAAGGTCACCTGTCTATAGCAGAATTATGCAGCGGATCTCTACTCTGCCAGATGGGAGACCATCTGATTCTCCAGCATAATTGACTTGCAAACCTAAATTCATATGCATCTTATTTAATGAGGTTGTCTCCTGTACACCTTTTCTACTGATGGAGTGGACCAAATTGTTAAGTTGCACAAACTTGTTGAAATTGCTAAAGGAGGTAAAATGAAAAACAAAATCCACTAACCATCAATATAAATGTCTTCTACTTCACTGATGAGAGGGTGAAGAAAAGGATCTAAAGAACATGACCTCTTCTTTGGCAACAGGTAACTTGGGACAAAACCAATGGGGTATATTTCCTTGATAGATCCTCTGTCCTTTTTAGTCATGTTTGCTATCGTCACTTCGATTGCACCTATATAAATTAGAGAAAAGAGAATACTATAACATACCAACTTCTCTGTCTGAATAAAGAATGGTTGTACATAATTATTTGATGAAAGAAAGCATGCCAGTAGAGCATGAAGGATAAAATATCAATATTGTGGTCTTTTGGGACAAGTGAGGAGCTGTTGTCATTAATTTAGTTTAAAAAAATGTTTACTGTGTTTGCAAGACTTGTAAGCAGTATGCCCATGCAGTGGGGTACTGAGGAAAAACATGACAAGGTTTCACCAGAGCTTTATTTCAGCAACCCAAAAAAATCTAGGCCCAAAATTTCATACCATCCCCAAAAATGTCTCTGGCTACAGATTTCGTACCCAAAAAAATACAATACAAGTAACAAAAAATCATTAGTTATTTAATCAAATGGACAAAACAATGACATCAACAAAAATAAATGGGACCAGAGATTCGTAACCCCAAAAGATGCATATGTTTGTCTTGACCCCAAAAATATCTGTGGCTGATTTCTTGAACCATCCTGGAGGTGAAAGTTTTTCCTGAGTACCCCGCTGGGGAAGTATGTTCATATACATACCACAGCTATGACTGCCTGGGTAACCAAATGGCTGCCACCCATCCCAATGCCCAATAAGTGCAATATTTCGTGGCTCACCGGAAGTATGCCTTGGAGTATGTTGGTGTATTGTCCCGCACTCTTCACATGTTACCTGATAAAGTCCTCTGCATTGCATAGAAGCTCTTATTTGCTCAGTACTTGTAACATATGAGCAAACTGTGCACTTAAATGGCAACATCCATTCACAGTCATTGTCCCAAAACCACTTCAAATCATTGAAACGTGATCCATCCCATATTTCTTTTAGTCCAGTAAAATTTGCCCCTGTGCCCTCAATCCAATGAGATTTTTGTTTCCAATGTGACATCATTTTTTCACACATACTGGGATCAGCACACCATTTTGTTATTTTCTCTGAAAGACCAAGATAGTAATATTTGATAGTTCCTTGCTTTCCACAGTGACGACAGGTATCCTCTTCACTTTTCATAAAGTCCCATGTAGCAAGATGGCACTTGTCTAAACAAATATAATATACTTTGGGTTCTTTATAGCCATAATCTTTTAGCAGCTTTTCTGTTCGATTCCAGTCGATTCCAGAGGCCACAGCTTTGCTAACTCTCTATCCTGTTTGCAGTACAGTTCTTTAGCAAAGTCAAGCACATCTTCAAAATCATTTTGTGACCCGTGCATCTGATCCACTAACATTAATGCCTTTAATATAGCACAAACAATTTCTCTTCTTATGTTACATTCACCCTCATCACTTTCACCAGTAGCAGGAGATTCTAAAGTTTGAGATGGCTGTTCACTTTCACCAGTTGGGGATTCTAAAGATTGAGATAGCTGTTCATTCACAACAATAGTGATTTCTTCATCACAGCAAGCTTCTGTTTCTTCTGAGCTATAGCAATAAAAGGGATAGAGCAGAAGTTAAATTATTATAACTATGATGATAGAAATATCAGCTTAGGGGAGTGGTAATTATTTTATGGGGGTAGGGCTCCAATTGTTGTGGGAGGGTCATTTTTTATTCACCCTATATATAGTTTAGGGGAGGGTTACCATTTCCATAATAACTGTTGGTTTCTAACCCATAAAATTTTAAGGAATAGCACACTTACCCAGAATCACAATCAGAAGATTCATTAATATCATCAACGTCTGAAACGCCTAATCCTTCAAGATCTCGCAAATGTTTGTGCTCTTTCCAGTGGTTATACTCGGTGGAACGGGAAACGGCTGCTCCATTGCAGGTTGAACATGGGCAATGAGCGTGTTTATAGCTCATTAGCGAACATCGGCAGCTTGTTACATCATCTCTTTCCCAGGTGGGGAAATATTTTCTCTTTCGACTTCGCATTTATTACAGTCAAAGTGACCGAACTGAATTCGTGTTGTGAAAAGCGGAGGACCTTTATTTCCCAGGGTACATCGCGCCCCTTTTCGCGCGCTTTTTATCACGTGACCAGTGTTCGCTGAGTTCATAATAATTGTTCTATAGCACTTGTCTAATGAAAATAAATAAAACTTCAAGGGCAAATTCAGCGCACACAACATACAATAACACCTCAACTCAGTATGAAAGTCTACTCAAACGTAAATCGGTAGCTAGTAGCCAAATGTTAGTGTTATCATTTCCCTAGTGAACATTGTGAGGCCTTTTTACATAAGGCCCCCAAATATTTTTGACCTTGCTACGGGCCTGTGTTACACACATTCTTTCAGGATTTTTTATGCAAGTTAAGCACTTAACACTTATTTACTGGGACCTACGAAATCATACTGCTTTCCTCAGGTTCCAGTAAATAAGTGCTTTATTATCATACCAAGTGTCAAAGGGAACAAAACAAAACAAAGGAATTAAGAAGAGTTTTTTTTACGTGAATGAATTGTGCACAAGCGTATGCAAATGTGGTGGATTTTGGTTTCCGGGAAACAGTCAAATTTCTTTGTGTGCATGTTACGCTCTCAACCAATAAGATACTAGAAAAAGTGAACTTTGACACTTGGTATATAATAACAAATATTAGTCAAATCAGACTAGTGGTCTATTGTCAATGCTGTGTTCTGATTGGTTGAGCTACAAGTAGGCTATAAGTTATAGCCTACTAGTAGTGAAAAGTGTTGGAATTCTTTGTGTGCACATGTTACGCTCTCAACCAATAAGATACTAGAAAAAGTGAACTTTGACACTTGGTATATAATAACAAATATTAGTCAAATCAGACTAGTGGTCTGTTGTCAATGCTGTGTTCTGATTGGTTGAGCTACAAGTAGGCTATAAGTTATAGCCTACTAGTAGTGAAAAGTGTTGGAATTCTTTGTGTGCACATGTTACGCTCTCAACCAATAAGATACTAGAAAAAGTGAACTTTGACACTTGGTATATAATAACAAATATTAGTCAAATCAGACTAGTGGTCTATTGTCAATGCTGTGTTCTGATTGGTTGAGCTACAAGTAGGCTATAAGTTATAGCCTACTAGTAGTGAAAAGTGTTTGATTTGAAAGCCAGGCAAATGACCAGACCAGAAATCGTTTTTGGCTATACAAATTGACCTACTAGTGTGATTGTTACGGCTCGAGGAATAGTTGTTAAATCCTATCGCGGTCAATTATTATTTCCTTGCATTCAACGGTTATACTAGTTCATATAGATATTTTGCAAAAAGCACAATTGAAATGAATAACAATAAGTATGTAACTAATCAATGGAATTTTGTTTTAAAGGAAGAAAACGGTACGCTCAGCAGCAATCAAAGCTTTCCCGGGAAACAACATACCAAACTTCAAGGTCAATGAAGGAGCAAAAAAAAAAAAAGTAAGTGAACTGGTTGATTCACTAATTGATGTGTGCAGCCATGAGCTTGCAGGCTTTGGGAGAGCTGGGATAAAGCGTCGTATATTAGATGTGCAAGCAGAAAGAAAGAGACACTGCAAAAAGGGGCGCAACTATGATCTGGTAATAAATTAATGGATGTGCATACCTTTCAGGGTTCAAAATAATTTGTCAAAATTATCTGTTTTAAAATTTTAGCACTAGTTCTAAAAATAGCCTACACAAAAACGGAGGCAGATAATATCCAGTGCACTTGACAAGATGTGGAAATCATTATACGCATCACAGAGCAATTCAGGACCTTCCACAAAATGGCTGCACAATTTTGCAATCGATTTTGGGCATTTTCGCAAACAATTTGATTCATGTTTCCACACAGTAATTGTCAAGTTTGTTGAACCATGTTTATTTGGTTGTTATATTTTGAACTAGAAATGGCCAGCAAAGTCACAAGAAGTGCCAGCTATCAACGGCAGCTGGCTGCTATTTGAATCCTGCCTTTTATATACATAAATTTCAGAAAACAAAATCATTGCAGAATTATAGGAGGCTTGCTGCTAAGATATTATTATTCCATTGAGTATTTATTTGTGTGCGTAAGTCTTAAGTTCCCAATTTTTTGGCTGTCTAGTTTTTCTTGAATGACCTACTGTGTGCAGTAACTAAGCTATTATTCTTAAACTTGTACAAAAAAATTATTTTTATAGCCTGACAAAAGAACAAAGAAAAGAAAACTTGATGAATCTTCAGCAGGCAACAGTTCATCGTCATCAATTGTTAGTGATCAGGAGTCCTCCGTCTCTTCACCTGGCTTGTCCTCAGCACCATCTACTCCAAGAACCCTCATTCTAGGATCAGACAATGATGAACTACCATTGCCAACATTTGACAAGAGCAGCTCCCCTGAAAATGTTAATGATAATGCACAGGGCCCAGCTGATGAACAAGATGACTTTAGTGAAAGTGATCATGAAAACAATACACAGATACAAACGAAGGAGGTTGCAAAAGAAAAAGTACAACAGGGAAGAGCAGATGACAGCAAAATCAAACTAAGGTAATTTTAGCAATGCAAAATACTAAATATTTAAGTGCAACTATCATAATACGTTTAGACACCTAAGCAAGTCAAGCACTTAATTAGGGGTTCATTAGAGTATCAGTTTTGTTTTTATGATTTCAGTTGATATTTTTTGGATTCTGGCTCATTTCATTATACAGTACATGAAGAATAGTAGCATTAAAAGTAGCATTATAATGAGATGATCTGTATAGGTAAAAGAAAGAAACAACAAACATTGAACATCATAATTATTTTGAATTATAAAAGAAAACGTGTGGACGAAAGAATTCGTGAGTGAATTTATACTTTGAAAAGCCTGTTTAGGTAGTGAAAACGTTTCTGTAATAGCAATGATCATTATTTTTCCTTTATAGACATCCAGAAATCATCATTAAAATGCTATATTGAGGAGTCTGCTTTTTGGGGCTGTGAATGGAAATGAGCTAAAACCTAAACAATGAAAGTTACCATATTCTCTTAAAAATAGTGCAATATTTTCGCTGGTCACTGATTCTCGTTTTTGTTCTGTTGCATGTACGGATTATCAACATTAAGTGTACTCTTGCCTACTGTACCTGCAGTAAAAACGGACAATATTTCTTTTTTTCTTCAAGCAAAATCTGCTGGAGTGGTTATCTGTGAAGCGTTCAAAGCAATCAAGTTGAGTGATGTTACAAGAAGCCAACTCTACTCAGCAGCTAAAAACTTGGGTGTTGCCAAACAGGATAAGAAAGACAAGGTCAGTCTTGTCATACTTGTAGCTAGTAACCTGTACAAACAAGGATATGTTCAAATTGATGACATAAACAACATTTCTCGTTCAACTGTGAAAATGATAAAAACATTCTAATTGTAGAGATTGCATCATCGTTATTTTCAGGTTGTTACAACAATAACCTGTGAAACAGCACTCAATGTAGTGAAGTCAGGTTATCTGAACAGCATTTAAAGCAATCAAGTTGAGGATGTTCCAAGAAGCCAACTCTACTCAGCAGTTAAAAACTTGGGTGCCAAACAGGATAAGAAAGACAAGGCCAGTCTTACTTGTAGCTACTAACATGTACAAACAAGGATATGTTCAAATTGATGACATAAACAACATTTCTCGTTCAACAGTGGAAAGCATTATAATTGTAGAGATCTGCATCATTGTTGAGTTCAGTTTGTTACAACAATAGCCTGTGAAACAGCACTCAGCGTAGTAGAGTGGTGTACAGGTTGAGTGATGTTCTAAGAAGCCAACTCTACTCAGCAGCTAAAAGCTTATGGGTTGCCAAACAGGATAAAAAAACAAGGCCCAGTCTTTGTCTTACTTGTAGCTACTAACCTGAACAAACAAGGATATATATGTTCAAATTGGTGACATAAACAACATTTCTCGTTCAACAGTTAAAATCATATTAAGTAACCATTCTAATTGTAGAGATTGCATCAGTACAAGGAAACAGATAATTTAATGTTATGGATTGCACAAAAGCTTGATTATCATAGGGCAAAAAAATTGTTTCTTCAGTAGCACATTGTGCCAAAGTTTCATTCCTTTAAGGAACTAGCACACAAACTTTTCTGGAGCTTGATTGTATATTAATCATAATACTATTGTATTCATGTTTATCATTAACAATAACGTGTTGCTGACAAATGTCATGCATGCTTTTTTTTTTTACAACGTCATGTTATGATAACCGATAATGGTTTATTAGAATAAGCCATTATTGGGTTATCATTGATTTCTATTGCAATTTTAAGTAAAACCATACATGGTTTATTGCTCCACATTAATGTTTTTATTTGAAATACCATGCATGTTTTATTCCCTAACCACCCTCCTTGCTTCCCTGACAACCATGGTTATATTCGATTTCCCATTGTTGTATTTCCAAGTAAAACCATACATGGTTCATCAAAACTTTGTTTTTCTGTAGGATGTCATGCATGGTTTTGCTGTTTTCTACAAGGTTGTAATGATAAACCCATATTGTGTTTCATCTTCATCCTGTTAATGGTTTTATGGAATAAGCCATTATTGTTTTAAAAAAAACATTAATGGGTATTGTTCGCCAATCCCATTAATGTGATTATCAATGGTTTACCATCAATTACCATTGTAAAAAAACAGTAATGTTTTTCAGCTTTTTTTTCCTGTGCTATACTAACAGCCCTTACAGCCCTGGCTGGCCTGACAACCCTAACAGCCAATAAACCTAACAGCCCTAACAAACCTAACAGTCCTAAATGGCTGTTAGGGCTGTTAGGTCTGTAAGTGGTGTTAGGGTTGTTGGGTGTTTATCATAATTTGTGCCCCATCTTTTAAGAGGTGGGAGTAAGGAATGTTTTCTCGCTGCTGTTTGGGCTGTTAGCCCTAACAGCAGCCCTAACAACTTTCTTGATTGCCAACTTTTTTGATTGTGCGTGCTGCATGTGTTAGCCACAACACCAAGATATCTTTCATTTTTTTCTCATGTGAAACAGGTACCAGTTTTGTCCCTACCCCAAAGTTGTCCCTAGTCCAAGATATCTCACCAATCTTGTCCCCAGGGCAAAATGTATTAGTCTAAATATAATAAATGTATTTTTGATACTACAATATTAACTACTACCATATTTTATTCCTGATAATAGCTGGGAGCTCCGCTTTTAGGCAGTGCCTAAATCTATATATTATTGATTGATATTGATTGGCATCTGCACCCGCTCGAGAATTCTCCAAACCACATCGAGGTTTGCATAAGCATGTGCAGTCACGGGAACTGTGTTTTATTTGTTTTATAAAATAATTATCTACAAAAATAAAATGCGCGTGGAATAGATAGTAAGTTTTTGAAGTGGATGAGACTCTAAATTCTCCATACAGATGAAAAGGCCGCATCAGCCAATCAGAGCGCTCCTTCTATCGCATGATTTGTCAATCTCTGATCTCTCTGATCGGACTGCAAGTTTTTTGAGATGGCGGCAAGCGAAGTGGTTTTAAAATGACATTCGTGGCTTTAAATGGAGCCTACCTTCCATTCAAAATACAAAATAATTACGACAGAAGGCGAACAGAAGACTTTAGTACAGAAGCCGTTGCTTTACATATGTGTGTTGGCCGAGTTTCTTCGTCTATGAAGCCGAAACAAAATCTCTCCCGAGCAAGAACTTGCATATTTGGCAGCGGAACTATGGCATGTGTAATGTTGATGCTTTAGCGGCGAAGAGCGAATTTGAATGCTTTATTTACGGCAAACATGGCAAAGAAGAAAGGAATCCACCTGTTTCCACCTCTTGGGCTTGTCAAACATTTAACACTCGAGGATCCAGAGCCAGAATTAGTTAAGATTTACAAAACGAGACTTCCGAACTAGACTTGAGACTGTCGATCTGTCTGCCGAACTCAGGTAAAGAAGCAAAAACAATGTTATTTTACGAGTCTCATGCTTTATGTGAATTCAATGTGCTTTGTCAAGTGTCTATCCAAGTAATATTAACTTCTCAATAAACGTTTTTTGCCTAAAACATGTTACTTTTTTCTAAGTTTTGAAATCACCGGCTCGCCGATCACTCAAGTGTTACGTCACAACCATGTTTGCACAGGGAAATGCAAACATGGCTCTAAGCCAATCAGAGCGCGCGTACTATCTAAATTATTTTATAATTAAGCAATAAAAGTACTTTCCGCGTGCTCTCTGCTTTCTTACAAACACGAGGGGTATGTTGGGAGAACTGATCAAAACTTGAAAGACACGAGCCGAAGGCGAGTGTCTTTCAAGTTTTATCAGTTCGACCAACATTCCCCGAGAGCAGAGAGCACGCAGAAAGTATTTTTATTGCTTTTAGAAAATAACATACACACGCGCGACAGCGTTGCGTGACAATCGTGTTTCTCAGGTCTCTTACAAACACGCTTTTTAACCAATCAGAATGCGCACATTCACAATACAACATAGGTGTTATTTTCTAATATCGATTATTGGCTTTATCGATTAAGTACGCCGGGCGTTGCATTAGGAACCATCCCTAAGAGAAGCTGGTTTGCCACTTAATGATGATGTACGGCTCGAATTCCTTGTGCACTGTCGGTCGGGAACATTTCAAAAACAACGAAAAGTGCAAAAAAACATTGCAAATTAAGTTACATGTATCGCAAATTAAGGGTGTGAGAAGTTTAAGTTTTAGCGGAGCTCCTTAGCGGCCGAAGGCCGCAGAGCGGAGCACCATACCTAAGAAAAAAGCGTCCAGAACAAGAAAGGGATCGAAGTGATTTTTGAACGTAATTCCCGAGTGTTCCTGTGAAGCCTAATCCACAGGGTACCCAATAAAAAAAAACACGTCAAGAAAGGGGTCGAAGTGATTTTTGAACGTAATTCCCGCGTGTTCCTGTGAAGCCAATTCCACAGGGTACCCAATAAGAAAAAAAAATGACGAAGTGATTTTTGAACGTAATTCCCGCGAGTCATCCCTGTGCCTACTAGAAGCCTACTAGCTGGCGAAGCCAAATCCACAGGGTACCCAATACGAAAAAAACGTCCAGAAAGGGGTCGAAGTGATTTTTGAACGTATCCCGAGTGTTCCTGTGAAGCCTTCTGACGTCACAACATGGCGCCGAATGTGAATGACTCGGGGGGGGGGGAACTGGTCGCCTTGCGCGGTCGCGCGCCAGTGACGTCACAACATGGAGCATAAAGGCGACGAGCAAACTGGAATGACGGGGGTAGGGGTGGGTGGTCGGGGGGGGGGGGAGGTGTTCACGCGACTGTGACGTCATTACAGAAGATTTTAAAAATACAGTACCAGCTGAATCCTCGAGCAAATCTATCTATCGTGACCATGAAGAAAATAACTACTTTAAGCGACTACAGAAGACCTGCAGGACCAATTAGATTCGTACTACGCAAATTTCGGGACTAAAAGTGTCTGTAGAAGTCAAAAGAGTTTCTTCTTGAGCCGGCAACTACACTAGTCTGCTTGTACTAAAGCTTAGCGTACATGTCGCGCTGCAGCGAACAAGGAAACATTATCTTCGCCTTGACCTTTTTCGAGATTTCTTTGAACCTGTGTTTAGAACAGGACAGTGGATTTTTCACAGTTTTTCGAGGACTAAATAACCTGAAGGAAGCTACGTGGCTGAAACTATGTCACGGAAAAGGTAGGTTGTTGTCAACTATCGTCTCTTCTTGTTGTTTATAGCGAAGCAACTTGTCGGTCATGCTTAACTGCTTTGCTGGACTTACTGAAGTTGTATAAAGCTTTGTTTTGATTCTCATCTAACGGCAGAAGCGTTGGTCGATACGGCTTGATCAGTAAGGAGAAGTAATTTGTGTGAGTAGAGTATAGCACCGTGTACGTAAATCTTAATGGCGGCCCTGCGAGCTGTCCAACTCACTTTGTAATTGTTTATACTGTATAGGAGAGATTTGCAAGTTCCATGCAGGATTAACACTGAAGCTGCTCTGGATAAAGGTAAGCCTCGCTGTTCATTGTGAATCGAGCATTGCACTGATTTTTTTAATCGGCAGGAAGAATTTCCTAGTCCACAAAGAACGAGCTAGCGGGGGCCTCTTTTCTCTACACTACATTTCGCTGGCTGAGGGTCTCTTTTCTCGCGACTCTCGGCCAGCGAAATGCAGAGAAAAGAGAGAGGCCTCTGCTAGCAGGAAGCTGGTTTTTTTTTCGTAAAGCGAAGGTGTTGTTAGCGTTCCTAAAAAAACAGAACTAGCCAACTTCCTCGTTTTATTGCGGGTTTTCCTCGCCTTAAGTCACGTTCTATTGTATGCTTCCGTTGCAAATTTATCATGAGAATCAATTTCTACACGTATTAACTGATAAAACCTTACCCACTGAAGCCAGAATTTTCATGACTGTAGTGAAACCACTCGCAAAGTCATTAAGTTTATTCTGAGTAAAACCTATAGAGTTAGTAATTACAAAGTAATTGCGAATTACTCATGACAATCATCTGAAATCCGCACAACACAACCAAAAACCACCATAAATCCTTGGGTCAGGCACTTGGCACTTTTATATTGGAAAGTGGGGAGAGGTAATTTCAAAATCTAGATTATTTTGTTTGAAACGCCCATAATTAATATTAGTATAATTACTAAAACGATTCTGCGCACTGATTGGTCGAGAAGTTCGGAATATTTTGCTATATTCACATTGAAAGCATTGGGGATTGCCTGCACACTTACTTACTAGAAACTAAAACAAAAAATACTCCTAAATCAAAAATATTAAAAGTCGCTTGAGTAGTTATACTAAAACAATAGACCTCTTTCGCTACGAAGTCACATGACCTGAATTCTGTAAACAAAGGCTTTCAACATTGTGGCGACATGGCGGGAAACACTACACTTTGAAAAAGCCTGAAAAATATAGGGAAAATCTCCTGAATAACTATCAACAAGTTCCAAGTTTGTCAGTCCTAGTCTTAGCTTCCTCAGAGTCATTAATTAGTTGATCCTGATTTGAAAGTAATGACTTCTTGGATCTGATTCTGTTTCGCAATAACTGTGACTCCTCGGAATTTGAATCAGAGTCGTACAAAGTGCAAGTGTTTATTCTTTTCTTCGCCCAGTTTCCGTACCCCAGTAAGCCAAGTCACATCCATATTTCACTGTAGGGAAAAACATTATGGACATTGTCTAGTTTTTCCAAGTTTGTAAATCCAGTATAATGTCGAATATTACTTTTCTTCCTTAGTTTGGTTGTCACATTTCTTAAAACTTCGAGTGAAAATCGGTGACTGATTTTTGTGTTGAAACCATAATCCTGAAATCTGGAAAATATTGGCAAATAGTCACCTTGACTTCGTCTCGGTGACTTTTTCGCCGATATTTACGGCGCCTGAGGCAACTAATTGTTAAAAAATGTCCAATTTATCATACAAATGACTATAAATTCTACACTTATTCGCTCTAGAGAGTGGTAAAGCAATGAAATTTCACAGCGGCTCCCCCCTGTATTGACAGGTTAGACAAAATATTTACATGTCTTTTTGCCCTGCGACATTTAAAAGCTAAACTACTCTCAGCTGCTTGCTTTTTATTTCTCAAACACAGATTCAACCGAATTATGTGCTGAGCAAAAAGATTCCACTAGAAAGGAGCCAGGGTTTCTTTCACCAAAATATTTCAACAGCTCTCAGAAGAACAGTGGAAAAAGTGAATTAAACCTGTCAGCCATACTTCTTTCTTAAGCACAACACAAATGTATTGTCCATAATAGACTTAGTGATGTCCTATGGCAACCTATGTGTAACCTGTGCGAGGGCTTTCCACCAACGGAAAGTAACTTATGAGTCAGCGGTAAACCTCTAAAGAAGCCCCAGCCTTCCTCTCCATAAAACACAGGAAACCCAGGAATTTGGCGCTGATATGCAAAAAAGGGCAGGGGTGTGTCTGTTCTGGTCTGTTTGCCCCCAAAAAAGAAAGATTTCAGGGAAAATACAGTAAAAACCCGCATAAAAGAACAGGTGTTTTGGGGTTTCAGGCTGATTTTGTTCTTGAGTTGGGTGTTTTCGGCAAAATCAGCCTGAAAATGTTCTTAAGGTGTTCTTAAAATTGTTTCTTAAAAATCAAATACTGCATACACTACTAACAGTCAAATACAGATTGAATGTAATTCACAGAAGGTAATTATTTAGTAGCAAACAATTGCTTAATGTACCCTGGAAATCCCCATTAAGTACCTGCTGTAGAACTCTGTGTGCAATCAATCGTCTAGCACATTATATTGATCTACTTGGTACTATACCATTGTAGGTTACTGTACTCAAATCTAACTGGCAGCCATTTTGTATACAAGAACAATTCTCATTTTTCAGGCTCCACATGTTCTTATGTATGAGGTACATTTTTGACCAAATTTCAGCCTGAGTGTTCTTAATCCACTTGTTCTTTTATGCGGGTTTTTACTGTACTTCAGTAGTCAAAGGGTTAAGGTGTACAAAAGTTGGGGAGATCGGAGTTAGTATCATGTGACAATTAGGCCACGCCTATTTCTACTCTCACCAGTTTCGACTGTACTGACATTTTTTTCCAAAAATGCTCTACGGTACCTCAAGATTGATTTACCTGTAACCGAAGTTTGACTAAATTCTACAAGCCCAATTTGAAGATAGGATTTATAAATCAGGGCTAACAAACCTGAATTTAAATCTGTACTTGGTCTTATAAATCTGTACTTTCAAAAAGCCACACTTCAATTCGGTCCATGTCCGACAGGAGCCAATCATGACGCCTGGATATAATTGCCATTTTTCCATAAGGGATATCTCGGATCACAGCCAATCAGACTGACTCAACAGCTGAGTAATTTTTCTGTTTCGGGAGATCTCGGATCTTATCCAATGAGCTCAGTTCTATTTATCTCTTGATGAACAGACCTGAAGTCTACTAATAAGAGCCTGCCGGATATCAGTTGTTATCACTTCAAGTTGATCTGATACCGACAAAGCTCCACAATATCTCTCCTCGGAGAGAGATCTTTCTCCAAAAAGGAATATTTTTTTTCACTGCAAACAAGCAACAGTCTGATGGACAGCGAAACCAATGAAAATGTTGACTTGACTATAATTGCTCAATCAAATGCAGCAATTATTTGTAGTCCTACTCGATTCAGTTAAAAATGTCAAGTTCACCAAATTTGTCCGATTGTCTGTTTTCATACCAAAACAGCTGAAAACTCAGCTACTGAAAACTAAAATGACCTGTGAAGAAACACGCACACTCGATCAAGGTGTTTGTACTTGAGGAAAGCTACTCTCCCGTGTTACTTGTTAATATTCGGTATCAGTAGAATTAGGGCAGAGCGCGCGGGCCTGTTTGTCTTTCGATTCAATTGTCATGACCTGTAATCTCTGACATACTTTTGGAATTGCATACAGAAAGAACTCTACAATTTAGAAGTGCCCGATATTCTGAAATATTTTGCCGCGATTAATCTAACTACTGTACCGCCAAAAATAATTACTCATGAACTCAGGTCTATTTATCTCTTGATCAACAGACCTGAAGTCTACTAATAAGAGCCTGCGGGATAGTTCTCTTTCTCCAAAGGCGAGAGAGATATATTTCTCCAGAGGGATATTTATTCCAAACCAACAGTCTGATGGACAGTGAAATCCATAAAAATGTTGACTTGACTTGCTCAATCAAATGCAGCAATTATTTGTAGTCCTACTCAAGTTCACCAAATTTGTCCGTTTGTCTGTTTTCATACCCAAACAACTAAAAACTCAGCTACTGAAAACCAAAATGACCTGTGAAAAAACACGCACAGTGAAAAAACACGAACACTTGTGTTTGTACTTGAGGAAAGCTATTTCTCCCGTGTTACTTGTTAATATTCAGGGCAGAGCGGGCGTGTTTGTCTTTATACTCAATTGTCATCTCTGACCCCGTCTCTGACACACTTTTGAAATTGCACACAGTCTTTGAGGATAAAGAACTTTAAAATGTAGAGGTGCCCGATATTCTGAAATCGTCTGCCGCGATGAAAAAATGGTTCCATCTGCTAATAAACGTTACTAACAGGCCTTCAAGGTGTTCCTTGACGCTTGTGCTAAATAACCTATCTTCTTTATCTTACGAGATTGTAGGAAATTAGAGCACGCACAGGAACAACTTAGCAATTGATATCCTGACAAAGCGCCAGTCTCAAAAAAATAACTTTTGAAATAGCTAACTATAGCAAACTACAATATAGTCGAATTTTGCGCAACATTACACAGCGGTACTAAAACAGCCCTGTTGAGGCAATAATCAGATTTTAAAAAGGGTACTTGAAAATACGGATACATCCCGATCTCGGAAAGAGCTGAAATTCGAGATGCTTGCAGAAAATGCACATTGTAATTGTGAGATTTTTTGTATTTTCAGCTTTGCGCTGCTGAGGTTTTTTTAGTTCTACTCAGCTTTGCGCTTCTGATTGCTTTCTCCAGAGGGATATTTATTCACAAGCAACAGTCTGATGGACAGTGAAATCCATAAAAATGTTGACTTGACTATAATTGCTCAATCAAATGCAGCAATTATTTGTAGTCCTACTTGATTCAGTTGAAAATGTTAAGTTCACCAAATTTGTCCGTTTGTTTGTTTTCATACCAAAACAACTAAAAACTCAGCTACTGAAAACCAAAATGACTCAGGGAAGGGCGGACGTGCTTGCGTGTTTGTCTTTCTACTCAATCGTCATATCTGACATACCTTTGAAATTGCATACAGTCTTTGAGGAAAAAGAACTTTAAAATGTAGAGGTGCCCGATATTCTGAAATCGTCTGCCACAATGAAAAAATGGTTCCTGCTAATAAACGTTGCTAGCAGGCCTTCAAGGTGTTCCTTGGCGCTTTTGCTAAATAACCTAATCTTCTTTATCTTACGAGATTGTAGGAAATTAGAGGTCCCGAAATTAGAGCAGTCCCGCATAACAAAGCGCGCCAAACAATTTTAAATATATCAGACTTTTAAGACCAGTCCCAACAACAACGCAATGCTATTTTCTAAAAAAATAACTATTTTGAAATAGCAGCTTTGGATTCGGGGTCAAATTGCTTGGAAAAGATGACAGCAATGTCTTACCTCAATGTTGTACATGAAATACTGCTCGTAAATGAACTCTACACATTTTTACACAGCGGTAATAAAACAGCCCTGATGAGGCAATAATCAGATTTTAAAAAGGTACTTGAAAATGCGGCTACATCCCCGACCATAAAAATGTCAGCAAATTGAAAAAACTGAATTTCGAGATGCTTACAGATCCTTACAGAAAATGCACATGGTAATTGTGAGATTTTTTGTATTTTCAGCTTTGCGCTGCTGAGATTTATTAGTTCTACTCAGTTTTGCGCTTCTGATTGCTCATAGGTTGCCTCATTCATAACTTTCAAAATATAACTGCATAGTTAGTATAGACAGTAATGAGAACAGTTCCAGTTTTTTAAACGATCTTTTGGACATGTATGTATGTACTACCCCCTACATTACAAAGCTAAAACATTCGCATAGTGCTTATTGCAAACCGCTAAAACTGTAAAACGGTGAATCTCCAGAGTATACAACGATTACGCAAAACTTACGGTTTACGTTGTTAAGTACGTATCATGATTATAATTCTTCACTTTCGAAGCCAAGGAAACGTAATTCCACGATGGTTGCCCATGGCTGGTTTAAACTCGTGTATCTTTTATTGATCTAGAAGGAGAAATAAAGTAAACACTTTTTTGCGACTAGTTCATGAAGTGAGGATCAAAACATTGCGAGCACAGTACGAAATTAGCACATTTACCTTATCTCCCGCGTGTTTATTTTGTTGGCGCCAATTTCCTCCAGGTTCACATTATTTTGCACGGAAAACGGACCAACCATTCCATGCCAGTAGGAATTCAACATTCTCATTGAAACATATTTCTGTTGTCATATAGCTGTACCTTTATAGTTGTTAATAAATTTCGTTGGTAGAGCATCACCGGCAACTCGAAAGTCTTATTACCTTATTAACTGTGTATCATAAAACTCAAGCTCTTGAACATAATAGATCAGATATTAAGTTCGGTGACACATGTAATGACCTTTCCTACTACACCGGAAGAAGACAAATGGGGATGTAATGTCTTGATTGTTTACTAGCCTCTCCTCGGAACCACACTGTAGACCTGAAAATCAGGTTTCATTTTCCTTCTAGAACATTTTAAGAACATTTCAGCTGTAAGGATAGCGGAGGCAGCCCTGAGCTTAGAAATTGGCCGAACTGGCGAATATCATCTATAGTAACGTTTTTTGTTTAAATTCTTGGGCATGTTTGCGTTATCTTGACTGTCAAATAGGACTGCCTGTTTGAAGTGATAAGACAGTCATTATTATCATTGCTAGCGATACACGTTGCAACTATCGCCTGCTTTTACAAACTGTATTCACTTATCATTGTGGTCAGTCTTTATGAAGTAAATCATACTTTTTGTTACTTTATCTGTCCAAAAATATCATGAAACCCGGCGACGCGAGCATGGTTGTATTATTTATTGTTATATGCACGCCGACGCAGACTTGTCAGTTTTGTCTTAGATGAACTAGTCCTCTATCTAGCTTTTTCCGAGTTTATCATGATTTCCCAAATATGCCAATTTTCGACAAAGTGGCGCCTAATTTCCGATGATCCTCTTGCCACCGTATGCATTGCTACGCGACCTCAAAATTCACTGTTGCGATTGGCCATTTTACGCAAGAAAATGTTAAAGTTAATTTTCTTGAAGCAGATAGTTAAACATTCGAGGCAAGGAAGCCAAAGGATAGCTTAAAACTATTTTGGTTGATTTGGCAATCAATTTCTACCCATGTAGTGGCTGAAGAATTCTGCGTTTTGGTTTGATTGACGGCCAATATTGATGGTTGATTGATTGACGAAGAATCGCCAATCGCCCATTTTGAGGTCGCGCAGCAATGCATACAGTGGTAAACCCCCGACATTTTAATTATGATTCCCTAAAACAGCAGTTATCAAGAATGCCAACCCCTGTCCTATATCCAAAAAAAACTAAATCAACGGGGCTCATGGCAGTTTTTAGATCTGTCCTTTTGTTTTAATTTCTTGGCTTTAAAACCTGTCTTTTTGCTGGTTTGACATCTCTGTACGTGTCGATTTTCTGCCTGTTTAGTACGCCTTTTTTTCTTGAACCATGGGCTGCTTTCGTCATCTTGATCTTTGAAAATGGAATACAGAGTTTAAGTTAGGACACTAACTACAACAAAGTTATGGACGCTTGGCTGCCACTGGTGCCTTTTGGCACCAGTATAGTAATTCTAACTGGGAGTATATTTTAGTTAAAACTACGCGTTGGCCCGGCTGGATATGTAACAGCTAGGAATTTTAGTCCTAAAAGAATTACCAACAGCAAATAGTAGTAGAATGTTTAGTTTTCCACATTGGCTGTTCAATAGTTTCTTTTAGAGAGAGATCATTTATCTAACATATCCAATCTTTTTGAGATCTGGTCGTGTTTTTTGTGTGCTTCATTTATTATCACTTTTCACAACAGCATACCGGCTTTTTGTTTTCTTTTTTCTCGAGTTCTTTTTTTAGCTTGTCCTCGCGCTTGAGGTATCCGGGGTCCGGCGGCTCTTCTGGATCTGCTTCTGTGAAGCGCATGGCCAGAAGATCGAATGAGCTCCCTGCTTTCTCATATTCTTCGTCGGTGAGCAGTTCCCAATTTCGGATTTTTTCATGCTCCGTCCTCGCCATGTCATCCCACCATTGCTTCTGGCCGTCTGTCATCCTGATTGCAAGCATTTTGACGCAATCTTCTATTCGCTGCACAGAAGGACACTTACGCAAGTCAGGCCTCAGAACAGATGGGTGACCCGGAGGTAGCTGCGCCAAGGCTATGAAAGGTTCATCCCTAGGACACCACTCCTTTCTCTCTGAAACTGCCCAACGCCTATAGACCATTTCAACTTCGCCCTTATCATTCAGTTTGAATCGGAAGGCATGGGGATGACCGTGGTTTGCAAATGTTGCAGTGTAAGGTCTCAACCATGCCTTTACATCGTATATGTTTTCCTTTTCCACAACAATTGGCGTAGGGTGGTACGATGCCTGGATTACTCTTTTGAGTTCGGGCATCGTTACAGCATCCGAACGTGACAGGGCTACAGAAATTCGGCTAAACATCTGTAAAACGCAACAAAACACCAATGTTTTTTTAGTCAATAAGTTCTTTATTATAGTAATAGTTATGTATATATAACTAATTCCAACTTCTAGGAATTAATTTTTTAAAACAGGACGTACGCGAGCACTAAAATAAATATTTCTCACCTGGTCGATGTCTTCATGGGTGTGTCCAACCATGAGATACGATAGACGAACCTGCAACGGGAGTTAGTATTTCAGGATAGTTTCAGGATTCCTACGGCGTGCATAAATCGACGCAAAGGAAGGGAGGGTGACGTAAAAAAATCAAGCGCCTAGCCTGCTTATCTTGTTACAAATAACTGTTAGCATGTCAAGTGAAGAAACGGAAACATAAAATTTAGTCTTGAGTAATTTCCAACGTTTTGTTGATTTCAAAAGGTACTCGAAGATTGTAAATTATAGTCCGCAAGTTAATATGAGGTAAAATATTACCTTTCTGAAGACACGCGCTTTAACAAGTAAAGCACAAAAGCCAAGTATGTGGATGTTCTTGCAATCACGGTAACAATTGTCTAATTGTAGATACAAAAATGGCGGCAGACGTCCAGCCTGAAAAAAAATGTTATCGTTTTGCATGAAAACTACCGTAAGCTATCGAAATCAAGAATTCTGTAATTCAAAAGAGCAGTGCTATTATCTGTTTGAGACTGCCTGGAGTTAGTTTATTTGATTAGTGTCTAACATGAAAACTTGATTGTTAATTCAGGCACTAGGCACCTCCTTTAATTTTATATTTACAACAATTCTTCTAATATAAAGAACTGTAACTATAAAAACAAAACGAAGAAAAAACAACCTGTAAAAAAGGAGATGCGAAAAAAGATTATTTTTACTACACTGCTACTGCTGCTGCTGCTGCTATTATTATTATTATTATTCATAAATATACTCTCTCAGGGGCGGATCCAGGATCTCCAAAAAAAGGGGGGGGGGCAAAGGAGGCCAAAGCTGAAAACTTGCTCTTGCAAATACATGGGGAAATCTATGTATGGGGAAATCTATCGAAAGAAGGAGATTCAGAATGTTTCAGGTTACCGTTTGCTGTATGTGCCGCATGGTGGTTATCAGATAGTCTATGGTTGGGTTAGAATCCGATGGCCATCTTAGATAGTCAACAAATGCCCAAGCCATGTTGTGGCCGTGGGACAGGACACCTGTGACGTGAGTTTTCATAAACTCCATCGCATCACCTTCCAACTGAAAAAAAGTTAACATTTACTTAATCCTTTCTGCTTTGGCACAATAGAGATCGTTTACATGGCAAGTTTTCGTCATGAATAAACATGTTAATTTGGAAAAAAAATGTCACCACAGTAAATACTATTAGTATTTGAAAACAACACATTGGCAGTTGTGATGTTTCAAAGGAGTTGCAAATGAACGAGATAAATTTTGAAACGTGTTTAGTCTGAACATTTTTCAGCCCTAGTGTGAACACACTACAAGTCACACAAAAAAACACCAAAAATCAAAATTTTAATTAAGGCTTTTTTACCATGTCAGATACACATTACGATCTAATACATACACGACTATCAAACGTGTTTCTGCTAAAAATATCTGTGGAGTTGCAGGGGCCCTCTTCGCCTATCTGTAAGACCTTTGCTCTTATGGCATAGACCTTTTTTGAAATAAACCGGAAGTCGTGGATTGCAATGCATTATGGTCTAGCTTCGGTACAAACAAATCACCGTGAAAAACTGCCCATTGTTTAATGATTTCTTTGTACCGAAGCTAGACCATAATGCATTACGATCCGCGACTTCCGGTTTATCTCAAAAAAGGTATACTGTAGCATGGCATTTTCAATACCTTAGATCTCTGAACCCAATGTGGCAAATGTGTCTTGCTTTGATCCATCCCGTCAATAATTAAGGATAGATACCGATCGGGGTGCTTTTCGGCCTTTGTCTGGTGTCTTTGGTACTTTTTGCGTTCCCCCCTTTAAGAAAAAAAATATACGTCAGCTTATGCATAGCATTGTTTTTTTTAGGGGGGGGGGGGGGGTCAATAGGATGGGCCGCCGAGTATCCCTGTGTATCCCGCGCACAAAGAACGCTTGCCTCCAATTAATTAGCCAATCATGTCACGTTTGTTTGTCCTGCTGTTGCCAATTTGATGGAAGAGGTGAAAGTGTGTCGGCCATTTAGTACAGTTTCATTTCTCGCACTTTTATTCTGTTCGAACTCATATATTCAAAATGTGCTGATTGATATGTCCAATGCGCCCCATGTTTATGCGACAATTTCGCATATTTAAATCGCGCCGTTTTATTGTTTTCCTTTTAGCGTCAGAGCAGATTTCGAACTCAGTAAAGAAAACCCCGCATCATAGACTTCGTTTATCAACTTTAAAATAATACATATCAGCAAACGATTTTTAACGAATTGTTACAATCAAACAATCAATATAAAGGTATTGAATTGAGCAACAATTGCATTCCATTCACTAAACATGACCGAATTTTCACTTACGCCTGTTGCTGCATGTGTAGGTTTTTTATTTCAACCCACGACATCCTCTTATCCTTGTTCCGTGTTTCCCGGATGTGGTCGTTGATCAACAGGCAGATCCCACACTTTGTAAACCGATTTCTCTGCAGGTGAGACAGGTTGGTAAATTAGACAAATTACACATTTTTATCTTCGGAAGTGACGATCTGAAAATCTTAAGCGCTTTTTGCTATTTCTGTAACGACATCATACTTCAAGCACTCTTTTCTATTTAATAACGGCGGAGTGTTTGCTATCCACTTTCAAACATAGTTGTATACACATTTAAATTTTAAAAAAGGTGTTTTTATAATTGGTCGGAAAGAAAATAGCATAGTGCCATTTTCGCCGGAATATACCGCGACACAAGAGATATTGCATGTAAGATTCCACTTCTTATTATATAAGCACCAATGAAATACCGGGTGATCTCACGCGCGAAAACTTGATATCTTCACGCGTGAAAATAACATGTTATTTCACATGTGAATAACACCCTTGCCTTTGCTCAATGCTCGAATTTTTATTGATATTTCATTGATGATTATATAATATACAGAACATTACATGACAGCTTGGAGATACGAATTTTATCTCCTCGTGTTAAAAATTTATCTGACTTGTTCGCTGCGCTCCCTCGTGAGATAAATTTTCAACACTCGAAGATAAAATTCGTATCTCCACGCGCCCATGTAATATCCTCTATATCTAATGAATGACTTCAATATTTTAAGCCAAAGTTAATGCCATCTATATACAAATTTGGGTTTTAGTACATACCCGAGGAATCACGACGTCTGGGAAGCTTTTTTTCCACATTTTCCTAAAGGTTGATATCGTTATTGGATTCTTGGGCGTGGTCTCCAAAAACATTTCATACATCCTCTTCTTTGTCATACAACATGGTAGTTCTTTCTTGTTCGTGTCGGGCATGACATTAGCGAGAGAACGTACAGTGTCCTGCAACCATATTTGGGCTTCAAGTTTTCGTTTTGAATCGTGAATCGTGCCAGTGCGGCCGTGTATTGGATTGCAAACGCCTAACAAGTAGTTCTTCCTCCATTCATGAAACCTGAAAACATAGTTGTTTTACTAAATGATATACACTTGAATTCATTTTAACTGAGGCCTAGGACATACACCCCAGCCTTGATACATTTAGCCTGCTCGCAAGCGTTAGAGTTATTTTCCATGATGGCGACTATGCGAAGCAACTCGGGTTTTTCGCCCTAAAACTACTCTCTGGCCAGAGCAGACCATTTTTTCACATCCAGTCAATATTCAACCCGACGCCAGAGCGACTGCATTTTAATTGGCAATTCTTAATTTACCTTCCGTATGAAATCCCATGGCAGTATATCCACGCCTTCTGGCACACCGGTTTGACTCCAATACAGTATTGGAACACTTTCCTGCGTCCATTACGTCTTTGACTGAAGTGGAAAAAACCTGCTCTTCTCTGTTCATCTCTAGGAATTCGTATCTTGCGGCTATTATTTCCTCTTGTGTTAGAGTTTCGACGCAGTTTTCCTGGCAACAAGGCTGTTTTAAAGGCACGATTATGCGACATTTTTGGGAACGCTTTGTTTTCCTTATAATCTGCTTTGGCTCCTGAGCAGCAGCTGTCTTTTCTTTTTTCTTCGGAACTTTATTTCCAGTTGGTCGTGCGATTGCGGAATTCACTTTTTTCTCGTTGTCGGTTTTCTTTCTTCGCGGTCGTTCCTCCAGAATTGCATCCTAAAAACCGTGTGTAAAATAGTGTTACACGTACAAAGTTAATGGTGAGATTGTTCAACATGATTTATTCTGATACTTTCATGCAAATGAAAAACACCTCTCCAAATTTAGTGAATAAGTGACGGATAGCGCTGACCCTCCCTGTAGAGGAAGGGAGTTTGATTTTCCTTTTTTATGAGTTTGATATTTACCCGGCGATCCTCGTCGAAACTTTTATCCAATGCTTCGTGAGAAACCTCTAGATTATCTTCGAATCCCTACATTAAAGACAGAAACCAAGTTGTTCTCTTTGATCTTAAAAAGGACAGATTGCATTTTAATAGCGATTAATGAACTCACCCACGAGATCTGAACTATTCTCCACATCCTACGAAAGCTGAATTCACTACTTGTTTTATTATTCATTAAAGATACGTTCGCAATTTTCCCGCTTTACTTCTTGGAGAGAACAGGCAGTTGGCCACCTCTGGACAAGTGCGTGACAGTATCAATTTTTTTACATCATTGATACATTGATGTCGAAGGAAAGAATTCGTCGGTAGCGAGAGCATATTTTGAATGAGTAATAAAACATCATCCAATATGAGGCTGCGATATGAGTACCATATGAGTAACGTGGACACTTTTGACATGTACAATATTTCTGGATTATAATAGTTACACTAATACACTAATAGTTCTATATCTTCATATTTCTAACCTGCAATTCCTCGTCTTCCGAAATGTCCTCTTCTTCCGAACTTTCCGACTCGGATGCGCTATACGTGCTGATGTGCCGTGACTTGTCCTGTAGTCATAGGAAATTGTTATTACACTTGTTTATGTTTTGTTTTATTTACATTGAAACTAACCTCGGAATCTGAATCTGAATTGCTGTATCCTGGGGGGTGATTGCACGCTCCGCCGCATCTGCAGGTTTGCATAAGAATATCACCGCCGTTCTTCTGTAAAAAGGCATGCATGTAGTATAATATATAAATTATTAAATATATTTTAATGAATGATCACTTTATCATAACGAGCACGATTTGAAGCTCGTCGTGGTTCGTCACCTTTTGTCGTGCTGCTTTCTCCGTTGGTCGCCGATCTCGCAAAACCGAAGGTGTCATGGCCAAAGCACCAGTCTAAACCGTTAAGAACAACAAAATTATTATAATAGTACTTGTCAGAAGTATTTTACTGGGTCCGTGGTTTGTTGCTTTCCGCGAAGCACATTCTTCCCGGGCTGCGCGTGAGATTAGTGTTTTTTTTTTACCTAGAAAATTCCAATTTGAGCACAAATATTTCTCAAAAGAATGACCACAATGAAAAGGTAGACTCAATCGAACTCGGTACAACAAATTTACATGTTTGTCATAAAAACAGGGTACCCCTCTATAACCATGGAAATTCATCTACAGAGTAACATTGTTTTGATCTCATTAGAATTTTTAATTTAGCCGTCCATGGCGCCTCTCGACAAAACGTGAATGTCAGGTCCTGAGTTAGTAAGCAAATGGAACAGATTTCCATTACGGCGGCCAAACTTTAATCATTTGGGCGACTAGAATTTTAATTTAGGTGCTATGCTGTATTTCTTCGTGTGTGTTGCGTGACGCGGAGCGGAGATTTGTTGAGGTCAAGTGGGGAAACATGAATTATTAAAAGCTATCTATAGTGCTGCGGAGCTGTGGTTCACTGGTAAAGAACGAGTGCTTGGTAACTACTAACCTGTTTCGAGTCGTGCATGCTACCCCGAAATTTTGCATCATCGAGAACCAAATTGTGCTCCTTTAGAAGCGGAATGTCAGTCATAAGTGGCCCGATCGTTGAAGCGTATTCGGCAACCACTTCTTCTACAGAGGAAAACGCGCTCGGCAGAACGTCCGAAGTTACGAGCAGGTCGAATTGTCGGAATCTTCCGTTGCCCTTAGGTTGGGAATAATCATCACCACTGTCATACGTCGAACTACTGACTGTTCCGACCATCCCGCCATTAAGTTGCTGTCTCCTCGTGGTTGGCGGGAATACTGAAAACGTTCCACTAGTATTATTGTGATCAGTTGTATTTGTCTCGCCATTAATAGAAGTGCCACTGTAGCAAACACCTATTAACAGAAAAACCTGATTCGAAAATAAGAAATAAAGAACAAGCAGTTGCATTTTGGTCTCCAGATTTTCTATCGTCCTGTCAAGAACCTACTGAAGAAGCTGTTGTTGATCGTTTTGATTTTCGCGCGTAACTTATTTTGCACGTGACGGCGCAAACGAAGGATTGGCTAAAAAACGGTATATGTCGAGTTATTGAAGTGTTACACTGATACATTTGCATTCTGATTGTATTACGTTACTTGGTGGTGTACCCCATTTCTCCCTCAAACTAAAACAAGCATTCATTCCGGCGACTTTTACACACAAGAGCTGAGCAGTTTGTACGAACGCATTGTACAATATTTTTTTATTGACGGTGTTGATATTCCATACAATTTTCGTGAGGGGTTTAACAACGAACTAAGATCAAGGCGGTATTTTGTTGCATGATCTATACTAACTAGTTTCCTGTTTTGACATGTTTGATTGAAATGCTTATCTCCCGCGAATTTCGCAACCCATGTGTGTCGCAAATACGAATATTAGGGTCACATCTGGCCATCCACATCTTTATTCTCTGTCGCACGTTTTTTAAATGGCTGCTTTATATAGCCCCCCTTATCAGAAAATCGCCCCCGGAAAAAAAGCAAAAGTGGGTGGTAATATAGAGCTAACGTTCTTCGAAACGGCAAGGGTCATTAGAGACTGGCTATTTCGAGTTTCAATGAATGTCAGTCCTGAAACGTGCGAGGTAATCGTACCGCGTGCAGGGGAGAAAAGGAAACAGTACATCGACTATCTGAGGATAAATAGAGGTTTTGATAGTCGTACAAACGTATGTTTTTCTGTTTTAATTTATCTTATTTTTATATACGAATGTTTTGAATATTGTTACTGGAGTAATCTTTCGAAACTCTTTGTTAGGAACTGAAGTACGAGCGCTATTGCGTTGCCTTCAGCCGTCGCTGTTGGAAAATATTGGCAAGGATCGAGGAGTTACATCCTGGAAAAGTAAATAGCTACTTTGTCAAGTGGGTAAAGGCTTCCACGCCGGAGGAAGAAGTATACGACTCTCTTCTACAATTGGAGAGTGGTTCTCTAAAAGCTGTAGACTTGCTCAGAAAAGATGCCAAGGTAAAAGTGGGCGATTTCAAAGTCTGTTTCGATCCCCTTAGTGCAAAAGGAGAAAGAAGTGAAAGACAGAGGTTAAGAAAAACATGAGAGAGAACGAAATAAAGAAAATAATGCTGATGAAGGCATTCTCTAGTCCTTATTCTAGTAAACGATTCCTCGAATGCTAATCATGTCGTCTCTTTTCAAAGACTAATGAGCCCGCCCTTAGAGACCCACTCCCTGAATGGGAAGAAGAAGAAAAAAGGGCTCTGGTAAGTCAACACGCACTAAATTCATTGATAATAAAACAGGGCGATTCACATACTCAAACTAAACGAAACAAAGGGTTGTAATTGGTCAATGAAAAACTTTAGAGCCGGCGTTTTCATATGACTGTCGTGAGTAATTCGCAATTATAGTTTGTAATTACTCCTATACGTTTTACTCGGAACTGGTGTAATCACTTTGTGATTGGTTTCACTACAGTCTATAGACTGTTTCGCTACAGGTACATCAAAGTATACAAAAAAAAAATGGCAGAAGGCAGGGACGCCACAACAGAAGAAACCAGTTACCTCGTGCGCCCTTGCCCCCTTTTTGGTAACTGTAAACATACCATATTTTATAACAATCTCCAACGATATCAACAAATAGTCGGGGAGCATATGTTGAATAAAGATGTCCCGTGGGCTTTTGATGAAGAAAGCAGGCAACTAGCCTAGTTATGTTCTTTGGACCTTCAGGAACCAGAAAAACTTTGTTGCCAATCTTCAAAATCGCCTAGAGGGTATTTAAGGGGTGTTTTAAAATGACCCATAGATTTCAGCACGAAAACGAGGCTGGAAACCTAAAACTGGTCATAAATTCTTCCTGATCCACGAAAACACGTACAAACTTGGCAGAAATATCACGTTCAGTGTTGTGAATACCATAGATTGGGTTTTGCCTCTAAGGGGGGTCACATGATCATTTTAGCATGAAAGCGAGGCTGAAAACTACAAATTCGCTTAACCATCAGATAAATCAATAAATAGCATTGAGATTCACCATAATTACCTATGAGGACGACACCGATCCATGTCAAATTATATTTTTGTTATTGGGGTCACATGATCGCTATAGCATGAAAACGAGGCAGCTGTCGTACACAGGTAAAGGGCAGTCGATCAAGTGACTAAAAATGCGGTAAATCTCCCCTTCCCTACAAAATTATATATTTCTAGCAAAGATGTCGAATTTATACTTGAAATCTTGAATACTTGAAACTTTTGCATGGAAGCGAGACTAGAATAAAATTTGAAATTATGAATGATCAATTGACTTCTCGACAAAAAAAATCAGTGTGCTTCGTATATTATTTGTTTTAAAACAAAATATAAGGAAACAATCGGCAAGGGTTCTTCAGGGCAATAAACAGTTGAGAGGACTAGGTTCTAGGTATCTTCTGTATGTACTGGTCAGCAGGCATTCTCATCAAAGTAGGAGTCCGCCATCTTGCCTTACAGACCATGTAGCAACTGAAAATGACGGATGAAAAGCAGATCGATTACAGTGTTTGCCTAATCTGCAAAAAGAAAACAAGTGAACAGCTTGTCGAAAATCCTTCATCTCACGATAAGGTATTAACATATGTTAAAGAATGGGCTAGTTATGGAGATAGTCGATATTTTGATTTGTGGTCAAAGTTGGAAACAATTCCAATTGAAGAAGTGAAAAGCCATGCATCGTGGCACAGAAGCTGCTATCAAGATACGGTTCACACTAACAAATTGAAGAGAGCAAAGAAAGGTAAGAAATATTTTCTCAAGATTCAGAAAAAATAAACTTCCGATGTTTTTTATTCATAATATTGTTTTTAGTAGATCACTTTTAAAAACAAGTGCAATATGATTTGCCTAGGTACGAAAGGCAACTTGAAGGACCTAATGAAACAAGAAGAAAGGTGGCGAAAGAGTCATACCAGCTTACCCGATCCAAACTTCTCCATTTGATAAGAACTCTTGTTTCTTTTGTGAAGAACCAGAGAGTGACAAGCAGCCACTCCATATGGTGAGCACGTTTTCAGCTGGTCAATCTCTTAATGATGCAATAAGTCTTTCCGGTAATGACGTTTTTACGCGTAAAACATAGTGCTGCGTTGAGTGCAAATGATGCTCTTTCAATAGACATCAAGTACCATAAAAGTTGCTGGCTAAGAAATGTCAGCAATGTGTTAAGGGCTAAGCAATCTTCGGCAGAGGAATCTCGATTGGATTTTATTAGCGAGGCGGCAGCAAGAATCGAGTTCCTTGCAGCCACGGAGACTGCTTTGAGGGAAGGGCAGATTCTTACAATGTCTGACTTGCAGAGTACAATGGAAGATGCACTAACACAAAATGAAGCATCGAAAACTACGTACAGCCGAAAAGCGTTAAAGGCATTATTAGAATCTGAAATTCCCGATATTGAATTTCACAAACCGAAAAGGAGGAATGAGCCAGAAAGAGTCAGCGTAAAAGAAACTCGAGATGAAGCGATCAATTTAGCGGAGAGCTTCGAAGCTAGCTGTAATAAAGATATGAAAATCTTATTTGATGCTGCGGCTTATCTGAGAAAAGCAATTAATAAAGGCAAACGCTGGGAATTCACTGGCACAGTCGGAGACGCTAATGACGTAGTACCAGAAGAGCTCTACTTATTCTCCAGATGGCTCATCCAAGGGTCTAAAAGAAACACCTTAAGCAAGAACAAGACAGAGAATGTAAAGAAGCGTGCAATGAGTTTGAGTCAAACTATGATCACGATGTGCCTCACTGCGAGACAGGTCAATAACAGGAAGAGCGAAACTCTGCGTCTTGCCCGGGAGATGCCCCAACAGCTCGCTGTAGGGTTGGCAGTTCATCAAGCTACGAGAAGCAAAGAGTTAGTTAATATGCTTCACGGTTTTGGAATGGCAGTGGAATACAACAGGTTAATGAGAGTAGAAGCTCAAATTGAGGCTACCGTTTTGCAACAGATCGAAGAAAACGGAGGTGTTTATATTCCACCAGATATAGTCAAGGGAAGGCATATCTATTTTGCAGTAGACAATGTAGATTTTTCGGAGGACACATACGACGGGCAGCGGACTCTTCATGGGACTGCGATGGCAATTTATCAGAAAAAGGAGCCAAATGATGAAGTACAAGAGCTGAGGTAAGCTTTACCTAACGTCATTGGTTCAAGGAAGATGATTTATCATTATCATCTATGACGCCATTTTACTATATAATGTCGAAAATGAGTGCAGATACGCATTACATGCCCCAAACCGTATAAAAAACGGGATGATATACCTTAGATTCAATGTTTGTTCAAGACTAACAGATGCGGATAGTTGGCAAGTTCATGCCCCGTTTTGGTGCGAGCAACAATGCGAGCAACGAGTTAAAAGTCCGTCAGTATGAGAAAAGCATCTAATGAGTTATCTTTTATACCACGAACAAAATTTTTTTAATTTATTTTCAAGATTCACTAGAAAACGTACATGGTGTTTTGTTTTGATGTGTAATACGGCTTTTACCGTGTAATACGGCTCTGCAATTTTGACGTCACAGTCGTATAATAAAATATAGTATCACACAGTAGCAAACCGTTTACAAACTGGTTTAGTACCTGCATTTGAAGGGCTCCCCAGTCGCGCGCTAGTCAATACATGGATCTAAAGATAATATTACTATTTGTTCCTCGTGTAATAAAAATAAACGTATTACATGTTTTTTTCATGTAATAATGGCCCGCCCGCATTTACATGAGAAAACATCTGATATTATATCAGATATTATTATTAGAATTAGTATTGTTTGTTTCGAATTCAAAGGCTTATCAACACAAAAGATCAGAGTCGCTCCATACAGACACTTCCCGACACTATTACCGCCTTGTTAGAATGTCCTAATCCTCCAAAGAAGCCACAAAATCCAGTGTATTCTGCATTTTGCCTACCTGCTTCAAATGAGCTATCACTTACTACAACAAAGCAAGATTTATCTTGGCTTTTAGCACGTAGTTTGACCCGCAAGCACCATAGCAGCAATGAAGTACCCGGAGAGTCGATAGAACGTCGCCCGGAACAGCAGGACAGCGAGGTAATGCTGATGGATGAGCCAGTTCCAGTTCTACCTCGCCAGCAACAGCAGAACAGCGATGTAGTACCAGGCGAGCTGATGGATGAGCCAATTCCAGTTCCACCTTGCCAGCAACAGCAGAACAGCGACGAAGAACCAGGAGAGCTGATGGATGAGCCAGTTCCAGTTCTACCTCCCCAGCAACAGCAGAACAGTGATGTAGTACCAGCAGGAGAGCAATGATACCAAGCATTCCTGTTTGGTCGGCTTATAATTCTCTGATCAGCAGCCCTACACATGTCACTAAAGTAGGCGCGCCGCCTTTGATACCTGCCCCAGCGCACGAATGGCCTACCTTGTTGACTATCCTAATGCAAGCACAGGATATCACAACCCATGTTGTTGGCACTGATAGGAAGACTGTCGTATCCCTTGATATGGGACTTTATCAACCAGCTAAAAAGCTCCAAATGGCTAGGCAAGATCTTCGGCACCTCATCCTGCGACCTGGAGAGCTTCGTATTGTTATGGCAGAATTGCGCACTATTGGAGCGTTCATCGAAGACAGCGGTATTGACATGTGCTGGATTGAAGGTGATATCTATGGTCCGGCGACAGTGAAGCAGATCCTTGAAGGAAACCACGTCAAGAGAGGAGAAACAGCACACATCGTTACCCTTCAAGCGTTATTTGACCTTTACTTCAAAGAATTCCTTAAGAGTTCACAGATGAATACAAAGAGTCTGGAAGATTTATCAAGGCAGGTCGAAGACGCATGTGCGGAAGCTTCAAATGACGATTGAAGAGAGCAAACGCGGAGCTTGTGGCAGCAGTTGAAAGCCAGGTTCTTGTAGAGATGAAGAGATTCGACACTGAACATGACAAATACCCCATGTTCAAGGTGACTAGGCAATATATGAAGATGGTGATGGAAATGCTTCAATTCATCCGAGCGGTACGCACAGCTGACTGGAAGTTGCACCTTCAATCCCTCCAGGTATTCACAAAGCACTTCTTCGCGCATGACCGTCTGAATTATGCTCGGATGATCCCCCTTTATCTAGCGGAGATGGATTCTCTACCTGCGACCGACCCAGATATATATGCTGAGTTCCTGTCTGGGAACTGGGCTGTTAATAAGAATCCTAATGTCCCATTCTGTGCGCTTGGTGCAGATCATGGGCTAGAGCATATCAACAGGTCAATGAAAGTTAATGGAGGCTTAGTAGGAATAACCCTCAACCCTGCTGCGCGAAGCAAATTTTTCCCCATCGCACCAGAAATGTCCCGCCTGGCAGAGCAAGCGAAGGAGATGGCAGGAGTGACGTCTAAGATGCAAACACGACATCATTACCACAATGCAGCTGTACTTGCAAGAGAAAACAAGAACATCAACACCCTGATTAATACTATTGAGACCTTCACTAACCCATTCACAGACGAAGGCACTGATCTGTACAACCTGGTAACTAAAGTAGTAATGCCAGAGAAGATCAAGAATGATTTATGCAGTCAAACTGTTATAGGTCAAACACTTTTCGATACGTTTGTGAAGGACCGTATTCAGTCAGGAAAGATCAATATATGGTCTACGATGAAGAAGCGCAAGCTGTGCACATGGAAGAGTAACGCAAAGAAAGTCAAAGTGCCCACAAAGGAAAAAGTGATCGAGTTACAAGAGGACAGATCCCTGTTTGCCAGGATGATGATGGTTTGCCGCACTCGCCCCGAGATCGATATTAAGGAGGCTATAGGCCTATATGAATTCGCAGTAGTTCCAAGATCCATGTTTGCTCCAGATGGCACTATGCTTCGATGTTCTGCTAAAAGTGCACTGATGACCATACTAGAGAAGCTTCCGCCTGCATCATCTTGCGAAAGAGAAATACCTACATCTGGTCCTAGCTTAAGAGTCCATATAATTGATGGAATGGCGGAGCTCCAGTGTCTCGACAAACCAGACTGGGTCAAGAACTGCGCCCAACTGGCAGAGCATTTCATCCAAAGAATAGAGCAGACGTATGGAGAGAGGGATGAGGTCCGCCTAGTATTCGATCGATATGACGTCGCAATGTCACTGAAAGAGGCTACAAGGGAGAAAAGGCAAGGGGGCCAGGACCCCATCTATTACCGTATCACGGACTCAACCGTCATCTCGAAAGTACCGATCAAGAGGCTTCTTTCTCATACTAAAACAAAGAATGACCTGACAGTCTACCTTGCTGGCAAATTCATCAGACACTTAAGCGGAGAGAATGGAAGGCGTTTTGTAGTAACTTGGGGAGATGCATGTCAGGCAACCCATAAAGATGTGTCACATCTTCAAAGCGGCCAAGAGGAAGCTGATACAAAGATCATCCTGCATGCCATTGATGCTACATCAGATGGCGCAACAGAGATCCGAATCTATTCGCCTGACACCGATGTGCTGGTCCTTGCGTTGCGACGGTATCCAGAACTATGTAGTAAGGTTTCGTTCGTCACAGGAAAAGGGCGTAACCACAGAACAATCATGCTAGAACCGATAGTTCGAGCACTCGGGCAAGCCAAGACGGCCGCTCTTCCCGCGTTTCATGCATTCACCGGAGCTGACAACACCGGTCGCTTCGCATACCATGCAAAGCCACTATGCTGGAATGCATTCCAAGGTCTCGATGAAGAAGTAATAACAGAGATGGCCAAACTAGGCACAACACTCAAACCATCAGATGACACCATAGCAGCTTTTGAGAAGCTTGTTTGTAAGATATATGCACCGAAGACCTCTCTGACAAACGTCAAGGATCTAAGATGGTTTCTCTTTAGGAAGAGGCAAGCCGAATCAGAAAAGCTGTCGCCAAGTGAAGGAGCTCTCCGTGAAGCTGTTCTGAGGGCCCACTATCAATCAATGGTGTGGTACAATGATGTTGTACCAAATCCCGATATACCATCGCCCGAGGGTTATGGCTGGGAGAGGAAAGACGACTCGTGGCGTCCAATAATGACCAGTGTCCAACCAGCACCCGAAGCAATAATCGAACTTGTCAGATGCGGCTGCAAAACCCAGTGCGCCACAAACCGCTGCCAATGTCAGAGAGCAGGACTTCCGTGCACGGATCTGTGTGCATGCTACGACGAAGAGGACGAACCATGTCAGAACATATTCAATGAAATTGTAGATGATGACGACGATGACAGCGAGGGTATATCCCTTGAGGTGAGATCCGTTATTTTATTAATACGTAAAACATCGTTACTATAATGCCGTTATTGCGATTCAAAGCATGTATTAAATTTCTGCTTGCAGGATTAGGACATTGTACAGTCGCAGTAAGCAGAATAACTGCAAATCTTTGTAAGTAAACACTGGCTAACACCATCCACAAATAACAATGACAAAATTTAGATCTGTATATTTTCTCCTTTCATTTATTCTTTCTTCCTTTGCACGTTAACTGCGTGCGCAATTTGGTTAATGGCTTCATATATTTTTACTTACAGGAGTGGCCATTTTTACCGCGGTCCTGATCACCTTGTTGACTATGATTTTCCCATGGTAGACAACAGCCTCGTTTTCATGCGAAAGTGATCACGTGACCCCAATAACCAAACATTTACATAATGTTATGGATCGGTGTCGTCCTCATAGGTAATTATGGTGAATCTCAATGCTATTTATTGATTTCTTTGATGGTTAAGCAAACTTGTAGTTTTCAGCCTCACTTTCATGCTAAATATGATCACGTGTCCCCCCTTAGAGGCAAAACTCAGTCTATGGTAAACAGAACGCTAAATGTGATATTTCTGCCAAGTTTGTACGTGTTTTCGTGGTTCAGGAATAACTTATGACCAGTTTTAGGTTTCCAGCCTCGTTTCCGTGCTGAAATCTATGGGTCATTTTAAAACACCCCTTAAATACCCTCTAGGCGATTTTGAAGATTGGCAACAAAGTTTTTCTGGTTCCTGAAAGTCCAAAGAACATAACTAAGCTAGTTGCCTGCTTTCTTCATCAAAAGCCTACGGGAATACATATGCTCCCTGACGAAAAAAGACGTACGCGCACACTGATTGATGTTTAAATAATGTTAACGCTTATAATTTGAATCCGTAAATTCTTCGCCTTTCCAGTAAGAAGGTCTTATTTGTTGCTTTACAGTGGCATGAACACACTTATTCCTTTGATTTTGTTATTCGATTTGTGTTCAAGCTAAAGGAGATCGAAGAACTTAGAGAGACGGTGCGGTCACAAGACCAAAAGCACAAGGAAGAAATAAAAGTGGTAAGATGTGCAAACTGCACTCATATCGTGTTCTTAATTAAATGTCTAAAATTTGATATCGTCTGATCGTGCTGTTCTATCTTTGATTATACTATTAAGCACCAACAACGGGAGAAGAAATTGCTGGAAATTCAAAAGCAGATGGAAAGAGCTAGTAAGGACGACAAAGCAAGTCTGGTTGATTTGTCTATGAAATTAAAGAAGGTGAATGATATTTACCACCGAGATATTTACCACTCTGTTAGATTGAAATCGTCATTTTATCCAAACAGACCGAAATTGGGATACTTCAGTAAACCAGGTGGCCCGCAGGCCGAATGGTCTATTCAAAATCATAGCCCATAAAGGGCCATTTCACTTTTTAGCCGCACTTTTTATGCGGTATATTATACATTTAATAACTGCTCTCGAGGGAAACAGCGAGTTTTGTTTTCCCGAACATCTCGATGTTTCCCAAGACGAGGGAAACATCGAGAAACTCGGGAAAACAAAACTCGCTGTTTACCGAGGATGCAGTCATTAATTTTTTTATTATATAGCAAAAGAAAATTCGGTGTTAAAAATAGTCCGCCGAAATTTCTCCCTCTAGCGACGTCTCCCGCGCGGGGGCAACAATTTTCAATGTAGCCTGCGCGGGCTACATTATACACTTATGACTGCTCTCGAGGAAAACAGCGACTTTTGTTTTCCCGAGAATCTCGATGTTTTCCCGTCGAGGGAAACATCAAGATTCGAGGGAACAAAACTGGTGTTTCCCGAGGGAGTAGTCATGTTTTATTATATAGCAAATAGAAAATACACGGTTAAAATAGTCCGTGTTTTTTCTTTTTCTTTTCCAGCTCTGGCGATGTAGCCGGCGCGGGCAACAATTTTTTAATTGTAGCCCGCGCTGCCTACATTGAGTTTGTACCTTACCACGTGACCATGATAAAACCGATCAGAGCGCGCGTTTTGATCGAATAAATACGAGCTATATAATAAAGCAACATGGCCTTTTCCGATGAGGTCAACCCGAAAGAAAGGCTCTTCTTTAAATTTTTCGGAGGGGGTACAATAAGAAAAAGCCTCTTCCATGGGTTCTTCCCATATGGAGGGGTTGCAATAAAAACTAGCCTCTTCCGTGGGTTTTTTCGAAGGGGTGCAATCCAATAAGGGCTCACTTTTTTCCGAGGGGGTTACTAAGAAAATGACCTCTTCCGTAGAGGGTTCGGCTTAAAAATGGAATGGCCCAAAGCAGAAGAGTAATTGCTGCATAAAATAAAACCTTTTTCACCGTAAAATAAGAAGCAAAATCCCTTAATTTCCTAAACAAGGTATATGACAATTAGTAGCATGAACATTTTAAAATCTCAAATTAAGACCTTTATTTCTACAAACGGAATGCATGATTTTTCTGTAAGCCCTCTAGATGATCTATACTTGTGGCATTATTATCAGGCTTTAGATGACAAGCGCTCTATAGAGAGAGATATGGAAACGATGACAAATCGTTTCGAGGAAACTCGCTTAAAGCTTCACGATGTAAGTAGTTCAGATTCGTTTTATTTCAGCATAAAAATGAATTTGGTCCCAATTAAACGTGTTCAACTATGGGTGCATGTTTATACTCTGTTCACCTTGGGTATTATAATTATATACGCTATGTACATTTTTATAATAAACCTTCCACCCATACTAACCATCCGACCTCATAGCGGCAGGGAAAATACAGCGAATGAACTCCCGAACGATCAAATTGTCTGTGTACTTTTTTTTGTCGTTCCGTTAGAGTTGCCATTTTGGTCGATCTTAATTATCACAATCTCATTAACCGATGATTATGCGTTCAACTGATGGACCGAAATGTAGTCAAGTAAACCTAACGAAATGGAAAAAAAATTAAACGTCTGATCGTTCCTTGGCGGCTTTGGGCGGTTTCGTCTTTTCTCGTTAGTAACGCATAGTAAGTATAATTTCTAAAAAATACTATTACACGTTGATTTGGCCTAGCATTACTTTAAAAAAAAATAGCTCGCGTGCGTTGTTGTTGTTGCTGCTGCTGTCGTGGCATGATCGATACTATTCCCAACAACAACAACAATAATGACCTTTATTTGCACTCCATACACATAAGTAATTACACTCTCTTTTTTTCCATTTTTATACATAATTACAGTTTTAAGAAAATAATCAATAATAAATTTTAATAATATGAGTGCGAGCTACCCAAAATAACCATAAATACACTACAATATAATCTCCAACTTAAGGAAATCAATGGACTGAAGGCAGAGCATTCAGCCTGGAAAAGGGATGTCATGAAAGGCGAGATGGATATGAGGTAATTACAAGCACTTACAATCCTCGGCCCGCCACCTGTTGTAGACAAAAAATAAGATTTCGAATTTTCTTATTCGGCAGATTTCTGAAGGAGAGATCTATGTGAAAGAGGTAAGAATCTTTATATCTTTATTTAGTTCACTCGTCAGATACAAAAAAAAATCAGAGCGTTGTCTGAATGGACTCTAATAGAGCAGATTTCTTATGACTGTGAAAAGTGCCGCGACGCGACCGTGCCGCGACTACGCGATTTCTTTCCGTATCTACAGCATACCGGGTTCCGTGCCACGACCGTGTCGCGGCACTTACCACAGTCATGCGAAATCTGCTCTGTCGCGGCACTTACCACAGTCATGCGAAATCTGCTCTAACAAATGATAACACTACCACTTTTGTATAATAGGTGGCAGCTCACAGCGACGAGACTGGTTTGCGGAAAATGCTGACATTCGTGAGGTTAGAATCAAACGGCGTCTTTAGGTAGATAATATTGTACTAGACAAAAGAACGGAATTTTGCCTGGAGTACGCTAGTCACTAGCCAGACTACTAGCAGCCCCTACTTTGGCGCACCCCCAAATAAGCGCGCGGAGCTCAAATTCTTTGTTGAATTTTTAACACCTGCTTGGTAATTTTTCTACTTAGAAAACTCTCAATCACGATTGTCAGAATTCCTGGCCATACCCTATCGGGCGGCAGATACCTGTATACCTTTATGAGTTCCCCTATGAGGAGTACAAACCTTGGTATATCGAGAAGTGGTTTTAGTAGTCCAGTTTGGAAAACACCATGCATTTTTTCTAGCCGAAATATTACAACTTTGGTCAAATGATTCTTGATTTTTTTCTCTTTGGGGGGATAGGCGAAGGACGCTAATGACATACAGAAAAGAGCAAAGTAAAGAAACTTCCGACAGGGGTGATTGTCGAGACTAGAAATGTAGAGGTAGGCCGGGCCACAGAAACAAATATGCTGCCTTTCAATAGGCCCTTTGCAGGTCTTCTGCCACGCGGTTGTGATATGTGATGTTTTTACCTACTCAATAACGAACTCAATCAATTACTTCGAATATGTAACTTTATCAGTAATATTTATTTGGAATTTTTCAAACAAGTCAACTAAACTGCTTTTTTGCTAGGTCTATCGAATAGAGTTGCAGCAGAAAGCACATATAAGCCATAGTTCTTTACTTAACAGGCACGGAAAGGCGTTTCTTTGCTAATGGATATAACGTCCTTCCCCACCGAGCATGCAAACGACGAAAGCACTGCACCAGAAGAGAGCTCAGCTCTGCTCATGGATTCATCATTACCCACCGAGCATGCAAACGACGCCGAAAGCACTGCACCAGAAGAGAGCTCTGCTTGCTCATGGATTCATTATTACCCACCGGGCATGCACAGGCAGCAGAAGGCAGCTCTCAGCCCCCAGATTCGTCATCATTCTCCAACAAGCATGCCAACAACGAAAAACAGGTTAAAAGCAAACTTTAAATTCGAGAGTAGAGGACGGGATGTTTTCCCACTTTTCGACAAAAGAAAAAGAAATGGCTGCCATGGCCATTCGATATCTAGGTAACACTCAGATACCTAGCAAATTCGTTTAAGGGAATAGGATTCAATTATTGTTATTGATATAAAAACAAGAAAGAAAATTAAATCGAAATGAGTGCAAACGACCACGAACGATATGTTCTGGTAAAGAAGGGAAACCCTGAAACTTGGAACAATCCGAAGACTTCCATGGTCTCTTTGTATTTTGAGTAAAACAAGAAGCAGAAATAAGTTGTTTTACGTTTGAATAATAATTTTATTATTATTATTATTTTAAATTCAGATAGAGAAATCTTCGTCACCTAAAAAAAGACGAGAAAAAGGAAAGAGGTATGTCATATTTATTTCAAATTGTTCTGATACTCGATCTGTCAACGTTTTTCACCAACTTGTTTGCTACAGGTACCACAATCAAAGCTTAATAGAACCTTGGACATGCCTGAGGTAGCCCGAAAGTTAGACATTTCTTTACATTTTTCGTCATAAATCTTGTTGTTGCTGCTTTTTGTCTTTTTTAAGTAACTCTATAAGTTCAATGTGTAAAAATATCACTTCCAGGAAAATTTTATTAGGAAGTATCTAAAGGACGGACCATTTGATACTTGTTGTCCCCCCCCCCCAAAAAAAAAGTGGAGCAAGCCTCTGACCTGTTCTCAAGAGCATAGGTCTAAATAACAAAACGCATTGGCCTGATGTAATGTTAATGGAAACCATTTATCACCAAAAGTAACATAACTGCCAGAGCAGCCAAATTTGTCTTTGATTGCCTCTCACTCAGTTCCACCCTTTACCCGGCATGATTATTGGGTAAAGTTCCATGTACTCGACTGATCCGGATGCTGAGCATACCATTTTGCAAAATGCTACATAACAGGAGAGTGATATCTCAAACCAAACAGGAAACATCAGGAAAACAAATCGAGCACAGTCAGGTTCTAGGGAAAAAAATCGGGCAGGAAAACTGACGCGAAAAAATAACGACCCCCTCCCCCCCCCCCCCCCCCCCCCCCCAAAAAAAAAAAAAAAAAAAATTTGGTCCATCCCTAAGATCATCTTATGAATTATAAAAAGCAGCAATTGTCTCGAATACATTACAGCTAAACGGTTGTTACTTTTGTAATAAGGAACCAGCGACTTCCAGGGCAAAGTTAGAATCACCAGTGGCTGATACCCGTGACCAGGTACGTTAGCAAGTCTCGTCATAAACAAAAGTGACTGTAGAACTTTAAAAACTTTAATCAATCGAGAACAATATGAAGAAAAATAAAAATACTTTTCAAATACTGCATTATCCTTTTCAGGAAGGCCTTGTTGCTGTGGCATATACCACAAAAGACCCAGGCGAATTCTTCCTTGGGAGGGTTGTCCGTGACCTTCCAAACGGAAAGACAGTAGTGAAGTTTATGGTGTCTACTCGTAACGGAAGATTTTGTTTGCCGAAGTCGCCAGTAGAGGAGGAAATCTTCACGCACCAAATATTTCAAAAGGACGTCGCCGATCCTCCCTTGGTAGACAAGGACCTGTTGAAAATGAAAAGGCAGCATCTACTGCTTCTTGAGCGAAACTCAAAGGTACATGTGAACAGCAACCCGACCAACAGCTTTTAATAAATCCCGATCGTTCGTATTATAAGTATTTCGATCTTGCTTTTTCAGGTGAGCGAGGTTTGGGATGACACGGAGGACGTGTTCCGTGAGGTTGGGAGCGTGACGTGGAAGGACGTTAAAACGCTACAGCCTAACATGTCCGACGGGCATGCCAGTCTACTATCACTTTACATGCCTGAGGACTGGCAACCCGGTTGGCTTAATGATGAGGTAATAAATATATCTACATGATCTCTAGATTAGATTAGGGATAATCCATAACAACAGCCATTTATTTGATAAATGTTGTCAAATAAATTTAGTTACGTTTTTCACTTTTCACAGAGTTGCCGTTTTCACACTAGAGACGAACAAATCGTATGGACGGACAATTCGTCTCAAGACGAACAAATCGTCTGATGTGAAAACGGGACGAACAAATTTTCAGACGAACAAATCGTCTAAAATTGTTCGTCTGTTTGGCCGTCTAGGAAGGCGATTTTTCATAGACGATTTGTTCGTGTAACCGAAACAAATCGACCAAAGTCCGACCTAAATTAGCTAGACCGTGCGTATGTCTCAGCATGTATAAAATGAAACAGCGTACAACCGCTGGCATTGATACTACCGATAAGGCCGACGTATACGTTTTACACGTCTTTTTCCTTTTGTAGATAATCGACGCCTATTTTGCGATGGTGGAAAGCCATTCAAAGAAAAAAGTAACGTCCAATCAAGTATAGCTGCGTCTCGAGGGAAATAGTAATAGGAAGATATAGAAAGGAAACTTAGGCACCCCTATGAAAAGTATCATGACAAGTGTTAGCTCGTGTTCGTCTTTTTTAATTAATAGCATGGACAAGTAGTAACTGGAACAACAAAGTTGTACAGTTCAATGAAGTCCGAAGGCCCGACTCGATGGCGAAGAATGGTAGGTGCATCAAGCGAAATAATGGAAAATGTTTAAAAAATAAAATTCATGTCAAGCATGACTTTTAGTGGGTGCGATAGTATCTAAGTTTCTTGGTCTTCTCTTTTGTAGGAACAGAACGAAGGGAGTTTTTCTCGGGTAGGCTCACTCTTAGTGTTCTTTCCTTCTTTTCAGTTAAACTTGAAAAAATTCAGAAAATTGCTTTTCCCAGGACAGTTTGGAGCAGAACTGCACTGGAGGCTATGCGTAAGTATAACTTATTTGATGTGGTTTGGTAAAGTAGCAGATAAAATATGACTGAAAACGTTTTCCACCATCTTATTTCTCATTAGGCAGTGGACCTTAATGAGTACACAATAGCTCTGATAGACCCGCTTAATTTACGAACACGGCATGACGACGAGGTTTTCTCGATCGTAAGGTATGTTAAAATCTTCACGATGACTATTAACATATGTGGCTGCGTTATACTAACTGTTGGGAATGCTTGGGATGCTATGATGATTTGATCTGTATAGCCATCGAAGTGTCTATACGAGTCAACTCGAGCAACAAAGAAATTGTCAGTTCATTCTTTTTCATATTTTCGGTTAGGCGATTCCTGGTAGAGCGAGGGATGGAAGAGAAAGAGTGGAGGCAGAAATGGGTGGAGCACGCACTTCAAACAGATGGTGCGAGTTGCGGGGTCTACACCTTAAAGGTACAGCTCTATGGTGTTTATTGAGAGGAGAAAACCAAACAATTATATTTAAATAAAATCGAAGTACTCTACATAAATAAAAACAATGTGGAAAACCCCTTTTTAATGTTACAGATAGCAGAATGCATTGCATTTGACGAAACGATGAGCTTTACAAAGGTGAGTTGACAATAAACTCAGGCTGTTATCCAGTCGTAATGCAAGCGCTGTTATGGCACGTCCCCTATTGTAGAAATGAACCTTCAAACAACGATGAAGAAATATAAATCAATCCAGTTATGGTGTCCAGTTATGGTGTGATGTACTCTAAAATTGTGCGTATTATATAAAAGAACTTAGAATTGTGGAAAAGTGGAAAAAATAGACAATAAACATGGGAAATGTGCAAAACAAAAGTGTAAGAACAAAGATAATAGTATTGAGAAGTGTATGGAAAAACAGGACAGAAAAATAGACAACAGAACTGAGAAAAGTGAAAAAAATTATACAAACATCTATATAGAAATTCACTGATGAATTGTAAAATAGTGAAAGTCTTCACAGAAAGAGAGTTTAAAAAAATCATCCATTTATGATAAGGGGGAAAGGGGGGATTGATAAAAAACTATTATTTTGTTTTACTGGAAAAGATCTGTGTGGTGTAATTCGCGAGGTTGCGCCCACTTTAGAATGAGATCAAGAGTTGTTAGAGTATTATTTTGCCGCCCCGCGTTTCCTTATTCACCCCTCTTTTGAAAATGATATATAGTATTTTTATAAAGGGGGTTGCTACTTTGCGAGCCACCGAGCCCCAAGCCTCTCGGGGCGAGCCCCGAGCCTTTTGATATATTTTCTGCCATTTTGTATTAAATTAAATAATGCTGACCCAATAAGGCAAGTTGGCTAAAAGGTTGGCCATACTCCCTTCTCGACATAATGATTTGAGACGTTTTTATTACGTTTTTTCAAATACTCGCCAAAAGTAGCCTTGGGCTCGCTTAGAGGCTCGCAACCGTGGAATAAGCTTTGATTACCTAACACTATAGGTTTCAACTCTGTGAAGATTTAATTGCATCAGAGGGAAACTAGCTACATTTTCTATACTATCATAAAATATTGTAATTCTGCTTTTTAAAGCGAGCGTTTGTAATTGCATAATTCATTTCAAAATTCATCTTTTTTGAAAGCTAAATGGCTATTTGTCGGCTGGGTGGGAGGGGGGCGGAAGTTGCGAATGGAATATTTGGAGGGCTGTAAGGAACGTGGAATCTGCAAGTCAACTGGACTACCTACCATGCTGGATAAGCCGAGTAAGAGAAGTTGCAGGCAAGAGCTACGTGGTAACCAATTTATAAGCCATTATTGATAATTATGAAGGAACTGAGATCATGTATTTGCTTTTTGCATTTCGACGTTAAAGTAATATTGTCGAATAGAGTGGAATATTAATCCTTGGTGTCTTGAAATGACCACCGTATTACATGTTGTCTATTTTTTTTTCTATATTCTAATGTGTTTTTCAAAGTCTCGCAAAAAAGGCTCGAGGCTCGCTAAGAGGCTCGCGGCTCGCAAGCTCGCACATTCGACAACCTCGTATTAAACACCCCTCTATCGACTAGGAATTATTAATTGTGATTTTTTGTTTCTTGAACGTTGTTATTTTCTTGTTGCAGGAAGATATTGATGATTACCGTTTCATTGTGGCCCATCGGATAATCACAAAGAAATGGAGCCAGTAGACAAACCTCGCAATTAACCATAGGCCTTTCCGTCGCCATTTTGTTCGGTAGGCAAGATGTGCAAAATCCCGCATAAACTCTGCAAACACAAAGTGAAATCGTTGCGAAAATATCAAACATATCAACAAACTCACTTAGCGTAAAGTTACTCTTCTTGGCAAAACAATCACTCTATCAAATTTCACTGCTTCCTACGCTCTCTATAAAGCGAGCATGCAATTGTAGTTTTTTTATTTTACATCTACCTTGTATTTTGACAGGTTTTCTACGCATCGATGCACGCAGATTTGCTCGATTCATACAGTAGCTATAACCTCCAAACGTTTCAGATCAACTGTTTCATCCACTATCTCAAATACGATTCATATTTTACCGATACCGTATTTACTCGAATAAGCGTTGCGGCGCTTAAAAAAATTTCCGGCCTTTCACCGAGCAAAAATCTACTTAAAACTGTACAAAACAAAGCTTAGATTGACCGCAGTCATTGCCGAATAGCTTCATTTTCGATCGCAGTGCTCAAAAACGGGTAGCCTGCGTAGCCGGCTCTGTTTAAGACCCGAGAGCCAGCTACGCTGGCTAAAAAATGGGATACGGAGGGTTTTCGGGGATGGTGCTTACCAATTTCTTGGGTCAAGGTGCGGCGCTTATTCGAGGGCGACCTTTATTCGAGCACATACGCCGTATGTTTGATATTTTCGCAACAATTTTTGAGTATGTAACACGAATGGTGGTTCATGGTCACACTCGGGGCTTCATTCGGAGCTTCGCTTTTAGGCAGTGCCTAAAAGCGAACCTAAAAGGGAACCAACATGGCGATTGATCTCATGACATCAAGCATGAGATAAATCGCGGCCGACTACTGTAATGTACACAACTGACAAACATCGGGAACTTAATTTTTTAGTGTGGAGGCTTTTCTATAGTACATAGTAGTAGAAAAGAAAGCCCTATTTCTACTTTAAAACATTCTACCAGATGTCTATTTAGTAATGATTATAACGAATGCAATACGATCAAACCAAACAATTGCGTCGTTTCATTGCATTTCATTTTTCCTCTCGCATTCAGGCGAACTTCTTTTTAACAGAAATATGTATTCCATTTTGTATCAAGAGAGCAATAATAATGATTTTCGTTGAAGAGAATACGCTTTGATTAAAAGCATGCGATAAGTTGCAACATGTATCACGCAGGCAATGATAATAATGTCTTAGGCTTATCACTTCAAACAGGCAGTCCTATTTGACGTTCAAGATGCGTCAGAGAAATTATTTCCCCCACCGCTAATGAAGAACCCTCAATAGTTTGTAAATAGTGCATAAATACATGGGCGTGCGGGGATATGGAATTTATCTTCAAGCGTTCACGAGTGAGCGCAGCGGCTCACCGAGTGAGATATCAAATTTGAACACTCGAAGATAAATTTCATTTCTCCAAGCGCCCATACGTCTATTATATAAACATGATAAACATTTTTGCTCAACATTTTTGATTTGATGAATTTGGCGATAGTGGACATGTGCGAATTACGATACTTCTCACTGGCCGAAATCCCGATAAAACACTGTAGTATATATAATAAGAAAAAGTTGAAGTTGAGTTGAGTTGAAGTTGAAATTCCAAGACATTTCGTTTCCCTGTTAGCAGTAGACTGACACGTCGTGTGCCATTCCAACAATCCTACCAAGCAAGTGTTAAATCACTACAGCATACAGTATAAGGTCAACAAAAAAGCTTTTATGTGACATTTGTTTAGTCAAAATGGAATAAGCGTTAAGGTTTATATTTGGTTTAACCAATCGATTTTTAGTTACTAGTGTTTAAGAAATGCGACATCCCTATTTCTTGTTCCGGTAGTAGGAAAGGTCATTACATGTGTCAACGCCGTTATCTGATCCATTCTCTTCAGGGCTAAAACAAGAGCCTGGATTTTATGCTACAGTTTTCGAGTTGCCGGTGATGCTCTACCAACGAAATTTAGTAACAACTATAAAGGTACAGCTATACGACAACAGAAATATGTTTCAATGAGAATGTTGAATTCCTACTAGCATGGAATGGTTGGGCCGTTTTCCGTGCAAAATAATGTGAACCTGGAGGAAATTGGCGCCAACAAAAAAAACACGCGGGAGATAAGGTAAATGTGCTAATTTCGTACTGTGCTCGCAATGTTTTGATCCTCACTTCATGAACTAGTCGCAAAAAGTGTTTACTTTATTTCTCCTTCTAGATCAATAAAAGATACACGAGTTTAAACCAGCCATGGACAACCATCGTGGAATTACGTTTCCTTGGCTTCGAAAGTGAAGAATTATAATCATGATACGTACTTAACAACGTAAACCGTAAGTTTTGCGTAATCGTTGTATACTCTGGAGATTCACCGTTTTAGAGTTTTAGCGGTTTGCAATAAGCACTATGCGAATGTTTTAGCTTTGTAATGTAGGGGTAGTACATACATACATGTCCAAAAGATCGTTTAAAAAACTGGAACTGTTCTCATTACTGTCTATACTAACTATGCAGTTATATTTTGAAAGTTATGAATGAGGCAACCTATGAGCAATCAGAAGCGCAAAACTGAGTAGAACTAATAAATCTCAGCAGCGCAAAGCTGAAAATACAAAAAATCTCACAATTACCATGTGCATTTTCTGTAAGGATCTGTAAGCATCTCGAAATTCAGTTTTTTCAATTTGCTGACATTTTTATGGTCGGGGATGTAGCCGCATTTTCAAGTACACTTTTTAAAATCTGATTATTGCCTCATCAGGGCTGTTTTATTACCGCTGTGTAAAAATGTGTAAAGTTCATTTACGAGCAGTATTTCATGTACAACATTGAGGTAAGACATTGCTGTCATCTTTTCCAAGCAATTTGACCCCGAATCCAAAGCTGCTATTTCAAAATAGTTATTTTTTTAGAAAATAGCATTGCGTTGTTGTTGGGACTGGTCTTAAAAGTCTGATATATTTAAAATTGTTTGGCGCGCTTTGTTAGGATATCAATTGCTAAGTTGTCCTATGCGGGACTGCTCTAATTTCGGGACCTCTAATTTCCTACAATCTCGTAAGATAAAGAAGATTAGGTTATTTAGCAGAAGCGCCAAGGAACACCTTGAAGGCCTGCTAGCAACGTTTATTAGCAGATGGAACCATTTTTTCATTGCGGCAGACGATTTCAGAATATCGGGCACCTCTACATTTTAAAGTTCTTTTTCCTCAAAGACTGTATGCAATTTCAAAAGTATGTCAGATATGACGATTGAGTAGAAAGACAAACACGCAAGCACGTCCGCCCTTCCCTGAGTCATTTTGGTTTTCAGTAGCTGAGTTTTTAGTTGTTTTGGTATGAAAACAAACAAACGGACAAATTTGGTGAATTTAACATTTTCAACTGAATCAAGTAGGACTACAAATAATTGCTGCATTTGATTGAGCAATTATAGTCAAGTCAACATTTTTATGAATTTCACTGTCCATCAGACTGTTGCTTGTGAATAAATATCCCTCTGGAGAAAGCAATCAGAAGCGCAAAGCTGAGTAGAACTAAAAAAACCTCAGCAGCGCAAAGCTGAAAATACAAAAAATCTCACAATTACAATGTGCATTTTCTGTAAGGCTCTGCAAGCATCTCGAATTTCAGCTCTTTCCGAGATCGGGATGTATCCGCATTTTCAAGTACCCTTTTTAAAATCTGATTATTGCCTCATCAGGGCTGTTTTAGTACCGCTGTGTAATGTTGCGCAAAATTCGACTATATTGTAGTTTGCTATAGTTAGCTATTTCAAAAGTTATTTTTTTGAGACTGGCGCTTTGTCAGGATATCAATTGCTAAGTTGCTCCTATGCGTGCTCTAATTTCCTACAATCTCGTAAGATAAAGAAGATTAGGTTATTTAGCACAAGCGTCAAGGAACACCTTGAAGGCCTGTTAGTAACGTTTATTAGCAGATGGAACCATTTTTTCATCGCGGCAGACGATTTCAGAATATCGGGCACCTCTACATTTTAAAGTTCTTTTTCCTCAAAGACTGTATGCAATTTCAAAAGTGCGTCAGAGACGGGGTCAGAGATGACAATTGAGTATAAAGACAAACACGCCCGCTCTGCCCTGAATATTAACAATTAACACGGGAGAAATAGCTTTCCTCAAGTACAAACACAAGTGTTCGTGTTTTTTCACTGTGCGTGTTTTTTCACAGGTCATTTTGGTTTTCAGTAGCTGAGTTTTAGTTGTTTGGGTATGAAAACAGACAAACGGACAAATTTGGTGAACTTAACATTTTCGACTGAATTGAGTAGGACTACAAATAATTGCTGCATTTGATTGAGCAAGTCAAGTCAACATTTTTATGGATTTCACTGTCCATCAGACTGTTGGTTTGGAATAAATATCCCTCTGGAGAAATATATCTCTCTCCCCTTTGGAGAAAGAGAACTATCCCGCAGGCTCTTATTAGTAGACTTCAGGTCTGTTGATCAAGAGATAAATAGACCTGAGTTCATGAGTAATTATTTTTGGCGGTACAGTAGTTAGATTAATCGCGGCAAAATATTTCAGAATATCGGGCACTTCTAAATTGTAGAGTTCTTTCTGTATGCAATTCCAAAAGTATGTCAGAGATTACAGGTCATGACAATTGAATCGAAAGACAAACAGGCCCGCGCGCTCTGCCCTTATTCTACTGATACCGAATATTAACAAGTAACACGGGAGAGTAGCTTTCCTCAAGTACAAACACCTTGATCGAGTGTGCGTGTTTCTTCACAGGTCATTTTAGTTTTCAGTAGCTGAGTTTCAGCTGTTTTGGTATGAAAACAGACAATCGGACAAATTTGGTGAACTTGACATTTTTAACTGAATAGAGTAGGACTACAAATAATTGCTGCATTTGATTGAGCAATTATAGTCAAGTCCACATTTTTATTGGCTTCGCTGTCCATCAGACTGTTGGTTGTTTGCAGTGAAAAAAATATTCCTTTTTGGAGAAAGATCTCTCTCCCAGGAGAGATATTGTGGAGCTTTGTCGGTATCAGATCAACTTGAAGTGATGACAACTGATATCCGGCAGGCTCTTATTAGTAGACTTCAGGTCTCTTCATCAAGAGATAAATAGACCTGAGCTCATTGGATAAGATCCGAGATCTCCCGAAACAGAAAAATTACTCAGCTGTTGAGTCAGTCTGATTGGCTGTGATCCGAGATATCCCTTATGGAAAAATGGCAATTATATCCAGGCGTCATTTTTTCACAGGTCATTTTGGTTTTCAGTAGCTGAGTTTTTAGTTGTTTGGGTATGAAAACAGACAAACGGACAAATTTGGTGAACTTAACATTTTCGACTGAATTGAGTAGGACTACAAATAATTGCTGCATTTGATTGAGCAAGTCAAGTCAACATTTTTATGGATTTCACTGTCCATCAGACTGTTGGTTTGGAATAAATATCCCTCTGGAGAAATATATCTCTCTCCCCTTTGGAGAAAGAGAACTATCCCGCAGGCTCTTATTAGTAGACTTCAGGTCTGTTGATCAAGAGATAAATAGACCTGAGTTCATGAGTAATTATTTTTGGCGGTACAGTAGTTAGATTAATCGCGGCAAAATATTTCAGAATATCGGGCACTTCTAAATTGTAGAGTTCTTTCTGTATGCAATTCCAAAAGTATGTCAGAGATTACAGGTCATGACAATTGAATCGAAAGACAAACAGGCCCGCGCGCTCTGCCCTTATTCTACTGATACCGAATATTAACAAGTAACACGGGAGAGTAGCTTTCCTCAAGTACAAACACCTTGATCGAGTGTGCGTGTTTCTTCACAGGTCATTTTAGTTTTCAGTAGCTGAGTTTTCAGCTGTTTTGGTATGAAAACAGACAATCGGACAAATTTGGTGAACTTGACATTTTTAACTGAATAGAGTAGGACTACAAATAATTGCTGCATTTGATTGAGCAATTATAGTCAAGTCCACATTTTTATTGGCTTCGCTGTCCATCAGACTGTTGGTTGTTTGCAGTGAAAAAAATATTCCTTTTTGGAGAAAGATCTCTCTCCCAGGAGAGATATTGTGGAGCTTTGTCGGTATCAGATCAACTTGAAGTGATGACAACTGATATCCGGCAGGCTCTTATTAGTAGACTTCAGGTCTCTTCATCAAGAGATAAATAGACCTGAGCTCATTGGATAAGATCCGAGATCTCCCGAAACAGAAAAATTACTCAGCTGTTGAGTCAGTCTGATTGGCTGTGATCCGAGATATCCCTTATGGAAAAATGGCAATTATATCCAGGCGTCATTTTTTCACAGGTCATTTTGGTTTTCAGTAGCTGAGTTTTTAGTTGTTTGGGTATGAAAACAGACAAACGGACAAATTTGGTGAACTTAACATTTTCCACTGAATTGAGTAGGACTACAAATAATTGCTGCATTTGATTGAGCAAGTCAAGTCAACATTTTTATGGATTTCACTGTCCATCAGACTGTTGGTTTGGAATAAATATCCCTCTGGAGAAATATATCTCTCTCCCCTTTGGAGAAAGAGAACTATTCCGCAGGCTCTTATTAGTAGACTTCAGGTCTGTTGATCAAGAGATAAATAGACCTGAGTTCATGAGTAATTATTTTTGGCGGTACAGTAGTTAGATTAATCACGGCAAAATATTTCAGAATATCGGGCACTTCTAAATTGTAGAGTTCTTTCTGTATGCAATTCCAAAGTATGTCAGAGATTACAGGTCATGACAATTGAATCGAAAGACAAACACGCCCGCACGCTCTGCCCTAATTCTACTGATACCGAATATTAACAAGTAACACGGGAGAGTAGCTTTCCTCAAGTACAAACACCTTGATCGAGTGTGCGTGTTTCTTCACAGGTCATTTTAGTTTTCAGTAGCTGAGTTTTCAGCTGTTTTGGTATGAAAACAGACAATCGGACAAATTTGGTGAACTTGACATTTTTAACTGAATAGAGTAGGACTACAAATAATTGCTGCATTTGATTGAGCAATTATAGTCAAGTCCACATTTTTATTGGCTTCGCTGTCCATCAGACTGTTGGTTGTTTGCAGTGAAAAAAATATTCCTTTTTGGAGAAAGATCTCTCTCCCAGGAGAGATATTGTGGAGCTTTGTCGGTATCAGATCAACTTGAAGTGATGACAACTGATATCCGGCAGGCTCTTATTAGTAGACTTCAGGTCTCTTCATCAAGAGATAAATAGACCTGAGCTCATTGGATAAGATCCGAGATCTCCCGAAACAGAAAAATTACTCAGCTGTTGAGTCAGTCTGATTGGCTGTGATCCGAGATATCCCTTATGGAAAAATGGCAATTATATCCAGGCGTCATGATTGGCTCTTGTCGGACATGGACCGAATTGAAGTGTGGCTTTTGAAAGTACAGATTTATAAGACCAAGTACAGATTTAAATTCAGGTTTGTTGGCTATAATTATATAAAATTCAGTGAAGTGAATTAACATGGCAGAGTTTGGTACTTCATGGTTATAAATTGAAAGTTTATATAGTTCATTCTATTTGTGTTTGTTTGAGGAAGGCCATGCTTCTTTTTAGCAAGAATTCGATGAAATCTATGGGGACTCCCATATTTTTTTTTTTGGGGGGGGGGGGGGGGGGGGGGGGGGGGGTGCTCGTCGGGAACTTTCGTTTTTACCCCTAAAAGGTACCAAACATGGCGTCGCTGAGTTGATTTGACCCTAAAAGGTACCAAACATGGCGTTGCTAGTTGATTTTCCCTAGTAATTTTCTCGCGTATCTTTTTACAGGGAAAATACATCTGAAATTCAGGCTACCCCCTAAAAGGTACCAGAGGCCTGATTTTCAACCCTAAAAGGTTTACACGTTTTCGAATTTTACCCCCTAAAAGGTACCAGATTCCTGATTTTAAACCCTAAAAGGTTTACCCCCCCCCCCCCCCCCCGGGCTACATTGCTGTTATAATTTTAAGGATGTAATGCATCAACCAGTTTTGTCTAAAATTAGTCTAAACCAGCTGATGAGGGTGCAATAGCTGAGGATTATAAAATGATACACAAGCAATTGGCATAGCATGCGCTAGATCCTGTCTCAGTCTTGTGTTTTTGATTAGAGTATTTTATCCAATATTATTGGTTCACCTGGTTGGTGAACACTAAAACAATAGATTACTTGCTCTAGATTTCCATAATCTGAAAGACTCCTCATTCACACTATGATCTTATAATAATGTAAATCTAGCCCAAATGAACCTCTAGCTTGTTATAATTTTATTGTTACATAAATTGTGTATATCAGAATAACCATGCTCTTCTCTCCATGGTGGGATTTTGCACATAGGATAGGTAGTTTTCTTAGGGGAGGGAGGAGTGGACTGGGGAAAAATCAGCAATTGTTTTCAAGAATGTGTTGACCCTCCCATGCATATTTAGGGAAAACATATTACTCCCCATCTGCATGGGACTAGGAAAGGTACAACTGGTTCAAGCCCTCCGAGTAAACTATGCATCATCAAATTTAAATTGAGTGTATATCTTAAGTAGTATTAGTAGTTCTAAGGTAGTCCATTTAAAATATTAAACAATTGAATGTAAAGCAACATAAGGAATGCTGTGACCCTCCCCTGAAATGCTCGCACATAGGTATGGCCCTCCCCTTATGACCTCCCCCCATTTTCCAAGAAGAAGCAAAACGTTCCTTTCCTTACCATTGGAATTTCCAATAAATGCAAAGGAGGATGAATAGAAAATAAAGACGGCAAGTGACTATTCTTACTTTCTCTGCTCATGCCATGATGGGTTATTTCTTGAATGACACAAAGCACAAATAATAGCTTTTCTCTTAACTGCAGTTCTGTGCTTTGTTAGAGTCACTGGGAGAGTTTATAGTCTCCCGTATACCTGTATTCCTGTATACATCTCAAGATAATTTTGTCAATATATTTTTTATGGTCACATGGGCAACCCTGTTTCACTCATACTCGGAAAAACTGGGAGCTCCGCTTTTATACCTTCATTTGTTGTTTGTGATCCCTGAGGGAGACGACGGTTTACCACCGGCACCAACCTTCCACGAACCCGCCACTGATCTACTACTCGCGCTGCTTTTGGGCGCAAAACGCAGTTCACTGAGAGAAGAGGCTTCTTTTTATTGTCCTGCATTTTCTTTGTGTTTTCTTGCGTTTTTCAACTACGCACAAGTAGCCCTTGAACTCCCAGACTCGTACCCAGTCGCCACGTTGTTTTCTTCTAGCGGCGCGCGGTGCATCACGGTCAGGTCGAGGTTTTTTCAAGGTGCGCGGTGCATCACGGTCAGGACGAAGTAGCAAAAGCGAAAAAATCGAAAAGAAACACGATTAACGACTGGGTACGAGTCTACGGTTGTATTTCCCGAGTCAGCCTGACCGAGAGGCTCTGGGAACGCGTAAGCATGAAAGTGAGGCTCCCGATCCCGGACTAAGAAAATTCAAAATGGCGGACAATCTCCTTGTGTTTGCTGAGTGAGTCACTAAAAGCATAGAAAAGGTACGTGTTTCAACAAAAATATTCCCCGAAAAAGCTTTTCCAAGACTGCTAACTTTCATGAAGAAAGGCAGATATTAGTGGCTGTGTATTTGGGCTTCTAGAGGTCAAAATCTTCCGATTTGTTTCGTGTGAACAAAATCAGCTTACTCACTGACATATATGGATCCTACATATGCTATAATTATACTGTGCGACTAGGTCACCCGGGCCAATTCGTAAGAAGTGAGCCAATCAGAAAGCGAGGACAGAACAAAGGATCTTGACTTTCTTGAGATCTCAGACATTGAAATTTTCGCTTTTTCTATAAAAATTGTGAAAATTAATAATAGCAGAAATAACTTCGAAACTTTTAAGTTTCGAAACTTTTAAGTTTCGAAGTATTTAAAAATACTCATCGTCAGACGTATTGCAGGTATTAAATGTCCTTAAAATGGTTTGAATCTCTAAATGACAAACTTTTTACGGGATGGCCTGGTTGACATAGTCGCACAGTAAAGCCCGGTGCACATTAGTATAGGTAATCATACGACTTCGAGTTCAATTTGGGATTAATTGCACAAGTGAGTTTTTCAAAAAGTATCGAAATTGCACGAGCCCGTTAGGGCGAGTGCAATTTGAGCTTTTTGAAAAACGCATGAGTGCAATTAATCCCAAATTGAACGAGAATAGTCGTATGATTACTTATTAATAATATGGATGCAAAAATTTTCAGAGAAAGACAGCAGGTTTGCAGCGATCACAAATGCACTGAACGCGTGCGAGACAAGCGAGCAAAGTTTACAAAACCTAACTTGACATAAATATACTTGACAACAAATTTATTTATGCTAGAAGCAGGTGGAATTCTTTATTGGTGGAAAACTTTATTTCAGATTCCAAGGTAAAATAACATAAGAGAGCCTGTATTAATTAATTGGTTGGTTTCTTTCAGTTTAATTGCTTTTGAAAGCTTAGTTGCTTGTGCATTTTGGGTCTCCAAAAACCGGCAGAATATTGTCCAGAAAGGTGAACATGGCTAGGTAAACTTCCACAGAAGACAAACCTGAAGTCTTCTCTTGTGTAAACTTTCTTGTAACAGCTAAACAACCAAGATTGACAGGAATTTGATCCGGAAAACTGTCCGTATCCCATGTGTTCTTGTAGACTTCTAGTTCATTTTCATCGCTGGCATTTCCCGCCGCTAGATTCACAGTCAACGAAGATTTCCCTTCATATCCTTCCATAACAAAGAATGAAAACTAAAACAAGTCTTGCTCAAGTCCATAAGGAATTCACATTTTGCTTTCCAAGGGTTTCGGAAGATGATTTTCATGAAAAGGAACCGAATTTCTCCCTCTATTCAAATCCCATCTTGTTGACAAGGCTCAAACAGATCGAGCGGCGTGACAGCTAGCGCGCATTTGATTGGCTCGTTCGCAAAATCCATTGTTATTTAGCCAATCAGCTTCATGAAATACCTGCACTCATTTGAGTGCAATTACTTTTTTGGAGTGCAAATTACTTTTGTAATTGCACTGCTCTCGACCAATAAGAATCGAGAAATTTTTGCATCCATATTATTAGTAATGTAACAACAAAGGGTGTTATGTTGCAACAAAGAAAGCATGGGAAAATAATAGAATTAATCAATATTTTCTATGGATCATCACTAGATTACTTCACCAAAGCAAAAATGTCACAAGCTGTGTTTTAAAGTGTCCTGGCTTGAGACCTCTTAAGGTTCAGCAGAAGTTGGGCCTTGGGAGACCTGGCCTCTCAGTTCTCCTGGTTCACTTCTACCAAGGATTCTTGCAGAAGCTTGGTGGTAGCAACCTCAAAGTGCTTCATATAGGATACGATATCAAAAGAGGACCTAGTCATAGCCTATATTGCCTTGTACTGGGTAGCTTTCACTGCCACAGTATTCTCTTGTTGTCCAAGTAGAAGAGAATTTGCATCTAGGTTGTTGGGATTAGGTTTTATGGAATGGTCATGAACTATGTAAGAAGCAGCAGGATAAATTTGTCTCTTTGATAAGAAGAATTTCGATTCTGTCACCCCTTTATGGTGTGCTGGGAGGGAATCTCTATGTATCTTTACAGATTTCTTAGAATCAGTTCCTCTAATCTCCAAGCCAGTGGCTTACTGAATCTGATGGGGGCAGTGATCTTACAGAGGCTGTCCCTCATCAGCAGCAAGTAATTGCTCACCAACACCCCAGAACGACTGAGGTGTCTTCTTTCGGGAGAGCTGCTGGTAATCTGAGAGAAAGTTAAGGCTACTGAGAACCTTTGCGGCATGTCCTCAGAAAAACAACTTCTTTCATTGTTTTCCTGTTTAGTCTGATTTGGAATGGTCTGAACTTATCCATAGCTGTATGCACAAACACTGGTAAACCTGGGCTAACATGAATGGTCGGAATCTGTCCCATGAGCTGTTCTAAGGGCGCAATTTCTTACATATGATGCACTTCACTCTTAGTGACCTGTTTGGCGATTGTACTCCAATTATCCAGTATTTACGTCTACGTTCGTGTATTAGGCTTTTGTATCCACAGTGTCCTCGGGTTTCATGTATGTGTGTCAGAAGAAGTTTCACTAACATGTGGTTTCGTGGCAGGATTATGGGGTTCCTTATATCCGCGAAAAGAGTGCGCACATTCTCCAATAAAAAAAAACTTGGTGGAACCTGTATATTATTGGAACCTTGGTAGAACCTGTATTTTATTCATTATTATAACTAATAATAATAATAATAATAATAATAATAATAATCACTAATATTTACAAAAGTAGTAATAATAAAAATAAAAATAAAAATGTGTAGCTGTATATACAATTGATCAATAGAGCGTTCGCGTTTATCAATAATTAATCCTATTATAATAAAAACTTAAAAACTTAAAAGGAAGCACACTATAAAAATTAAGTAATGTCAATGGCTCATTCGGCGGCTGCGATTTCAATATCACAGTTATTGTAATCAAATGAGGCACATCGCTTCACCCACGATCCTCGAAGGCAAACCAGGGCTGACCAAAGGAGCACAAAGGATGTCCTCCCTCGGATCAAGGAGATTGTTTGCGAGTACTGTTCTCCTTTCGTGGCGGCTATCAGCTCAGCCAGTCGACTGTGATATTATCTTATGCACTCCTTCCCAATCCCTCCAGTAGTTGTAAATACAAGCGGTGTGAACGAGCCATGCTCAACATCCAGCACTCTCCTTGAGTATAACCGCTTCTTGTCGTTTTCATGGATGTGGTAGATCTGCTGTGGTTCCTGGTCCCTGTAAGACTCGGCATTAGGCAGGGCATCTGACAGGGTGCGGAAATTTTTTGGAAATTGTGCGGAAATTTCAGGGCAAAATGTGCGGAAGAAAAGGCAAATTGTGTGGAAAAAAAATACAAATTGTGCGGAAATTTAAATGCCTCTAAAACAAATTTAATTCGCCTCTAAAACAATTCAGAGTTTAAATATGGTCTACCATTGTGTATACACATTAAAAGATGCTTTTGCACACAAAAGCTTTGATAAAACAGGGGGGAAAATGTTAAAATGTTAAAAGTTAACTTAAGCTTAAATGTACAGAGAAATAGGCTAAATCACTTACTGGATTTCTGATAATAACACCTCTAAAACGAGTCTAATTCACCACTAAAACAATTTATACATATTGAAAGTTGCACTATCTCCATGAACAGGACATTTTTGTACTCAAAAGGGCAAGTTTTTGGACAGAAATTTGACGAGAAACTCTCAGCAAGCTCTCGTTTTTCCAAGGAAAATGAAAACTAGGGCCCAGGCTATTTTGGTCACCAGGAACGCCTGGGCATAAATAGAGTCGAGTTGTCTAGAGATTTTCGTTCTTTTATCATTCAAATCGCTCAGAATATGCTAGAAATTGAGGAAATATATAACTGTAAAGACGATCTGAGGTCTTGAAGAAGTGAATTTCCAAAAATGTTTTCCAAATTGTGCGGGAAAAGCTCTCAAGGTGCGGAGGGTGCGGAAATGGCCAAATTGTGCGGATCCGCACCACTGCACCCTGTCAGATGCCCTGATTAGGGTGACACACCCTCACATCAAAGAATGCTGAGCTCTGGGGTTCCAGAAGCCATGCGCCTGAATGTCGAATCTTGCGTCTGGTGCTCTATTAGACCCTCTACTGAGCTGTTCTCCAGATACATCTTGGTGAACTGGTTCGACATCAACAACGACATCGTTTGCAAATCATCGCGTGGTCTACTGTGAAGGTTTCTCCACAGACACAGACTGATGGAATGTCATCGAACGGCCAATCATACCATAATTTAAGGGCATCACGGAACTCTCTCTTGTTGAGGATGAAGCCCTGTTCTTGGAGGGGCAGAACTGTAAGCCATACCGAGGAACCTTTTTCCTGCGCTACTTCTAGTGCTCACTTGGTCTTCTGTGGAACAATTTCTTTTAGGTTCTCTGCAGTCTCTGTAAGTTCCTTGGCCTTTTCGCTTTTGACAGCCTGCTGCACTGACTTGATAAGGGAATCATCGGGCAGCTGGTGCACTTGAGCCATGATTTGTTCGACGAGAGGGGACGTCACTTGAATAGACGACGCATGTTCGCGTGCCTCCTCTTGACATGGGTTGCCAACACCAAGGCCACTGAGGCGCACCGGCAGTGCTAAAACGTCTCTATCCAGCTGGCTACACTTGCGCTCTATGATTGCTGGTATAAGGACCTGAGCAATAGCCTCTTCAAGAGGTTCTAGAAGATCTTGAATATCAGGGAGAGTTCTTAGGAAATAAGTCCAACGATGTTTTAAACCAAACATATAGGCGGCATAGCTGGCCTGCGGGTGAGCTCACGCAAACTCAGCAAGCTGAGCCACTTCACTGACCCAGTTAGCAACTTTCTCGTTCACATACTCATCCAGATAATCTCTTGAGCCTATCACGGCTCCAAGATGCTTCTGCCCCTCTACTGTAACGTTGATGGCTGTATCTTTAAAAGCCTCTCTAACAAGAGCCTCCTTGTCTGGTTTTGCAATAATCCAGCACTTTTTAGCATTCGGAAAGTAGCCAAGGTCTGGCCCGACCGAGTGAATTCAGCACATCCCACCATTGCTTGATCTCAGAGATAGTGCCTGCTCCACTAGCATCGTCTGCAAACCAGCATTGCTTTGCATTTGACATGGCCTGTGTTAATTGCCATAAGTGTTAATTGCATAGGCCGCAATGATAGGACAGAGAATGCGGATGTTATGTAGAGCTGCTGCCCAGTTAAGGGAATTAAATGCATTCGATGCATCTATTAATAAAACTGCATCAGTGTCATCTGCTTCAAAGATTTTATGCATGGCATGTATCGCAGCCTCCCTCCCTGATTTTGTCCAGCACATAATTGTAATGAGCCACTTGCCTCAACAACATCCCCCTTGGATATGTTCATGATGCACTACCCGCATATCCTCCTTATCACCTCACCCACTCCTATTGGTCGCACAGCACCCTCCCCTTTTCTCTAGAGGGATGAGGCGACTAGCCACTAGTGGTTCTATAGTCGCAGGATCGATATATTGAGTACATAGAATCTTAGTTATTGTAGCTATCGCCTCACAGAGCTTCGTCAATGACTGTTTAAAGGACTTGCAAGCGAGCATTCGTCTAAAGCCATTCGCGTCAACACCACAGGGACCCCCTGAACCCTTTGTTCTCAGAGCAGCTTGTTTGACCATTTCACCATTGATCTCAGAGTAAACTGATTCCGGAAACCCGTCATCAATCGGCCCAAACAGGAGTGAGCCCAATTTAGCTGGTTGAGGATTGGGGTGTTTTAGCTGTAGTTGGACCAAAACGTCATCATTCAGGGGTAGTAAGTCGCCACCGGTGCTTTCGCTTAATAATAATAATAAGAGTTGAATGATCGATAAGGTCAAATGCTTTCCAAAAATTGAAAAGCACAACCCTGGCGGAGCCATTGCCGTCGGTGTCATTGGTCCATCGATGAATCATGTAGATGAGGGAGCGTACTGTTGATGAATTTGAAATGGCTCCAAACTGTTGATCTTGGCTAGGACCGCAGGCTTAGCAAATCAAAGGCTTAACAAAATCTTCTCCGATCTTTGACAAGAGCGGGGTCAGTGAGATAGGTTGTAGGTTGCTTGTTGATATCGAAGATTGGCTTCTGTTTTTGGGACTGGTACAACATCGGCCTCTTTTCATGCAGGTGGGAGATAGCCTTCCCGGTATGAGGTGTTCAAGATATCACGAATTGAGTCCGCCAGCAAATCCGCTTTCTCTTTGAGTAACCATCCAGGGTTGATTGCAGAAAGAGATTTTAAGACCTCGGCTGATGTAATAACACTAGGCTAGTCTCAGAAGTCGAAAACTGGCTCTCCAGCTGGTTGTTCATTACTCATTCGTATTCTGGCTTATTTTTTGCAAAGAAATCTATGGGAAAATACATCGGACGAGGCTGGATGGACATCGATGCCCGTCCAGTCTCGAGTTCACGTATTTGCCCATACATTTCTTTGTAAAAAATAAGCCAGAATACAAAGTTTTGGAAATTCATATCTCAGCCAGTTTCAAGTAATTGTTTTGAAACTTTGCAGTTTTATAATATGGATGTGTAGAATCGAAAACTGGATGAACATGTCCCGATCTATGCCATCAGCAAAGAAGCTAGGGGGACTAGGTTCGGTAGTCAATGTAGTAGGAAGTGAATTTGGCTGCTCCGCAGTTTCAGACCAATATATCCTAAAATTTAGATTATTATGAAGCCTGGCTAAGATATTAGATTCATTTGGAGTTAGAAAATGAGTAAGACGGAAAAAACAAGTGAGAAGAGGCCTAGAGTATCAAGTAGCGGCGAAGAAAGCTCTGAATACGAGTCCACGGATGGCGCCATTTTTAAAATATTAGAAAAACAACGTGTTCAACTCACCAAGCTAGAAATATTGGAGCAAATAAACGACAGACTCGGGAAAATAGAAGAGAAGTATTCCAAGATTGAGAAGAAGGTACACTACTTAGAAAATAGCCGCTTGGTAATGTTAGAGGATATTGCACAAGTAAAAGATGACATGGTTAAGAAAGTTGACAAAGAAGCGATGAGAGGTTCTGAAGCGCGAATGAAGAGTGAAATTGAAGACTTAAGAAACAGAGCTAAACGGAACAATTTAGTAGTTTATAATGTACCAGAAAAAGCTGAAGGCAAAGATTGTGTTGCCTTTATTAAGAACTTTTTTCAGGAGCATATGAAGTTAAAATTTCCTCATGGGTTAGAAATTGAGAGAGCTCATCGTACACCAACATGGCGCAAAGCAGAGCAAACGAAACCTAGACCGATACATATAGCTTTCTTGCGGTACACAGACAAAATGTATGTTCTGAGCACCACTGGACACTGCCTTAAAGGAAACTTGTTTGCAGCAAATGCCGTAGGTATCAGTGAAGATTTTGCAAAAGAAACAGTACAGAAGAGAAAAGCTTTAATTCCGTACAAGAAACAACTTGAAGAAAAGCTTGGTGATGACGCCAACGTTATTATTGCATATCCAGCGGTATTGAAGTTCTCGGAAAGTAAGCCAGTGGCAGGGTCGTTCAAGAGAATTTGGAAGGTCTCCAAAGATTTTATGGAAGAACTGGCACAAGAAATACAAGCGACTTGATGGTGATTCCAAGCGTGACCAAGGTTTTATACGGGTACTCTTTATAGTTCAAGCAAGATACTTCTGAGAGGTCTGAAGATGCAGGACAAATCCCAATTATGGACAAACAGATGCGTAATCAATTCCCAGAATTTTCACAACTTTGGAATTTTTTCCCCAATTTTTTCACATGATTGGGAAAAATTCCAAGAAATTCCCAACTTGGAAATCCGAAATTTTTCCTGTGACAGAGCACATGCATCTGAGATAAATTCACTAAACAACTCGTGAAGAAACCCCTACCGCTTGCCGTAGAATGGCAAAAACTATGGCAAACAAAACTACGCTCTGACAGATTAAACTATCTCTTGGAGCCGTGGTAACCAGAAATAAACCAAGAGATGCTCAAAGACTTCTTGTGCAAACTGCAAACAAGATTTGGGCTCGGAAATACAAGCCTCTAGATTCTTCGGTGTACAAACCAAACGTGTGATTTCAGAGATGTGCAGGCCAGGTCACATGGCAGGGAAACCATGGGAACCATCTTTGTGCGTATTTACGAAGTTTACGAAAGAAATATAACATTGTCTACGGCACAAGTGAATTGCAATTGCGCAAAGGAAGAAGGGTTCACTCGGATCAGCACTCAACCCAGGGCCCATGCAAAGGGCCTCATAGATTTCCGGGTTAGAATGAAGCTCTAGAATTAGGTTTCTGTGTTTGCCCATCTAGTTGAGACTAGATGAGAAAGAGGACAAAGCGCAGATGCACACGAGGAAGTCACAAACGATCTCATCAATGGGATCATGTACTGCGTAAATCGCGTTTCCTCATTTCCCCACATGTCTAAACTGCCATTTGGGCCAAGATGGACAGGGCCACATGCTTTCAACCTTTCGAGTTTTGCTTCAGCAAAGTTACCTTTCTGGATTGGCTATGTGCACAGAGTTGATACCCAGGCGTGTAACATGCTTGTTTTAGTGCACGGTCAGCCCGGTCTTACACGCTCTTACACGACCATGCGTGTTTCATCTGTTTAGCCGGATGCGGTGCGGGTTCGAACGTGCACGGTCTTTAAAGATAGTATATCACAAGATATGCGCTCACCGTGTTTTGAAAATGCTAAAAATAAATACGAATGTTTCAATAAAGTTTGCTCTTTCTCGAGAGCCGTGCAGGCACCGTGTTTCTAAGAGAAACTACACATTTTAGCATGTTGAATCCGGCTTTGTTTCGTATTTGTTTTTATCATTTCTGCACATGTTCGTCTATCGGGCAACTAAATCACGATCCTATAAAATTCGAATGAATCTTCCTTATAACGTTCTCCTTCGTGTTACATATGAGCCTTCTTCCTTATGCGTACGAAAAACGCTTTCTCTTGTTTGTAAACGATGGAAAGATGTTGCATGTAGTAGAACGGTTTGCTTGTAAACGTATAGCCTGCGTTGATAGCGGTTTTGAGTGTTTTCCGAGTCTGGGTGAAATCTTTGCTCTTACCGATAAAATTGAGAGTGAGATTGTCGATAAATGGCCTCGCGAATATCAGCAGCGAGAGGGAAGATTGTTAACCATGTTTCATTAATGGCCGCGCGAAGAACGGGGCCGAAAAAGCGTCGGATGTCTGTTTTTTTTTCACGTAGTTCATGGCTTTAGTTTTGTGTCCTGGAAATTTTTGTTTTAAAAAGGTCGCGAAACTGCAAAGACATGGATGCCAGCAGACGCGTTTTACAACATTGAAAAGTCGCGTCCCGGGCCACGTTCGAGATTAAACGCATAGCGCCTTCTCCTTTATCTGCTTTAGATTGCGTAAAACAAGAGCGCCGATGGCTATGGGTCGAATGCCGAACAACGGACTGCAAGCAGTCTACCGTCACGTAGAAAACTATCATAAAATATCGGACAGGAAATGGCAGTTTTGTAAACGGAAAACACGAAAATACGGCATAAAAGGGCACATATTATTATTAGTGTACTTCCGTCACGTTCTTATCCCTCGGGTGTTTTTTTTTTTTGACAAAGAAATTGCCTTTATCCTTTCACGTTTTTGCATCTGATAGTTTTTCCGTTCTCACTCAATCGTTTTTAAGTCAGTATGATTCGAGGACGCTTAGAATATATAGCCCTAAGCACGTCATAGCGTACACGCTGTCCAAAATATAAATTACTTCAACACGCTTCTGTACGTCTGTATTTATTCAGTCCGCATGAGTAGCACAGTGTTAAAATACACATGCCCGGTCGACCCGGTTAGACCGTGTAAAAAAAACACGGTAAGAAATGCGCTCCCGTCGTATTGTAAAAAAACACGGTAAGAAATTCAATCCTTTCATAACACCGTGTTCTAGACCGTGTAAAAAGCACGGTACGCATCCACTCCTTTGATGACACCGTGTTTTAGACCGTGTAAAAAGCACGGCATTGACGCCCTGTGCTGTTTGTTGCGGGCATTTTGAGCGTGTTTCATTTTCTTTCGAGTGCGTTGGCTGCCTTGTTGGTAGACAGCTTGGTCTGACTCTTTAAAACCAAACATTTTATGACTTAAAAATGGCTTCAAGGAAAGAACAACATTAAAGTTGGATTGGAAATTTCATGTCTAACACATTTTCCGGTAAGTTTTTGTGATTTGGCGTTAAGAAAGTATTTCTTTCGGTCTGCTTGTTGTTAGTACAACAGTCAGCGGACAATGTGGTCTGTAGGTTTAAATGTTCGTGCGGGATTTCCCGGGCGATCAAAAACCTCGCAATGAAAAGAACATCACATGCCGATTCTAAAAAGCATAAAAACGTAAGATAAAGCAAAGACAGTCTTTTGTTATTTAGTAGTTTTGGAATCGTAATGTTAACAATGTTACGCCATATGCGAGTCATTTAAGATACTTAACCATTCCAGCTCACAATAATCGCTAAATTTCTTATACTGGTACACAAATAATTTATAGTAAGAACGTGTATAACCTTATATCATTAATATTATCCAAATTGTGAAAGTTATAGAGCTATATTTAGAAGAAAATGACTTATTATTAGTCACGCTACGCCGCTTGTGCCTTTGGGTGTCAACACCGTGCACATAGCCGATTAGCTGCAAGGATCTGCACAATGTCTGGCAGACGAGTGCGGAGCTGTTGTCCAAATGGCACTTGATTCTATTAGAGTCTTCTGTTAAAGCATGAAATATCATTAAACAGTTGTCTATGGGACATGTGATTTGCATGTTAACTACACATCCATTGAGTGTTGTTTGCCCTCCCAATGGAATAACCATCAGTGTTGATGGAGGCACTGGCTGTGATAGAGGATGTGTTGGAGGAGACGGTTGAGCTGTTAGTGACTTGGCCGGTGGTAAATGCACTGTCGCTGGAGCTGTTTGTGACTTGGCTGGTGGTAATGGTAGCTGAGTACGGTCTTTGTTGCTATAGAACTGCTTTTTAATTGCACGAACTTTCTTTGCCTTGACAAATGCTTTCTTCTGGTTATCCTCCTTTGTGAAGCCAGCCAGTTTCACTAGATAGAGATCAAGTTGGGTCACATACATGTCGCCTATTTTCCCGGTTTCTATAGCCTCTTGCCAATCTATCTCATCGACTGATTTTGCAATCTCGTTAGCCTCATTTGTATCACGTGACAACTTTGCAAAATGTGCCTTCAAAATAAAGGAATACTTCCTCCTAAATTCACCCTCGACAGCAATCCTAAGATCTTCTCCGGTATAATTCTCCACTAAATCATCCACATTGGCTAAGAGCTTGTTCAGGGAGTCATTTTCATCAAACACTGATTTTTTCACTGAGCCGTCTTACCCACAGACTTCCTTTTCCTTGGCCTGAATAGGCCTCACTTCTATTACTACTTTCTCTAACTTTGCTCTTGGACAAAACTCATCCAGATTTCTCTCCTGCTTTATATGTGTGTCTGGAAAAGGTCTGGGTTTACATAGTGAAAGCCAGGCCTCTGTCCATCATTCGCGGGGACGGGGGCAGGCACTCTTTTTATAGGGGGTCCTCTCCATTCACATCTCAGGGAGTGCTGATGGAATCCACACATCTTACCATCAAAGCAACCGTCCCTTATCCCTTCTATTGCATCATCATGAACAATGTAGTGATCTCTAACAAACTACATTTGCTTGATATAGTACCGGGTATGCACTACCTGCACAAGGGCTCCAAAACATGACAAAATACTCCACTGGTTTACTGTTTATAATCTTTATTTATTTATTTATTTTTAAAGCTATTTGCTTCTAAGTCGGACTCATGTGGCTTTGTGGCTGCCTGTCTGTCTGGTTGCCACTCGTGCCAAACGCCCAGCTTGCACTCCATGTACTCTATCCATTGTACGTCGTGATATACTGAAACGTCCGTCATCTCGCCTAATGAAGTTTCTGCCTTTCCATTATTTGAATTTAGCTAATTTGACCAATCATAGCACCAGCTACATTTTTACCCTCCCCTCCCTCGATACATCACGCTTATCCTTTCCCTCTCCTCTCGATACACCACCACTTCCATTTCCGCTCTAGCCTTTGGTCACCCATCCAACTACTAACCTCTTCGGAACGCGCTTAACTTTAATAGATTGACGACTTCGTGACGTAATGCACTCGTGAAAAACTGGCAACGTGTCAAACGTCCCAGGCGTCTTGTTGGTTTTAGTTCTCCGCAAGTTCATTGTCTCGCAAGCTCTCAGTGTGTTTTGAAAGGATTTATCTTCCCTAAAGGGTAAAATCGCGGCTTGGTGGTGAAATGCCCATGACCGTGAGATACGAATCGCCCAACTTCACTCTTCAAATTCGGCTCGGCGGGACTTCGCAACTACATTTACAGGCAATCTATCACTTATTTCTATCGAAACAGATGCCTAGTATTCTATTTACGATGGATTTACAGTTCTGTAGCGTTAAATAGAGACGAGTGACCACGTTATTTTAACGGCCATTAATTTACACCGCACTATTGCTAAATGAGTTGAAAGACACTTCGTTTTCTTATAATGTTTCCAGCCCCACATTCGACCCTTTTATGGCATACCAGCAGCCATAGACAAAAAATAAAGAAAAAATTGCCCAAAGTATATATACACCTCGTTAGTACTAAAATTAAACCGTATGAAAACAACAACCACAAATACCGTCCTTTCCAGGAACAACAATGAATTCTGTACATTTCTTACCTTTACCTCTGAAATAGGAACGTGTGATGATGTCTATCGCGCTACAGTGTAGAGGTAAATGTAAGAATTGTACAGAATTCATTGTTGATCCTGGAAAGGACGGTATTTGTGGTTGTTGTTTTGATACGGTTTAATTTTAGACATCATCACACGTTCCTATTTCACTGTCGTCCTTCTGAAAACTTTAGAATACGTACATTTTCGGCATCTTGTGCAAGGCTGAATGTTGCTAGAGCTCTTACAATAAATGCATTTTCCGGAAAGAAGCTGCAGTTGACTGTAAATAGACTAATAATATGCATGAAAAAAACCTGTACTCTGATTGGCTAAGAGCAGTGCAATTGTTAGGTAACAGAGAGCAGAGAAAAGGTAACAAAGTGCAGAAAAAAGGTAACAAAATGCAACTTAACTTAAAATACCTAATTCTGATTGGATAATATACAAAAGTCGAAATTTCGATACTTTTAGAAAAACGCACTCGTGCAATTAATCCAAAATTGAGCTCGAAGTCGTATGATTACCTATACTAATAAAGATATTAAGGTACAACACAAAACAATCTTTTATAAAGACTGGTTCGATAAAGGCATTCTCATGGTTCGGAATTTACTTGATAATGAAAATGGGTTCCTCGCCTTTCCAGATTTTTGCAAAAAATTTCAGTTACAAACTCACTTCTTAAAGTATCTGGGTCTGGTGAATGCTGTTAAAAATGTAAAAGGCTGTAACAATATGGGCGATTGTAATGATGTCCGCAAGCCTAAGTGGTTTGCAGATTTGCAAAATGCCAAAAGGCTAGGATAGAACTGCAAGCAAATCAGATCCAATTTAAGAGTCTCTTCAGCTTGTCCGCTTTATGCATATCGCATAGATTGTATTGATTGTAACAAATGGGATGAGTAAGACCTACGGTCTGTACAATCAATGCCCGTGTACTCGTATAGTTGACTTCTTCTTCTTGAATTCCCTGTGGAAACGGGGGTCAAACGCTTATTCAAAATCCTTTGCCAATCGACGAACAAACGACTGGCCTAGTATCAAAACTTTTGGATTCATTGAAGGTGTCTCAACGGTAAAAAACAAATATAAAGCTGGAACAAAACAAAATTTAAATAAATAAATTTACATAAATACTGTTAACCATTACTCTATTGCTTGCAAGGTAGTAAAACTCTAAGTTATGTTTACAACATAAGCAGCCGTGTTGTATGAGATTGACACCACGAGCAGCAGGCGAGTGATGTAGATCTGATACAACACGGTTGCGAACGTTACTTTAAAAATGTTTATATGATATTTATCGCTTCTAGTACCCTCTGTTTAAAAAAAAATCCAAGATATGTTTCATGTGATTCTTATTGTGTTTCTATTGTGTTGTTCTTATTTAATTAATTATTAATGAGTTTTTTAACAATGTGTAAAAACAGATGCTCCACATCGGGTTTATCCCGAGTGTCTGTCAGAAATTTGCTATAATATTACATGTATAACAATCAGTCGTTCTATAAGAAGTTAGCAGCAGATGTTATTTAACATTGGAGTTCCACTTTTAAGCAGTGCCTAAATCTGTATAATAATAATAAATAAATACTTTATTTCTGTGTCAATAAGATAATAGCAGTAGCAAACCCACTAATTAAGGACACAAGTCAATATGAAATAATAAATAACTATCTATAAAACTAAAAAATAATTACTACTAGCTAGTATATACAATGCCTAATAATATTTACAATTCAAATCACAGATTACACACTCACTCTATTACCCCACACTCGCTCTAACCCTAGCACACACACTCATCCTATATGCATTAATATTTCTATAAAGTTGAAGATCCTATGGACAGCCTGGTGAGGCAATCAAGAGATCGGATCCACAGACCCCAAAGGAGAGTCAGACTGCCGTGGCTAGTCAGTGTGCAACTCTCGTTTGTCATGAGGTAAACTAGTAAATTGGTTATAATCGAAACGACTTGTTTTTATTCCATACATAATTAAGCGAGGGCTTATGACAGGGTGTGGGAAGCGCACAATCTTACTAAACCCGTAACACACAGTAACTCGAAAAGTGAATACCTCTTACATTCCTCAAACAATCCATTTACGTTTTAATCGATCATTTTTCAAACATACCAAAAAGAAATACATTTTTCAAACATACCAAAATGAACAGTGCAGACTAAAAACAAATCTTTTACATATCGTTGAAGGGGATTTAATACCCTATAATAACCTTTTTACATATCTTCAAATATACTAATACACACTTTAACATACCGAAACCATACATCAAATATAGTTTAAATACCACTTGTATGTCAGTAGCTCAAACTGCACAAAAGATTACTTTATTTGAGAATAATATACATAGTCACATAAGCCGCATTCATTATCAAGAAATGTTAATCGGTTTCCTCAATACTCATATTTGTAAAAAAATTGACAATGAAACCGTTCATTGAAAAATATAGGAATCAGATCATCAAAAATGCTCGAATTAGTCAATGAAAACGTAAATCCCTTCCTGCTGTAATTTTAGCTTTTTCTTTTAATTTATTGACATTAGGGGTTTTCGCATTGCAATTGAAGGTCGGTTAATATGCGAGAATCAATTTATATCGCTCAAAATCTCTTCCAATTCGTTTAACTTAATTTTAAATGTACTCATCTGAAGTACTATCATAGTCCTCGTCGTCAGCGCTTGATTCTTCCCGGGCCCGTTTTTTCCCTTTTGACATTTTTTGGCCTTGTTAAGTTTTTAATGCATAGTGTCATTGCGTGACTTATCCCTTTTCTTTGAACCCTTGGGTAGCTCTTGTCTACTCACATATGCTATAGTGGAATTAATAAACAGGAGGTCTGTTTTTCTGTATAATAGCAAAAAATGATTGAAAGCGCGCTCTTGTTTTCTATTTGTTCGAATCTTTGACGTAGCTAATACTATTTGATATGACTTTATACCTTTTATGGCTGTAATGATGGTTTGGTCCAGCAATGAACCACTCTTTCCCCTCCTTGTGTTCTGCGTCGGTGAAGAACACCCTCAGGAACTTTGTTGCTAGAGATGACTTGGTGCATGGTGTTTTACACTAAGCCAATGCTGTTCTTGGCAGGAACAACCCACTGCCTGCTACAAGCTCAACAAACTGAAAGTGAATTTGAACAACCGAATCAAAGCGTATTCTTTATTTTATTTCTGACAGAATGTTTGACCTAACAATCAGCAGACCCCACAATCAAAGCGTATTCTTTTTTTTATTTCTGACAGAATGTTGACCTAACAATCAGCAGACCCCACTTTGAAGTGTGATGTGTGTGGGTGTGTGTCTGTCAAGAAGGGGGGGGGGGGCGGTCAAAAAATGTAGTACAATGCCTATAAAGCATTGTGGGGTAGCTTTCCATTCCGTGGGCCCAATGACCCAAGCCAGAACAGCAGCCTATAACTTACCCTATTCCTGGCACCTTGCTCAAGACTCATCACACCTGTCCTATGCAGATTCCTGTTTCTAATTAACCAACGTGTAGTTTTTACCATAGACAGATGTGTAAAATTCATGTCGTAAAAAAATATTTACGTGGCGTTACAATTAACGCCACAATGAACATATAATACTTAAATACAACATGCTTACTCCGTTGCCATAACACAGGAACGTTCGCGTTTCTCTCGTTTTCTTTTGTTCTTTTTGAGAGGTAATCTGGGCCTTTGCTGTGATGCTAGATTTTATGAAGCATGTACCTGAAGTCGATGGCGTAAAACTTGTAGGGACATTGATTATGGGATAACAATAAAAGAAGGCCGTCTTGAGTAACAAAGGTGCTCCCAACAATATCGGCGATTCTGTCTCGTGTTTAAGAACACAATTTCTCGATGATTATTTTTGGTCAACTTGGTTTATAGGAAACAATTGAAATAATTGTCGCGGAAGACTCCTTGTTTATTTTCTTGGAAATCAGCTCGTAGCAGCCTTATGATCGTAATCTAATTGTCCGATATACGAACCTCTAACGATGCAGCAAGCTCGTCTGAAGTAGCATCTGCTGGCGCTGCGGGAGGTCATCCTTTTTCTTTCTCTTTTTTCCAGGCTTATCCTTTACTCCTTTACTTACCTTCCTTTTATAGTTGTCGCGTTCCCAGCACGGCGGACACGGGGTGTTGCGTACTGGAGATAGTTAAGTGTCAACCACAGTATAGAACAATCGGGCAGGCTTGATTCAATGGCGTTTATTACAATCAACTTGACCAATATAGTACACATGCGTTGAAAACTATAAAGCAATTTACAATTTGCGAGGTTAAAATAAAGCTTAGGTTACAAATCGAATAGAAGTAAACAGAGAAAAAGGAGATATTTACAAACACTTACGTCTGATCTGTCTCCAAGAAATTAACTTCAACTAAAACGCTCCACTTATGGACTCCAATAACTCTCCCAAACTCCTGTTGAACTCGTTTGCAAGTTTACTCCAGTAACTACGATAACTATGATATCTCAATAAAAACTCAATAAAACTCCGACGTGTTCCCGAAACTCCGACTAATTTATTTGTCGAGGGAAACTGCCAAAACATAACTCTAAACAGATTTTGCATGCTCTGGATACATGCAGCTTACTTAAAATCCACAATGCACCTACCCTGCTGGCAGATATTTTTTTCTGTCAGTCTTTTATTAGCTAGCATTAAGTTCTTCGCGTGTTTGGTCAAAACAACCACGCGACGTACCAGACATGCGAAGAACTTAATGCTAGCTAATAAAAGACCGACAGAAAAAATTCTGCTAGCAGGGTAAAATGCACCTGGCTGTGACCCTAATAACATTATTCCTGCTCTCTTATAAAAACATTTTACTGTTATTTTTAGCTCAAATTTTAGGAATTAACTTCCTTAGATGTAGTCTCAATTCGAGCCAAGTTTACCGAAATCAAGATGAAATTGCACTAGCACTGACAACATATACATTCACTATGCCTTTCAATGAAAAAAAAAAATCAATAAACTTCAACCTGAAATATTTTGCGTCCAGGCATGGATTAAAATATATTATTCAAAGTTTAAGTTGAATTATTTTGTGACTATGAGGCACAGTGAAGTTTTATTGTGTAATCGGTAGCACCCTGGTAATCTCTGATCAAAACTTAACAGCATTTTTGTGCCACCTTTCTGCTTTGAGAAATTTTCTGGAACTTGCCTTGATTTGAGGCTACACTGAGTGAAGCTCATTCATAAAATATGAGCCACAATTAACAGCATATTGTTTGGTGCAAAACATTGAGCCTCATCAACCCCATGATGATTATTTCAGACTAAAATCTATATTTATCATGAATAAATAACTACAGTTGCTCAATGTAAGCAAACATCCTGAGCGCAATGCAGGTGGCTTTGTTGTAAGCGGTTTCCTGTTGAGTGGGATACTCCGCCTACAATTGTAGGCATAGGCATCGATGAGACAAAGAGAGCACTTAAGTTTTTTCCTAGAGCCCTGGACACTTCCAGGGGTTGTTGTTGTTCACTCGGTACGCAATGAGCAAAATGAGACTAATGATACCTACAGCCTGAAATGAATGGCGAGTAATAATAGATAATTGACTCAAGGCATGTAATGACATGCTTATTACATGTATCACTGGAAAAATCTACCCAACTACACAGTATGTAAAAATTGTGTAAAAACTGTGTAGAAACTCTGTAAATTTGGTTTTACACAATCAATGTACTTTTACACAGTCTGTAAAATTGCTGGGATTGTGTCAATTTTGTGTAAATTTGCGACAGTCTTTGGATTGTGTAAAAACTGTGTCAATTAGTCTTTGGAAATGTGTAAATTCTGTGTTAATTTGGAACTGTGTTCTGTGTAAATCATTTCTTGAAACGGTGTAGGTGCTGTGTAAATCGTTTCTGGAAACTGTGTAGGTTCTGTGTAAATCGTTTCTGGAAACTGTGTAGAATCTGTGTAAATCGTTTCTGGAAACTGTGTAGGTTCTGTGTAAATCGTTTCTGGAAACTGTGAAGGTTCTGTGTAAATTGTTTCAAAAAACTGTGTAGGTTCTGTGTAAATCGTTTCTGGAAACTGTGTAGGTTCTGTGTAAATCGTTTCTGGAAACTGTGTAGGTTCTGTGTAAATCGTTTCTGGAAACTGTGTAGGTTCTGTGTAAATCGTTTCTGGAAACTGTGTAGGTTCTGTGTAAATCGTTTCTGGAAACTGTGTAGGTTCTGTGTAAATCGTTTCTTGAAACTGTGTAGGTTCTGCGTAAATCGCTTCTGAAAACTGTGTAGGTTCTGTGTAAATCGTTTCTGGAAACTTTGTAGGTTCTGTGTAAATCGTTTCTTGAAACTGTGTAGGATCTGTGTAAATCGTTTCTGGAAACTGTGTAGGTTCTGTGTAAATCGTTTCTGGAAACTGTGTAGGTTCTGTGTAAATCGTTTCTCAAAACTGTGTAGGTTCTGTGTAAATCGTTTCTTGAAACTGTGTAGGTTCTGCGTAAATCGCTTCTGAAAACTGTGTAGGTTCTGTGTAAATCGTTTCTGGAAACTGTGTAGGTTCTGTGTAAATCGTTTCTGGAAACTGTGTAGGTTCTGTGTAAATCGTTTCTGGAAACTGTGTAGGTTCTGTGTAAATCCTTTCTAGGAACTGTGTAACCCTCTGAGAATTGTTTAAATTCGGCGCATATCATTTCATGACAACCAACTCCTTTCTGTACACCAACTTCCCAATTTCTTCGATAATGTCCAGCTTTTTTGTGCCTTTGGGGAGTGCCAATCCCACACTGAGAGCAGTTGATCTGCTTTCGGCATTGCTATTTGCATCATTTTGGGATTCCAATATAACACTGACCAACTGTTTGTGCTTGTGCTGAATTGAGCTGTTTAACAGATAAATGTAATATTAATTAAAAGATAATGGCAAATACTTTGTTATTGGCCTTCCACTTTATTAACCTAAAAGCAAATAGTTGTGTGTGTTCTTTTTTTCTGTATTACTGTTTTGCTGTAACTTGAACATCCTTGCGTTTTTTCTTTACTCCATGTACATGGCATGTGAATTAAATAAAAGTTGTAAGTCTGTTCCAGTTAATTTTTTGTTGCCCCCCATAAAAGAACCTGGAATTTCCACAGGCGTTTTTTTCCTTCAACCTGGAATTTGTGTAGAGTCTTGATTCTGATCCTGAATTCAATAAGGAATTTAGGAGATCTTCTTATTTCCTGAGGGCTCATTTCAAATTATACGCAGGATCTGTGCAGGTTTGAGCCTGATGGTAGGTGTTGGGCCCAGAGCTGTCAGAACAATCTGGCAACTGCCCGAGCCCCACCAGCTACTTAAAGCTATTTCACGTTTTACTGCTGGCTAGACCCTATGACGGTTCCGACTTCCTCGCCAGGGGTAGTGACACAAAGGCATTAACTACAAGGCGCCACACTTCAGCAAACCTACTTCTCAATTAACCATTATAATGATTAATTTCTTTGACAGCATCCTCATCACTTACAAGGTCAAGTTCTAGTTGCTTGGCAGCATTTTCCTGCCTCCTCTTTCGGCATTGCTGCTCATATTCACTCTCTTCTTCCTGTTATAATGGTGCGATATATATAACTTGTAAATGAAATACAACTTAAATGTGAAGATGCAGAGCTGCAAATTTTGGTTGCCTGATGAAGTGACTTTGGGGGGTCTGATAAAAATTTCATTATTGTCAAACAAACTTAGTTGAAAATATATAAGGTAATGCTGGAAAATTTAAAACTAAAATTGGATAGATAGATTACCATAGCAGCACCAAAAACAGCTTTAGAATCTGAAACCCAAGCCCCTCCTGCTATACCAAAAGAAAAGGAATCATAAACAATGTCTAGTCAGAAGTATGCACCATTTTACTATATTTTAAAGTGATAATCTTAATGGAAAGCAAAGTAACAATTTTATATCAACATACTTCATAAAATGAAGAGTTTTTATCGTGATCATTTAGTATCTATTCATGAGTGTCCTTTCACTTTGTCAGCATTAACTTTATGCCACTTGAATCAATATTATAACAGTCTGCATTGTATAATTGCCAATTTTTGGTGGGTGACTTAAGGTGGCATGACTGCATGAGATATCGAGCCTTCCAGAACATTTTGCCAATCTAGGAAGGCTAGAACAGCACATAATAGCCATAGGATGCTCAACAGATATGCCAGATACAACTATGTAAACCCAAGAAACACAACTATGATACAAGAGGCATTGAGTTGTGTTCGCACTGCAGAAGGCTAGTTTCACATGAGAAACATCATGACAGATACCGGTACAGCTATATGGAAACCAGGCCTAAGTGTTTAGCATGCCTGAGCACAATTATATTTGTAAATGGTGTTTACCTGTGAACTATCGCTGTCTTCATTCTGTTCATCACCAGTAAGTTCACTTTCCTGACAAATAAGAACAATTATACACATGTTACACTGCAGTATATGAGAACATATAACAATTTACAGGATATTACATGTACATGGCCACACAGAGACACAAATTTTAACTTGGAGTGTTAATAAAATTAACACCAGAAGATAAAATTCATTTATGTTTTCGAGGGCATGGTAACAAATTCTGCATTGCCATTGCTTCTTACAGTATGCGTGCGGGCAGTATTTTCCTATCTTTGACCTAGATCACAGTAACCACTTGCACATGCTTGTTTTCATCGAAAAAAAAATTAAAGTTGGGAAAAAAAAGTCATTTAGTGTCTTTAGGTCAGTCAGCCTGGAAAAAAATGGCCTCCAGCCTCAGTCAATATTTTCCAGCCCTTGGTCACAGGTTTTTCCTATACAAACCTCCTAGCCTGTAAAATTAATAACATATATATCTCCGAGCGGTGATGTCACGTTCTGTTATATATCAAAATGTATTATACAGTATTAACATCAATGAAATACCAAATTCTAATTTTATTTGAGTTTAAACCTAAAAGTTGAGCATAGAGCACAGGTACATGTGTTATTTTGTTCAAGATATCAAAGCAGGGCTTGAAATTAAGAAAATAATCATAGTCGTAATTTTATGGCTTGTACCAATATAGGTGTAATTCATAGAAAAACCAAGGCATCTACTGTATATATATATATATATATATTTCTATATACTGTAGAAACTGAAAATGCAGCCATTATTTTACACCTAAGTCTAAAACGTTAGGCATAAAAGGAAACTTTTTAGGCGCATTTATGCCTGTATTTGGCACAATTTTAAGCCCTGCAAAGTTCACTTCCTATCTTTTTGTGCGTGTTGTTATTTAACCACAAAAATAAAAGAGAATATGGTACTTTTTTCTAAAATGTTATACTTACTGGTACATTTGCTGCAGCACAGTCTTTGGTACTGTTGGATGTAGTCTGAAATCAATTTAAGATAGTGTTTCTCACTTCTTTATACTTTGAAATAGTCTGCTGAATTTGAGAAATTGGGAAAGTTAACCATGGGATCTTGAAAACAGGATCTCTTTGGCACATACAAAAAATACTGTATTTTTAACACCCTTCTGTGGGATGGGTGTGGATATTTTCTGGAACCACACAATATGAATATGGTACTTTTTTTCGAAACTGTTATACTTACTGGTACATTTGCTGAAACACAGTCTTTGGTACTGTTGGATGCAGTCTGCAATCAATTTAAGAAGATTAAAACTCATCGCCACCTGATGAGGAGTGGCCTAGGTGCATGTAGGGGATGCTCAACGCCACATGCTGAGCATGGCCCCCAGGAGGCAACCATGGTAACCTGACCACAGTCTACCCCGCACCTGTCACACTGAGGAACTCAGTGGAGAAGTACTTACCTTTGGGACCCTGAAACCAGACAGGGGTTGTGGGGGGTGGGAAACGCTTAGAAAACAAGCAAGCAACCTGCAAGATCGCACGATCCAGCGAGCAAGCACATGCAACATGTAAGCAAGGCGCCTGATCTTAGCGATGCACCGCTGACCACGAGGCGCTGCACATGGGCTACAGGATGCACGGTGACGGAGTTTTAACCTAGTCAAAATGATATTTTATCCTCATAAAAAAATAGTTTTAGGAATTCAATGTATTTATACATTGAAGTAGTGTGCTGCAGTTGAGAAATGGGGAAAGGTAGCCAGGATTGTTGAAAACAGGGTCTCTATGGCACAAAAATGGCCATAATTACTCACTTTGTGACTAAACAAATATTAGTTAGTCACAAAATATCAACTTGTTTTGTAGATATCCCCCCCCCCCCCCCCCCCACTACAGAAGAGTTTTTCAGAGGGGGTATAGCAAAATGGCCTTTTCCCGAGGGGGTCAAACCAAAGAAAAGGCTCTTCTGTAAGTATTTCCGAGGGGGTAAATTTTGGTTAATTTTGGAGGGGGTGACTAAAGAAAATGACCTCTTCCATATGGGGTGGGTGTTAAAAAATGACCTGATAATCACATCGAAAAGACTCCAATAAATCAATAATGCTTACTTTGCGCATGCTTCTTGCTCCTTCATTATTCTCCTGTGAAGAAAGAGGGTATAAAAGTGTCATACTACAGGAAATGCTTGATGATTCAGCACTGGTTATTTTCACTCATTTTGAGCTTAAACATTGTGCTGCGCCATACAGTCATCTGGGCTAAACAACTCTTCAGACGCCTGATTTCCATGCAAAAACTCGTCCAACACAGAAAACTCCTCGTTTGAATCACTGACATCAACGTTAGAAAGATCGAAAACTTAAAAAAAAACGACTCACAGCACACATTAGTGCAACAAGGTCATCCCTGGGTCCGGGCGCCGTTACCTGCATGGCCTTGAACAGCGTTTCACTGTCATTAGGCTCTATAAACTCACAGACAACCTGACACGCTTGTACAGCTCTTTCGGTGCAGACTCAATTAGCCTGGTCCCACGGTGTTTTTAATTGGGATGTTAGAGGCTCAAGCTCAATTCTCGACTGTTGAAAAAGATAAACACGTTTTGCAATACTGTTAGATGCTTACAAAGTGGTTTGGAGCTACACGAAAGGGAGTGGAGGCCCTAACAAGAGTTGTGAATTGACGCTTGGGTTAGGGGTATAAGCACCTAAAACGTCGGGAGAGAACACTTTTCCCCCCAGCTTAGTTGCTAGAGCAACCAGCGTGAGTATCACAATTAGCAAGGAAAAAAAGCAATGACATGCACTTAGACTGTAGTGCCGACAAGGTTTTAGTGCCGTTTGGTTTCATTTTAAACACGCGGCCTGGTATTTTTAGCTTTTTTTCTGAATTTCGACGAAAATCCCTAGTCACTTCCCTCCTCCACCCCCTCCCCCTGCCACGGGGTTCTAACGAACCTCTGTGTGTGCGGCAATATTATTCAAAGCATCATTGAATATCGCGAGGGGACTTTCTATCATGCTGTCATCCTTCAGTAAGCCGGCGCTTGTTATACCACTCCTCCAGTAAGCCGGCGCTTGTTATACCACTCCAACACCCAGGTGTCCAGTCCCTGGCAGCCGATCTCGCGGGAGTACATGGTGAATACGTGCCCGGCATGAATTGTGCTGACCATCTGTAAAAGACAGTTATGCGTAATTTTATAACAGACCAATCATGATGATGATTATTTCTCATCCAATAATTTTGATGGGGGCGAGGCCCCGCATTAATGTTGATGGTCACCAAAATAAATAGCAAATAAACAATTTAGCATCCAATTTTGATGCATATCCGGACTTCTCGAGGCATTTTAACCATCTTCTTTGGGGGATCATGGCGCCCAACCCCTCTAGAAAAAAAGGAATGAAATTATCTTGAGAGTGCCCCCAACATAACTGACTTCTGCCGCCCCTGAACCAGGCGTTATCATGCCATGTTATAATTGAATACGCATAATGGGTTAGCATAGCAGCACCAGTACCATCCTCGGCTAGCCACTCCTTCCCTCCTTCCTTATCCTTCGGATAAGGACGTTAAACCGTAGGTCCCGTCTCTCACATACACTACACTAACCGGAACCAGAGGGACGTTAAAGAACCACGGGGACGCGGGAGTGACCATCCCAGTGTATAGGGCTCACACTCATACTAACATGGTCGAGCGTTTCATACATGAGCTTCTAGCTCGGGAGATTGGGTGACTACTCCCCACGTTATCGACTTAAAATAAATCATTTACATTTACATTTTTACATTACATTTACAATACTTTTGTGTTTTTCTCTGCATCTTCCACAGATTGCTTTTGAAACACATAGCAAACAAGAATCATAAATAAAATAGCTTAAAACAAGAGGGCCTTTCGATTTCATTTGTACGATATATTCCGTGCCACGCCTGTTCATACAAAGAGCGAGGCTTTTTGACAATTAACTACAACTACAACTTTTAACTTTCACAAATCTTGCCGTTTCGGTTCACGTGGTGGTCATGAACAAAGACGTTTGTCAATAGAAACTTTGAGACTTGTTTTCAGTTATTTCCGCTTCCTGTAAAGTGAAGTTTGTGATTTTCGCTGATTTGAGAACAGAGATCCAATTACTTATACCACTCTCGATGTCGGCGCTCGTCAGGCGTTGTGTCGTTCAAGGTACCGAAAGTTTATGTTTAAAAAATAGTGTTAGTCCATCAACTGTCGAGGAGAGCCGAAAATTTGTTGTTCACTCAAGGGCAAGGGGAACAAATGAAACCATTTCCTTGTTAATCCTCAACTATCGAGTAGTCTAAAAAAGATATGATGGCAAGAACAGGATGCCTCTCTTTGGTGGTTTACTTTCTGCTCTGATCTTATCTCTTATGCCAGCTTTGCCCGGCGTCTTCTTCCCCCTTCTTCCCGGGCGCAATTTCCTTTTAGGTCTCTCTGGTGCTTCCATTTCTTTCTGCTCTTCTACTAGAGATCCCTTCCTCGTCCATCGACCCAATGTTTGTATTCTATGGCTTCCTCTTCGCGTATTTTTATCTTTTGAGGCGTAAGTGATTCGGTTCTGCAGTTGTCTTTTCTCGGCCACTCCGACTGGAAGAATTTCAGGAGCAAGCCGGCAAAGAAAATACTCCAACTTGATTATTATTCCCCATTCTACCAAATCTTTGGATTCCATGGCTTCTTCTTTTCTTCTTCGGGCATTTCTCCTTTGAGTAATTATTGTAGGTCGTTTTTCAGCCGCTAGCAGCCCTGTAGTCTTTTTGTGCCTGCGATTTTAGCTTTCACGTGAGGATCAACATCCCCCCCTCTGACAACGATCCCCTCCCCCGTTGGTTGAGCACTCCCTCCTTCCTCCTGACAACGCGCCCCTCCCCCCGTTAGTTGAGCATGCTTGACGTCACAATAGGGCTATTGTGACGTAGGGTAGACAGGAAAACGTACAGCATCCGGGACTTGCTGAGACGTCCAAAAATCGGATCGACCCCTAGCAATTTCCACAGGTTACTCACAAACTCACACAGGGTACCCAATACTATATTTGCAGTTTTTGACGCTGTTTTCTTAGGTATGGTGCTCCGCTTTGCGACGGCCTTTCGGCCGCCGCAAGGAGCTCCGCTATGAATATAACATATAATCGTTATATATATATAACAATGATCGTTCCGCAAAATAATTCTCATGGGAACCTGAGAAAATAAAATTCGACGTCCACATAAATGTTGCGTTAAGCATGAAAATAATATTTGCCGATGGCAATCATATATACATTCCTGTATATGATTTCAGAAAACTTAAAAATGTAGCATCGTAATCTGTATTACCATGTTGTAATTACCCTCGATCCTCAACTCTCTTTTCACAACGTTGTCATTTCTTTAAGCTGCAAAAATGCATAAATTACAGTCTCCACAAAAAAACAACAGACAGTCCTGAGGGACCTCTTATCAAATTGCTTCCTTATACAATGTATATGTTTCTAAACTATGAGTCTCTTTGGCAATGACCCAAAAAGGTCAATATTTTGTAAGGGAGCTGCATTACTGTCGATTGTAATATGCCAGGTATTTTGTTGTTGAACAGAAGGCTCTTGCCCCGCAGCAATGATAAGTTGAACTGATGTGTAAAAACATTCAGGTGCTTGACCATTTGGATACCTTTCATTGTTGTTTTCTTCAATGCAGCGAGGACTACAGTCTCACAACTGTCTTGTGTCAGATCTGGAATACAAAAATATATTATTTTCACTGAAATCCCCCTTGAATGTGATTTCCCTTCCAGAGTTAATTCCCTGACAAAGAAAGTGTGGTATCACTAACCTGTATGAAAATACTCAGTTTACTTAAAATTATTCGTCTGTGAGCACTGCAAAGATGTAGATGAGGATAAAGATTCTGGAAGTGATGCCTTACTTTCAGTAGTTGTCAGACCTCCTTCCTTTGATTTTCGACGCCATATGATTGATCACTATTTATTTAATTGCATTGGGCCCAAGTGCCCACTCCTTGTAAGAATAGCTCAGGCTTGAAGGTATACAGCTTGGGATCATAGCATTACCATCAGAAAATGTTTTTGGTGTAATTTTGTCTTTGTAACATTGCTAACAGACATAGTTAGATGGGCTTTTTGGTTTACCATTACAGTAAAAACCCGCATAAAAGAACAGGTGTTTTGGGGAATCAGGCTGATTTTGTTCTTGTATATTGGGTGTCTTCTGCAAAATCAGCCTGAAAATGTTCTGTAAATATCGACCTAGCGGCGAAATTAGAAAATTTTCGAAAATCCCCAAACTTTGCCAAGCAGTATCCCTAGTGGATTGATGGATACTGCGAAAGTTTGAGATCGATCCACTAAATACTTTAGGAGAACGAGACCGAATTAGATCGTACGACAGACGGCTGATTTCGAGTAGTTTTTAGCCCTTTTTGCCCGACTACAAATATGGTGTAAAAACTGAAAAGCGCGCTTATTTTTAAACCTAGAATAGGTTTAAATCAACAGAACAGATGTTAGACATCACTATGAGTCACATTGCAGGACTATAAATCAAACTAATATATTTTCGGATTTTAACATCATTTTCTATTTTGCGATCATCATTTCGGAGGTCAAATTCACAGGCTTATTTCCCCTAATGGTATCTAGAAATCATACAGTTTTACACATCCCAGCCCGAGATCTAATCCTATACTTGCATTTTATCAAATAAAATCATAGGGCACTTCGAAATCTCGACTTCGACAAAGCCGAGTAAAAGCCCAGCTGGAAGCCATTTTGTGACAATGCAGACACCGCGAGTCACGTCCTGGGCTAGTTTATAAGCAGCAAAAGCAAGCGCTCGCATCAAAAACTGAAATGAATATCAATGAAAACATGTTTATTTGAGTGCTCTTTAACTTACAAGTCAGTAGCGACCATCAATTTCAGTTGAGTTGAATTTATAACAACACTCGAGGCCATTGGAATGGAAGGCTCTGGGTGACCTGATCAAACAACAACAAACTAGTAACTACACTTGCCGTTCAGACTCGTATTGTACATTTCGATCATGTTCGATGAAACTGTAATTCAAATTAAGCTACAAAATCAGTTTTTAAGGCTCATACCTTGTTTGATCAGCCTTGTGATTTATTTTCTGCGAGAGATGACTTATCGTGGAGTGCAGACGAACTGTCAAATCGACTCGCAAAGCAAACAGAGTGGAATGCGTGACACTAGAGATGTTTTCCCGCGCTGTCATATAAACATGATAAACAAAGTAAAGTGCGTCTTGGCATTTTTTTTTCTACAAGTGCTGCTATTATAGAAATAAGTGTCATTATCACAATACCTTAAGCACAGAATAGAAGTAAAACCTTTAAGCATAATGACTGAAATGACTATGTAAATAAAAAAAACCGCAGTCTCGTTAATCTACGTTTTGTTGTTTTCTCCGGGTATGGAGATAATTACCAGAAAAATAGAAATAAGAACCCTGTTGTTTAGTCACTTAGTTGTCTGGTCACTTGAGTAATTTATAAAACAACAAGTTGCCTCAAATGTCAACTTCGAACTGCAATGACCCTGGTCTAATCATGAAGGCATGTTTCGCTCCCCTTTCCGGGGCAAAAATTGCGATAGACGTACCTTTCACGCGAGATGCCGAGCTTCGCTAGAGCAGATAAGAAACCTCACGTTTCACGTTTCTGGCACCGCAAAACGTTTACCGTTTGCGTAAAACTCTCACTAATAGTGCTAATTAAGTTGTCTTCAGTTTTCCCGTTTATCAAAACTATTACCGAGGAATTATCTCGTACTAAAATGCGCAAAAAGATACATGACTTTCAAAGGCAGGCGAGAGGGCTTTATTGCGAAAGTAAAGGAAGTTGTGAACAAGCTTAGAAACTCTTTCCGTGATCAAGGCCAACTGCTTGGTCTTCCTGTGGTCATGGCTGGCCTTCCTGTGGTCACGCCAGTGCATATTTACGTCTTCAAGGCAGCTCGATCGCCGAGGACGTGTTTTGACCCCAAAGACTCGTGAAGAAAGTTCAAACAAGGTATGGGCCTGATAAAATGCCATTCTTATCACTTCTTAATTTATAATAACCAACAAATACACGAGAAAACGACAGCGTCGCTGTTTGAACCGGTTTTCAAAACTACAGCAGGGTCCGTGTCATATTCTTTTGAAATTGAGCTCGCGTCCCAAAATCGAAGCTCGATATTGTTTTTCAAATAAACCAGGAGCCAAATAGATTTGTTTTCATTGATTAATTGTGATTTTTAACGCGAACGCTAAGGTATTGCTGCTTGGTTGTAGCTCAGAACGTATTCGGCCAGGTAGTCGGCGGTGTCACAAAATGGCTTCCAGCTGGGCTTTTACTCGGCTTTGTCGAAGTCGAGATTTCGAAGTGCCCTATGATTTATTTGATAAAATGCAAGTATAGGATTAGTTCTCGGGCTGGGATGTGTAAAACTGTATGATTTCTAGATACCAATGGGGGAATAAGCCTGTGAATTTGACCTCCGAAATGATGATCGCAAAATAGAAAATGATCTTAAAATCTGTAAAATATTATTTGTTTGATTTATAGTCCTGCAATGTGACTCATAGTGATGTCTAACATCTGTTCTGTTGATTTAAACCTATTTTAGGTTTAAAAATAAGCGCGCTTTTCAGATTTTACACCATATATGTTGTTGGGTAAAAAGGGCTAAAAACTACTCGAAATCAGCTGTCTGTCATACGATCTAATTCGGGTCTCGTTCTCCTAAAGTATTAAGAGGATCGATCTCAAATTTTCGCAGTATCCATCAATCCACTAGGGATACTGCTTGGCAAAGTTTGGGGATTTTCGAAAATTTTATAATTTCGCCGCTAGGTCGATATTTACAGACGAGCGCTCTTAAGGTGTTCTTAAAGTTGTTTCTTAACATCAAGTACTTGATTGGTAGAAAGGTGACAGTCATTTAGTAACAACAATTAGTTGTTAAGTCTAAAAACAATTGCTAAAATATATACCCTGGAATTCCTGCTGTAGAACTGTGTGTGCATGGTCTAGCACATCATATTGATCTCCTGGGTACTCTACCACACAGTGGGTTACTGTACTCGAATCTAACTGGCAGCAATTTTTTTATACAAGAAAAAATTTCATTTTCCAGGCTGCATGTGTTCTTATGTATTAGTCAGGTCGCTTAGCGCGTGGATCGTGACAAGAGTGATAAAAGCATGGAATTTGGTACACAGATTCCTTAAGACATACTTATTGATATCAGAAGGGGTGCCCCAAAAAATCGGCTCAGATTCTCCTTTTATGGGGATATGTTATTTTTAGCCCAAAAACCACAGGGTGCCCGAGTTTTGTTTTTAAATAAAAATCATTACTGCGAAATAAAGTGGACAAAAGTAAACCAAATCTCACAAAAGTATTTATTCTGCATAAGCATAACTGCTGTTTGCGGTTGGGCATTAAAAACTGCTACTGCGCATGCGCAGTGCGCGATTTTACGTTACGAGTAATATTTAATCTATATTCAAATCAAAATATTCGTTAGTGAAAAAATAGGCACAAAAATGGAAAAGACCGATATGTCTTGCAACCATGTCCTAAACGGGAACCTATAAGGCTTTCAAGGGTGCTAGTTTCCAGTCCCCTACTCGGCCAAAAACACACGGCTCTTTGGCAATAGTCTAAAGAAAATTTCATTTACTACGACCTAGCCTGCTTGCATTGAGTACTGTGTGTTTTTACGCCCTATCAGCGAACCAATCGGGTTTTCCGTGATAAAACAACCAGTACTTCCTGCAAGCAAGCTAACTACGTCTCCCAGACGTTTATGCACGGTCCTATACATGATATATCTCCTCTCTCTAGACAGTTACATTTGTGGCACTGGCACAGCGGCATTTGCACAAGGGAGTACATGCCAAGTTCTCTTTTGCACATTTGCACCGGGAGCAGGGACGAGTGCAGGCACATTTAATTAGCTCTCTGCACACTTGGGATACTTTAGGGATGGACATCCACATCGGTTTCCAGGAACCATCCACTTTGACCCAAGAAAACTCTGAGGGGGATGGGATTTCTACGATGGCCTGTGTGGCAGAGCACCAAATGCCTGCCTGGTAAATTGCTCTCCTTGTGTGCTGTAGGAGTGCATCCTGAAAAAAAAATACAACTTGGCTTTAACTAATTTACGTTGTAGTGGTGATTTTGTTACAGTAAAAGCTCGATTTTACGATTCTGGATCTAACGATATCCCGATTTTTTGCTATGACTTCCCTGGTTCCCGCGGCAACAAAACTTCTCCTTTGAAACCTTGTACAATGGAACCCCTGTACAACGATACCCTGATCTTACGATGCATTTTTGCTGCCTCCGTGGCCAATTGTGAAATCAGGGTCCCACTGTAAAAGCACTGTTCATGGAACTCACCTGAGTTGGTGGGATATTATCCAAGTTCCTGACGGTTCGTTTAGGAAATAGGGCTAGCCTCGCCTCGTTGACGGACTCCAATGGGCTTGACTTGTCATACATTAGCACCGTCATTCTCTCGATGGTCTTAAAAGCTTCAGAGGAGATGGTTAGCTGCCGGAATGGCTGCATGGCAAGACGCTCGAGGACTGGGGTCAAATCAGGAAAGGACTCCCATGCTTGCCATGCAGTTGGCTTCCCGATGTTGCAAAAAGAGGAAGTGGTATCACACCCTGTAAATGCATGGAAAACAGGTAACGCCCGAGACTTTGACTCCCCAAGCGCAGCACATATCCTATTGATGTTGATGATGGAATAGTTTCGTCCCATTCCAAATGCAACAGAAATTTGCGCCCTTGAGTTATAATGAGGATAATGATGACATCGGTGTCGACAGTCCTGACAAGCACCGTCGCCGCTCCACTTTCAAGAGCATGTCGAACGTGGACTACAATACGCGTATCGGCTTCCTCGTGGTTGCACTGACCCATTACTCGGGTTGAACCATGCGAGATGACACGAGGACCTGAAAGGTAAAAAAAATACATAAAAACATGTCATTACAATCCTGTACTAAAGGAAAACATACGCTGATGTACATGATATGCATGTATTTTAACAGTTTTACTAACCAGATGTGATGAACACTGATTTGTCACTAGGCCAACCGAAGCTTGCAACCTTCATTGACAGAAATGAAAAGAGCTCAGACTTGTTCGAAGGATCCCTCAGAAAGAGCATCCAATTCTTTGGTAGCTTTGTTTGCCCTGATACTTTGCGCCTGGTACCTTCGCCCCTTTTCTCTCTTGTTGCTTCTTTCAGACTGTCTGGGAGGTATTCGTCCCATACAACATCCAGTCGTTTGCTGCGTTGAAGCTGTTGCTCGAGATGGGATAAGAAAACGACCGCGTAGTCGTCGAACGTTGTAGCTTGTATGACTGGGAGGCAGTGTACGATCACGGCTCCATCTAGCACCTTGCAATCAAACTGAGCTGGTGGGTCGAGGTTACTGGCTTGTGGCAGACATTTGAGGAGATCAGACTTGGCGTTTGGGAGACGGAGATTTCCATACTCTGATATGGAAGGCGGGAAGGCTTGAACTTCATGACTGAAGAACTCTGTCATGTCACCCTCACGACACTGTAATGCTATATATAACTGCGCAAAAAGGTTAAGGTTACTCTGTAGAACTGCAATCTGCTTCCGTTGTTTAGAACTTGACTTTCCATGATGCGTCCGGAAGAGGGGCAGGGCATTCTTTTTTAGTGGGAGATGGATAGACTTTGATCGGTTTTCGAGGACGTCAGTAACGTAAGACTTGTATTGCGCTTGGCCAACCGATTCTAGTTTCTGCATGGATTCCACCACACTTGTGTCTGCACAATCTCTACTGTCAATCCGTACCAGCTCAGCAAAATCGTCTAGGAAAGGATTGCCAATTCGTCTCATAACATCCGAGAGATTGTTTACTTGGCGTTGATAGGTAATTTGGGCTGCTCTGCCTGACTCGTGGTTGCGGAGATTCTTTGCATCAATGTCATCGTGGCCTTCAAGAAACTGATCTTCGAATTCAGCTATGATTCTTGATAGTTCTGGGCCAGATAACATCCATCGTCTGAAACGAGCAGCAGTCATTTGTCACTGAAGTGTTTAGTTACGTTTTCTTTAAAAAAGGCGTGTGAGTGCATAAAGCATAAAGACAGAGCGGTTTTAAACATCCGTGAAACGTTCATTAAGTGTTTATGGGCTGTTAGTAATTGTTAGTAACACTTATTCACTTTAATGCGAAAATGAGAACCAATGGCACTGTGAACAATAAAATGTCAATAAAGTTGCATATTCTCGCTGGCATTTGTCTTTAATATCATGCAGTAGTACTAGCTATTTTGCACTATTACATAGCGACTATTATTTAGTGTTTTTGATTTATTGAGAGCGCTCTCACCTGAAGGCAACTGGATTTTCGGTTAATCCGACAGCACCTCCAGTTCCCTTACAAGCTTGTTCTGTTGTTCGTGGATCTGATCAAGGGGTATTGACGAGAACTTGTTGCCTGTTTTGGATGCGACCCAGTGCTGCTGCTGCTGGAATTCAAGTTTGATGGGGTCCGGGAGGGATTTCATATCCCTAATGTGAACGGGAACCCACCGGGAGTAATTGGTGTGATCAAGGGCAAAGAAGAGGGGCACCAGCTGCTCTAGGACCGTCACAAACAAAGAGAAGTCTCGCTCCCTGTGGGCTCTAATCAAAATGAGGACAAGAGTCTCATATTTCATGATAAGATCCCAGAAGTAAAATGTTGGACTTCTCTCCTTTGATGCATCTTCCCATTCTGTAAAAGATACTCCAGTGGCGTTATCAGCAGATTTCAAGCGGAAAGCCTGTTGCTTCATCTTGTGAAGCGCTAGCAAAGTGACTTGGTGGGCGTGCCTGAAACAAAAAGCATGCATTTGAAAACGTGTTGTGATTTCTTGCTATTTTAGCTAGCATGTGTTGTGAAATAATGCAGTTTAATTTCAAACAAGCTGGGCCAAAAATAAACATATATATATGGAATTTGCATGTAATGTACTGTTTAGTACGGACGGAACAAAATATCAGTGAAGAATAGTCTTTGTATTTTAATAATATACGTGTTATATTATTATTAACAGTACATCTATTTTGCGTGTCTTTTCAAAAACCTTACCTTGTTCTAGTAAGATGAGATGACTTGAGGAAACCTTGGGCAACACCGGAAGACGCTACCTCTGCTTCTGCGATGAGGGTGGTCCAACCACTGCCATCAAGGAGGTCACCGATGGTGTTCCAGAGGGCCATCTCTAGATGTAGCCCACCAAACATGATCACGTACTTGTCCTCACCATACTCTTGTGGCCACTTCCATTGGATTGACTTAGCAAGGGCAAATAGGGGCTGATCAACGGCGATGACCGGAATCTGTCCGGGATTGAGGAAGGTGGTGACCTCCTTTAACACGTCCATCCCATGCTTCACCATGGATGGACTATCTGCCTTCTCATAAAAGAGGGGGAGTAGCGCAGTTATGGCTGGAGGTTGGTTTGTGGGAAGCAGGTTCTTCGAATGGTAGGCAGCCCATGCAATTGTGTCGTCCTCAGTCACGTTGTCACATGTTAGTTTTGTGAGTACGTGGTCGACCCACCGGTTCTCTTGCACGATGGCGTGAGTTAGGTTCGCGTTGGTGCCAAGGGGTTCAGTGTTTCTTGCAGCGACTGTTACCGACTTTGTGTCCAATGCGACAGGGGGCACGTTTGAGTAGCTCTCTGGCAGCCCATGTTCAGTTCCAGATGGAGGGACTAGCAGGGGTCGTCTGGCTTCACCAGGATTGTTCTCTGTTGGAAATTGGAAGACACTTATTCCGGTTCCGTGAAAAGACGAAACAGAGGTTGTTGAGCTCGGGTTATGGTCGATGTTGTCCAGGGCTCCCACGGAAAAGATGCCTTTCTTCAAACAGGCAGGTGACACACATCCGTCTTCCTTGAACTGGGCACAAAGAGCTTTGGCCAGAGATTCTTCAATTTGCATTACTCGATCATATGACACTGACAAGCCCATTTCGTAAAACTTCTCTATCAATGTCTTACTTCTGAGAGAGCTATGAATGCTCAGTCCAACGTATAGCGGTAGAGGAGGTTCTCTGGAGGACGAGTGGCGAGTTAAAGCTGTTTTCTTCTTGTTGTAACACTTCTTCTTTGCATTAAATACGAGTGCTTGACAGACAGTTAAGCAAGCTTGGCTATCGGCCTTTTCTTGATCTTTAATATCTATTCCATTGAGGATCATGGATATGAGGGACTTCAAACTTGAAGGCAAACATTTGGACTGACAATCTAATGGAAAGCAGCCAGAGAAAACGAAGCCTTTGTGGTCAAAAATGTCGCGCCTTATAATACTTGCAACTTTTGCAAGAGCCTGGGCATCCTCTTTATAGTCCCTTTGTTTGAAAGACTGTTTAAGTAAATGGCTGATTGCCTCCGGAAAAGCTAATATAGTGTTTTTCCCATCGGTTTGTTCTTGGAGATTTCCTTGGAAATGTTGCAAAATGGCATTTTTAAGCCTGTCTTGTTTATGGCTTTTTTGTGCCTAGATCTTCAAGTCGTGCAATGTACAGTGATGACAGTTCAGACAGTTTAAATACAGAAGTTCCATTATCTGCACAGTCCTCTATGTATTCTACAAGTTCTACGAATGCTACTGATTCGTCCATTAGCTCATCCACTGCGTCGTCACTGTAATCTTTGGCATTCTGCGTCATGAACGATCTGTGACGATTCTTTAATGCAATCAGACATTTCAAATGATACTTCGCCTCAATAGCTACCAGATCCCCATCTGACATGCGCCCTAATAGTTCAAAGTCTCCAAGCTCGTAGGCTATTTGTCGCACGCGTCTGTCTGTCTCTAGCGTCGAGAAACAGTGGAGCTTATCCAGCTTATCCTTTTCTTCCCCTCTACAAAATAGGCATTGAGATCTCTCGGCCTCAGCAGCAAAAGGCATGCGTTTTCTGCATTTGGGAAATGGTGGTGGTTCTTCATTATCGTTATCATTCCGGCTCACTCGTTTTTGGGCCTTCTTGAGTTTGGAACAACTAAATTTCAATCGACAAGACTTGTGCCAAGAAGCTTTGTTGGCAATAAGGCTATCCACACTCACATCATCCCCGAACTTGATCTCCACCGGCAGCACGTTAGCGTCCTGATAGTGGCTCACGTTCTCCAGAAAAGTACGATAAGACTCTTGTTTTGTACTATTTTCACCATGGCTGTTAAGGGGACACTTCAAGGCCTCCTTTGTCGACTGCTGGCAAATGATACACTTTTTCCAGTCTAGCTCGGATGCCATTACATGTAACCACTCCTACAAGGAAAGTGAAAGAGGAAGTTTTGTTTACTATGAGTTTTTTTTATAGATTATTATATTTGCGATTGTAAATTGTGAAAAATTATAATAGCGAATAAATGAATTGAACTAAACTGAACTAATTGATTTATACCTAATTTCTAATCGTCAAATTACTTGAATTTTATTGAATATTATCGTCAAATTACTGGAATAGTAATTGAAATATCGAAGTAGCTCTTAAAGCAATATACATTTATTCAGGAATTTTGATTTTAAGTTTCTCCAAACGGCATACTTTCTTTTTAAACAAACAGTTTCTTAGGGAAAAAACAAACAAGCACTTAATAAGTAGGTTATACTTACAGCTAATTTTCAACTATTGTCACAATGGAGTGGACAATGTTGTGAACTGTAAGTTACTTGCGATCCATGTCGAATTCTCGAAGAGAAATCACGAACAAAATTCAACTCAAATTCAGCCCGAATTCATCTCAAAATTCGCTGGAAATATTTCTAAGGAACAGATAAATACATATTAATGTAAGATCGATGCATATTTCCACCACAAACACTATTATTGCAAAGAAATTTTCAGATTTTTTGCAGGTACTTACCAGCACAACAAACCAGTATGATGGCCGCCATCTTGGATGACCGATTGGGGCCTGGGGCCGAGCTTTTTTTTTCTTTTTCTCGTTTAAGCGGTCGCTTTTGTGAAAAACAAAAGCATCCAGGAGGTGGCAAATAGCATTTAAAACAAACGCGACCGCTAAAATGGTTAATTAGAACCTTATCTTAGCGCTTGGCCGATAATATGAACTTACACCACAGGAAGCCCAAATCTAGTTTCCAGTCGAATTCAAAATCCCGCTAAAAGGAGAACATGGAGACATTGACTTGGGCACCCCTTCTAAGATCATTTGGTATGACCTAAGGAATTTATGTGCCAAGTTTCATGCTTTTATCACTCTTGTCACGATCAAACCTCATTTTCTTGCTAAGCAACCTGACTATATAAGGTACCTTTTCAACCAAATTTCAGCCTGAGTGTTCTTAAACCACATGTTCTTTTATGCGGGTTTTTACTGTATTGGCCATGCCTCTATGCAGATCGCCCATTGAAAAACGGTATATTTCATGGCTTTGTGGAGTTGTTGCATGTTATTTTTGGCCCAACATTGATCACTCAATGCTCCATTTTTAGAGGCATGAAATTGTTTTAGATATTTTGATTGAGTCATTGCTTTTGAAACATGTGCTTTTTCTGTCACTGTTATAAGTTCTGCACTTTTTTCATTAGCCCTTTTTTGTTTTTGTTTTTAATTCGCTTTGCTTTGAGAAAAGTTGTTTTTTCTTTTCTTTGTTGTCATTTTTGTTTCAATGATCTAATTTGATTTTCAGTTTGAGATGTCTGAATACTTCATTCAGTAGAAACATAATGCAAATTAATATACTCTAGAAAAACAACTCCGGGGCTGTTCAATGTAGTCAGAGGTGTGATTATTGTTGCATTTACAGTGTTGGGATTGGAATCTGTAATATGAATTGAGCAACTCAAAGCATTTGCCACTGCTTGTATTATGATATTATTATTTACTATGTTCCTTGTTTTGACATTTCCTGGATATAATGCTCCCAGGAATCGTCTCCTAGACTTTCAACATACAACTCAAGATGAGTAATCACATGTGCAATTTCTGCAGAAGGAATCTGGTAATGTAGCGCATGGTTAGAATAAAGGCTATGACTCACTGAGGCAAAGAAACAATCACCAGATGAACCTCCACATTCATAATAGTCAGGCGGCTAAGTCTAAGTTTTATTGCGAATTATGCGTTTTCTGATAAAACCATGAGACTTCAGAGGGTACTTGTTAATTTTTGATTGGGAGGCATCTCTGAAAATTCTTTTTACAGCAAGAATTCAGACAATTCGGGCGTCCATTGTTAAGCCATCTTGTCCTTTGTTATTCATGTGCTTCGTGGCACTTGAGCTCTTATTCTACGAGACAAATTCATAGAGTGTAGCGCCAGATAGACAAAGCTCTAAAGATTTATGGCGAAGAGAAACGATCATTGGAATATGACAAGTGAACATTTGATAGCTAAATTACTTTTCTAGATGTTTTCTTCTATTTGCGAAAACATGTTTTCGAATTCCCAGTCAGACACTGTTTCGGAGATAGAAAATCAGGAAAAATATCGGAAAAATATTCTTCGGCAGACAGGTTGATATCAGCTTGCGATATAGATAAGTGGTTTAGACCATATGTGCGATGGTATTAATGGCCTCTGAATGAAACAAAGTTGCAGGGATTTAGCTACAGAGTCTGGAGAATCACTTCACTGACTTGCACAGTAAGTGCCGCGAAACTCATGAATAACAAAGACCTGTAAAACCTGTTTTCATGACATAGAAGTGAGGCTGATCACCAATCCCGATTTCCAACCGGTAAAACCTGTTTTCATGACATGAATTGTTTAGGACACAGAAAGGAGGCTAACTCAGTGAAAGTGATCGCTGAAAATGACACAGCATCGGCGGGCATTGAAACGAGGCTAACTCAGTGACAGTGGTCGCTGAAAATCACACGGCATCGGCGGCCAACACATTACGTAATTCTCGCGACCTGATTAGAAGTGCGCTCGTCGAACTCACGCAATAAGTAAAATAAATTTCCCCCTTTATATACTCCGTGAATTTTTCACGGCCATCAGCTAGTTATTATTATTATTGTTATTATTATTAAACCATGAATCGGAATTTGAAGGCTTTTTTTCCCAGCCCTAGTTAGAAATTATGCCCCCCAAAGTTTGTGTTTCTTCTCTGGGATTAAGGGCCTGACTAGAGTGTGTCTCCGCCCTTGTTAGGATTACTAGGACCCCCTAAGGTTTGTGCTTTCTTCCCTGGGGGTAGGGGCAACACTGCCTCCTGAAAGGGCAGTCCTTCTCATGTTAGTTCGATTAGTGCTTCATTTCCAGCCCCTTTACCCCACATATCATTATAGTTGTTTATTTGTGTCATCTCATGAGTTGCAGGCATTAATCAATACTTTATTCTAGGGAGAGAAAGCTTCAACTGATTTGAATTAAAAAAAGTGGCAAACACAATTTTATTCCATAATGTGTTAGATAATATACACCAAAAAAAAGGTTGATTTGGTGTTTGGTCTTCACATCCTTTTCTGTACAAGGTGTATGTACCAAGTCAGAAAACAAGACCTTGGTAAATAAGCAAATCCTTGATGTAGTTCTTTCGTAGCTGGGGTGTGCATCCTTTTTGGGTACATCTTGAGTAAAGTTCCCAAAATAGGGGCTAGCGATAAGGATAGCGTGCAGCCTCCGTAGAATAGATTGATGAGCCTTTCCAAAGAGCTCTTGAGACGACTGGGTAAAACGTCGATCATTGCATGGCCTTGTTACCAATGCAGCACTGACTTATCAATTCAAAACAGACAGTCGAACATGCTTCATGATTTCTCATGCATATAGTTTGCATTCATTGTCCTCATTGGACTTCTCTAACCCACAGTAGCAGTACCTGACATATTTGTCTGCTACCCTCTTGGGAACAATTAAATCGGTAGTAGAGCTGTCTCTGTCATAGCTAACGCTGTGGGGATCTATTTCGCGAAGCCAAATAAGACTAACATACTCATGTCTCAGGAAAGTGCTCCACCTCTGTCGGATTTGTGCATTGTAGGTGTTCGATGCATATGCTGGCAATTTAATGTGCTTTGCCTCCCTGCCCTGACAAGATAAACAAAAACAGTTTGTCGATATGGGGGATAATGAGATATGGGGGATACAGTTTTATAGCATTGTATGCAGAAATTTCATTGGGCTTTTAAAAAAACAATTGCTGTAGCATGGTATAATGCCATCAATGATCAAATCTAGGTAAGGCTGCGTGCATGGTGTTGGTACGCACTTTCAAACAAGTCATTTTGCGCACGAATTTCTTCAATAATTACACGTCTGTTTCATTTTCTTGATATGCTATATGCTAAGGTTGTTCTACAATCTCATTTCGAAAAGTTGGTAAAAACATTTGATGTAGTTTTTGTGCAATAATCGAATTTTCCACTTTTTTATGTTATATTTTGCTTTTCATTATGTTATAGTGAGTTTTATTAGGCCTGACCATTTGTCCCCCTTGTGCAACTTAATGAAAACGTAAAAAAATGTATTTCTTATGTTATTAGAGCGATAAAAACTATACAATAGAAATTGACATACCTTTGACTATCTGCTGTGTTAAAATGAAATTTATTCGCGAATTCAATAAATTCGAGAATAGCGGTATCCGGAATAGTGCATACGCAAAAAATGTCGTCAATAAACCTTTTCCAGATAAGTGGTTTATGTGGGCTCTTTGCGAGGAGCTGTTCCTCTAAGTGTGCCATAAAAATTACAGAGAAAGCAGCCATTTTAGTGCCCATTGCTATGCCATTAATTTTTAAATAGTGTTTGCCATTGAACCTGAAAGAGTTTTCCCGAAGGATAAAACCCATTAAATCCCTAAGATCAGCTGTAGGGATGGGGAGTTTGGGCTTGTAGCGCTCTTCGTATTTGAGACAAGCAACATGTACTCCCTCGTTCTGGGGGATATTTGTGTATAGAGAACACACATTCATGGTTGCTAGGACAGCCGAGTCTGGAATAAAATAGTCCTCAATAAACCTTTCCGATTTAGCGGAATAAAAATACGATATTCCGCGTCTATATTCCACAATATAAAAAGCTGATAACCAATTTCTTATTTCTAAAAATTCGTTTTAGACTAAAATGAAATGTGTATACTTTACAGGCAACCTTCGAAAGGCTAATTTCGGGAGCTTTGCGTTCGTTTGAAAAATGAAAATAAGGTGCGACTGAAGAAATCTGTAAAACTGATAATACGTGCTGGCCGAGCGCGAAAGTCAAGTCTTTCATTTCAAACTATAACAAGAACGTAGAAAGAAAAACAAACTAATAGCAAAAACCACAGGGCGAGAAAAAAATTATGAATGAAATCTCGGCGGAATTTTGAATGGCAACTAACCGAGTTTACAATTGCGCGTGAGGATACGGATAGAGAAACACGGACCGACGAAGCCTGGGAGCGCAAATCCTCTGCAAAAAAACAAAAAAAAACAGCACCAATCAAAAATGAATTTAGCATTTTTAACAGCATTTCCTGCGCCTTGTTTAATTGAAGTGTACGCCTTCCTTAGACCCCGTCCACAATACACCGTTTTCAAACGAAAACGAATACTTTTTGCTCCGGATACGGCTATCGTCCACACTACAACGCCGAAAACGATCACCGAAAACGGCGAAAACAATACGAAAACGATAAGTGTGGACGCAAATCGTTTAGAAAACGGAGCAAAAAGTGTCCGTTTTCGTTTGAAAACGATGTAATATTGGCGGGGTCTTAGTCGAATCATGTTCAACAGAATCTAATAGGTAGGATCGAGTTCGAAACCTCGCTTGGCTGCCGTGAAGTTTGCATATCTCTAAAAGAAAACTATTCCTATCCTTTTGCAGGTTTATAAGCCCTTGCTCAACGAGGCAGCAAGAGGCTAAACGTGTGAACAACGACAACTGTTGCCTGTTCTGCGCTAAACATGGCAACAATGTAGCCAAAAGTGGCTATTGGAGAAACCATTATTGCGCACAACAAAGATGTTTCTGATGAGATTCAGAAGCCCGGGGGGGGACTCCCTATATTCGAATGCTAGGTGTGACCGTCGTATTTTTAGGGGTTGGAAATCGGCGATCTGGTATTTTTTAGGGCTTTGAAAATAAAAAACGGTATAGTAAGAAAAATAGGTATTTTTTAGGGGGTTCTCACGCAAATAAGGTAGTGTTTTTGAAAGTCGAGAGGATACATTTGATGTATATTAAATAAACGGCCAGATAAAATTTAATCTGTCAAAATTGTTGGTATTTTTTAGGGTATTTTCAGACTGAGGGGTATTTTTTAGGGTGGAAATTTTTTCCGACCAGGTATTTTTTAGGGTCAAAATTCGAGTTTCCCGACGGTCACCCCTAGCATTTTAACCTTAGAGTCCCCCCCCCCCCGGGGTTCAGAAGCATTTGTTTGTTGCTGCAACATTGTTGCCTGCACGTTTAGTTCTTCAGTCTCTCTAGACAAAATGGTCAAAACTGAATCATCATCAGCTCTTTATACTTTGAACAATTATTTTGTCATAGATAAAAGGATTTCCGTAAAAAGAGAAGATAAATAAAGTGGTTTTGATTTAATTTTGAAGCGAACAATGCTGGCAACGCTTGCTGGCCACTTCTTTGACAAGAAATCGCTCAAATCGCAATCCAATTACATCTCTTAAACTGGTCATAACAACCTAGAATTGCATTTGTCTAACAACTGAAAGGTTTTTCTATTAATCTGGACGGGCCCCTGATCTGGAGGATTATTTTGATTATTACGGGCAAATGTACATGTGATTTCACAGTTACAATTTTACTTATTTTATGTCCACGGTGGACGAATATGAATAACTTTTCTCCCGGATTTGGAAAAAATGCTCCGAATTCGTATCCCTTGTTGTCTCTGAAAAACTTATTTTGCAATAAAAAGAACGATATTGAGAACCATAAGCTAGTAAAATGTAAATGTGAACGGCATCTTTTTAAATCGATTGAATTTCTCTCCAAGTTTCACGCAATGCACAAGCACGTGAACAAGCAGAGAAATTAAACTAAAAGAAATAACAGGGAATTAAACTATAAAACATTATTTGAGCACAGACCATTTCACTCCATGAATACGGCTAATAAGCGATTTTCAATTCTATAAAGTGCGATTCCTATATCAAACTTCGCAAAGACATCGTAACTCGGTAAGTTTAGCGAGAGGTGTTTACGCCGATTGTGTATACAGCTATTTCAATAAACGTTGTCGGTCTTATGAGCGCTCAAGCCTACGTGCCCAGACCGAAAGGACGTTTGGGTAGAAACAAACTATCCTACTTTGATGATATCTCGCGGTCGTGAGTGCTAAATTCTACGAAAGAGAGCTTTGTTTCAAGCTAGTATGAATGTCTCGAGTAGTTTATTAGCATCGTACTCAGGCAGAGAGCCGATTGAAGACCTCCTACCCAGACAACGTTGCAGTCTGGGCGCGTACGGCTTCCGACAATGTTTTTTGAAATAGCTGTAGACAACAGTGGTGTTTATATAATAAGGTAAATTATCATAGGGCAAAAAAAACATCATAAATTTTAAGGCTCGCAAAACACACTATCTGTCTTCATTATCTTTATTCTTAGGATAACTTCTAACTCTTATAGGCCCGACTCTCAGGGAAAAGCTTTCACACCAGCGTGACCGGCCCGGCCTGCTCGTTGTTTTGAAACAGTGGCCCTCTCACCATTTCCAGAACTATCACTGATAGTTGATAGTTGAAGAGAAAAGGGTTACGTGCAGTTACAGAGCTTTCGATTGGATATAAAACCAGACCACATTTCAACGTGAAATCGCAGCAAGATAACGCGGAATATAGCCGCGGAATACGATATGCCAGTTCCGCCTATATTCCGCTAAATCGGAAAGGTCTAATAAAGTTTATAAAGTGTGTAGTGTCTCTTAAGTAAGATTGTTGTATATGCACAATAGATTGCAGAAGCAAGTCTACAAAGCTAGAAATACGTTCGGTGGGTCCCCCACAACCTGAGACGATAGGTCGCCCTACTGGAATCTTTTTGTGGATTTTAGTCAAAGTGTAAAATTCCGGGATTCGTGTAGGTTTTTGACCGTCATTGAGCCATTTGTGCGTCATATTATCAATAAACCCTCGTCGTGTAGCTTAGATACTAGTACTTTTTCAGGTTTTGTCTACCATAGCTTCTGAGAGTGCCTGGTAAAACTTTACATCTAGAAGTTGATCTGTACTCTCTTTAATTTAGTAGAGATATCAATAATGACGGTGACTGTTCCCTTGTCAGCTTTTTTCATGTAAAAATCTCTCCCTAGAGAGCTCAGAAAGCGCGAGCCTTTCGTTGCCTGATAAACTGTGTACAAGGCGGAACTCTGCTTAAGTAATGGCTTATGTGTAGCTGGAGAGGAAGGTGTAGGTACGAATTTAAGAGACCCTGTCTGAGAAAGTGTTCCAGGAGCCCAAAGTGAGGTCAACCGATTTGGCTCAAACTAGGCACAGGAGATGGACTGATGAGACATAATGATAGCCACATGGGCACACTTCCAAAATTTTTAGTTCCTGAGTTTCACGGGGTCCCACTTTTGGCCCTCTGAGCACCAAAAATCCAGTGTCATACAGGCTACTGATGATGTCCTGTAAAACTCTAATGGCAAATACTTCTGCCAAATAATTTATATTCTGGATATCTGCTGTAAAGAAACTTTCACCCTCTCTATATGACGTTGCTGTCAGACAAGTTGGCCGTGAGAGGGTTGGGTCTGAATATAGGGGAAATTTGGCTTCAAAGCCTGAAATTGGTACTTTTCAAAAAAATATTTCTTTCACCTGCCCTCTCACCTCAGTAGCACACCTATACCAATGGGGACTATGATGACCCATTTACCAAAATCAGTTGAGAAAATTTGGCTGATTTTGATTTTTTGGATTTATGGGAACAAATTCCCATATCACTTTCCGCATATTTACATTGCAAAAAATTTGTAAACATATCACAATAGGACACAATACTGTTAGCCAAAGCTTATATTTGAAAGATACTGACAAAGAAGACTGTCTTGTATCGATGAGATTTTTTAACTTTACATGATATAAAGCTCCCACATCATGACTAAAATCATCATGATTTTTACATTGCCTCATCAATAACTAATAATGCCTTGACCTAAGTTAATGAAAGTATCTGTGATTAAAGTATGCAATGGGTACTCAAATTTGGCTATGTTTTTTGTTGTCATGGCAACAAATGATGATGTCAAAGCGAAGCCTAAAGCTCTTGGCCTCAATCTTGGACTTTCGACCGTTGTTCAAATTTCCACATAAAACATCTGTAGATGTATCAAAATCCCGAAAACGTGCTTCAAAACACTTGAAGTATGATTTCGTTTATAAATCGTAGATGAAATGTAGAAATTTGCGTGAACAAATCCTGTAAATTAAAGAAATGTGCCGTTCAAAATGACGTTACCATGACAACTAATCATCTATACGAGTGAGTGATTTTGGTATCCAAATATGCACACTTTCCTTAACAACATACATAGTTTGAGGCGGGTTTACATGTCTTCATGACGGCCCGGCAAACGGTATTTGAAGTACGTTTTACACAAGAACACCATATACGACCACAACAAGTGAAACAGTTATAGCAACTTGATTTTCAAAGGAATAGTAGGATAATAGCCCACGTTCGATATGTTTGGCGCGACCTGGGGCGAGCGCACGGAAACGAGGCTCTCTGGAAAACTTCGCGGGAAATATCTGGCGGGAAACGAGAGACGAAATGTTTTTCTTCAAAACGAATTATAATTTCTATTTTGTTCTCCTCCCTGAAACCTCCCTGTAGAGTTCAAGAAATTCCCCAACACAAGAGTGATCATAGATTGTACGGAAGTCTTCATTGAGAAGCCCACATTGCCATCTGCGCATAAGTCAACATGGAGTGAATACAAAGAACACAATACTATCAAAACATTGGTAGGAACACCTACCGGTAGTTTCAGTTTTGTGTCGATCTTCTGGACTGGGAGCACCAGTGATCGCCGTATAACCCAAGAATGTGGCTTCTTTGATAAGTTGGAAGGTGGTGATGAGGTCATGGCAGATAAAGGTTTCAACATCTTTGACTTGGTCATAAGAAAGAAAGCTCGCCTGAACATCCCCCTCTTGTTAAAGGTAAATAACTGCTTGCTGCCATGGGTAGATTAGGGAGGGAAACATTGGGCACTAGCATTTAAAATCTCCATCCCTCCCCCTTCATGCCCCTGTTGAGGACATCTGAAATTCATTGGTGGATACTCTATGGTAGGAACAAAGTTCCAGAGTGGGTTTCTAAATACATGGAATTCCAGGATGGGTGGGGACAACCCAGAATTTCCAGTGTAGGTGTCTGACTCAGGGTCTTCAACAGGGGGTTCAGATTTTAAATGCTATTGAACCCTGCCCCTGAAAGAGATTATCAAGTTGGAGCCGTTGATATTTAAATGGTACATATGCAAGATCTAATATACCAGGTTCAGTGATAGTACCCATCCTGGTGCTGAAAGGTGTGATAGCTATGGTATGTTTTGTTTAATCCAAAATGATTGATTTTTGTTTGCTTGTTTTTTTTTTAGGAGGAAAACAGCTCAGCAGGAAAAAGGTGACTCTGACTAGACGAATTGCAAGTTTAAGAATTCATGTCGAAAGAGCAATAGAAAGACTAAAGAACTTTGGAATATTGCAAGGAGTCATGCCTCTGTCTCTTATGAATGAAGCTGATGCTATTTTGCAAGTATGTGCTTCACTGTGCAATTTGATGCCACCACTTGTGAGACCAAAGTATAGACCATTGGAGGATTATCAGTAAATACTGTAAATTTAGCCTGCTCCCAGAGGTTATAAAAATTTAGCAAGTTTAGGCTTTTACATGGCAGCCATCTTGGATTTCGTGATGGTGACCACACGAAAGCAAACTCAGCTTCTTCTGCCTAATGCCTGCGAGCAGGCTACTGTAAATTATATCATACTAACCTTTTCTTACATTTTCTTAGAGTTGACGTGGTTAGGCTATAATACTTCTTTGTGTGATTGAAGGAATTTATTATTGATATCCTATGTGCACATAGCCTGTGTAAGGCAACACCCCTTCTTTGCAGGGGACTCTTCAAGCAAGGGCCAAAGTGGTGTTGTCTTATACAGGCTACTGTGCACAAGTGTAAGTGCTATATTTGTAATTAAGTGCTACACTAAATGCAGTTTCTTATGAGGAAACATAATTTCTTAAATCAAACACATTTTTATTCAAGATAATATCTTTAGAGGCTAGATGCTTTTTTTGTAAGAAAAAGTTTTATAGTGGAGCAGCTAAGTGTAAAAATTGACCGAATCGTTCGGATTGTGATACAAGCATCAAATTTGGCAGACATGTAGTTTAAACTTTGTAGAACAAATCTAGTCGATTAGCCACGTCGATTTTTGTCCGGGGGAGGGGTGGGTCACGTAAAAAAAATGACGTCATTTTTCATGATTTTTCACTTTCTACACCTACAACTAATTTGTCACAACAAAAAGGAGAGTTTCTGGCTAGCAAATCACATCAATTTGGCTGATCATAGTATATCAAGATTACATTGATGTAATATGATGTTATTTCTCGAGAAAGTGTGTTGCCATGGCAACGGCTGCTTAAATTTGACTAATAAGACTAAAAAACCCGCCTGTATCGCCCTATTGAGAGATTTCAATCTACATTATAAGCGTCCGAATTGTGATACAAGAACGAAATTTGGTAGACATGTAGTTTAGACTTCATAGAACAATTCTAGTTGATTAGACACGTCGATTTATGTCTAAGGGAGAGCTGGCTCACGTCAACAAATGACGTCCGTTTTTATGATTATTCACTTTTTACACAAGCAGCAAATGTGTCACCACAAAGAGATAAATTTCTGGCTAGCAAATCACATCAATAGGGCTGATTATGGTATATTTAGATTAAGTTGTTATTACAGCGTGTTACTTCTGACGAAAATTTGTTGCCATGGCAACGGTTGCTGCAATATATTAATAAAAGACCAAAACTAGGTAAAATCTCACCGTTTTAGCAATTTCAACCAACATAGACTTTAAAAAAGCGTGCACAACATACATATAATACATATTTCAGACATACAACTGTTTTATTTCCTCGATTTCTCAAATGTGCGTTCAGGGAACCCTTAATCGTTTCTCTGAAATAACTTCTTCGCATGCAATACAGCTGTATAGTAATGTTTGCCAGATAACTCAATTAACTCGTGTTATTTGGTAACGTTTCATGAAAGAACTTTCTGGTACCATTGCCTATACCTAAACTACCTAAAAGTCTCTAGCTCTGTTTTGAGACATTATTATTGTGCCTTAGCAACAGTTGCCATGACACTGCATGATAGAAAGTGTATTGATCTTTCGCGATCACGAGCTCGTTTCACATCTTAATTTTGCACCAGCGATTACTTTGACATGAACTTTATATAATGAAAGAGCTGTGATGCTGCCATGGACGTAGTTACCATAACAACGGTTAACATGTCAATGGTTGCTAAGGGAGGTATTTTCAAACTTGAGTTTGAATATGTCTTGCTGTAAGAGCATTTGATGATAACTGAACGTCTAGTACATTACATGTACTGTTTAATAACTTAAACAGCTTAGGACCGCTCAATTTTGTGGCCTTTCATTGCAGCAACAGTTACAAAGCCTCGTACATGCAAGACTATACTTGAAGCACTTGCACCGTCCACAATCGCAGCTCTTGTTGCTGCCACACTTTGTAAGCTCACGGCAACTGACTGCTATGGGTGGTTGAGTCCCCCACACCACGGCCCAAGGTGACTCATTCGTCTTTCTTGACCAGCCCCACTCTGCTGGGTCAGATTCACCGGGTGTTGCACATGTCGCCTGACCCCAGATGATTCCAGCTTGATATGCAGCACGTTTAGCGTGCTCCTTTAGAGCATTTTGGGTTGGAGGGATCGCTTGATAGCCGCGTTCTTTCCTTGAGAACAGATCCAATCGTGCTTCGTTTACCTTCTCGAACGGACTTGACTTGTCATACATGACAGTCACAAAGTGCTCCAGTTGATCAAGATCCTCATCGCTCACGGCTGAGGGCACTTGACTCAGCTTTACAAATGTCGAAGTTACATCATTTATGGCCTCCCATGTCTGCCAAGCGGTCTTCTTTGTTTTGAAACGGAAAGCAGAAACTACATCGCAGCCAGTAAATGCATGAAAGAACGGAATTCCTCGACATTTCTGAGGGCCTAATGCCCTTGCTAGATCGTGGATGGGAATCCATCTGAATTTCGCACCCTGACCAAACGCAATCCACAACTCGTTCAGTCCAGTTGACTTCAAAACGTCAACAGTGAGACGGCTATAACAACAACATCGGTGTCACACGATTTCACCATAATTGACTTGACGCCCTCCACAACGATACTACTAGCATGGACAAAGATCCGTGTGTCGGCCTCTTCGTGGGTGCATGGCGAGACAAAGTCAAGAGGTATGTCCCTGTTGCTGACTGCTTCCTTTCCCGCCGTTATTACCACTGTATTGGTAAGGGTTTCCGATTGTGACACCTGTTCTGCGAGGTACGAAAAAAGCTCTGTCTTGTTTCTGTCATTCCTCAAAAAGCCTTGCCAGTTGGGCGGAACTTGATTGCCGTCTGTCACTCTCCGTCTGATGCCTTTTCCTCGATTTTGTCTTGTCTCATTCTTCAGACTGTGCTCCAAATAAACATCAAAAACAATATCAGTTCTGGTGTACTTGTTGTAGAGGGTCACAACCTTGGGCAGCACATCTTTCCTGGCGTATTCCTGAAAGGTCTTCGGCGCGCGCGGTGGTAAGGCGTTGATGAATGCAGCTCCATCGTCAACGAGGGCATCGACTTGAGGCTCCTGGGAAGGCTTCTCTACTTTTGCTTCGAGAACTTCAAGCAGTTGAGATTTTGTCCCAGTAAGCATTTTGCCGTTGACACTCAGTGATGGGGGAGTTGGTTGGTTTTCATACTTGAAGAAATCTGCGAGATCACAACCTCTGTTTTGACATGAGATAAAAGGCGAGAAAAGAGAGGACTGTTCTGACTACCGAATGAGTCCACGTTGACTCCCGAAAGACCGAATAAGACGCAATAAACTAGACTCGATTTCTAACAACAACAACTTCTTCTTCCCATTCGCGCCGAAAACACATCTCTCCCGTGACTTGGGCTCACGTGACTACATGCAATACACAGGGTACCCAAATTCTGACCCTAACATATCCCCCTCCGGGATTTGCATGGATAACACAGTGTAAATCACTAATTACCAAAAAATGTAACAAATGTTCAATGTCTTTAACTTCGACTTAATAAATTCTTAAAGTCTTAAACCTGAGTGTTCCGTGTTATAACAAATATCTGATACTTTACATCCGTGGCGCTGTACAAAGTTCCAGTGTATTACATTTCTAGTTATCGCAGTACAATTGTTATACATCAGCTTCCAAAGGTGAGAGTCGGGTTATAGAACGCCGTAGAATCTTCCCTCCGACTCTTACATCCACTACACGTACAAGTCCGTCTCGACCTGGGAAAACTTCCTCGATCCTTCCGACCTTCCAGTCACGTCGCTTTGCATCCGGGTCAATTACGAGCACAGTGTCTCCGTGTTTCATATTCTCCGCTGGTAGGAACCACTTGTGCCTCGATCCTATGTGAGGCAAATATTCACGCATCCATCGGTTCCATACTTTACGAATGAGTTCCTGCACACGCCTCCATCGATTGCGCATGTTATGTGCAGTTGTGTCAACGCTATCTGGAGCTACAATCTGACGAAGAAAATAAAGTGTCCAGTTTCATTTTCTGACAGAATTTTTCCTCCTCTCCTTAATATTGTGAAAAATGAAGTCACATTTTCGGACGCAAAACGGGCTAAATTTCTACTCGCAGTGCTCTCAACATTGAAAGTAGGGGGCGGTGAAAGTGGACACTTTATTATGCGATCAGATTGTATTTGTATTCGATACTACGGGATGTAACGCAAAAGGGGGCAATTTCGAGTTGTAATGGCCAACGGCGAAGCGCAAAGTTAACGGATTTATATTTTTGTAGCAGCGCATAGTTATGGTGTGTAAACTTGTTGGTGTAATTACTTAGTTTAGTAGCTCTAACTAATATAAGAAAAAACAATGAAAAGAGTCGAAATATGTGTATTTTTTTCTGGCGCCTTTTTCTTTGTATGAATTTCTAGAGAACATATACTCAGGACATGCTAAAAACCGGCGAACAAATTGAAACTTACTTTATTGTGTCGTGAGGGTATTGAGCGTTACCTGTGTTTTGGTTGATAGGGGTTTGCTGCTAAATGGTTTCCGAGGGGAGACAGAAACTAGAGTTTTGTGACTAGTTCTAGTTTGAGACTTCGCAGAAATCATTCTCCTTTCCTACAAGATCCTCTTAAACACGACCAGAATGCTTAAAACATTAATGAAGATTTAGCTACAAAGTTTTCATTTTAGAGATAAATAACAAACAGACAAACATAAACTTGTCAGTAAAGTTGTTTATGCTAATGCGCACTGTACTTTTACATGCCTTGTAATCGAATTTGACGGTGCGCCATTCTTCAGAATACAGTAATTAATTTTCCTGCAAATATATTCAGTTATGAATCTCGCAGCCTTATAGAGTAAAAATTATCGAAGGCTCTACGCTATTCAAAGCTTAATCAAGTTCTAGTTTAACGCTAGTTTTTTCGACTTTTCAGTGGCGCACCGTCGGTTCTTCAAGAAAAATGAGTAGACGTGTTTCTATTTTTAAACTGACGGTGCGCCACGAAAAATTGATCTTGTACGCGTTATCGAAATTCTAGTCGCAAAGAAACAGGATAAACTTTTCGGGTAAATTTGTGTCTAGTATAGAATAGAGTTAAAATTAGGAATTTAGTTAATCAAGCTATAAAATTGCAATATATTTGTGATGGCTCACCGTCCCATTGTGAATTGTACGCATAATTACATGTCATGTGACCAGGATTTGTTTTAATGGCACCCGAACGTTAACATCAAAGGGTAATTCTCTTTTTTGACAAACAACTGCATTTTTAACTGATTTGTAAGACTGTTGACTTTGATACATCGCATAATTTTGACACTTTTCTAAGTGACAGTCCCTGCACTTTCTAAAGACAAAATATCCTAGCTTTGAGCTCGTTGGAAAACGTCTTTGGAATGATCATAGTTTTCAAACAATGACTTTTTGAAAACGCGTCAATTTTTAAGTTTGACAACACAAGGGTACTATTTAAACAGTCTATATTTCCAAAATTAACAACTTCCCTCGTCGATTTATCGCATATATAACAAAATAACTAGCCAGAAACATCCTCAACTGCGTCAGTTCTATTCGTCGCGTGCCTTGTCTCTATCTACACCCGTCACGCTATTATCCTTAAAAGCGCCCTATAACCCCTTATAAAGACAATCTGACGAAGAAAATAAAGTGTCCAGTTTCATTTTCTGACAGAATTTTTCCTCCTCTCCTTAATATTGTGAAAAATGAAGTCACATTTTCGGACGCAAAACGGGCTAAATTTCTACTCGCAGTGCTCTCAACATTGAAAGTAGGGGCGGTGAAAGTGGACACTTTATTATGCGATCAGATTGTAGCTCCCCTCCTATACATCCAATCAGAAAATGGTTGGGAGTCAACACCATCACGTCGTTGGGTCGTCACTCACTGTAGTTAAGGGTCTCGAGTTCAATAAACTCTCAACACCTATAAACACAGTCATCAGTTCTTCGTCGTTAACATCCGCTCCCGATAATTCCGCATAAATAGCTCGCTTAGCAGCCTTAATCATACTCTCGAACACTCCCCCGAAATGTGGAGCTTCAGGAGGATTGAAGTCCCATGTAACACCTTTGTTGGAAGTGATTCGCGCAACTTTGTCTTGATCAATCTGACCGACCAACTCCTTGATCTCCCGCGCAGCCCCTACGTAGTTAGAACCATTATCACTGCGCATCAGTTTGGGCCATCCTCGTCTTGCTACCATCCGCGTAAATGCATTCATAAATGCATCAGTTTCTAACGATGTCGCGCCATTTCTAAGTGACAGCACCGCGTTTGTAAACAGGTAAACAAGCATAAATACCGTTTGCTTCTAGGTTTCCCGCGTCCTTGCATGGTAAAGAACGGTCCTCCGAAATCTGTCGAACAGTTTTCAAAGGGTCTATGTGTCACCTCTAACCGTAAACGAGGTAACGGTGCCATCTGCTGTTGTCGTACAGCTGCTAATCGATAAAATCTACTACACTGCGCACATCCTCGAACGCAATTCTTAACATTCTGCCGCGCATGAATGACAAAGTATTTTTCTCGTAAATGGTTCAGTGTGAAGTTTACGCCCATTTCGTGACCTTCCGACTCGTGATGATACTTTACAATCAGTTTCGTAACAGCATGGTTGTTAGGTAAAATGATAGGATACTTAACGTCCTCCGATAATTCCTCAGCATATCGCAGTCTTGTATTACACCGAAGAATCCCATTGACTAATATGGGTGTGAGTGATAAAATGTTACTCTTATTGGAGAGAGGTTTGTTCTCTGCTAACGCTTGTACTTCCTCTGAAAAACACTCCCTCTGTGCTAATTTGATCAACTGTTCCTCTGCAGTCTTTAACTCCGCACTCGTTAAATCTGGACTTTTCTCTCTACACCTTTGTGATTTCCGTGTATTGTTCACAAAGCGATTGATCCAGCCTACCACACGTACTAGTGAGATTCCTACTTCTAGTGTTCTCTTTGCATTAACCCTATACCACTTGGAATATCTACTAAGATCAATGTGACTCTGATCATCAGCCGGTGCTTCATGTGTGTGATATATAGTACTCACAGTTGGGTGCTCTATGTTCACGTCCTCAGCGGGTTGTCGTGTTCTCTTGTTCAACTTCACCTCCTTGTAAGCTTCTGGAGCCTTTCCAAACTTACGATCTGGCCATTGATCTTCTTCACACTGCAGAAATGATGGACCATGCCACCATAGCTCGTCCGTTGCTAACTCCTGAGCGTGTGCCCCTCTTGTCGCTTGGTCCGCAGGATTGATCTTGGTTGGAATGTAACGCCATTGAGCTGGATTAGACTCTTCGTGGATTTCTCCCACACGATGAGCCACAAAGGACTTGTAGTTACGACTTTGTCCTTGGATCCAATAACCAACATTTGAACTGTCTGTCCAGAATGTAACCTTGTTCATAGGAGCACTGAGCGCTAGACATACTTTCTTAGTGAGTCTCAGTCCTATTAAAGTACCCATACAGTAAGTTCTAAGCGCGGAATACTCATTGCTTTCAGAGGCGCTAACCTGGTCTTTGCTGCAATAAGTTGAATGCTTACCGAGCCGTCTTCGTACTCATGTCTAGGATAGACCGCTGCTGCATATGCACATTCCGATGCATCACTGAATGTGTGAATAGTGAAATCACTTACTGGTTTGTCTTCCTTCAGACATCGTGGGATGCAAATCTCCTCCAGCTGTTCAAGTTCATCAAACCACTGTTTCCACTTAACCTTCTGATGATCCGGTAACTTATCATCCCATCCCAGAGCTTCCATCCATGCCTCTTGCATCAACAACTTAGCTCGCAAAACAAATGGCGACAGAAATCCAAATGGATCGAATATTGTTGCAGTCTTCTTTAAGACATTACGCTTGGTGAATACAAACTCTGCAGGGGGTGCACTCAAACGAAATACAAAGTTATCGTCTGACACCCTCCACAACACTCCTAGAGTTTTCGTTGACTTTGACTCACTCATTTCTAGACTTACTTCTGTTGCTCGATCTTCTTCCGGTATGTCTTCAACTACTTCCGGTTTCTGAGACACCACTTTCTTATATGGAAACCTGCTTTGTCTCCTAGCTCTGTTAACTGTTTGCGTACTTCCTTAGCTTTCTCGACTGACTCTACTGAAGGCATCAGGTCATCCATATAACAATTGTTCTTAACTACTTCACTCCCTAAAGGATACTCTTCCTTGTGGATATCTGCATGTGTCTTCCAAACATACTGAGCAGCAAATGGGCAATAACAGCCCCCAAACACATATCTCGTGAATTCGTAGGTTTCTGGTTTTCTACAGGTGTCTAATTCCCTCCAAAGAAATCTATGTAATGGTCGATCTTCAGGCATCAGTGTCAGCTGGTGGTACATCTGACTTACATCACCAACTAATGCCACACTTTCCTTGCGAAATTTAACTAAAATGTCCAAAATGTCTGATTGTAACTTAGGGCCAGTTAAAGCTTCACTGTTCAAGCTCTTACCTTCCACTTGCGCTGATGCATCAATACTAGGCGTGTCTTTGAAGTGGATTTGTCTGGTCGACTTATAGGAAAATGTGGAAGTAACCACTCAGTTTCTGTTTCTGGTTCTTCGGGTGGTACTTTACGAATGTACTTCTTATCAAGATACTCATCAATCACTGCCTGGTATGATTCCGCTAACTCTGGGTCACGTTCCAATTTCCTCTCAGTGCACTTCAGCCTCTCTTCAGCCATTGGTCGGCTATTAGGTAAACTGGGTCGATCACTTCTCCAGGGTACCGCCACAGAGTAATGTCCATCTTCAAATTTCAAGGATTCACTGACCTTTCGATATGCAATTGTCTCCTCTGGATTCATTACTTGTTCTGCAGGGTTATTCCCATTGTCTCTAAATCCCAAAAGCTCTTCAAAGTCACATTGAGATCATCCACAACACTATCTTGTACACCCAATCCCTCAGACTGAACAGTGTGAAAGGTATGACATAGCTGGGTGTTACATACTTCTCCAGTGTCTGCCTTAACTCGTCCTACAGCAGTCCATCCTAGAGGACATAGCCTTGCGAAGGCTCTTGGTCTCCCCCAATGACTTCCTTCATTGGATACATTAGCATATAATTATCAGTGCCAAGTAAAATGTCAATAGTCCCTCGATTAGCAAGCTTTGGGAAAGAAATGTTCCTAAGATGGTCCCATTTGTCCTTAATGTCTAACCAATTAACAGGTTTCATTCCTCCACAGATTTTCTTGGATGTCCTAGCACTAATCACTGTATCTACATTTCCGTCTACACTTTCGACACCAATGTCAAGTGGCATAGAACTGAATCTAACTTGTTGATTGTTAGCCACATTTACAGTTATCACATGCTTGTCCCCAGTTATTCCTAATTCTTCAACTACATCTTCATTTATATAGGTGGTATCACTACCCTCATCTAGGAAGCAATTCACTAAGAGTCTCTTATTGCCATTCTTCAAAATTACTGGGATTGTTCGCAATGCTACGTTATTGATACTTGCTGCATGTGTATTTGCATCCCCCTCCGTGGGACCCCCCTGTTCCTTTGTTTCTCTTTTCTGTGCCTTTGAACTATCTTCAGTGTTATGTAGAAGCCTATGGTGAGTTTCTTTACACCCCTGAACATTACACTGCCACCCTCTAGTACAGTCATTACCAAGATGTGTGTCTCCTAGGCATCGATAACAGAGTCCCAATTTTTTTGCAATTCCCCATCTGTCTTTCACTGTTCTAGCTTTAAACAAATCACAGTTCCAAATTCTATGGGGGCTTTCCCCACAAAATTTACACTTAGGTGTCTTATTATCACTTTGATATAGTCCAAATGTTCTTCCCTTTCTTTGTTCTTGTCTTATTCCTGACCCCCCTTTAAGCCCATGCTTTAATTCTGCTGCTTTGATCTGGTAATCTGCTTCTTCAGCAGTCCAGTCTTTCAAAGTGATTAACGATTCTATCTTCTTATTCTCTGTGAGCCATCTATAGTACTGTGCAACTAATTTCTCAGGGAGTTTTTCTAGTATAAGGTTGTACAATGTTCCTATTTCTAAGTCCGATTTCCGGTCATTTTCTTCTAGGTTAATAACTGCACGTTCCAAAACGTCTGCGAATTTTTCGAGATCTTTAGCGTTACTCTCTCTTACGTTTTGCATCTTTAGCAATTCTTCTTAGCATTCTTCTACATGCGACTGAATTTCTCTTCTACTTCCTCCATATTTTCGTGTTAATCTAGCTTTGGCGGCTTCATAAGCTGTTTCCAAATACCCTAATCCTTTTATCGTTTCTAACGCCTCGCCCGCCAAACACGCCTCAAGCCTTAGCATTTTAAACTGAGCAGACAAAGATGTCTTGTCGACACATGAACTGAACGTGGCGTTCCAGTGTGCAAATTCGCTTTTATTACCACTGAATGTGAGTATCTTTATTCGCTCTAGATTCCTTGCTCCTACATCACTATTATGGCTCGAATTATTCGTTAGAGAACTACTGTTTGGACTTTCAACATTGTGAGTAACCTGAGGACTTGTAGAGGGCATGTCTGTGTTTTGAGTTTGACTTACCGACGCCGATTTGACCGATTCCATAAGCGCCTTTCTTGCAGTTCTCATTTCATCTTTTAGTCTCTTCTCTATCTCTTTAATTTCCTCTTGTGTTTTTCTTTTGAGCTCTTTCTCATTCAGCTTACTATAACCTTTCGCTAATTCTTCAAGTAATTCAACAATTTCCACTCTTAATTCGTCGATTCTAGCGAGGATTTCTCCGACGGCGATGGTTTCTTTGTTTTCGCTTGCAATCTCACTGGCGAGCTTATTCAATAGCCTCGTCAAGGAGCTCTTAGCTTTCTTTTCCGATTCTTCAGACTTTCTATCTTCTCTTTCAATTCCTCCGGACTACTTGTTTCTTCGGACGGAAGCATTTTTCAGCCACTGTATTCCTTCTTTTCCCCAGACGGGACCGAACGACACTCCAAAACCAACTCCAAACTGTCAAAGCATGCACCGTTGCAGGCCGCCGACTTTGTGAATGAACTGGCCAACTCCAAGCCACTTATAACCACTTTAGGCTCCGAATTCCGATGAAAACTCTCCAAAATCCGACAAAAACTAAGCTAAATCCTACTAAGAAGGACCATTTATGTTCTGACTACCGAATGAGTCCACGTTGACTCCCGAAAGACCGAATAAGACGCAATAAACTAGACTCGATTTCTAACAACAACAACTTCTTCTTCCCATTCGCGCCGAAAACACATCTCTCCCGTGACTTGGGCTCACGTGACTACATGCAATACACAGGGTACCCAAATTCTGACCCTAACAATGACTCTCCTCCTTCAACACCCTGTCGTTGGTCTTGACCTTCTTGTCGTTGGAGAAAAAAGCAGTGTCATTCCTTTTTATTGCGTTGTAAAACTTGCCATTTCCACGATCCAGGAATCCAGTAAATTGATCTCTGCCTTTCTGCAAGTGAAGAGGAACTGACTCTGCTTTTTTGGAATCTGCGACGTCTTTTGTATCCAAAACGAGCAAATCGGAACTATCCTCATCAAATTGGTTTCCCATTTCTTTGATCGTCGATTCCAGTCGTCTAACCTTTTCTTGAAACGTGTTCCGACTCGCTTTTGTCTCGTCGTGGTGCCACCATCCATCTTCTCAATGCGCTCTCGTCTTCTGTCAGTCCTACTGCACCTCCTTCTCCTTTGATTACGGAATTGTTCTGTTCATGCGCTTGGTCGATTGCCATGCCAGAAAATTCGCGTGAGGTTTTGTGTACTACAAAGTTGCCTTTGCGGAACTCGTTTGCAACGTCAGGGAGCCGCTGTTCTAAGAGCATCATGTCCCGAAGATGAACAGGGAGCCATCTTGCGTAGTTGGAATTGTTGTTTGCGAAGAGGTAGGGGATAAGGTTTGCCATGGACTTCTGGTACAGAAGAAAGTCGGCCTCGCGAAAGGAACGAATAAGCGAAAGCACTGTAAGTTCCATGTCAAGAACTAAGTCCCAATAGGCGAACTGCGGACTTGTCTTCTTACGACTCTCTCTCCACTCCTCAAACTCACTCCTCAAACTCTTCTCCGTCGTCTGGGTTAGCAGCTCTGTACTTCTCGTAAGATGTTTTCATTAGAGAATACAGCGAGCAAGCCGTCTCCTGATGTGCATCTCTTGTCTTTGTGACACTCGAGGCGGAAAGGAAAGACTCGGCGGTTCCAGAACTTGCAGCGGAGGCCTCTGACTTTGCCCCAGTCCAACCACTATCCCGGAGAAGCGTTCCAAGGGACCGGAAGGCAGCCATCTCGATGTGTAAGCCCCCGAACATAATGACAAATTTGTCCTCTCCGTACTGGGCCGGCCATTTCCATTGGATTTGCTTGGCCAAGGCGTAGAGGGGTTGGTCAGCGGCCATTACAGGGGTCTGTCCAGGGTTGAGGAATCTGACGATCTCAGTGATTTGGTCCATGACATGCTTCACTGTTGCGACTGAGTGTGACTCATCACGGAGAAGCGGAAGGAGAGAAGTGATGGTCGCCTCGAATGGCTGACATCTCCTTTGGTGAGTATGGTGCGCCGACCATGTGATGTTGGTACCTTCGGTCACCTCTGTAGTTATCTTCACGGTCTCAAGCCATTGGTATTCCGGTCTCAGTAGACCCTTAGTGAATTCGAGAGAAGGCGGAGCTGCCGGTAATTCTGGTGGTTTAGGGTTGTCTTTGATATACGCAGGCTGTACAGTAGTGAATGCTTCAGGGAGCTCGGGAACGTTCTTCGCTTTACAATCTGCTATTCGCGGGGGATCGCGCATCATACCCTTTTCATCAGCACTTAGATGTTGGAATGTTCACATAGGTACGTTCCATCGCCTAGAAATCAGAGAATAGAGTCTTGGTGAGGATCCTTCAGAAAATCGTGCTCAACATGGTGGATAAAGATAAGATAAGCTTGACGCTGCCTCAGAAGACCAGAGGGAATGTCTATGGTTCTGTTTTTCGCGAGTGTTGCAGGCTGTATTGAATGAGGTAAAAGAACATTGGAACACCCATTATATTAGGGCTTCCCGACATGACACTATCAAAGGCAGGCCTGAATCCTGATACTATATCTTTGAGCTTCATGGGGCTGTTTCTGATTATATTCTTCCAGTACCAGCAAATGAAATGAGCTATGCACGTAATGATATAGTTGAAGATGTAGAGGACAATATTCACCAGGAATATTTCAGATATGTGATGGCTGAATGCAATTTTCCCGATCCTGGTAACTGGCGAGAAGCATTAGCACTGTTCTCAGTCCTGATACGTTATGCTGAGAATGGTGCATGAGCTGTATCATAATAGACACACACACACACGATATTGGATCCAAATCAGATCCAATCAGAAGTTGAATTTTTACACCTGCAATTCCAGAGCGGCAAAGGGTGGGGGGGAACAATTTACCTGATTTTTTCCATACAAATACTGTATTATCCTGGGGTCTCAGAGCCTGGTACTAGAGCCTATAACAACCGCAAAAATACAGAAGGATCTCTTGGAATGTGTATGCAAGGGGAACATGAAAGTCTGCATAAATGTTCAAACATAATATCTTTAATGACACAATTTGATTGTAAAGCCACAATATCGTCTCAGACTGTATTTACTCAAGAGCATATCCATGATATATATCCATTCATATAGCCGTAGTAACAGTACAGGCATTTTTTTAAAATAATACTGAGAGTAGTTGTATGACTTTTGTATACTGCTCCAATCATACAACTGTATATGTAAGTTTAAGGTAAATCTCAATAAATCATAACATGAAACTTTTACTAACATCCTTTCATCAGGAAAAAATAGATTTCAATACATCTTAACATGAACAAAACTTTCCAAAAAATAAAAGAAACATGCTACTGTGAGGTAAAGTTGCACATTAACTTAAGGCACTTAATTTTGGATTGTGTACCAGTTACGAGTTTGCCATAATTTCATGTAGTTTCCTTACTGCATAATTGTAATTAGTGCTTCAAAACATAATCAGCAGAAATTTTCCTAAATATATTATTCGGCTAAAACCATTGCAATTTTCTGTTATTGTCAATCCTGTTCAATCCAGTTCTGGCTCCCTGTTCGTAGATCTCATATGAGTATTCGAAGAACACGTCGTTTGCAGCTTTTACGAAAGAAACTTTTGTTTTTCTTCAGAAGAACGGCGAAGTCTTGCTTCGCCGTGGGCCGGGTATTCTGCAATCTAGCCTTTGAATCTTTTGCAACTCCCTCATAGTTTCTCCAGAATGACTAAACAACGTTATGAAATATCGGCAAAGGAATCGAATCCGAAGTATTTTGACAATCATTAGAGAATTCTTTTGAGCAAATTCGGCGTGGTTCGCACCCACGAGTTTGTCTCAGTTTGACTCAACAAAAATTTCGTCTGAATGAGCTCGAGTGAGCCGACGCGGGCGCGTGTTTTGTGAGTTTTTTCGGCGGGAAAATGAAGGAGCGACTTCCGGTCCGTGTCCTCTGCCAAGCACCGCGTCAAAGCACAGTGGCGCTGTGCTGGAGGACAAAATGACGTGCGCGCTCAGTGATTCAAGACGGACTGTGATTGGCTGTGTACACGGGTCGCCACTAACGCAAGTGCGCATGCGTAAATAAGAGCCCGCGATGTTTTCGTAAGCCGCTGAACGTATCGTTTTGGCTTGGATGGGTTGCTTTCTCATGTGACGTTGAATGATACGTATGGGGCTCCACTCCGTGCCTTCGGCACGGGGAGTTCCGCTATAACCAATGCAGTTTTCTAGATGTTTGCCCATTTCATAAGATGAAGCCCCTTTTAACAAGCCTGGCTATGCCCTGGCCACCTGTCTTATTAGCAAGGATTCCATGCCCCATTGTCAAAGTTAAATAGAGAATCAATAACATTACAACCTTATGATTCCATGCTATGGACACAACATTGAGGACCATGTCAATCCAATGTGTTAGTTGCCAAGTCTATAGAACCAGGAGTTTTTAACATCACCAATTTATCTTCCAAATGCGGTAACATCTCTACCACAAGCTCCAACAAGCGGGAAGCAAACTGTGTGCTTTGGGTTGCGAACTAAACAGACATGGTCAAAAGTTACACAGATAAAAGGCTTGTGTTTCTCCAATACCTGCCCATGTCGTTGTCCAGTCAACCAAACCAAAACATCTGGAACTGACATTTCTGCTGTACTGAACTTCTCCATATGAGCACCTTCATCATTGTCATCAGTGCCAGCATCTCCATCACCTGTTTCATTGTCAACAACTTCGCCAGTTTTCCATGCGACAGGAGTTTCGCAAATTGCTGTGATCTCCGCATCTTCCATGCTGAATAGCAGATCTTGGAGGTGGTCCATTATTTTCACCTCAACAAGATGCTTGGAACTTCCTTCTTCTGAGAAGTTTGGTGTCATCAGGGAAAATAAATAATTGGCATCAGGGCGGCTATCAGCAGCACTGCCGATAACAAATAGTAAACTATTTCATTTATCTCATTGTGATCTTAATAAGTTATGGGAAGAGGCCTGGCGGAGCCCAAAAAGGTGAAGACAAAGTGAAAGTGAAAGAGGGAAGAAGGGAGGTAAAAAAAAGAAAGGAACCCCGCCAGATCGGGTGAGCACAAAGAGACCAAACCACACCAAGAAAGGCCACCCACGTGCCTGCACACAGGCGTCGAGCAGCCGTTACGAAGATCTGGAAACAGTACTGTGAATCAGATTCCTTAGCTCCAAAACATGGAGGTGGCAAAAGCAGTGGTTTGTCCGCTGGGGATTTACAGTTAATCGAGGTTTTGAAAAGACAGACCTTCAACCTCGTATTCTAAAATACTGGATTGTCTTAACGATGTTGGAGATCTGCCGCATGGAGGCACTTCTGTATCATCCTTGTGTAGGGCCGTTAAACATAATCTTCCTAGCGGCACATTCAGCTACAAGAAAATAACTGTTATTCCACACGAACGATTAACTTATGCCAATATGGCATACACGCAGCTTTTCATAGATTATTTGCACGAAAAAGATCCTTACACGTTGAAATACTTCGACGAATGCGAATGCGACGAATGCGCGATCGTGGCCATGCGATAGGGGGAAGAGCAATAGAAGTGCGAAGATATTGCCAAACGGCTAATAACACAGTAAATGTTATGTGCGGTTTAACTGGCATAACGTACATGAACACAGTACAAGATTCAGGTTTTGAACGGCAAACACCCATTCTAGAGGTAAGTGATTTACGGCAAGATTTTTTTGCAATTTTAAACACTGAAATCCCATGTTTGGTTTATTAGAACACCTTTGTATTTTTGTTGGCTATGTAAGTAGGCTGTCTTGAAACCAGAATCGATTTTTCAGAGACTTTTCGTTCACTGCAAAGGTAGCTTTTCCTTGAATGAAAACAAGATGGTGACTCTTAATGCTCAGCCATTTGCTTCCAAAAACGTTTGCAATTTCACAAAACCTTTTGTTTTGGCAAAGCAACTTTATCGTTTTAGATGGCCTTCAGTTAAACACGACTTGAGTTTAGCTAAAGAGGCGACAGCAAGAAAGCCGGGGGATTGCTCTGCAGACTTCGAAGAAATCGCTGCTGTGTTGAGTACGCTGTTTAATGAACCAGGAGAAACAGTAGAACTAAAGGCACGTGGATGTCGAGAGAGGTTGAATGGCTCACAAAGTTTAAGGAGGACGATAAAAGGGCACTAAAGAAGTATGTTGTTAAGCTAACTTTTTTTGGCTTCCATGAGCTTAATTTTGGAATTTTTGATGTAGTGTTTGTCAACATGGTTTCCATTATTAAAACTGCTTGTACGATTGTGTGCTATTATTTATCTAGTGTTTTTTTAAAGGTCTGGTAGTGAAGAAAACTACACGGAGTTAAATCAGCTCCTTGAAGATATTTCAACTTTCAGAAGGGATATGAAATTGAAAGGCAAGGAGAAGGCCAGTAAGACTCAAAAAAAAAAAAGGAGAAAGAGGACAAAAGAGCTGGAGAGGAGATGAGACAGCATGCAGTTGAACGAATGTCAACTAGTAAGTATACTGAATCCTGTTTTCATTTGCACACATAGTAAATATTAACACCCGAGGAGGGGGGGGTCAAAACTCAGTCCTATCCCTTTGGGGATATTCCCAATCCCTTAAACCAATTGCGACTTGAACATGCAATTTGCAATATTCTAGGGGAAAATTCACTGTTGTTTAAAATCAATTTTCCCAGCGAGCACCCATCTAAACAGATAAGAGGTCCACCCCAGGCATTAACATGTGATTGGGCAGTTTCTGATGATAAACAGCAACCACACTGTTCATTTTTAGGACATCCATGCAGTCTTCAGAGGCCAATAAGAAAGGGATGTAAATTAGGCACTGCATTTATTTCTATTACAGAAAGGCAAAATATGAGTGACAGCAGCGATGACAGTGTGGCAAATGATGAGGAATCCGATATCTCTCCTGCGAAGAAAGGTAACTATTTCAGATATTTGAGTACATTCATTTGATCTGCATGTATACAAATTTTTGTCGGGGGCAAGCCTTGGTCATCCTTTGTATTTGCGGGGGGAGGGACTTTTATAAAGGGACAACCTGGATCCATGCTGCTTTAACATGTTTAAGGATACCCACCTTGGATTAAAAAATGCAACTGCCAATTCTTAATCCTTTTTATTTTTTCTGAGTATGTATCTGGTCCAAAATTTTCTCTTCCATTAAGATACAACCCATTAAGATACAACTGGAGTGCATCCCTCTTTTTAGATGTTTTTCTTTCTTATTTTTACATAGTGCCGAAAAAGAAAAAAAAGAGCTTCTCGCCTGTCAGCCATGGAGATGCTACAGAACAAACACGAGCGCAAGGCTGAACTCAAGGAAAGGGAGTTAATGCAGCGAACCAAGGAATTTGAGTTCAACAAGCAAAAATATAATGAGGCTGAAGAGCGAAAAGAGCGCTTTAATTTAAAAATTGAAGAGAAAAAAGCATTCTTGGAGCTGCTAAAGCAAAAACGTGTGTAAACCAAATTATTCTCTTAATGCATTATATTTCTTCATGCCATTATATTCATATTTATTGTAAAAGAACTTAACATCATTATTTTGATTAATAGTTTTTTATTAAAAATAACAACCTTAAAGGCTTATAATATACATTTACAAGGCTACCAACCTAATGTGATTAAACCTTATGCAAGATTGTCATTTCAGATTTACTATTGGCAGTCTTCTCAACAATGCTTCTTTGGCTTTTTTTTAGTTCTAATTAACTGTTTACTGACTACCTGATTCCAAGAAGCACTAACATTTAAATTGATAATGTTAGACATTGGATAAATATGTTTCCAAATAAGGAGCCTCTAAATCAAAAAGTGAACCTGTGAGTGAGCCATATAAACAGGTATGGCAGTTAGTCAGCAAAGCACCAACAGAATAGTACTTAGCAACTGGCTGTAAAAGAACCTTGAGATTTCTGCGAAAATCCAAGAATGTAAAGTATTGGAGGATCTTTCCGAAGCCCCATTCTACACAAGCACGACATCTACTCATGTCAGTATTAAATTGTTGTTCTGGGTCGATTAAATTGGCACCCCTGAAGGGTGAAATAATCTGCCTCGTAATGCCATAGGCAGGATCTCCATAAATTATATATGGGTCTCCATTTGGTTTTATAATTCTTTGAAGCAGCGGCAACAAATTGCTCTCTCCTAGCATGAAGGCATCATCGCGGCGTCCTTCAATTGGACCAAATAGGTGGGCAATAATTCCATTAGGTGCCATCACAGACTAGGCAATATAAAACAATGATTTTATTATTTTGCATTTCAATTCAAACTATTTTGCATTTCAATTCAAACAGCCCAAAATCTGCACTTTGTGATTTTTGGAGTGATGAGGATATTCTTGAATTTCATTTTTTCTCAAAGCTCTATATAGGTTCTGGGGCAACACAGCCAAGTCTGGGTCATCTAGACTTCCAATGTTATCCCCTTTGGGATCTTTTTATCCACTTTCGGACTTTTAGTAATAAAACGTACTTGGAATTTCAAACAGTGTACTCGTTTGTGGCCACTATACATGATTCTTTGCAGGCGGGTGGGTCTTGCAATCGGGCGGGCAGTACCATCAATGAATCCCCATACCATGTCAAGGGGTGCGCCCTTTCCATGTATGGCATTGGAAAACAATTCTGGATCCAGCGAAACCAAATCCAAAGATGTTAGACGAGGACTGAAGCGTGCATACAGGTCATCAATGATCTATAATCAGTTTGTAATGGGCAATCGCAAAAAAAAATTGCAGGTAAGCGAAATTTCCAGGGTAGTCATGAGAAAATCACTGCAATTTCAAATTTAAAAAAATCCGGGGTGGGTAGCTGTGACTGGTGTCCTCAACAAGGGGGGGGGATTTTTTTTTGCAACTGCCCAATGTTTTAAAAAATGATGACAAAAGGGGTTTGTCATGAAGGACACTTTTCTCTGTTTTCATAAATTACTTGTTCAAATCATTTGAATGCTTTTTCTGCTCAGCACTTGTTTTTGTTCTGTCAAGTTATTTTGATGCTCATGACAATACATGACTGAAAAGCACAGCAAAGCTATATTGGGAAGCCATTTTAATACTGGTTTAGAATTACTGACCTATTTGTCAAAGCTCATTTGTGAACAATTTTTAAGATTACCTTATTAAATGTCATGCTCAATTCTGGTTCATTCCGTCCAAACGTTTCCACAAGATCACCCCATCTGTTAGGATATGTTAGCCAACGCAGCACAATCATCAGCGATTCCATGCCTGTAAATACTGATCCTTGGCCGGTTGTATAATATTCTGGTATCTCTAAATGCTGCAAGAGCTGATACATGTCATCTTTTGACGTATATATTCGTCTAAAGAGATAACAAGATAATTAACCTTTACAAATAAATATTCTCTGTCACAAAGTTGTATCGTCAAGACTTCTAGCAGAAAAGTGAACTGAGCTATCAAACACTGCCTGTACTATTTTATATCTTCACTAGACCCCCACCCCCCTAAATGAGGTGGTGGCATGAACTGTCAGCTGGCCTGCATAGTTGTGCAATTACAATGTAATGCCTTCCGGGCTCAAAGGAGGGAAAATTCCCCAAGCTATTTCGACAACCACAAAGCAACCAGACAGCAAGCTTGTGTGTTTGGCTCAGAGATAGTAGTAAGCTCAGCATATCAAAACTAAACTGCGTCTTTGCATTTAGTCAGCCAGTGTCTTAAAACAGAGAATTACCTAAACATCTGCTCACATTTCTCTGTACTTAAATCCTCTATATTACAACGGGGACCCAACAATTCAGGCTCTGGGACTGCAGCTTACACAAAAAGAAGATCGAGGTCTTCATCGCTCGACGAAGAACTTTCGGAGCTGCTGTCATCTAGTTGCATGACTTTATAGTCTTGCCTGTTCTAGAAAGCATAAGTGGGTTAATTCCCTGCCACCATTTTGATTATATTACTGAATAAAACCAACCAAAACAACTGATTCAAAACTCACCTTCTAGCAGCCGCCATCTTGATTCAACCGTGAATCTTACTCCGACATCGGGCGCACGGCTAACGTGAAACGACGAACCGCTGACCGCAGTTTGCCGTTAGCGGTAAGCGCGGCCAGACCTCGATCTTAAGGTCTCTATTGCAGTCAATCCAACGTCTAATCGCCTGGAAGTTGTTTCTCAAATGCAGAGTTGTGAACGTGACATCCTCGCATGGTGCACTATTAACAAGTTGGCATGCAACCCTTCTATAACGGAGATCGTTCACCTTTCAACATGTTTCAAACCCTGCGATCCTCTGCCAGCCATATGCATTGGTTCGTCATGTATCAAGCCTGTGCCTGTTGCACGTGACCTCGGGATCGCTGTCGATCACCACCTAGACTTTGCATCCCATATTAACAGCATATACAAGTCTGCCACTTTTGCTCTGCGGAACATCGGTCGCATACGCAAATATCTTTCCCCTAATGACCGTGAAAAATTAGTACACGCTTTTATATCTTCCCGCCTTGACTCTTGTAACGCTGTTTTAATCGGTGCATCACAGATGCAGCTAGACAAGCTGCAGCGCATCCAAAATAGCGCTGCCCGGCTTATAACAAGGGTTAAAAAGCGTGAACATATCAGCCCTGTCCTGCGCTCGCTCCATTGGCTACCTATTACTTTGAGAATTAAATACAAAGTATAGCTTGTAACATACAATAAAGCCCTGAATAATCTTGCTCCATCTTATATATCTGAGCTTTTATATTTATATCGCCCTCCCAGATCTCTTCGGTCTGCTAATCTTCAGCTACTGCAAGTGCCTAGGACTAATACATCTACTTATGGCGACAGGGCGTTCTCCGTATGTGCTCCAAATTTTAGAATTCTTTGCCTTTACAGCTCCGATGTATTACGTCCTTTTCTTCTTTTAAACGCAATCTTAAAACACACTGTATATATTTAATCTCATATAGCCCTTGTAAGAGCACCGAGACTTAGTGGGGTGTCCCTAAAACCGACATATTATTATTAGCGGAGCTCCTGCGCGGGCCGAAGGCCCGCGCAAGCGGAGCACCATACCTAAGGGAAAAACGTATAGTATACTCCCGGGGGGAGGACTCCCATATTTTTTGGCCGGGGATGATCGTCAGAAATTTTCAGTTTCACCCCTAAAAGATACCAAACATGGCGGGCCATGGCGTGGCTCAAAAATTTATTACCCTAAAAGATACCCTAAAACATGAGTTCTTATGTACCAAGTAGGCGCGAAGGACACAGGTAAAGGTGAAAGATACCCATCAAGAAATTTCCGTGTTTTTTTCTAATTAATCGTCTTCTCGAATCGAATAATCTCTCTTCTTACACGGTTTTTAGAAGCACTATCATAAGAAAAACAATTTGGACACAGTTTCGGCCCTAAAAGATACCAATCTCCCTAAAATTTATTGAAGATCACGATCACCCCTAAAAGAGACCAAACCATCGTGATTTTAACCCCTAAAAGATACGACGATCATCCCCGGTCAAAAAATATGGGAGTGCCCCCCCGGGAGTATACTATCGAGTTCATTTTTGAACGTCACAGGCATTATGGATCATTTTGATGACGTCATTGATGACGTAAGGGCACGTGACTTTGGTGTAGAGTTCCTCTTATGGTCTTTGAAATTTTGTCCAAGTTTGGCTTCTATAGAAGCTACCCTTCGGGAGATATGATTTTTTCTTTATTTTTCTGGTATTAAACCTATAGCGTACCGTCCGTCCGTCGTCCGTCGTCCGTCGTCCGTCCGTCCGTGTACACATGGGAACCCTGTGGTATGCAAAGAGAAAATTACATCTCCTCAAGAGAACATGCTAAGACAACCATACTTGGGATATTTTGTCTATGCCACAAGGGGGGTGCTGTAACACGGACACGTGATGTGACGTCATCGATGACGTCATCTATTCTTGAAAAATCAATATCTCGTGAAGGGAAGACTCCAAAACAACCAAACTTGGGTAGTGTAGTCTAGGCCACCAGATGAGCGAAATGAGGTGGTCACGTGATATGACGTCATCGATGACGTCATCTACGCTTGAAAAATGAATATCTCATGAAAGGAAGACTCTAAACCAACCAAACTTGGGTAATGTAATCCAGGTCACCAGATGAGCGAAATGAAGTGGTCACGTGATGTGACGTCATCGATGACGTCATCTATGCTTGAAAAACCAATATCTCGTGAAGGGAAGACTCTAAAACAACCAAACTTTGGTAGTGTAGTCTACAATCCTCGACAGATTATCTTGAATAATTTGTTGACTTGACCTTTTAGCAAGCATGCAACACGTTACCTCTTTATTCGTCATCGTTTCTCCCCCCTCCCCCCTTCAATGTTGGTAAAAAAACGCCCAAAATCTTTTGCCTAGCCCATCCAACATTGAGAGGGGTGGGGGAGAGGGCGGTATATCAATTTTAGCCAACTAATCTGTCTAAGATTGTCTGTGAGCTTTTCAGGTTTGATTACCATGCGACCGGAATCACTTGCAAAAATGGCTGTTATTGCTAGAAACTAACAACGGCGCGGTAGTGTGTACTTTTGAAACATCAATGTACCGTAAAAACGTTGCCGTTTTTTATGTAGTAAATGAGGTAGTAATCATTAATAGTAGTTCTTTTAAACATTATTGTTTTACGAGTTTGTTGATGAGCGACGTTAGTTGCTATAGGGCTTTGGTGTTATACTTCTGATTTTAGTTCAGCACACTTATTCTGAGCAAAGTTAGTATTTTTTGTGCCTGGCTGGGTGGTAGGGGTGTAAAGTAGTCTGAAATTTTGGATTATTGTGCGTCTCTATGGAAACCAGATGAGACTCGATACATTGTGTGCATGTTAGAGCTTGATAGAGTGCGCGGTGTGAGAGCTGAGGTTGGCTGTGCGTACTGTTTCAGAAAGATAGATCAGCAAGTAATACTGCCGTCATGCTCTACATGCTTTGCGAAACTCGTTCTTCAGCAGTAGAGAACTCAAAGTATCCAAGAAAACACTAGTAACGCGATTGTTGCGACATGAGAGTTATTTATAGACTCAAAGTCTGAACGATTCACCACACGAAGCACCATTTCATGAGCTCTCTGACAGAAAACTTTCTCTCTGAAGCAAAATCTTTTTCAGCGAAAAGCATAAACCCGCCGTGTAGTTTTATTAAGCGTGATTAGATCAAGTTAGAAACGTCAGTTACAGTATTTTCAAACGAGAATTGATTTTCACGCCAGACAAAAGAAGAATGTAATAATTTTTTTAGTAGGGCGATTCACCATTCAAAATGTCTCTCAGAATTGCTAGCGTAAAAAGCCTGCTCTAAAAATATATGCAAGTGAAACTTTTTATTGGCAGTTTTCAGTTGGGAATTTCAAATTCTAGCAAAGAGAGGTTTGTTTTGGAAAAAAGAGCTCACACAATGGTGCTTCGGTGTGGTGAATCGTGAGACTGTGACTGGTCATTGCGTGACTTTAAAACTGACTAAAGCTTTATTCTCTCTGTTTTACATTTTTTTACATAGGGAAGTATACTACATTTTTCAATTTTAAGCACCGTGCAAGCAAATGTTGCCGTTGTTAGTAACTGAAAACGAAAATAGTTTTTTCTCAACTTGTTTCCAAACTTAGTCAGGTGTAAACCATCGCGTCACTGAATTACCGCTACCCAAGTTATTTGTTGTAAACTACAACGTAACCAAACTTTGTTTTATACTGTAAGTCCTTGCACAAAAAACTATCCAACATTTTCCAATGTGAAAAAACTATATTTTTTCAAACGTCACACTTACTACGCAAAAGCACTCCCTTTCGTGTTTAATCTGCAATTGTGGGTAACTTCTGTAGGTCACTGTAAAGACAATCCTCGACAGATTATCTTGAATATTTGTTGACTTGACCTTTTAGCAAGCATGCAACACGTTACCTCTTTATTCGTCATCGTTTCTCCCCCCTCCCCCCTTCAATGTTGGTAAAAAAACGCCCAAAATCTTTTGCCTAGCCCATCCAACATTGAGAGGGGTGGGGGAGAGGGCGGTATATCAATTTTAGCCAACTAATCTGTCTAAGATTGTAGGTCACCCGATGAGCGAAATGAAGTGGTCACGTGATGTGACGTCATCGATGACGTCATCTATGCTTGAAAAACCAATATCTCGTGAAGGGAAGACTCTAAAACAACCAAACTTTGGAAGTGTAGTCTAGGTCACTAGATGAGCGAAATGAAGTGGTCACGTGATATGACGTCATCGATGACGTCATCTATGCTTGAAAAATTAATATCTCATGAAGGGAAGACTCTAAAGCAACCATGTAAACCATGTACACATGGGAATCCCTTTTCACACAGAAAATTTTATAACCAGGAGCTCCGCTTTTAGCCAGTGGCTAAATCTATATATTATTATTAAGATAAAGAACTCGCCATCTCAGCGTCAGATGATAAGCTCTTGGCATTTTCGTTTCGATTCGTTGTTGTCGAAGGAACAAGATGGCGGTCGTACACGCTCTTGCAAGTGCCGATAAGTGAAGTCGTCTTGGTAACAGTTTGATTGACGTCCAGTAGAACACGTTTTTGAAGTCGGTCTTTTGAAGGTCGAGGGTCGCAGTGTAATGAGAATGGCAGTAACCTGCTTGTGTGAGCACGTAACAATAACTTTGGGCATGTTTAAAGGCCCATAATCAACCAGCAACCTTTGCGCTTTATTTTCATTCGAATCTATTGTGGCTGACCGCTGTGTGTTTATCTGATCGATTCCCAAAGGGTTTGTTCTTCGCATTTCACAAGTTCAAACTACAAATTTGCATCGACTTTTCATATATGGAAAGTCAACCCTTACCCTGACTAGGACTGCAAAGGATGTCGGTCGACTATGGGGCTTTAATTGCCATTTTCTGACAAGTCTAAGCAGTGTCACGTCTTTTCATCAACATTTCCTGTCTGGGCTTGCTAAACTCTCTCTTGTCAAAAGGGCATGTTTGGTTAGATATGATCACATAAAGCTGTAATTCGCCAGCTCAAACATACGTCTCCTGGGAACAAAAAGTGGTTTGTAGATTCAATCATTCTGTCTTGACTTCAGAGTCAGATGAGCAAACGAGGAGAGGTAATCAACTGGTCCACATTGCAGAATACCTCGCTCAAGCCTAAAATACTTCACTTAGAGGAAGAAGTGGATAGCATGTTCCGAGACTACCACAGAAGTCTACTTGAAAAAGGTAGACAGTTTCTAAAATGATGCGCATTCAGTGCACTACCGATCTCGATATAGACGCACTAGAAGGTAGAGGAGCTCTTGGAAGCAGTTGGTCACTATTTGTCGTGCTACGAGAATGTGTTTAAAACCTCTAAGTTCGAGAAATCTGGACAGCAGTGCGTAAAGCACCATCTCGGAAGACAAAACACACTTTTGTTGTGGCCAGGGTACACTACCAAAAACGGTGACAAGGGTTCAGACAAGGCTTGAAAAAGTTGAGCGCGCACGGCTCTCTGACAAGTGTAGTGCATCCTCCCAAGGGCAAGTGGAGAAAGCAGACAGTTATTCTACCGATGAGGTCGAAACAATTAAGTTCCGCCCTTTGAACTCCCTGCTTGTACGCCAAAGCTCAAGCGCGAAAATGCATTAAAAGGGACAGCCTTGTTAAGCTGCTCGAGACGGAAGAATCTCATGTATATCCCCGAAGAGGACAAAGATCTTAAGGCTGGAGTTAAGAGGTATGGGTCTGGCCAATGGAAAGCTATCCTTGGAGATCCCGAATTTAAATTTCAAAAGGGAAGGACAACAAACTCGTTGCGTATGTCGAGCGTCGCGACTATTCCTGTCACACTGAAAAATGTAAAAGAATTACTGCATTAATTAAAATGGACTTATACTTGGTGTCGTGTGCTGTGGATCTCCCTTGCAGAAGAATCTTCCAGTCGTCAATTGTCATTAACGACTCTGTGGCCTCGTCCAAGTTGATTAACTCCGTCGTTTCATCTTTCGTGGCCTTGTTAAACTGTTTCTGTTTTGCGACTTTTGCCACACGGACCGGGTCGATGATCTTGCTAGTGGCCAGAAGATTGAATGTCTTGCCTCTATTCGAGGGCCCTACCAGGCAAGGTACTTTTGAATTGTGGTCCCGCTTTCTCAAACAAAAAATATCAAGAAAGTCTTCTTCGTCAAGGCTGTTTAGAATCGTTTCAGTCAATCGTTCAACGAAGCCCCTGACTTTAAAGGACCACCAGATCGTGGTCGAGTTTCCGTAAATATCAACCAAGTCGGGAAAAGTAAAAAAAAAATCAAAATTTCCCAAACTTTGCTTAAACATAGTCTATAATGAGGTGTGTTCGGTGCTGAAAGAAGTTTTTGATTTAATTAAAATGTCGGTGAGAAAACCCGGATTTTTCATTTTGCCCCAAATAAAAAATACCAAGTTATTTTCTGAAAAGTGCATCATATCTGCATTTGTTTTAGCTTTTTTCCACAAACATCCGTTACACATAAAATATTTTCTGCATTTTTTAATATTTTTGAAAAAGTGCACGTTTTCGAAATGTAACAGAAAAGACATATGTGCGACCGAATATCGCCCATGTTGGGACGAGTTCGAGCATAAGAAAGGAATCATAGAAAAGGGCATTCATTCCCCTTTCATAAAATGCAAAAACAATTTTATGCAATCACTTTTCCATTCAATAAAAACTATCAAATTAAGAAGGGCAATATGATAATCATGGCGAGCTCTTTTCGTGGAAGACGCATACTAAGATACCACAGGTTTGGGATTTAATGGCTATATGTGCCAGAGGGCACAATAGCCGTTTTTAATTAAAACCAGTAAAATCTGCGTAGCAAGTTACAAGCATTAAATTTTCAGTAAGTGTCCCTCGAGGGGGAGAGCAAAATGCGCCAAAGCCTTTACACCGGAAAGGCCGCCCCACCCCGCCATGCCAATATCATAATGCCTAGTCATTACGAATCAAATAATAAATAATATGAAAACTGATGAGATCGAACTTGTAGCTCCTGCATACAAATTTCAAAAATTTGGAAGTGAAATTTTGTTCAACGTTTTAACCTATACACCTGCATACTGCTAAAGCTAAACTGCAGTTGAAAGACAAGGCACCCTTATGTATTTTTTGAATGCATCTGACTTCCATCTACCCATAAGCCTTATCTGTGCATCAGACAGGCCCTTAGAAGCAGCATAGGATGCCGCCCCAATACGAAAGCTATGTCCCTTTAACCTTGTATAGTCAAGATTATTCAATTTTAATGCTGCATCCAAAAGTATTGAAAATTCTGAACAGGATATGGGTAAGCCAGTTGCATTGACAAATAAAGGGCCTGGTAAAGGACCCCGTCGGGTTAGATAGGAAAGTACTTCTTGAACAGGACACCTCCCCTGATCTTGTTTTTTAACAATCAAAGAGTAAGGTCTAGCATTGTTATGATGTTTGAAATTGAGAAAGGTGCAACAATCTTAAGTGCAAGTATTCTGGCTTAAAAGCTTAGTTACTTGCGACACCGGAAGTGTCTGAAGTGAACTAGTATTAGCTGAAATTGTGAATTCCCCAACACGGAGGTATTGCTAAAAGACACATAGCTCTGAACATTGAGGCTTGATAGGCACTATTACAAACCATTTCAGCTGAGCTGACTATTTGATTCAGTATCGGCAATGTTATTGGTAGCCTAGTGTCAATCTGCTGCCCAATTTTTGAGTAGCCCTTAAGCATTTGAACTACAAATGTAGTTTTTGTTGGATCACTGAATCCACCTAATCGATGATAGTAGCCCAAAGCAGACACATATGTGCTAACTGTAGATGGGGCATAGCCATGTTTAAAAAGGTATGCTATAAACAAGGCAAGATCAGCTGGTTGCAGAGGTATCTGTATAGGCACAGTAGCACCTAGCAAGTAATTGTAAAATTGCCTGTAATGTGCCCAAGCCCGCCTATAGTGGGCAGAGAAGAATTCTGTAATCCTGATGAGACAAGTTTTTGTACTATGGAATCCAATTCTGTGGCAGCAGATGACATGGTATGCTTGTTGGACTGAGGTCTATTGACGCTGGTACAAGGCGTCGGAATCGCTGTACCTGTAAACGAGACAAGGCATCTGCTAGTACATTTTGAACACCAGGTACATGCCTGGCCCTGAAAAGAATGTTGTGTTGGAGGCAGACAGTGACCATCTTTCTAGTATAGAACATGAGTTGCTTATCACGTGCTGTACAGCGGTTTATCACTTCTACCAAAGCTGCGTTGTCAGTAAAAAAGGTAATACACTGATTTGCGATTTCAGCACCCCACAATAGAAGACTTAACACAATCGGGTTGAATTCCAATATGGCAATGTTTTTTTCTTTGCCAATTTGCTGGCCAAGATCCATAAGCCCAGTGATTCCTAAAAACAGCACCAAAGCCTAGGACGCCTGAAGCATCAGTGAAAAGATGTAAAGTATAACTGGTTTGCCATATATCACTGAGAAAGAATGACCTGCCATTGTAAGAAGCAAATAATTCTTGCCATACTCTGAGATCAGCTTTGACCTCCCTTAGCTTGGCCGGATGGTGAGGCTCCCAATAGTAGTTAAATCAATGATTCGACGTAGAAATGCCCTGCCTGGAACTATAACAGAGCATGCAAAATTCAGCGTCCCTGTTAGTGTTTGCAGTTCTTTCAAAGTAGCTTTCTTCCTAACCAAGAAATTGGTAATGAGAGCTGTGCAGTTGTCCAGTTTTTCTTGTGGTAGGCGGGCTACCGAATTTCTAGCTCAATTCCCACAAAGGATCTAGTTCAATTCCCACAAAGGAAAGAACCTGTGAGGGGCCCATAGTTTTTCCTGGTGCTATAGGAACGCCCAAATATTTGCAGAGATTTAGGAAGGCTTATAGATTTGATTGGCACTTTGCACTTGAAGCCTCGATGATGAGAAAATCATCCAAAACATAGATTATCTTGTCAATACCTTTTTTATTCGTTGCAATCCATTGGGTCCCTCGAGATAATTCCTCAAACGTTTTGCAGCTGCTAGCCAGTCCCATTGGCATACACTTGTCATAATAATACTGGCCACGCCATTTCATTCCTAATAAGCTATAATCCTCTGGTTGAATTGGGATAATCCTGAAAGCATTTTTAATATCTGTTTTTGCCAATAACAACCAACACCTGCTTTTTTAATTAATGAAAAGGAATTATCGATTGTTGCGTAATGCACACTGGTGTGTTCTGTAGGTATACCGTCATTACCGAATTACCCTCAGGAAATGAGAGGTGGTGAATAAGTCGATATTCACCAGGAGCTTTTTGGGGTACTACTCCCAAAGGAAAAACAATAAGGTTTTCAAAAGGTGGGCTAACAAAAGGGCCCGCTATTCTGTGGCAATTTCTTTTTTAAGTTTATTTTCTTTTGCAGAAAGCAAGTTCTGAGATTCGCAGGGAACCAACATACCCTCAAAGTTGACCTGAAATCCTTTTGTAAACCCATTGATAAGCAAAGAGGATTTGAAAGTATCGTAACCACTCAGCAATTCCTGAAGATTATTTACTCTTACTGGTGTTGGTAGAGGGGGTATTAATAGGTGTTCTGGGGCCCTGCTTTCCTCCACGAAAATGAAAGGAGCACCTGACTTTAGGGTGAGTGCCCTTACAGTCAGGGCATTCGTGATTAAATGAGCATTTGCCAACACATGGAGAGCCTTTGTGATATTTCCAACAGTACCCCCGAGGAATAATTAGTTTCTGCTCGTTAAGGGTACGCTCTGGTTGACCCCTAGCAGAGGGATGGCTACGCAGCCACAGCTCATAGTGAATCACCCCCCAAGGGTGACCACTTGCATCCCTTTCCCTAAGAAACCGATAATTGTCATCATAATACCTCCAGTTGGCACCCCTAGCTGCCAAATCGCGGATTGTATCCCCACTAGTAAGTACCCGTGAAAAATTCACGAATTAAATTTTCCTTGAATGACGAAAATTATGGGATTGTCTGCCGTTGTGGAATGAACAGTTATACCGCTACGTTTAGAGAGATGTGCTCAAACAATTTGTAACTACGCCTGTTTACTTTAAAGTATTAAAGTATTTGTTATCAGCTTATAGATAGGTGCCATACCAGTGTGAAATATTCGCACCATAGCATACGATGGGAAAGGTGTTTTACATTAGATCTTTGAAAATGAAGCAAATGCCACACAAAAACCCCCTAAATACTTCCTAACAAAGGTGTTGAGGCATTGGTTTGACTGTGGTTTTGGCGCGAAAAGATTGCGCGTGTGTCGGTCGAGATGGTCGTATTTTCGGTCAAGAAAGAAAAAGGCTGAGCTGTACCACTCGAACTTCAATAACTATTGGTTTAAGATGTAAATAACCGCTTATAATTGATTATATCAAGAGAAGTCCCTCGTCTGGTGAATAGGAAGGTTTAGGAAGCGCCAGAAAGGTAACCTAAAACTTTTTAGATTCTTGCTGTTAGCTTAAACAATCTAAGCCTATCAGTGAAACTTGGGAAAATCGCTTGAATTAGACCTTAGCTCAAGTAAAACCTTTTCCAACAAAAACATGCACACTGGAGAGATTTCCTTCCGTTCGGGTTTGTGAACTTCGTTTTTTCGGCTCGAACATCTCCGTTTTTAGTATAGATTTCGAAAATTTCATACGTTTCCTCCTTCCGGTCGGGTTTGGGAGCTTCGTTTTTTTCGGCTCGAAATTCTCTGTTTTTAGTATAGATTTCGAAATAAATAGGCTGTCAAAGGACTGTTGTTTGTGAACTGAGTTTTTGTTTATTTATAAATGGCGCGCCGGGTCTTCGTGCAACGCGCCAAAACGTTTGAATGGGATATATTCACTCTAAACTTTTTGGAAAAACGACTTTTGCCTGAACATTACTGTGTTATTTGTGCGAGAATCGCTTAGGTTTGGACGTATTTGTTGCTTTCGGCTGCGAGAAATTATTTTATTTATTTTTTTGTTTCTGTGGAAGACTTAAAATGGCGCCTTTGCGAACTCGATCTTCTCGCTTACGAAAACGCTTGAATTGGATCTTCCGTCCACTTTGTCCTTTTCGAATAAAATGTATCCTATAACACAGTTCCCAGAGTTTGCAAGAGAATGGCGTGGTTTTGAAGTTCCGTGGTGCAGCCGTTTTTCCAGGCTGCTGGGCTAACAGTTTGACCTTCACCCCCCAAACATCACGTATTATATATAAGATACTTCATCAAATCAGGGGCCTCATGAGGATGGCGTGTAGTATACACTGCTACAAATACCTGAAAAGCTGAAGCCCAAACCTCAATTGTGCGAACCTGTTTTGGCTTTGAGGGTTGCTCAAATGTTAGTATTGGATTTATTTGAGCATCATGAATGTTAGACAAACTTAACTAAAAGGTTTCCCTCTCCTTAGCCTGAGGAGTTAAAAGCTCCCCAAAATCAATAAATTCATTTGCCCAAATTTTAGATTTGGTTTTGTTAGGTAATCTTGCTCCCAAGGGAACACTAGAGGAAATAAACACATTTTGAAGCTTGGACTCCCCCCCCCCCCCCCCCAGTCGTGGAATTACAACTAAGGTCCTCAAGTGGCATCCTGTAATCTGATTGGTTTGCAGCAGTGTGATTTCTTACAAATTGCACAATTTTTAAAAAAATCACAGGAGAATGTTCTATTAAATACTCAAAATTTGTTTCTTTTACTTTCTAGAGAAATGATTCTAAAGTGGATATAACAAGGTTGTAGTAATAAAAATCCATAGCTGCCCACCATGGAGGGAATTGGAAATTCAAAAGGGGAGTGTGTCTATGTTACCTCATTTTCCAGCGGGTGAAAACCTCCATTTCCCATTTCTCCACTCAGTGCAATTACATGTAAGAGACTACCAACATCCACCCAATTCCAGTACTTAGGTTGGGCATGATGTTGGCTTCCTGTTTAGACCAGGTCTTGGATCCATTTTAGCAATTATGTGTATGATTTTAAAATTAACCCCATCACAATATGGTAGGTATTTGGAAATTCTGAAGGGTGAAATAGTTTAAGCAAAAATAAATTGAGATTAGAGATTTGAGCAACGCTTGGCCAAAAATATTATTACTAAAAAGTTTGATACCTACCAGTATCAAGCAGTTTGATACCTACCAGTATCAAGCAGTGGTACTTCCACTAAAAAATTATCATGGAGACCTGAGAAACTGAATTTTGAGAGAAACACAGTTTCTCTGAATTTATTTTTCAGGTATCACACAGGGCATAACAATATGATTTTATAGCCCTTCCAACTATTATATTACCCTATACAAAGTATTAGAAGATTTTCCATCCAAAATGAGCCAAAATCTAGTCAATACCCATAGCACCACAATGGAATGTTTTTAGGAATTCAACCAAGAAGTGGACCAAAAGTGCGTCACTCCAGCACCACAGCGGGTGTCAAGATTTGATGCCTCCCCCCTACTGAAGTCCAGAAATAGTTCTATATGGAATAGACTTTGCAATGTTGTTTCTGACTTTGCATTTATTGTGGTCTGTATGCAGGGTTGTAGCCAGGGGTGTTTTCCATTGTGTGGTTCCAGAAAATATCCCTGCTCCCCCTAAGTGTGTTGAAAAGTGACCCCCCTGGAATTTCAAAAGAATTTCCCAATGCCCTTTAGTGCGTGTGGTGAGGGTGGATGGATATTTTCTGGAACCACACATTTGCCAAGAATTTTCAGTTTTGAGGCTGGGGTGGTTTCCATTTACCATAAATTGTCAGTGATACTGGTTGGAAAGCATCTTTCTTAGAGAAAAAAAAAACAGGAATGATGCAAATATTTTCAAAATAACTGGCTTCTCGGACAAGCTTGAAAGGTTGCATGCCCTAAATTTCTGGAAATCTTCCAAGGGAATAGAGCTTTCCATGTGATTTCCAATCAGTATTACCGAAAATGTGTGGTAAATGTAAAGCACCACTGGATTTGACAGGGATCACATCTAATTGTACAACTGCAATAGAAATGTAACCATTGACCACTTTCCTAATTCTTTGTTACCAATATTAATCGTCCAAAGGGCATACCTGTCAAACCAACTTTGTCAAAAATCTTGAGATTCCCTCTCGTGTGGCAGGTAAATACAGAAAAATATATGACAAACTCCTGAGAGTGACAATGTGGATGAAATAGAGTAAATGTATTAAACTTTGTGTAATCATTATGCAGGTGACAGGCTTCATAATCTTGTGACACCTGCCTAATGTGGGTGAGTTGACAGCCCAAACTCCCTCTCTGTAAAATTTTCCCTTTAGAGCTGCTACCAGAGGGGAGGGGCCGGGGGGCAGGCCACTTGTAAGCAGTTACATTGTTGAATGAGCACTCAAAATGACAGGGGCTTTTGGTGGAAATAAGCTGATGTTTTCTTGTCAAAATGACACCTGCAAATGGTTAGACTGATAGGCTTTGCATCTAGTATTAAAAAAGTCTCGAAATTACGGGAATTATGGGAAATTATTTCATCTTCCGTTTGAAAATTTGTAGATTTTCGAGTTCCTTATTGTGCTGTATTTGAATGTCGGTAATGTCCTCCCCATTGTTTATGTTCTGTTGAATTATTGCAGGTATTTCTGCCACGCATTTTATACGGATTCTGCAGTTTTTCATGCAAGCAGACCGGGAGTATAATGCCGAGGGGCGAGGATATATTGTTGCGAACGTAACGCAACGGTGACGAATTAGAAAGCATCCTTTGTTTGACCAACCACAACACATAAGAAACGCCGGACGCTACTAGTTCCTTCGTGTAGTGTTGTTCATTTAGAAGGGATTCGAATTCGTTCGAAATCCCCCGGTAAATTCGCGCGGTGTTCGGCCGGCTTCTTTCTTTCTTGAATTAAATGAAAGTCGTCACAGGATTTGAAAATGGTTCCACTGAAATATCCTCGATAAATTCACCCATTCCGCTAGGAGTTCAGGTGTTCGAAAAGTCTAAGAAAAGTCTCAGGTCATCCAAAACTTTGCATTTGAAGTGAGCGACGACCTCTTCGAATGTTCCACAGAAAGTGTAGTTCAAAATCTGGATCGTTTTGGCGAAGAAGCTTGTCCAGGATTCGTTAATGGTTCCAATGATCTTATGAAATACTTCCCCTTCTGTTATCGTGGTAATATTGCTAGCTATACCATCGATTCTGGCTTTCTTTACTCGAGGCTTTCTCTGTTGGCCTTCTAAGGCCGCCATTGCTAATTATGCCGAGTGAGCTCGAAGTGCGTTCCAAATATGGTGCTTAAACCTTAACATGCTAATTAGTGAATTTTAATGAGCCTGAATATTCCGAAGCTTGGCACTAGAGCGATGTATGGCCGTTACACGTTTCAACTCCCTTATATGTTTCTGCTTATATCGAATTCGAACGGACGGTCGAACTAGGTGTGGTTTCTGTCAACTATTTTACCTTTTGAATTGGAACTTTCGTAGTCGAATCTTCATTGCTTCGTTGTGCTCCACGCCAAAATCTGGCACGTGATAGACATAGGGCATCTAATGTCAAGCGGTGTTGCAGACTTATACTTCCTGTCATAGGCGGACAGACCTCCTTGTGTCAACATCTGCAAGATTAAGAATAGAAAAAAGAAACGATCGGTTTCTTTAAGCAAGCATTATTTATATGCCCATGTTTGCTTTGCGAATAGGCTTACGCGTATCGCAGTGATCTGTTTAGATATTTACCTTCAAATCGTCGGGATCAAGCATCTTTGCGTAGGCTTCGTCGAGAAATATGATTTGTGTGTTGGTATCTATCATGCTCTTATTGAAAGCACGCTGCTACGATATCATCGCAATGTATCTGAAACGAGACAAAACAAAAGTACCATTCTTAATTTGTGCGCTATCCTTCTTTGCAGCCGCTCTTGGGTCACAAGGAAAGAACAACAATAAACACGTTACTTGCTATTTAGAAATACCTTACCTTTTCGGATTTATGGCAGTTAGAGGTGTAAAAAGAGAGCTCTTGCCACTGTTTGGCTCCCCTATGAAACATAAGACCCTCTCTTTGTGCTGCTTTCCTCTGTGATTAAGAAGCCTCAAATAGTACTCGCAGAAATGCGAAACCTCCATTTCGTCGAGGCTGTTTTCAAGAATACCCTTGAAATATCCAGGATCTGGAATCTTCTCGTGGTCGTAGATGACGAACGCTCTTGGAGTGACCTTTCCTACGGCTTCAATTGCATTCTCTACAAATTGTCGATTTGCAATAGAAAAGCACCATCCATTTTGAACTTCGATTAGGTTGTAGTTGATATCCAGATGGGAATTAATCGGTAGATTGAAAAGTGTCAACAATTGACGTTCACTGAGATTTTTATTAGAAAAAATGTTGTTTTAGAAGAATAGTCAGCTTGCGCTCATTCTTGGTATCAGATTTAAAAAAACATTTGCTAAACTGGTGCAGCGGGAATTTCCGTTGCATCCAATTATTTTTAACAACGGGTATGAATATTGGGTTGTACTTGCAGTTTTTCTATTTTGCCATCTATCAGGAACGCCTGGTCCCTTAGAGGGTGTTCCTTTCGTAATAACAAAGGCCGAGCTAGGTGCTGTATGCAATTTTATTATCAAAATCGTGTTTCGAATCAGAGTCAGGTCGCCAGTTTCCCAAAACATCAATTAGTTGATAGGAAAGCTAGGCGATTTCGATTTCACGGGCGTTTAAAGTTCGAGGAACAACATTTTTGGGGAATGATCCTCCTTATTGTCATTACTACCATCATTTCCATCATCATCACCAGCATTACTTTCATCCTCAAACAAGGTGGTATGTCGTACCTCTTGCAAATCACCATCATCATCATAGATCTTGATGACATTGTGTGGGAGCTTGATATCATTCGCAAGGCCTTCTTTCCAGCAATCTTTCAGGTACTCTTCTTCATCTGTAAGGGAAGATGGTCTGAAATGATGCAGGGGTGGACCTTGTGGGCAAGAACCAGGCTCTTGAGGACTGTCACAAAATTCAACACCATTCAGAACTTGTTGCCATCATAAACCTTCTCCACATAAAAGGAAATCTGATATCGTTCTAGATGTGCTTGATAGCACATTGAATTTCTAATAATAACCCTATTGGGAATGAAGTGCCTTAGCTGCTTTATTTATCCGAGACTCTTGTTCCGTTAGTGTATTCCTGTTTTCCTCCTCTAGTTTAATCTCCGCTTGCATTCTCACTAGCCCTGGTGTGATAATTTCTCCAGGTCGTCTGCTTGTAGCTGCCTCAGATACTCCTTTGAATGTATTGAAGTGCCTCTTTTGCTGTTCGGTGTTCACAGATCGCCCACTTACAAGTCTTGTTTGTATGGGAGAATGTACAGTGAGGGAGTGAAAATATCTGCCATAGAACTTTCTCTCAGTAAGGACCTTGGGGGATCCAATGGCAACCTCACAGTGGAGAGCATATAGAAAGCTCTGGTTACGTAGCCGCAGGATGTCTCTCTGGCATCTCTTTTCAGGTTTCTGATAAAGGAGTCTGGTCATAATACTGAGGGTTTGCAGCATTGCTAAAGGCCTCTCAGGTAGAATTCCTAGATGCAAAAAAGTACATTTCATGAGATTTTGTGGGATTGACCAGTGTTTCCCTACCTAGAGGTTAACTTAATTTCATCTGCAGCAAAATTTAATATTGGTTCAGGTTCTTGCATACTCTCTAAATGCAAAGCTCAAGAAGAAGTTGTGAACTTTTTTATAGTATACCTATCATTTGCTTAGAGAGAACTACTTCAATGATGATAATCTGTTCCTCTGAGCTTGTCCCTTGAGCCTCTCACCATACTGACACACTTCTCCATTTCCTCTCTTTCTAGTTCCTTTAAATGTTGGGGAAGCTCACGGAGAATGTTTGTTGTATGCTCCTTGATGTCATGCAAGGGCTCAGTGGGCAGAACCTCATAAGATCCTAAAAAAGCAGAGAAAAATTACTCAGTGTTGAGTTTAGTACATACATAGCAGGAAATTTTCAAATTTCATCCAGCAAATACAGTAAATGTATGGGAAATCTCCCGAGAAATGGGGGGCCGCAGCCTCCTGTGCCCCCCTTGCTATGCCCCTCCATAGTGTCTGCTGAGACATTGTCTACTGTTGCACTGTGTAGAAACCCACACATGTACTCACCAAGATTAAGGTCATCCAGTTCTTTCTCCTGGTCATGGAACAGCATAGCAGGAACACGCTGAATACAACCCAGTTCCTCTGTCAAGCGCTGTTGTAACTCATCTCTAAGTCCATCATTATCTAGGTTTCTTGCTTTACATTCAAGTTTCAGCTCCTCAATCTTCAATGGTGGCTTCATTCCACCATTCCGTCTATTTTTACCAGCAGGGCCTTTAAGCATTTTCTGTCTTTCACTCAGGGTAAGGGATGAAAAACTATGTGCTAAATCACGGTAGAGCTTTGTGGATCCACTGCAGCCACTACATCCAGCATTTCCTCCTTTCTGCTCCCTAGCCTCAAACTGCTGTTCGGGACCATCTCCATGAAAGAGCCTCATGATATCCTGAACTTCACTGCCCTTCTTAGTGGTTATATTTTGATTCATTTTGAGAAAGCATTCCTTTCTGGTTTCTACATTAGCAAGCTTTTCGGCCTCAGAGGATTTGCACCTTCCAAGTAGGTATACCTGGGGCTTCTCAACAATGTCTGCAACGTTTAACTCGCCATAATAGCCTTGGTGTAAAATGCAGGGTCATATAGTACTTGCACAAGCAGGAAAATGTGCCCATGGTTGAGTGCTGTGAAGTTATCACTCCACATATGTAGATACCGTGTTCGTTCCAGGCTTGACAGCTTTTTGTTGTAAAGCATCTTTTGGTTTGGACCCGTCAGCATTTTCACATTCATCTAGCTCAGCAAGATTGCTCAGGATATCTTTCTCGCTCATCTTTTCATAGTGCTCATCTAAGGTGTCTCTCACAATGCCCTGCTCCTCGTGACGCTTGAGCTCCCTTTTCCGTATCTCACCTAATGGAACTTTTGTGCCACAAACAGTAAACTCTACTTCCTTTACTTCCCCTTCTTTGTCACAACAAGCTTTGTGTATCGTCTTGGTACTACAAGCTCACCCAGCACACTCTCCATCTTGTTAAAAAAACACATTCACTTTCAATATAACTGATTGTTTCATAGCGAAAATTTTCATTGTTATACATGTGGCACTGGGATAGTGATTTCTCCTCCATACATTTTTTTTAGTTTCCGCCTAACTCTTGCAACAGCTGAGGTGTGGTATGTCTGGAATCTCTCCAAATCAACTCCCTTGTTGGTAAGTAATTCCATCACCACCATGATGCCAAGCTTTGTCTTGTCCTTTGTCATGCCATATTTCCTTGCCAGCTCCGAGTAGTTGATCTAAATAGAATAGAATGATAAGAAATTTAGTAGTATTGCACTATTATTATTGATTTATCAGTTTTCAGTGGAAATTGGGTTAATTGTTAAGTTAACTGGGTTAACTGGGTGCACTTTAAATACAGCCCCACCCCCACTCTGCAGTACTGTACCATGCATAAAACATAATTGAATGAATCAATTATTAATTAATTGATTATTAAGGTATGAATAAATTAAGCAATTGATAAATTTTCTCACATTTTGATTTTGAAGGCATTATTTGATGATATTTATATTATATGATATTTGATGATATTATACTTAAGAACTGAAATATGCCATTATACCTTCTCGTCATCCTTCATCTCATTTACTTTTACAAGACTCTCTTCTGGCCAGTCCAACTGGCCAGAAGGAGGAGAGTGGCGCTTACCTTGGCGTTGGTTGGTGTCTTCAAGTGCCTTGCGCTTTGAGGAACGGTCTTTAGCCTCCGCCTTAGATTCATAGTAAAGTGTCATACGCTGTTTCTGTTGTTGATTAAAAGATTGACGTGTTCCAAGAATAGTGTCACAGTCATTTTTAGCTAATTCATCTTCTTTTTTCTTTTCTTTCATTGCCCTTTGGCGTAGCTCATTTTTTTCTCAACTCTTCCCATTTTTATTCTCAGAGTTATGCTGGAAACCTTTGTTTGGGCCTCTGCAAAGTGATATTAAATAGCTGCTTATATTGTCCATTGATTTAGTTATATACTTCTTCTGTAGTCTTTTTTATAGCTTTTATTGTCGGCTTTCTGATTTCTTGATTTTCCAGATGGACTGGACCACTTTCTTCGACTTAATACTAAATGTCGTATAGTCGACGATAAAATCTTTTGCAAACTCGCCATCAAACATACTGTTGTATCGTTGCCAGCGCCGAGGCATATCCTGCTCTTGCCTGCCGGTCTCTTTCATGTAACTCTCCTTTACGGCAACTCGGGCAAACTGCAGCCAAAAGTGGCCGCTATTCTGCCTCTTGAAAACACTTTGATTTTATAAAATCTAGGAGGAAGTTCTGCTTCTATGTGAGGAAGTTGACGTGAAATGCTCGTCGCGCGCCTAAATTGAAGTTCTGTTCGTTTGATTTGTAAATCCCGCCTAAATTCGATATCATGCGCGTGACTTATCTTGAGTTGTTATCTGATCAAATAAATAGGTTACGAGCATATTGCGAGCATATTGCGTGAACAAGTTCACTCGATATAACATCAGAATACAAGCACGATATTCGTACCCAAATAAATAGGGGTAAAAAGGATCTGAAACGAAAATTTAAGACACTTCTGATGCCAACCTGATGCCAACTTTTTTTTTTGCTTTATTTCTTTAGAGAAAAGTGCTAAAATTATCCATGAATTAAAGGGGCACTGTCACCATTTTACTCGATTTTAGGGTTAATTTAGGTACCTTAAATGCAGTCAGATTCACAAGAATTGAACAAAATAGTTGTCTAGGTTTGTTACAGAACCTTTCAGCTACAAGATGAGTAAAAATTTGGAGTACTTTCGTGTGCTATCGAGCTGATGGAATTGGATTGTGAAATGACATTTTTAATTTCGTATCAGGCTGAGCAGTTTTCAAACTTGGAAATTTGATAGCAAAAGCTGTTAAATATTACGTAAGAATGCCTATATAGTTCAAATTTCAGTTCCTTTCTCTTTCTAGGACATAATAACAGTATACATAGGATTCTGTTTATGTAGATCACTGGTAGTATTTTATAATATTTTGTTGAAACCACCCGGGGATTTGGTGACAATGCCCCTTTAAAGCTTTGAAAACCCTACTCACATTGTGTCTCCTCGTCCTCCATCTTCTTTCCTTAGTACCCTGGCCTTGTATACATTTTTTCGGTCTTGGGATTCGCTAGTTAGTTTCCGTAGAAACTTAGATGTAGGACCCAGCTCGCCAGGCCGTGTAAGCAAACATGTCTGCCAGCGATTTCCAAACGAGAAATTGTTACTAAGAAAAGCGAAAAGTCAGAGCGGAAACCGCATATAAAATAAAATTATTTTTGATTTTCTGAGCTGGATAGGCGCTGCTCTAGAACTTGATATCTGGATAACATCGTATTTCGACTTGGACCGAAAGATAATCCCGGTAATATACACTTGCTGCGACTTATACCGTGCTATATTATTTTTCTGTATTTTATTTATTGCTTTGTGAAGCATTTTTCAAATAAGTTCAGATGACAAAGTGTTAAACAATCTATGAACTGTTAAAGAAAAATTACCTACCCTCCATAGCTCCTTGTTTTCCGCTCAGACTTTTTGAATGTTTGAAAGCCGTTATTTTAGGCGCCATTTTAGTATTTTATCCAGAGGCTTATTTTCGCAACAGAAATATTTTTTGATCACTTGATTAAGGTTTCCATTTTTCTAAACAAAATCGTTCAAATTGTTACGGAGTTATTTTTATGATTTTTTCACCTTGACCCATGCCTTAATGTGCCTGAGTATGGAGAACAACGGTGAGAACGCAACTGATAGCGTCTCAACGCGGATTTTAGATACAGTCCGTCTTTATCGGCATCTTCATCCAAATTGTTGAGTCCCAAAAATGCTTGGGAATAGAAATTGACCAAAAACTGAAATGGGACAAACAAATAGATCATATATGTAAAAGGATAGTTCGGGTATAGGTGCCATTCGTCGCCTAAAACCCTTTGTCCCAACCGAATCACTACAAACAATTTACAAGGCATTGGTTCTGCCTTTTTTCGACTACTGCTCACCCCTGTGGGATGCCTGTGATAAAACCTATAGAGACAAGATGCAAAAATGTCAATCTCGTGCTGCAAGAGTAACTACTGGGACAACATATGACACTAGGTCTTCGGACATTCTTGAGCGACTAAACTGGCCGTCCCTTGAATTAAGACGCCAGAGAAATAAATCAATCCTAATGTTCAAAATAGTAAACAACCAATCAGCCCCATACTTAAAACACCAATTTATCAAGACAAGTGATTGTGGTAAGGGGTACAATTTAAGAAACATTGATACAAATCTAGCGCTTCCAAAGCCGAATACAAACTACCTTAAAGCTATTTTCAAATATAGCGGTGCCATGCTTTGGCATGGCACCGCTAAAGAGGCAAAAGCAGCACGATCTCTTCCTATGTTTCGAAGAGTAATCGACACCTCTACTGCTGTAGAGCTGCGCTGAGACGCAGTCTTTATATATTTCTGTATTTTTTTATCGCCACATACGTTTGAAATCCACGCCCCCAATGGAAATCAGTGCTGGCATATTTTATGTAGCTAACATTGTTTGGGCCAGCGTGGCTAAATAAAACTGTATGTATGTATAATTCTTTAATATATTTTTTAATTTTGGCTTCTTTGAAGTAATGGCCACTGAAGGTGGCGGTGTCAAAGTCGATTCTGGAATCGTCGGTGTCAGCGGAACAAAGGATGCCTTGGGAGATTCTGCTACCTTTGCTGAATAGGGTATCGTAGCTGGCTCGGTTGATGATAACGGGATACTTGGGGGAGTAGTGTAGGTAGGTGTTGTTACTGGAGGTTCTACAACCACTGGAGGGTTGTCACTTGCTCGGTGCTTCATTCGCAACAAATCGTTTTGAAGCTGCGTGTATCGTAGGACCTTTTCACCTTCACTCATAGTTTGACTGTGAAGGATGTCGTGTAGTTCTCTCATGCGCCGCTTCTCTGGAGAAATATCCATATTTTGATAACTAAGAAATTTTAGGAGCTCTTTCCCAAACGGCGTCATCCTTTTTCTCATTGGCTGACCTTCCCCAGGAAGGACATCGGTTCGTAGTCTGCAGCTGTCGTTGGTTGCTGGTTTTAAGTCAACAAACAGGTAGCCAAAAGGTTTCCGCACGGCCTCTTCATCCTTGTCAGTAATGCGTGTTGCGTGTATACATATGTTTGGCCAACGTCATCACCTGCAATTGGTCTCTGGGATTCTTGAATAGGACCAAGTAGCGGCTGTTTAAGGATATGTTTCGATTGACTTCCCCTTGGTGAAATAGGTTTTGTAGGATATAAATCACTGACAGTTTTCTGTGATGGGATCCCTTTGTGAATAAGTTTGCAATCCTGTTATAATTCCCAGTTTCAATCATGTGATCGTCGATGACAATGAAGTTTCGGATATGCACGTCAAGTACGAGTCTTGCTCAATGTTATTTGAGATTTCTTTTACGAATTTTATTTGTGGCATAGACATGGCTAAGGTAGTGTAGGCTGGTTGCCACTGGGCATAGCACCAGACTATGCGTTGGGGTGGGGCGAGATCGTTTTTTGCCCATGCTGCAGTAGATTCTGGACCCAAACTATTTTTCCACTTCGGTCATTGCCGCGACCATACAGGTAAAAGGATGTTGGAGTTGAAAAGGAGCACACAATTTACGCTTCTCCATTGTATTCTGTATACCAGGAAAATGCCTCGCTGAATGATTTCCTGTTGTAGCCAATACTTTCTGTCGGCCCATCCATTCCGTTAATCCTGCTAAGATGAGTTCAAATATTCTATTGGTCCTTCCCACATAAAGGGCATGACCTTCCCATGACGGTACCTGCCCTTAACTGAATCAATCTGCACTTGGGCCCTCTTTTATACGCACATGTTAGTCTGTGTTAGCCTGTGTAGATAGTCTAGTCTATGTAAAGACTATGTAGCTAGAAAATGTTAGACTATGTAGGTAGACTATGTTAGACTATATTAGACTATGTAGCTACTATGTTAGACTATGTAGCTAGGCTATGTTAGTCTATGTTAGACTATGTAGCTACTATGTTACACTATGTAGCTAGACTATGTTAGTCTATGTAGCTAGTCTATGTAGCTAGACTGTATTAGACTATGTAGCTACTATGTTAGACTATGTAGCTAGACTATGTAGCTAGAAAATGTTAGTCTATTTTAGACTATGTAGCTATACTATGTTAGACTGTACTAGTCTATGCAGCGACAGTTGTAGTCTATGTTTTATAGCCATTTCGATATGGAAATAGTATAAACTAGTAAGTACCCGTGAAAAATTCACGAATTAAATTTTCCTTGAATGACGAAAATTATCGGATTGTCTGCCGTTGTGGAATGAACAGTTATACCGCTACGTTTAGAGAGATGTGCTCAAACAATTTGTAACTACGCCTGTTTACTTTAAAGTATTAAAGTATTTGTTATCAGCTTATAGATAGCTGGCATACCGGTGTGAAATATTCGCACCATAGCATACGATGGGAAAGGTGTTTTACATTAGATCTTTGAAAATGAAGCAATGCCACACAAAACCCCCTAAATACTTCCTAACAAAGGTGTTGAGGCATTGGTTTGACTGTGGTTTTGGCGCGAAAAGATTTCGCGTGTGTCGGTCGAGATGGTCGTATTTTCGGTCAAGAAAGAAAAAGGCTGAGCTGTACCACTCGAACTTCAATAACTATTGGTTTAAGATGTAAAAAACCGCTTATAATTGATTATATCAAGAGAAGTCGCTCGTCTGGTGAATAGGAAGGTTTAGGAAGCGCCAGAAAGGTAACCTAAAACTTTTTAGATTCTTGCTGTTAGCTTAAACAATCTAAGCCTATCAGTGAAACTTGGGAAAATCGCTTGAATTAGACCTTAGCTCAAGTAAAACCTTTTCCAACAAAAACATGCACACTGGAGAGATTTCCTTCCGTTCGGGTTTGTGAACTTCGCTTTTTCGGCTCGAACATCTCCGTTTTTAGTATAGATTTCGAAAATTTCATACATTTCCTCTTTCCGGTCGGGTTTGGGAGCTTCGTTTTTTCGGCTCGAAATTCTCTGTTTTTAGTATAGATTTCGAAATAAATAGGCTGTCTAAGGACTGTTGTTTGTGAACTGAGTTTTGTTTATTTATAAATGGCGCGCCGGGTCTTCGTGCAACGCGCCAAAACGTTTGAATGGGATATATTCACTCTAAACTTTTTGGAAAAACGACTTTTGCCTGAACATTACTGTGTTATTTGTGCGAGAACGATTAGGTTTGGACGTATTTGTTGCTTTCGGCTGCGAGAAATTGTTTATTTTTTGGTTTCTGTGGAAGACTTAAAATGGCGCCTTTGCGAACTCGATCTTCTCGCTTACGAAAACGCTTGAATTGGATCTTCCGTCCACTTTGTCCTTTTCGAATAAAATGTATCCTATAACACAGTTCCCAGAGTTTGCAAGAGAATGGCGTGGTTTTGAAGTTCCGTGGTGCAGCCGTTTTTCCAGGCTGCTGGGCTAACAGTTTGACCTTCACCCCCCAACATCACGTATTATATATAAGATAATGGTGCCATCATGTTATTTTTGGCTGATTTACAACCATGTCTCGAGTTGTAAAGAACAACGTAGGCATTCTGCAAGCATTGTGTAGTTTCCCACCACATCAGCGCCAAGGGTGCTCTGAGGGTAATATATAGATTTAGCCACTGGCTAAAAGCGGAGCTCCCAGTTACATATTTTTCTGTGTTAATGAAACAAAAGAAGGTTGCCATTGTACATAGCTTGCTACCGTCTGCTTTTCAAGAAAAAAATGTCTTTTGATATGTATATACAGTGTATTCTTTGGTATGTTGCTACACTGGCACAATATCCCGGGGGGGGAGGGGGACTCCCCTATTTTTGGGGTGGGGGTGCTCGTCGGGAACTTTTGGTTTCACCCCTAAAAGGTACCTAAAATGGCGTTGCTTAGTTGATTTTGACCCGCAACAGGTATCAAGACGTCTTTTCCCTCGTAATTTTCTCTTGTATTTTTCCGAGCGAAAATACGTCTGAAATTCAGACTTCAAACAAGTGTGATTTGCTAGAACGGACCCCGAACTGGTACCTATCTGGGAAAAAATACAAGTTTTCAAATTTTACCCCTAAAAGGTACCAGAGGCCTAATTTTAAACCCTAAAAGTTACGACGAGCACCCCTGCCCAAAAATATGGGAGTCCCCCCCCCCCCCCCCCCGGCACAATACGGGTAGATGAAAATAAGGCCTGTCAATGTAATCCTCCTTCAGAACAAAATAGGGTACTAAACCCCTCCCAATGGAATAATTCTAAAACAGAACAAAAGTGCAATAAAGAGAAAAGAAATTGAGTTTTTTAATTTAAATCACAATATACATGTACCATGTATTACATGTGCAGTGAATTTAAAATTTAGCTAAAAAAACATGTAAACAATGTAGCTAGATTTGTTTTGATTGCTTCAGTAAAAGGTCCAAAATATTACAATAATTATGTGCTTCTAAATATATATAACATGTAAATAGTCTGTGTTTAATTATATTATTTGGACCAACACTTATGTACTGTACTTGTATAAGGTGCCAAATAAATCTGTCTGTCTGTCTGTCAACAGATTTTCATGTTGAGTGTCTTATCCCCCACCCCACATTGCCATACATAGTCTCTGATCAGCCCCCTCAATTCTGTTCTGCTGCCCATGTAATACAGTCCTTATGTTAATATTATTATTTTTTAGTGGCTGCTGCTTTGTCACTGAAATTGAAAGAGAATAAGGTAACCAATAAGTCTGATGAAACTTTAACAAATACTTCTTTTCGAGTTTGTTTACCAAATACAAGCATATGGCTATAGATATCTAGCATCCTTCCCTGGGGGGGGGGGGGGGGGGGGTATGGATATTTTCTGGAACCACACATTCGCCATATTGAAGAGTCCCTCACTCCCTTTTGTCACTCCCTCTTACCATGTTTTTGTTTGATAGAGAGGAAGGCACACAGATTGCCTCTGTCAGCCCAACAATGGCAATGGAAGCATTTAAATCTGCTTCTTGTCCAGGAAAAAAATACTTTTTCTGTGATACAGTAAGCAGAATGATTTGTTTGTTTACTAGGTTGTTTGTTTGTCTATTTACCATTAGAAAAACTATTTGCATCATTTCAAAGTTGTGTGAAAGTTTCATCACAACAGTGACTCTTACATACATAATTTCTAGCCCTGATTATTGGAAAATTGGACAACTTGCGAAACCAAGTGTTTAACACACAGTACAGTAAATCGTTTTAATTATCAGATAATTACAAGTGACAGAAGGGTCACCATGACATAGATTTCAGACATTGGTTTTCATTAGTTTTTAGACACATTTGTGCTTATGCTTTGTTAAGAATGCTTTTATTTAGTATTTTAGAAATTAGTTGCTTCCGATAGATTATTAATATCTTAGGAATGTTTTATGTGGATAATTGTCCAGCAGGCACTAATTCAAGGATTTACGGTGTGTTAAACAGTTGTGTGTGGTTCCAGAAAATCCCCACCCCCACCCCAACGAAGGGTGTTGAGAAGTGACCCACCCCTCTTGAATTTCCAAAGGAAAATAGCTGAGTATTTTTACGAAAAGGTAAATTGACCCCCAACCGCTCAAGAATTTCCACGCCCTTCCTTGAATACTTTTTGGAACCACAGATTTGATGTGTTTCTGGCTACAGTCAGTACTGAGGATATTCCACTGAGTATGATGACTGCAGGGCCAGGGGGTGCCAGCTAATCCTCACAGTGTTCCCCATTCGAATGCAAATAAAGAAGTTTTCAATTTCATTGTTAATTGATATTATTATCATCTTTTGCAAGGAAAAATAAAAAATAACATGAAGCTAGTCACAGATGCAAATGATTGTAGGTCCACTTTTTCATTTTTATGATAATAGTGAATTATCTGAAGTTTTTATTGAACTGAAATATATTGTATCTAAAGACCTCAAGCTTTGAATGGCCAAATATCATGAGGGAGATTATATTATAAGAAAACATCTTATTTTGAATTCCATTATTAATTGTTTCGTTTCCTGTTTCCAATACCTTACATATTTCACAAGATATAAATTTTCCCCTTCAACTGTGAATGATGCACTTTGTGAGTCGTTCCCAGCAACGTAATTTATTTAAAACCTTAACTTTAATGATTTGTGAGCACAGAAAACAACTCAAATAAACTTGCGCTTAGCACTAGTATTTTGGTATCCTACAAGTTATCCTACAAGTACAAGATATACCTGAAAATGTTCGTGTCTTCCGACAGTGAAAGAAAAATATAATCTAATGATTAAAATATTCACTTGCCTGTAAGTTTATGTGAAAAAACACTGTGAAACAATATCTTTTGGAAACCTACAAATTAAATCAAGCAGTCAAGAGTTTAAGATTATCTCCTCGGTCAGACCTCAGCGAAATGGATAAATATTTCACAACTCTAAGAATACAGGTTAGTAAATTCAAGACTTGCTGTACCATTGCCTAAATTGTTGGAGACCAAGGCAAAGTTCGAACACGTTCAATTCAAGATGGCTGCCTTCCCTTTAGCAAGCAAATAAATTCTACCACTTATAGCTATGGCAACGGAAGTACAATAGTTGTCAAAGTGAAAATCACTTAAAATGCGACGGTCCTCGAAAACAACAAACGCAAATTTCCCAGCGCGAAAAAACTTGAATGAAGATTTAAAACTTTTTAGTTTAAAAGTTTAAAGTTAAAACTTTTTAAAGTACGGTCGAAATTAAACATTTTTCGTGGCAAGGACCTACCTGGAGAATATTTTTTCTGGACACTTTCACGGCACAGTGTTCACGACAGATTATTTCGCGCTGTCGTTACCGTTGTATTTAGTCTCTGCCTTTTTATCATCTTTAGGTTTCGACATGTTAATAGCTAGGGTAACATCCATCCTCCTACTGAACCCATTTCCCGTTCTCTGTCGATCGAGCGGTCGTTTTGTCTTCCGAGATGTCATTCGCTCGCTGCTGATTTTTCTCCCTCACTCTAGTCTCTAGTGCCACTGACTTCGCTTCTTTCCCCCCGTGTTCATCGACATATCCGATCCGTCTCGACTTCATCCCGGTAAATCTGACTTTAGTCTAAAATACCTTGATTTGACAGTTTGTTTCAGAAACGTTTCAGTTTTTTGATGAAGAACAAGAAAAACAGTCCTTCAGTTTCACATTCAAGCGCGCGCGTGCTCATTTTTCCGCTCAAAATTGGTGGGCTACCTGTGCGACGACAGAACCACGGACAAACCGGAAGTCCATCACAAAACAGGTCGATGCATATACACTTTTGTGTTGTTTCTTTTCCTCCTGCATGTAGCTATGGGGCTCCGCTATAAATACAAGTCAAGTTTGAGGAACAATTCATTTGTGGTTGGCGTTTACCATGAAACGTTCACTGGACTCAGATAGCGATATGTCTAGCGATGATGAGGGTGAGCAAGAGGAGACAAAAGATGAACCTCGAATCAAAGACGTGTTGAGTCAGATTTCAAATGCTGTTCCCTATCAAGATGCACGAGACCTTCTGCACAGTATAGCCACCTCTAAAGATATTTTGTTTTGCTCGCCTAACGGGGAAATGATTCGTCGTAAGCGAATAATTCCAAACACAGTTATTGCTGATCTTGTAGAGTTTGTATTATTACCTTTCAACGAAGATATTTCCCCTCCAAAAGGCTTATAAAGTATTTTCTCGAGGGACTGGCAGAATTAGGAGTTGATAAAAGATTGATCCGAAATAAAGCTGCTTTGAGCGATGTAGTTACCTATAAAAGCAGGGAGACAGAAAGCGAGCAGTCTAGCGACAATGAATCTGACGGTAATAATTAGAGTGATGAAGAAACTGGCCAATCTAGTGACGACGAGGAAGCGGATCAATCCGGTGATGAGGAAACCGAGCAATCCAGTGACAACGAAAAGAGTCAAGAGGGAGATGGAGTCTCGGGTAGCATTGAAAAGAAAGTCGATGGTTTGTGTAGTCATTGTGAAGGGAACAATTCTTATTGCATCGATATTGCTGGATGTGGAAAGTGCTTGTGGCAAGATAAAATGTCCGGACGTTACGAAAAAGATAAACTCAATGCCCAGCTTGTCAAAAGCAAACACCTATGGGAAAAGTCTGGAAGGGGTCTTATGATTGTATGGCGGGATCGTATTACAACAAGAAAAAAGACGAGTGGAAAACTCCACCCCAAGTCAAGAATATTAGTGAACAAACTCTAGAACTGTAACCAATCGGAATAAAGCGTTTATTTACCGCCAGTGGTAGTATTTGATGTAATACAATTTTTTGTAATAAGGGACAATGTAATGGCTAATAAATAGAAATAAATCGTGTGTTACTATGACGTCATTACTATAGCGTATAGGCATGGACTAGTGTAGCGTCATTAACTATTATAAAATAACTGCAATAGTACGCGCGCTCTGATTGGTCGAAAACCAATTACCTAGCTTTTACATAGCTTTGACCGGAAGTGTGTTTCCAAACTTTGACAAAACTTCAGCAGTTTCTATTATTTCTCCATCTAAATCTATAAAAACAGCATCTATAAAATGTTGGAACCTTCAGAAAACGTTAGAAAAGATTGACAGCGTGAGGAAATAGCGAGATGGACAGATTCTTTTTGATTTAGCAAGTGAAAACACTCAAATCAAACGTACGACCGGCAAATCGACGGAAAACGGCAAGGCAAGGTAATTTTTGCCACTCCTAAATTAAGAATTTACGCAATTTATGATAGTTATAAAAGAAGGATTGCATACAAAATAGAAGGCATTAGCTTCTTTATGTTTAAACAACCTTTCGAGTTCGTTTGTGCTACAAAAACAGACAAAAACAACGACTCGCATAAAATTTTCTGTGGAGATTTTTGCCAACTGTGTGCTGCCCCTTTTACCGATTTCGCATGTAAATACATTCATTTTCAATGCATTTTTCCATCGAAGACAGATCACTTAATGAACTCTCTTTCGTTATAAGCAGTTTAACCATGTTTTAAATGGTCAAAGTAAAGAGAAAACACAAAACAATTGAGCGATTTGAGTCACACTGAGTTCGATCAAAACTCTGCATAAAGTTTCCTTTTATGGCGTGTTTTGTTGTTATTTTATAAAAGAGGCAATAGTATCAGGGAGTATCACGGAGGAGCTCGTGTTCCCACGGCCTTTGTTGTTCTCCCAACCTTTCACGCGTGCTACCATCAGGCTATGGTACATGGAAAAATGTGTTCTATTTCTTAATAGGTAACCTGATACCCCAAGCGCAACATATCATAGGTAACCTGATACCCCTAGCGCCACATATCATATGTAACCTGATACCCCAGACCCCCTGGTTAAAAAAAAGCATATGAAACAATCTTCAACCAAAAATTGTCGTTTTTCAACACCTCACGGCCAATTTGGAATCCTTTACCTTATAAGGGAGTGACAGGAGATCCTCTTTTGATGAGAATTTCGGCAAATGTAGCAAGAAAAGTGTGAAATTTTGAATGAAAACTTGCAGGAATCACAGACTCGAGTTCTCGATCTGTCCACCATTGATTTTGGCTTGGTAACCACGCTAAAATACCCACACTAGCCCGCGCGCGACTCCACCCAGTCCTCTCAAGTGCATTCAGCAAAAACGACAATGACTCATTGATATGGATGGTGTAGGGTACCCCCTTTTTTGGAAAAAGGAGGGGGGAGGGTACCCCTTGTTTTAAAAAAGGGGAGGGGGTCTTCATGTGACGTCATCAAGCACATTATATATTCCCCCTCACTAATTAGCATTCCCCCTAAAAAAACGGCTAATTCGGTGCATACTATACTACTGACCACCGCTGCCAGAAATAATAGGTCTGCCCACTGGTACTTTCTTGTGAATTTTAGTGAGCAAGTAGAATTCTAGTATGCGGGGATTCTCAGATCCTTCATTTAACCACTTAAGTCATTTTGCCAATGTGTTTGCTGTGGAATAGTTTGGAGACTATTTTACACGCTTTGACTTTTGTTTGGGATACCATAGGAGTCTCGAGAGGCCGATAGAATTGCTCATCTAGGAGCTGAGATGCTGCCTCTTCGATTTTACAGCTGGTATCCATAATGACTGTTCCTTTATCTGCTTTTTTCACAATGATACTTTTAACGCACTTTAGCGTTTCGAGTGCTTGTCGTTCTTGTGGGACTAAATTGTACGCAAAGTGACAAACTTCTAGATTTGCTAATGCGGTGCGGGTGTCGTCTAGATACTGTTCAAATGCTACAGACTGTGAAAACGGAGGTTTCCAGTTTGATTTTACATAAAATATGTGTAGCGATTTCGGCGGAGTATCTGCAAACATGAAGCGCAAGCGCATTCGGCGAGCGTAGGCATCGAAGTCCTAAAGTAAAGACTTTGTCAAAACAGTTTTGTTATCCGCTTTATGTAGGGATGAATTGCAACCCTTTCGCTGAAAGACTAACTTCGCTATCAGTAAGAGCTCGACTGGAAGCATTGTATATATATGCTTCGTCGGCGGCTCGTTTGTTTGCAAGGTCTAGACGGCGGGCGGATCGATGGCAGTTTCTATTAGGAGCGCGCGCTTAGTAATGTAACCGTGCATGAGAAGTGAAACTGACACGTTTGTAAGATGAATCTCGTTGTTTATTTACATTAAGGACTCCTAGGGACTTACATACTTCTGTAATTCTGCGAACTGTTTCTTGATAGTCCTTAGTTCTGCCTCTGTGTTAGGCTTAGGCATGGGTTGTGACTTCCTCGGTGCTTTGAAGTTGCGGTGATCGGCTTTCGGGAACTGGGACTGCAAATCAGCGATGGATTTCTCGTCCTCGGCCAGATTTTTGATCTTTTGCTCGATCATAAGTTTGAGGAGGTCCGCCTGGGCCCTTGCACATATCTAACGTACTTTACGCAAGAATCTTTACGCAACAACCCATAGTCTCTTACAGAAAGGAGAAATCGCTTAAAGACTCTTTAGTCAAAGCTAAAATCCCTACAAGAGACTAATCTTCGCAATTTTATTACAAATATAGCTAGTGGGCTGTAGGCAATATTTATAACATGTACTTTACGTTTAAGTTTGGCGAGGTTCATATATGAGGGTTCGGTCTGTATTGAAGGCCTGTGGGGCATGTCTTCCTTTGGGTGAACTCTCTGAGGGTCGCTAGGGACTTTTTCGTTTTGGCTCGTCTGGTCTGTACAGCGGATAAGCTCTTTCTGATGTGTTTGGTACTCTCTGCTTGGTCGGCTCTGCGACGCTTTGTCGGGGGCTGTGAGGGCAGTATGCTCTCGTTGGTGGTGTCAGATCGCTGGCTTTCTTGACCGGTGAACCTCTGACCGGTGAGATCTTAGGTGCTTGTTTGCTTGACATTTCCTCTAACACCCTACCTAACTCAAGGTCATCCTATAATTATTGAGATCGGAAGATATGTTATCTATAGTTCAAAAAAAGAACTGTCTCTGCAGGTTGAGCTTCGTGGTTTTAAAATAAAGTTTCAAAGTCCACACCATCTACTCATTGATACTTCTGTACCGATTTATAATACAACAAAGTATTATATGAGTGTTGAACAAGGCGGCGGCTCTTTGTTGAAGTCGTGATAAACAACAGTTCTAAATGGACTTTTTCATTGGCGCTTCATTGAAGTCATGGGCCATGTTAAATAACAGTTTTGAGTGAACTGTTTTGATAGCTATGTATATGCAAGACCGGTTTCGTGCGCTGGATAGGCGCTCTTCGTCAGTTGCGTATAGCTTTGAGTCAGTGCACTCGCAGGATGCAAGATGCAAAGACTAAACACTCGTTGAGGCAACCGGGTCATTACTAAAAGTAATCTGTTGAATTGTCACTCTGGAATTGCACTATTCCCACACAAGTTTGTTTTAAATTTATCTTTGGCCAATTTTCTCGTGAAATTCAAAACGAGGTTCAGCCAAAACTACAGCTCTCTTTATAGCTGTAATACGCAGCAATGTCTCAACATCTTTGTCGCAAATAACTTTTACTCACATCCTTCTCGGGCCATAATACAAAAATCTTCAATATATCTCTCTTTCTCATAAAATGTGCACAAAATAAGTTTTCGGACCTTTCTGAAGAACTGGGACCTGAAATATCACATGGTAATCTCCCGAAGATTTTTTTGAAAGCTTAGGCCTCATGTCTCAAATATATTATCTCCTGAAATATCACATGGTAATCTCTCCCAAAACTTTTTGAAAGTTTGGCCCGCATGTCTCAAATAAATCTCCAATAGGCTGAACTCTTTATATGTTATGTTTCCTTCATTACACTTTTTAGACTTTAGACTTTTTTTATAGATAAATAAAGAGAATTTGCAGTAATGTTTAAAACCTGAATCATATTACAACAACAAGTGATCTCACACAACTCTCAAAAGCTAGATGATCTTTGTCAACTTTGTCACGCTTTAGCGGATTACAATTTGTATCGAAAATCACAATGCTTCACACTCCCCCTAGGAGTTAAATGTCTTTTACGACATTTCCGATATACTTTGTTACAATTACAATTGTAAAAAGTGCCTGGCATTAGTGTAGGGTGATCAAGCCTATACATGTTGCCTTAAATTCACAATTGCCTAACTTTCTCTATTGTACTAATACTCTCTATTGGTTCTCTCCAAATCTGACAAATCAGAACATATTCTGTTATGTTTACCATGGTGGTTTTAACCTTAAATGCTTGGATGAATATATCCGTATGCAAACTCTCTTATTTTGTATAAATGATACCCTTATTTAATTAGAAAGAGTGTGGTAGTTTTGCGAGCTGTGAAGTTGCGAGCTGCGAGTTGCGAGCTGCGAGTTGCGAGCTGCGAGCTGCGAGCTGCGAGCTGCGAGTTGCGAGCTGCGAGCTGCGAGCTGCGAGTTGCGAGTTGCGAGTTACCGTTTCGAGTTTTCAAAAAAAGTATTTTTTCAGTGTGGAATCCGAAAAGTCCATCCATAAACGAGTATCAACGAGTTTTGTGATTGGGTAAATTCAACACGGAAATTCTGGTTTCGAATACACCCTAGGTAGAGGCTCCAAGCGTCATTCGTCAAATAAATCAAAACCACTGAACCTACAGTAGGGCCCGGGATGTCCAGGGAGTCCGTGAGTCCAGTATCACGCGCCGCAGAGAGTAACCTGAGTATCAAGCCCTCTCCTGTTCTCCCAAGTTAGTCACCTGAAAACTTTACGAGTGGGAATTAAGGGGCGTAATTGTATTTTCCATCTCATTTTCTTTGGGAAAAAAAACATATTTCGCCTGATACTCAGGTCGGATAATTAAAGCCGCAGCCCCGATCCAACAAGAGGTACGGTTTTTATTGGCAATTGTCTGCGATAAAACGAATAATATTCGAAATGTACTTAGTGTTGCGTCACTCCTCACGAAGTGAATAGCAAATGAACAAGAATAAATCCACTAAATTCCGTTGTATTCCGTTGTAATTCCGAGGTACGGTTTTTATTGGCAATTGTCTGCGATAAAACGAATAATATTCGAAATGTACTTAGTGTTGCGTCACTCCTCACGAAGTGAATAGCAAATGAACAAGAATAAATCCACTAAATTCCGTTGTTCTCCCACGGAGTTCTAGCAGGGAGATACAGCTTCCTCGGATAGAATGGTAGAACTAGATTGAACAAGAATGTTGCCGATCGAGCCACGTTTTCGTTTATACAAACAAATTTTGATTTTTTTTCATAGCGGAATTATGCTTAGCTCGGTTTAATTGTATAGGTTCAGTGACTCTTGATGCGAGACACACATGTACACGCACTGCAAAATAGTCTATGGGCGCTATCCTATGGACCCCATGCACGAGCTAGTCCTAAAAAATGTAAATCCTTGTATTTTCGAATATTTCGCGTTTTAAACGACCTAACTCGAAGTGTAGACACTGAATATACTGGTCACACTGGCAGGAATGTGACATCATGGCAGAGTTTGGCACCAGAGTTTATGCCCGTGAATGAGTGAAGCTTTGAGACTCTGGTACCCAGGGCAGGCCCGTAGCCAGGGATTTTGTGTGTGTGTGTGTGTGTGGGGGGGGGGGGGGGGGGGGGGGGGGGGTATTCTAACCTAGAAAAAGCGGACCGTAGCTGTGTTTTTTTATTGAGAACCGGCTAGTCAAAATTTGCTAGAAAAAGCAAAGTATAATTGAGGTGCTTTATTTACTGTGTACAAATGTGGGTATTCAACACCAGAAATTCCGTGTTGGATTTATCCTATCATCTCTGTATTTCGCTCGGCGGGGAGTCGCGACTCTCATTAGCCCAGAAAAGGCCTCTGTTAGCAGGGAATAGCCTATCAGAAAACTCAAAAAACCTTGTTTACTCATTGACTTTCAGAAAACTCAAAAAACCTTGTTTACTCATTGACTTTTCGGATTGCGGACCTTCCAAACAGATCTTTTTTTTAACTCGAACCCGCAACTCGCAGCTCGCAACCTCACAGCTCGCAAAATACTTGGTCTCAATTAGAAATATTATGTATTCTTTTGTCGGGAATAGTGCTGAACACTATACGTGGAGCTCGGTCAATAAATAGTTTCGGAAAGGTTCAGTCCGACATATTTATTATGCACACGACAGTACTGTTTCGAAGGAACCGCAAGGTTCCCTCTCTTCAGGTGTGGGTGTAATTACAAGGCTTGGGTCTTGCACGCGCTCGCCAGTTCACTCCTTTTGTTTAGGGTGCCGGCGCCAGGCACGCAGAGGATGAAAAATCTCTCTGTTATGCATAGGTTAAATTTTTTGGCCGTGCTTGAATAGGCGTTAGCTCGCGCGAGTACCTTCCACGTGATGGTAAAGTCCGTTTTACTGTCCTTAAGGGACCATACATGTTTACTAAGTTCCGTTGCTTTCATTTTCTCCCTCTTATTAAACGAGGCTTTATGATTGTTGTATCTCGACTTGAAGGTATTACTCGTTAGTCCTACGTAGGTTTCCTGCCCTCTATTGGTAGCTACCTTTGCCTGATAGATAACATTCTGTCAGGCATGTCCCATCTAGGGGCATTCCGCTTTTTTTCTACAGTTGCAGGTCCTGCCTGGGGTTTGAGGGTCTGTTCATTGTGGGCGCTGATCTTTTGGGCAAGTTCGGCATGCAGGAGTAGCTGATTTTAAGAGTGTTCCTGTTGAAAATCTTCCTAAGCGGGTGGTCGGCCTTGAAACTTTCGTTCACGATGCTGATACATCTTTTTCCGACATTTGTTGTCACGCTTTTGGAGAACGGGGGATTGTACCAGGTGACGTTTCTGCGTCTCGGGCGGCTGTTGTTTGGGCGGCCGTTGGGGGCTGGTTCGAGCCGTAATTGGTACGTGTACCCGCTGTTCTCTAGGGCGCGTTGGTATTCAGGTGCTGCCTTCACAAAACATTCCTCGTTCGATGATATTTCGCTTAGCCTTTTGTTCACAATAATTATATACTTGAAGGCTAATCCTCTGGCTAATTGTTCGTGGTTTCTCTAATCTAATAACATGCGGGGACCAAGTTCTGGTGTTGCGGCAATGGCATGAACTGGTACGGTTGTGGGTGCTGGTACTGTACTGGTATGTGGTGCCACGGTTGTGTAGACATTGAAATCCAGTAGTACGGATACGGCTGAGGTGGAGCTGGAAAAGATGGTGGTTCGAACTGGGGGGGGGGGGGGCGCCATAGTGCTTGAGGATGCTGTAAGCTGGCGACATATGGGTCACCACCCAGCGACGTGTACTGGAAGACAGGTCGTGGTTGCCGCATTCTACGTGGCCGGCCATCCATTACTTCGAATTCGGGGGGTGCTGGTGGGGGTGCCGGTGTAGGGGGTGCTACTTCATGTTCGTGGCCTTGGGTACCTGTAATAGGTTCCTCAATTTCGGGGGTGTCTTGAATGTCCACCTCTCCTGGGTCTTCAGCATGTCCGGGTGCCTCAGTTGCGTCTCCTTGGTCTTCACCATTTCCAGGTGCCTCAGTTGCGTCTGCTGCCTCGAGAGGTAAATCTATCTCTGTCTCCTTGGGCTCCTCCTCCGCTCCAGATCTCAGAAACTCGTTTTGGAACTCGCTGTCGGTGTCCTCATTGCCGGTGTCTTCATCCTGAAAAGCTGTCTGTCTTGTGGGACGTGTTGTTTGTCGTGTCCCTCTTCTGGTCCTTGTTGGTTCTTGTGGGGTCACTTGTGCTGTTGTTGGTAGACAAGGACACGGTAGTAGCAAGTTACGATGTATTACGCGGTGGGGTCCCTGTGCGCTGTCTTCTGGTCGAACTTTGAAGACTGGGCTGGTACCCTTCTTCTCGACGATAACATATATCATTTCCTCCCAGTGAGCACGAAGTTTTCCTGGGCCTCCGCGTTCTGATAAGTTTCGCACTAGGACTCTGTCACCTGGCCGAAGCTCTGCAGCCGTACTCCATCAGGTTGATAGGCTGTACTGCGTTCACGGGCAGTTTCGACCTTCTGACGCGCTGCTGCGTATGCTTGGCGCATGGTTTCTTTCCATCTCTGTGTAAATAGAGTATAATCTTCTCCCGATGAGGCCGCAGGGTACGTCCCAAATATCGGGTCAACCGGAAGGCGCGGAGATTTTCCGAACAGATAGTAGGGCGAGTACCCTGTGGCATCATTTCTGGTGCAATTGTATGCATGAACAACCTTATTTACGCTCTCATGCCATCGCTTTTTCTGATTACTTTCGAGTGTTCGCAGCATAGAAAGGACGGTTTTATTAAAACATTCAACTTGCCCATTTCCTTGTGGATGATAAGGCGTTGTTCGTGATCGGACCATCCCAGAGAGTTTTTCTAATTCGTGAAACTGTTTGTTCTCAAATTCCCGTCCTTGGTCGTGGTGGATGCGTGAAGGAATGCCAAACCTCAAGATAAAGTCGTTGAAAATCTTTTGAGCTGCTGTCTTAGCGGGTTATTGCGGGTAGGATATGCTTGAGCGAACCTGGTGAAGTGGTCAACGAGTACTAAAATGTACTCATGTCCACCAGAGCTCTTTTCCAGGTGGAGAAAGTCTACAGAGATCAACTCAAATGGCGCTGTGGTGTGGATGCTTTGGAGTGGGGCTACAGGTGTGGTGTTTGGGCGTCGGTCCTTCATGCAAGTGCAAACTTTTGATATGAAGTGCGATATGTCTTCTTGCATCTTTGGCCAATAAAACCGTTCCCGCGCCAGCTGTACCACTCTCTCGGCGCCAAGATGGCCTATCTCTTCGTGGAGTTCCTTGAAAAACCATGGGATGGAATCTCTGTGGGAGAACTAGTTGTAGCCTTTCTCCACTCCGCCGTCCTAATATTCCATTATCCCTAACCTCCAAGCGGAGCCATTATCGCAGAAGTGGCTTGGTCCACGAAGTCTCACGTCGCATTTCGGCAACAGATGGCTTCTTGCCCTCTGTTTTCCAAGCGAGAACACGACCTATGGCGGGATCATCCCTTTGACTTTGTAGCAGCTGCTGAGGTGAAATGCTTGTTGTGGTATCTGGGGATCTAAGCGTCTGTTCCATCAGATCTGCTTGGTCAGACAGGGCTGCTACCCAGATAGCATCTTCTCCTGTGCGGTGGCGCCGACTGCTATGGCCTCTATGTCAGCCATATCTAGCTCTTCAGTGCAGCTGCGGATGTACTGGTAGATGTCAGGGGTCAGTCTAGATAGTGTATCAGCATCAGTGTTGATCCGTCCAGGGCGGTACTTGATAGTGAAATTAAAGTCCGCGAGCTCTGAGACCCAACGGTGTCCAGTAGCGTTTAGCTTTGCACTTGATAACACATAGGTGAGGGGATTGTTGTCCGTGTAGACTGTAAATGGCGGCGAGGAATAGAGATAGTCGCGGAATTTCTCGCAGATTGCCAATTTTAAGGCAAGGAACTCAAGTTTTCCGGAATGTAAATGGTAATTTTTCTCTGCCGGAGTAAGACCTCGCGATCCGTAGCCGATGACGCGCATGACCCCTTCTTGTTCTTGGTACAGGACTGCTCCTAACCCCTCTGCGGATGCGTCTGTGTGTAACACAAAAGGTAAACTATAATCTGGGTAACCGAGCACTGGAGGGTTAACCAGACAGTCCAGGTGGTTCAGGACCTGTGTGTGCTCATGTTGCCACTTCACTTCCCGATTAGATGCAATATTTGGTTTCTTGGGCACTTTAGTAGTATTCGAATGAGATTGGGGTTGTTCTTCTGCATTTGCTGGATGATTTTCAGGAGATCGTATAATGGTTTTGCTATCCTGGCGAAGTCTTTGATAAACTTGTTGTAATATCCTAAAAGTCCGAGCAACTTTCTCACTTCGCCTATTGTAGACGAATTTGACCCCTTTAAGGCTGTCACTACATCCGTGTAAGACGGGTCTACGCGATACCCTGTGGCCGATACGATATGACCTAAACACTTAACTTCATGTTGGAAAATGTTTCACTTCTTAGCCTTGAGCTTGATCCCGTTACTCCGAAGTCGACGTAGTACTTAGCGTAGGTGGTCAAGGTGGTCTTCGAAGGTCTTGCTATACACAATTACGTCATCTAAGTAGGGAATGCAAACATCATCGCGTAGACCGCTGGCGCGTTCTTGATTCCAAAAGGAATTCGGATCCATTTATACAGGCCCCATGGGGTGACAAAAGCAGTCAGGTGTCGGCATGAGGGGTCAATGAAGCCCTGGTGATACGCCTTTCCCTGGTCCAGCATGGAGAACCACGTGTTCCCTCCCAAGCTTTCTAGAGTCTCCTGAACGCGTGCCAGTGGGAAGCGGTCGAGTGTCGTCTTACTGTTCAGCTCTCCAAGTCAATGCATAGGCGGAGATCACCATCTTTCTTTCGTATACATACGACTGGCGAAGAGTACGGATTTGGATTTCTGGATGAACTGACGATTTAGAAGATCTTCTAAGTAATGCTTCACTTCAGGGTATAGCGGCCTTGGGACTGCCGTGTATGTTTTCTGAACTGGTTTGTCATCGGTAAGGTTAACTTTCATGTTTAAACCTGTGGCCTTGCCAATATCGCCGTCATCTCTGGAAAATGAATCTGCTTCTTCGGTTAACATCGCCTCTGCAAGACTGCGCTGGTGCTGTGAAAGCCTTGACAAATCAACTTGTGGCAGGCAGGCTGTACTTCGCTCGTTGCCTTCACTGGCGTATTCGCTTCAGTAGCTGGTGTGGTTCTTTGCGCTATTCTAACTTCTAAAGGTGTCACAGTCAGCACTTGCTGCAAAGTGCCCAGTGTTGTCTTATTCTTTCGGTCTAGCGGATCCAAATTTGCTTTACACGTTATGCGCACGGCCTCGCACTTCGGGGTGTGAGGACTCGATTAGGGCTCTTTACGTGACAGAGCGGCTGAGAGTCGCTACTCGTGGCTTCAATGACTTTGACTAATGCCTGAGCCTTCTCCTCCGTGACGTCACGAAAACTCGCTTGGATCTGGTGGATTAATTCAGTCGTCTTCTCCTGATCTCCCGGTAACGTTATCTTTGAAAGCTGTTCGATGACATTGTATCCGATGATGGGGCGTTCTAACGGTTGTGTCGATACGAGAAATGGTACTTGAAGTTTATGGTTTTCTGGGGCTAACAATTAACTGAAAAGACAGTTCAGTCCAGCCCTTATAGGGTATGTTAGTTCCATTAGCGGCCCTAATGTCCAACTCTGCCACATCTAACAACTCGCTTATTGATTTCACGAATTTGCGGGGAATTACTTTTCAGCCTATCACTGGATGTTACCGAGACTTGGGCTCCCGTGTCCCATAATGCATCACTCCTGACAGCGTTAAGAAAACATTCTACAACACACTTTCTTCCTACTAGATAGTTATGGCGGTCTGGTGCTTGGGGAGAAGGTGATTAACCTCCATTGCGCATGCGTTAATTTGAGTATCTCTTTCTAGATGAAAGATCGCTTGACAAACTGGTTTGTGGGACTCCAAATGAATTTGTTGACAGTGTTTGGAACAGTATCTACTTGCGTGAGACTGTGAACAAACTCTCAGGGAGGCGTTGTCCCAGACTGGCCACACTGCACACAATGGTGGGACTTGTCATCCGTTTCTTTGGCTACTGCCTGTCCCGTGGCGGTAGCCCTTGGCCGTTTCCTGCGGTGAACATTCGTATGCTAAATGGCCCAAGCCACCACAACGATAGCAGTGCCGACAAGTAAACCCTTGGCCTCTATGTCTACATTCTTCACATCCTCTGTTTCCCATGTTTTGCGGCCCAAAACGCTGCTGGCCACGCCTTCGTGGTGCGGGGGCTCTGTTCCAATACGCTTCATCAGTTCTCTCAGGCGGATCAAGACGGTTGCCGTCACTCCTTGTCCTTGACTCGTCGACTTGCTGTTTAAGGGCACTGACTTCAAGTTTAAGACTCCGTATTTCAGTGAGGATTTGACTTTCTCGGGCTTCCTTTCCGAGTCCAGTTTTGTGGGTTTTTGTTTGGCTTTGTTTCTGTTTTCTGGGTTGGGTTTAGGCTCTGAGATGCTTGCTTCGTGCGCGTTAATCTTTGCAGCTCTCTGGCGATCTAGGTTAAGCTTGTCCAAGCGCTCGGCTTGATTTCACGCTAGATCATTCACTTGCTTCATCAAGTCTTCATCCGAGAGGTCCGGAGTTCTAAAAATAGGGCGCAGGTTAGTTGCCAGCATGTCGTCACGCAACCCTGTCTCGAATGCCTTTAAAAAGGTCTTCTGTATCAATGGCATGCCGTAATTTATTTCACAATCGACCTCTTGACTAGCGAATCTGACTTTTTTTCTGAGGTCGAGGGCGCGCATTAAGAATTGTTGCGCGGTTTCTATGGTTAGTTGACAAATAGTTGATAACGCACGATAAAGCTCGGACGCATTTTTTTTCTCGGTAATGCACTTTAAGTATCTTACGTAGTTAGTGCAGTCTCATTTTGAATTATTTTTTTGGATGAATCTCTTAGTGACTCTGGTAGCTCATTCCACACCCTTGCTCCTATTCTTGAAAATGCATTGCGCTGGATTTCTAATCTGGATTTTTTTATATAGAATTTATTTGACCTTCAAGAGCGAGTATTGTAGCAATAAATGCTTCTGGTATCCGTAAATAGTCAGGGGGAAAAAGCGAAAAATGTGCTTAAGAACGGACCTACGGGCATTTCTTTCTGATTTTTGGCAACATAGCTACTTTTACTAATTCGAGGGCGCTGATTTCAAAAAGCAATGTTGCCAAGCCCAATTCTTGTGTTAGCATGGTCTAATCGGTCATCAAAATTGACGTCATCATCCGTATATGGTAAACTAGTAAATTTCATTTTTTGAGATTGAAACAAGCCTATCTCTGCTAATTCGAGGGCGCTGATTTCAAAAATCAATGTTGCTATGTCCAATTTTAGCGTTAACATGGTCTTAACGGTCATCAATTATGACGTCGTTATCCATATATGGTAAGCTAGTTAGTTACGTTTCTGAGATTGAAACAAGTTTATTTTACTAATTCGAGGGCTCTGTTTTCAAAAATTATTGTTGCAAAGCTTAATTCTAGCATTTACATGGTCTAATCGGTCACCGAAGCTGACGTCATCATCCCGGATATAAGGTGAATTAGGTGCATATTTTTAATTGAAACGAGTCTATTTCTAAATATTCGAGGGCGCTAATCTAAAAAAAAGTGGGGCGTAATCTACTTGACCGAGATGCATCAGCTACCAGCGCAAGTGCGGGAAGAGTTTCAGAAAGGGAATTTCGTGGTCAAGCGCTCAGAGTCTAAATTCAATCAAGTCAGTCCAGATCAGGCGCAGGAATGGCTGAATGCAACCGGAAAGAAAGGGGGTGGTGTTGTCGGAATCACGAAGACGCCTTCAGCACTTGGAAGATGGGCTCTTTCGTACAACTACCGCTCTCAGATTGCTGCACAGACGGCTACGTTGTTTGATATCCATGACGACGATAGTCTATTGCATAAGGAGAGTTCAAAGCAGCGACAAAAGCACGACAACGAAGCGGAGAATTCTTTGTATAGCACCCTCAAGAAGTCGGGCGTCTTTATGCCATCGAATACTGTCAATACCTTAGAGAATATCGCAACTAAAGACCTTGCAACAAAAGAGATCGACGGTTCTCTTGTGAATGCGCGCACTCTCGGTCAAACGCAGCTAGAAGAATTTGTGGATTGTAGACTTGCTCCTTTGACGCAAGAGCAACCACCACCAACACCAGATGCCGTAGAAAAACAAGCAAGCTTCAGAGATTCTGTAAAGAAGAACAAACCCGCAACATTTGCAAACCTTTATGAAGTGAAAACAACATCCATTTGTTCAGAGAAAAACAAGATATTGACCGCAGATAGAAGTATCTTGTGTCGGCTGGCAACGGCCTATCAAGCTGGACGCCAAGTTGATTTGCAAATATCTACCGGGAGGAGGTGATGATCGTACCAGTGTCTCTCGTAGAGATGAACCAAACCCTTTGAACAGGCAACAAGTCTTTGTTAGCGGACGTGCTCACGGAAAAGGTCAAGTGTCAAAAGTCCGTCACCCTAAGTGGGAAAGCTGCATTGGTCATTGATGGTTTCGCTTTGATAGCAGCTATCGGAAACCGGAGAAGGCAAAGACATTTGGAGACTTATCTTACAGTTTCGTCAACGCAGTTGTGCGAAAGGGATCTGGATACACCAGGATTGACGTGCTGTTTGATCGATACGGCAGCTGTCCATCAAAACAACAACCAGGGTTCGTCGATCTAAGAACATGACACGTCCTGTCCGCAGGGTTATCGATAGCAGGGACGTACCGTTACCAAACAAGTGGCAATATTTCATGGCGCTAGGGGACAACAAGGCAGAGTTGGCGTGGTTTCTGTCGGAAGAACTCGTCACACGCGCACCTGCTGGCACCATCATAGTCGTTGCTGGAGGTTGTCTTGCGGAGGATGATGTCCTGTGCTCCGACCCAAGTGTGGACGTTTCCGGTTTAAGATCAAACCACGAGAAGGCGGACACACGGATTGTTTTGCTTTTAGTTCATCTTAATGAGTACGCCGATCACGTTACTGTGTCTGCTAGAGATACGGATGTCTTGATACTCCTGGTAGCGCATAGCGCAAGAATCACTACCAATTTATGGCTGTGGGCTGGGACTGCAAAAAATCCTAAGTTCATCCCCTGAAAGATGTATCGACACACCTCCCCCAGACGTGCATAGAGGCACTTCTCCCCTTCCACGCTATCACAGGGTGTGATAGTACCTCGTTCATCTCTGGTCATTCAAAAACGACAGCCTGGAAAGTGTTTGCTGAATACTGTGACCTGCTCAAGTCTGTTGGGGAAGGAGTGCTTGAGGTCTTCAAAATCGCGTCTGCTGAGAAGTTCATCTGTCGATTGTATGGCACGACAGAAGAATCCCTCGACTTGGCTCGCGTGGAGCTCTTTGGTAAAGATAACCGCCCGGAACGACTTCCCCCAACGAGTGACGCATTTAAACAACATCTGCTGAGGTCACATTACCAGGCCATGGTGTGGCGCAAGGCACACGTCGCCAAGCCGACTTTGCCAAAACCAGAGGAGACGGGATGGAAATTGCAAGAGAGCCAGTTGGTACCGATTCTTTCGACCCTTGATCCTGTACCTAAAGCATGTTTGGAGATGACGTCTTGTAAATGCACTACGGGGTGCACTACCCTCCGCTGCAAATGTACAAAATCAAAGATGGTATGCACTGGGCTGTGTTGATGTAAGAAAACCGGCGGCGATAACCGTTGTACCAACTTGAGTTCATAGCACGGCTATGAAAAGAAATGTCTAGAAATGTCTGAGCATCAGATACACGCTAACATGACTTTGCATCGTAAAGACTTATATTTTTCTTTTGCTTTTTTCCGCACGCTATATCACAATTAAAGTGCCACTATTATCAAGTTTGAAAATTATTTACTTTATGCCTTATTTGAAAGAGCTGAGGCTCAGAAGAAATATGCTTCTTTCTGTTTTCAAAAATCTTTTTTGGTTCCGAAGATATTAGAGTTTGAAATTTGGCCGCCATTGCTCCAAAGTGTGACTTGATGACGTCACACTCTCAACAAGCAAAGTGGTAAATTATTTGATGATCTATATTTTTGTTGGATTTGCATCAAATCCTATCAAACTTGCCACGGTTATTGAACTCACTCTTCCTGGTAATTTTGTTTACCTTAATTGATTGCCATGGCAACAGCCTTTGTTCCAGACCACCCCTATCCAAAATTCTAGATGAGGCTATATCTTTTGAAGAAATCAATTGTAACCTACATTGCCATGCCCACTTATCTTATTTAGTAGTAGCTCGCTTTTAGTAACAAGCAAATTGGCTAATTCTGAAATCTGGGCGGGAAAAATCGGGAAATCCTAAAATTGTCTGGGGAGCCTGGGAACAGGAGGTTGCCATGGCAACCCTGATTGATGAGTCACATCACTCTGTTCAAGTCAAGTATTCATTCTGCCAAGTTTGAGCACTCTAACTTCAAGAGGTATAGAGATATACCTCTTTTTAGTATTTAGGCATTGATCAAGTTGAGAGTGTGACGTCATCACCCATGCTAATTTGCATATCGTTCTTACCTTAATAACTTTTGAATGAAAAGAGCTATAAAAAAACGGAAAACGGCATTGTTCTAGTTTTGCAAAGCTGCCTAACATATGGAGAATTGGCAAAGATTGGAGACTCTAATTTTTGATAATAGTGGCACTTAAGGATGTATTCACGAATAATATAATATTGCAGAAATAGAAACCTAATTATTTATTTTCGGTTCAATTACAGTGTGCACAAGACTGTTAGGGATGAGACACGATAAAAATGCATGAAAACGAATTGCATGTGAATCGAGCTATCGCCATTCGAATAAAAATCATCAGGCTCATAGACTTGTTTCAATCTCAGAAAATGAGAATAACTAGTTTACCATATTTGGATGATGACATCATCTTCGGTGACCGATTAGACCATGTAAATGCTAGAATTAAGATTTGCAGCAATAAGTTTTGAAAATGGCACCCTCGAATTATTGAAAAAAAACGTGTTCCAATTTTAAAACAAGCACCTAACTATTTTACCATATATGGGTAATGACGTCATAATTGATGACCGATAAGACCATGTTAATGCTAGAATTGGACATAGCAACATTGATTTTTGAAAACAGCGCCCTCAAATTAGTAGAAATAGACTTGTTTCAATCTCAACAAAGGAAACTAACTAGTTTACCATATATAGATGATGACGTCAAATTTGATGACCGACAACACCATGTTAACACAAGAATTGGGCTTGGCAACATTGATTTTCGGAATCAGCACCCTCGAATTAGTAAAAGTAGCTATGTTGCCAAAAACCAGAAAGAAATGCCCGTAGGTGTCACATTTTTCGCTTTTTCCCCCTGACTATAAAAAGGCTTAAAATATTGGGTGGAGCAAAATCCATTTCGAATATCATGCATAAGTCAACATACCGATTTAAAATATAGAAAGTGTACAGGCAAGATACTAGCAAAAAGAGGCACCGCGTGATCACTTTTTGGGGCAAAAAAAAGCGGAGATATATATGTTCAATGTGTGTTTAAAGGTAAGGTTGTTGTCAATTAAGTTACTAAGATACTTAACATACTCCTTACATTCGAGATTGACGGGCCTGCCTTTATCATTGTCGTAAATAGATTTAAGGCTGATAAGTTAAAGTTTTTTGGTAAGGACGAAATATGACAAATTATATTTCTTTATATTTAGAGTTAATTTATTTGCAGTGAGCCAGTTATACACCTTATGCAGTTCATTATCTACAGTAGTTTCTATGAACAAGGCATTTTTATCAGCGTAAATAATAGTTGTATCAGCAAAAGAAAGAAACTCAATTTATTGGAAGAATATTGCATGTCATTCATGTAAATCAGGAACAGTAGTGGTCCGAGAATCGAGCCCTTTGGCACTCCGGAAGTGACAGGATTTCTCAGATATGCAGTTCCTGATTTCCGTTGTTTGTTTACGGTTGGTTAAGTCTGAAGAAAACCAATAATTGATAACACCCCTAAATCCGTAATAATTTAGTTTTACTAAAAGGATATCATGTTTTACCGTATCGAAGGCTTTTTTTAGGTCAAGAAAAATACCGCATGAATAAAGGTGATTGTCCATAGTTGTCTGTATTGTGTTGATTATTATATCCAATGTTGCATGTTGTGTTGAATGGCACTTGCGAAAACCGTATTGTGCCTTATACAGTAAGCCAGTTTCCTCAATAAAGGAGACCATACGGGTGTATACCAATTTTTCATAAATTCTGTTGAACTTCGATAGGAGCGATATAGGCCTGTAATTTTTGGGTCGTATTCATCATCAGCCTTAAAGACTGGGACAATGTTTGACATCTTTAATTTATCTGGGTAGGTACCCTGGGCAACAGATATATTAAGAAGTGAAGCAAAAGGATGGCTAATTATATGACTCACACATTGTGGAAGCTGGGTCGGGCATGAATAGAGTCCATATGCTTTGTTTATGGGGATGGACATTATTTCTAGCTGCACCTCAGCAGCTTCGACCGGTCGGAACAAGAAGGAAGACTGCGGAGAGTTAGACTTAGCAAGGATTTCCGTAAATTTGTGTTGCGAAGGGGGGAGTTTATCGGCTAAATGGTGTCCTATGGAGGCAAAGTGACTATTTAAAATGTTAGATACACGCAGAGGGTCCTTGGTTATTTTATTGTTATTAGGGTCATTTATAGCACTGAGTTGTTTGGATGATTTAGTCCTCCGCTGTAATATTGTGTTTATCCCCTTCCAAGTTTTATTGATATTTGTAATGTTGTTCTCAAAATATGTAAAGTAATATTCTTTTTACTGGATCGAATTAGGGTGTTCAATTTGTTTCGATAGTATTTGTATCTACTTGTATTACCGGAAGCGTATAACTTCGTAATAATTTCGTAATCCAGGGTTTAGCTAATAGTTTCGATCTTCTTTTTGAAAGGGTTTTAGAGGTACATGTTTATTAACAAGTTTATTAACAAGTCTACTTGGAAAGAATTAAGAACAATGTTAAAATCACGAAATAAATCCATTGATATTATGAATATTAAACAATGTTCAGTGAATTACAAGACCTGCAACACGAGTGGTTATCTTAAAATATCCGTATTCATGCCAAATAACGCTTGACTTCCATTACTGAATGACAATTCTATTGGCTATCGAATTTGGAATTATTTCAGCAGTAAGTTCTTGTAAAAGAGGTAAAAGTCCTTGTTTGCCGCTTTTACTAGTGCTGCTGTACACCTCCGCATAAGATGGGGTCAAGGTGCTTTTTCTGAATGCTAATCGTGAGTGCCAAGAATGATTTCAAGAGCCGCCCCTCGTGGTGTTCTGTCAGGCCGAACTGGAACCAGTACATTAGCTAAACAGCTACTTGTACCTCGGAGCGCGGAAGCGACTACATGTCATTCAACTTACAAAATTAACGTATCCTCAATTCTAAAACAACTGTATTGAAACAGTGTCCCAGTCTGCGGACTTTGCCACTTTTTGTTGTGATTCTGCGAGTTTTCTTGGTATCCCGTAAAATCTCCGCCATCTTGGATTTGGCGAGCTTCACTAGGCGTTCGAGGAGGGCTTTTCCTGTGACGTCACGTTCCTGTGACGTCGCGCTTCTACAAAGGAAGCCCGCCCAGAACGCCTGGGACTAGGCTGCTAAGATTGTACTTATGAGTTTGATAGAAATACAAATATTTTAGAGGTAATCTGGGGTTCCTCCATTTGGGTTTTGTACATAATCAATGGTGGCTGTTTGGCCTCCTGGTCTCAAGATTGTCCCACTTAAGCTCATTCAGTAGATCCCTCGACCGTTTTCATAGTTTGAGAAGGTCAAAACCTGGCTACCCTGTTTTGGAGCAAAGATGGCTTGTCGCTTCGCATCTTCAAACGAGGACAAAATTGCTCAATTACTAGAAGACAAATATTTGAAAAGATAAGAAATTTCCTTGAAACGCCCGCTGCACTGTCAGACATTTAGCACTGAGTCTAAGTTATATCTAACGTGAACCCAGAGTAGGGCAGATTTCGTATGACTGTGAAAAGTGCGGTACCTGGCCTGCTGTAAATTGCTATAAAAAGGAAATCGACGCGTAGTCGCGGTACAACGTTGTAATGGCACTTTTCAAAGTCATAGTCTGCTCTAGAGGCTGAATGGCCGTATGAATGATGGAGACATTTTTTAAATTTACCTCTCGCAGAGTTTCTTGTTCAGGAATGACACCAGCCCTCTGTTAAGTTGATCTTTCTTGTTTAGCACCAGCAGCAACCGTTCTAGCTGCCTCATTCGCTGTGACACATTGTGGTACTTCTCTGCCCCGTCTTTCTCTAGCAGGGAGGCGCCCACCTTGCATATCAGTTGTTCTTTTCTTGCCAAAACGATATCTCATCATCCTTCATTTTGGACAACAATCTCGTGAGGGCCGGATTTTTGCCATCGCCAGCATACTGGGTTAAAAGGGCTTTGCCCCTTCTCTGAATGGCTGTGCCATCAGGTTTTGCGCCTTCTTCAGCGGCTGAACACTGTTTGTTGTGTCTATACAGTTGGTCTTTTGTAAAAAAAAAAAAAGCCTGGGCAGATGCAAAAGTCACTAGGACTTTTCTTTTCGGGATTGTCTGCCCGAACAACAAACAACTGGCCCTCTTCGATGGAGATTACATTAAAATTGTGGTGGTAATCACCTTCCCGCCTAATCAATGCCAGTGCGTCATTTTTTGCTTTTCCCTTCATGGGAATCAAGCGGGCCACTCGTTCCTCTTGTTTTTGTGCCCTCTGTAATTTTTTTGCCAATAGACACTGACAATGTTCTTGTGTCTTTCCCAGGGGGAGGGGGGTCTTCACATGTCGACCTGATAGGGGTGCTCGTCGTATTTTTAGGGGTCAAAATCGACTCAGGTATTTTTAGGGGGTATCGGAGAAAAATGTGGCTCTCACTAATAAATGGTATTTTTTAGGGGTACGCAATCGAATGAAAGGGGCACAAACCAAGCAAAACTTTTTATTTCTTTCTTAATTTACCAGTCCAAAAGAAACAAGGTACAATTTTAGAAATACTTCCTGTAAAAGACCGAAAATATCCACAGAACGCTTTAAAAATAGTTTTATAAATAGATTAATATTAAATACAATTTATATTTATATTTTTAGCTCTTTAATCTTTTATCTACTATAACTATTCACTGTAAAAAATTTTAGCGCCCTATCTTCATTATTTGTAGTTACTTGTATGTTTTTTATGAGTAAAATAAAGACTATTATTATAATATTATTTTATTATTATTATTAATTCATTTATAGCTCTAAAATAGCTTGTTTTATAAGGTATTTTTAGGGGGTGGATTTTTATGTCCTGGTATTTTTAGGGCATGTTTTCCAATGTCCCGACGAGCACTCCTATCACTCTTACATGGGACGGACAGGGGGGACAGGGGGGGGGGGGGGGGCGATAAAGTCATAGAAAAAAAAGTCATAGGTGGATTTTTTATGTCCTGCTATTTTTAGGGCATGTTTTCCAATGTCCCGACGAGCACTCCTATCACTCTTACATGGGACGGACAGGGACGGACAGGGGGGGCCGATAAAGTCATAGAACGGAGTTGTACTCATAAAACCATACGTTGTTCCTTTTTAGATTTAGATGTTTAATTATTTTTTGCAGTTTATTTTGAAGAAGGCAGAATGGTCGAAACGTCAGTGTACATTTTTACTAATGGCTAATATGTGTTGGTTGCTGGTATCTAGAGTTTTTTTATATCCGAGATTTTTGCACAACGCAAGTGAATCAATTGTTTTATCCATGTAGCTAGTCAAGTGGGTTGGCCTGAGGCATTTGAGATTTTTTTATTCCAATAAAAAAACGTCAGTGTACATTTTTACTAATGGCTAATATGTATTGGTTGCTGGTATCTAGAGGTTTTTTTATATCCGAGATTTTTGCACAACGCAAGTCAATCAATTGTTTTATCCATGTAGCTAGTCAAGTCGGTTGGCCTGAGGCATTTGAGATTTTTTTATTCCAATAAAAAAGAAAATATAATTGCATTCAATGCCAGTTAAGTAAGAAATTCAGTTACCTCGGTTGTCATCTTTAGCATCCCGCGTCACCTCCTGATTGCAAACAAAAAAATACAAATAAAAAAATAAATCAGTTACTTGAGGCTTGACTAATTCGCAGAAGGTAAAATAGGAACCTAGAAGTATGCAATCAGCACATTTCAAGGAAATCAATACACACTCACTTTGTCCTCGTTTGCTTTAGGATCACCCTTCTCACTTCCTAGGGAGACGTAAAGATATTGTGTGTACGGGAAAAACAACAACAAGGACTTGCTACCGCCGGCTTGAATGGCACATGTCTACATGTTACGGAGAATATAATCTACGTTGATTCAGCCTGGAGACTTGGACTGAACCTTGGATTGCCTTCAGGACAGTGATGATGATTAATATTGGGAAAACTTTGGTGAGGGGTGGGTTGGAGATCAAAGATAGCAGGAAAAAGCGGGTGACGCTGTACGCCGGCCGTTGACCTTTAGTTTTTCAAGTTCGCGACGGAGTTACCCGCGACGTAATATATGGCCGCTTTAATTTATTTTTTTGCGGTTTGTTGTTTATAATGATATTGTACTGATCGAAGACACTTCTCGTTATTTTTATTTTCTCTATTCTCTGACATTTGACAAAAATTTAATTAATTCCGATTGCTGCGAGTGAGGCTCACTCATCCGTGAATTGTCTGTATTTGCATACTATTGATCGTTTGTGTTCTCCTACCCGGGCTTTTATACATTTTTTTACAGAGTTTACGACCGAATTCTTTTTATGGCATTCCCTCGAGTGATACAGTCCGAGACAATCGGTTTTCTCAATGCAAGTGCGCTGCGCTGTTGAGCTCCGTTTACGAGACAAATACCAAAGTATACGAGAGCTGGGATAAATTGGCTGAGCGCCCCTGCACAAAGCCGGTTTTATTCGCTTTAAATTGAACAGCTACATTTGGCGGTTAAAGGTGGAAAACAAAGACTATCTGATAACAAACAGACGGCCAGGAGGTGGGGGATGGAGGCGGCAAAATTTACCTTTACGACCAACATGGCGCAGGTGACCAGTGCGTGTTTTCTGGAAAGAATTAGAAAATTTTATATTGGCGTACTTTAAAATTGATTTGAGACGTTCTTGGAAGGACGTCACATCTGGTTTATTTAGTAGTGAAGATCATCATATGTTAATTAATTTTATTATTCTGCTGACTAAATATTTTATTTATTCATGCAAACAAAAGATATGTTGCTTTCGTTCAATAGTCTAAAATGTCTTCTTATCCGTTTTTATAAGATTGAATACCACATAGCAAAACAAAAGCAAAAGCTTGAAATACATTTAAAAAAGTGGGAACCCCTTCTTGGGCTGGTTGGTTAATATTATAGAGATGGACATTGGTGGTGGGGTGACTTGGGGTTGATGTGGACCATATCTTGCTCCTCTGTGTTTTTGTCTGTGTCGTGTAGTTGTCTTTTTTTCTGAAGGGAGGGATGCTAGGGGCATATAAATACTGGGAAGAAAGGGGAGGGGGTATGATTTGAATATAAAAAAGTAAATAAAAAAGTAAATGTAAAATATAATTGAAATAAAAAATTGAAATATGGAAAAAAAAAAACATGGCGCAGGTTGGGACCTCGTGTGGAGTTCCCTAGAGGGGGTGTCAATTGAATGGTTGGCTAGCTGGCGCGCGCGTGCCACCCCCGTGAAGGTAACTAGCATGTGCCTGGCACGTGCCATCCCGTGCTCCTAGCCTCTTTACAAATCAGTCGGGAATGCCATAAATGTTTTTATTGTCGGCCAATAAATCGTTTTATTAACATCTTTTATGTATTTGTTTACCTATTTAATATGTTACCATTAATTATTAACTTATCCATAGAAAGTAAAGGTTAAAACGCAATCACCTAAAAAATCAAATAATTTACAACAATTAAATAAAAATGAAATAAATTACAACAATTATATAAAAGTTTAATGAAGATATTTATTACATCAATTCAACGACACTTACCATTTTATATACATTTGCAGAATTTTTGGGCATTATACTATCACGAAAATAAAGGGTCTTCTCTTAAAAATACACAGAATAGTATACATGTTGAAATATGTTCTTCACAAAGATCTTGGATATTCTCCTACTTGTCTGCATGGCTATGAACCTACAACGACGTATGGCCTTTCCACGCCCATCAATGCACAAGGCTAACGCCATATGAGGGCGTCTTGGTTTCTCAACCTGATCTTCTGATGTTTTCAAACCCTTAAAATAAAAAGGACTCGCGGCCTACGAATTACTACCCTAACTCATGTGCGTCTTTCCGCCTAGAGTTGGAAGGGGATCTGGTGTTCAAATTAAATCCTGGCCCTGAGGCGATAACTGAAACTCGCCAATCTCATGGTCCTGTAAAACATCACTCTCCGCCTTCTCCTTCTCCTCATTAAAAGACCCATTTCATGACACCAGTAGAAATCATTATATGCTATACCTGTACTGATTTCAAATATGTGTGCAGGCACAGGTTATCCTACCGTTAAAATCCCTGTCCAGCAAATTCTCACAAATTTGATCACTCCAAAAAGGAGCAATCGCCCTCTAAACTATTACAACTCTGGCCCTGAAGAAAACAACATTCCCAGCCAACCTCCTAGAAGGATAACATCTCCACTGCCTCACAACTCTGGTATCAATGCGGCCCTGGTAAATGGTGTTAACTCGTCAATGAGCACCAGGATTCCTGTTTTCACAACAAACAGACATTCTGACACAGGGTACCCAGCTTGTGATGAGCGTATGCGCAATCCATCAAACCTGATTACAATTCTAAGTAACCTAACACCAGTAAATAATTGCTCTGTGGTTTCGAATATGAGAGTGAGGTATCCGACAAGCAGATATGTTTTAATAGTCATAAAAGCAATAACGGTTATGCTATCCCAGTTAAAACTGATTCCTTGACACGGCCAATTTCAAACGGAAGATGTTTGCATGACAAATTTTTGCGTGACATCAAAACAGCGCAAGGTACCAATTTGATAACAATCCAAAGCAATCCACTTATTACTCAAACAATATCTAAACCTGTAGCACTCTGTTTACTAAATGCCAGGTCTGTGAGAAACAAATCATTCGCCATAAAGGATTTTGTTGTTGTATGGCGTTCATGTTCTTGCCATTACAGAAACATGGCTCAATTCTGACATTTCTAATCAAATAACTATTAACAGCATTTGTCCATCAGGTTTTGCCTTGCATCATCTACCTCTAAAGGGAGCAAGGGGAGTTGGCGTTGCGCTGATGTATAGGAACTGTTTCACTTTAAAGAAACTGTCAGCATGCACTCATAATTCATTTGACTACACTGATTGCATGATCAAATACTCCTCCAAAACGCTACGAGCAGTTGTTGTCTATAGACCACCCCCTTCAAAGAAAAAACAACTTAATGTGTCAATGTGTCAAAGAAGAGGTTGTACTGAACGTAAAACTGACAGATCCTGCAATTTCGGATCACTGCGTTGTGCATTGTGAAACACCTTGCTTGACGAAACCTGGCATAAAACAAAATAAATTGGTGTATCGTAAACTGCGCTCACTAGACAGGGATAGGGATGCACTTATTCTGGATATAAAAAAACTCTTTCTGCATTTCTATTTAAGCCATAGAGAACGTTTTCCGTGTCTACATACTCTGATGCAAACACGAGGGGAGGTTGAGAAAATTCGAGACAGTTATGCAGCCACGAGACCGAAGGTCGCTGGTGGCTGCATAACAAGTCGAGAATTATCCCAACCTACCCGACTGATTGCATCAGAGTATGTAGACGCTGGGAAAAAGTTCTCTATTGCTTTTATAAAATATCTTTCACTTTTTGAAGCGAAAGATTTAAAATGATTTTATTTCAACATTCTGTGTGAACATATAAATTCTCCTTACCGTGCGACGGCCTAAAGGGCCAATCAGAGGGCGTGTTATATCGCAGGTGTTCAAGTTTTTCACTCAGTTGGCTGCAAGTTTTGCGAAGGGGAGGCGAGAGAAAACTGCTTTCTAAGAAATATTTGACGACTTTATTCATGTTTAATGACCTCTTCTGTGAAGTTTATGGTAATTGAAGCATAAGCGAATGTCAATGAAGGGATGTACGGGCAAAGCCGAAGGAATTTTCCATGCAATAACGGCCTTCTTGTTGACTTGAAGATTTTTGCCGAGTTTTGGAAAGGCGAATTCGGCATCGAAAAAGCTGGCTAGCAAACAAAGCGTGTGCAACTTCAAATCAAGCAAAATGTTGAATACCACACTGAAATGATACTACGGGGGCTTCAATTGTTGCTGATGGCATGAACGAATGTCAATGAACTGTCACTCGTGTTGAATTTTTGAAGCAACTCAAGTCAAAGTTAGTCGAAAGTTTCGTTCGGTCTTTGCCGAACGCCGGTAAGAATTTCATGTTTGTTTTGTTTATGCTTCAAGTCTTGTTAACTTGCTAGCAAAGGATTTTTTTACCTACTCGGCTTGTGAAAGATCATCATTTTCAAAAAATTGAATAGGAAAGTAATGAAATAAATTGTGATTTGTTCAAAAATTAATTAATTAATTTGGTCTTCGTTGTTCTTTTCATTTTGGCTAAACGATTTGCCGAAAGTCCAGAATTTTAGTTGGGTCGCTTAAATTGATTTGTGTTGTTTTTCCCCTCTTAGTAGTATAGTAGGGGCCGAATTAGCCGTTTTTTTGAGGGTGAGCATGAGGGTGAGCCTAGTGGTGAGGATCCCTATTGTAATTGGAGACAATGCTAGGATTAACACTGGAATGCTTTTGTTCAGGAAGGATTAAGAAAAACAAAGGGAGACAATACCAGGATTAACTAACGGAAGTCTTTGTGTAAGGGATTAGTGTTTGTTGACTGCAACTCGAATATTAATTATAGTGTAAGGTTTTCTTTAAATGGGGATAATGTCAGAAAATGCAGAGATATGGTTTATTCTCTTTATTATAATATGAATGAATATCGATTACATAAAATACTATTACATAAAATACTACCACTAACGGTTAGGTAAATAAACGCTTTATTAAGAAATTGATTACAAGTCTAAAGTCTGTTCACTAGTATTCTTGACTTGAGGTAGAGTTTTCCACTCATCTTTCTTCTTGTTGTAATACGATCCCGCCATGCAATCATAACACCGCAGAAAAGACCCCTTCCAAGCTCTCCCCATTGGGGATTGCTTTTGACAAACTGGGCATTCGTAGAGTTTGTCTTTTTCGTAACGTCCGGACATTTTATCTTGCCACAAGCATTTTCCACACCCAGCAATATCGATGCGATAAGAATTGTTCCCTTCACAATGACTGCATAATCCATCGACTTTCTTTTCAATGTCACCCGAGACTCCATCTCCCTCTTGTCTCATGTTTTCGTCACTGGATTGCTCAGTTTCCTCATCATCGGATTGCTCCGCTTCCTCATCGTCACTAGATTGGTCAGTTTCTTCATCACTTTCATTATTATCATCCGTTTCATCATCGCTAGATTGGTCGCTTTGTGTCTCCCTACTTTCATAGGTAACTACATCGTTCAAAGCTGCTTTGTTGCGGATCAGTCTCTTATCAATTCCTAATTCTGCCAGTCCCTCGAGAAAAGACTTTTAACCTCTTGGAGGTGAAATATCTTCGCTGAAAGGTAGTAATACAAACTCTACAAGATCAGCAATAACTGTCTTTGGTATTCTGCGTTTACGACGAATCATTTCCCCGTTAGGCGACCAAAACAAAATATTCTTAGAGGTGGCTATACTGTGCAGAAGGTCTCGGGCATCTTGATAGGGAACAGCATTTGAAATCTGACTCAACACGTCTTTGATTCGAGGTCCATCATTTTCCTCCTCTTGCTCATCCTCGTCATCGCTAGACATATCGCTATCTGAGTCCAGTGAACGTTTCATAGCGAATACCATTGGCAAATGATTTGATCCTCAAACGTGACGTGTATTTATACCCTCAGAGCAGTAATGCTAAAACAGGGACGAGTAGGTCTTGGACAAACCCACCCCCTTTTTGTGATAAGATTTGCTTTTTTTCTTTGAAAGGGGTGGAACCACTAGCCAAGGCGCCTAGGTCCTCCCCGTGTCGTCTTATGTTACTAAACTCATCATCACCCAATGGAGTATATCCATTTCCAACATTATGGGCAATCTGAGTTATAGCATGAACTTGTTCTGGGGTGGCTGTGTCGAGAAGGTATTGGCGCTGATGTGGCGGGCAACTACACAATGCTTGAAGAAAGCCGAGGTTGTTCTTCACTACCCGAGACATGGTTACAAATGAAACAGTGTCAATGGAGCTATAATAGTTATCAGAAAATGAAATCCAGTATTCAATTCTACACATCCGTATTAGTAAAATTGCAAAGTTTGGTGAAGATTGCTTCAATATTGACTGAGAAATGAATTTTCAAAACTTCGTATTCTGGCTTATTTTTTAACAAGAAATGTATGGGAAATAAATCGAAACGAGGCTCGACGGGCATCAATGCCCGTCCAGCCTCGACTTGACGTATTTGCCCATACATTTCTTTGTAAAAAGTAAGTCAGAATAGGAAGTTTTGAAAATTCATATCTCAGTCAGTTTTCAAGTAATTCTTTTGAAACTTTCCAGTTTTACTAATACGGATGTGTAGAATTGGAAACTGGATAACTATTATATATTAATTATCAATATTGCGTGATAAAGGTCTATTTATGATCAATTTAACATGGAAAACCACAATGGTTTCCCACGCTACGAGATTTTGATGAATTGTAGAATTCAAAAAGTGCTGATCGAAAATGCATTTGTCCAAAGGATTTGTAATTTTGCTATTATTGTGGCAAGACGGGAATGGAGTCCTTCTCCCCTTGCCTTCCTGATAAAATTTGGTACTGTAGAGCTCAATAAAAGTATCATCAGCTTATAAGCAATTATTGGATGAGGTTTTTGTGATCTCCAGAATAAACAATGTCGAAACAGGTGGAATCAGGCGAGGCTGTGAGGTAGGCCTGACTTGGCAAGACATTGTTTATTATGGAGATCCACAAAAACCGAATTAAATATTTTTTTTACACAAGCGCCTCGTTAAAATAGTGAAAAGCGCTCTAGTCCCATGATTCATTGTGCCTCTAGTCCCATGATTCATTGTGCAGGTTTCAAGAATCAGCTACCTTCAAACTCTCCCCCCCCCCCCCCCCCCCACAGAAGAATTGCAAGCTTGAAAAAAACCCTCTCCCTTCAGAATATTTCCAAATGCTGCCCATCCCTGGGGTACATATATTTCTTGAATTTCCCTTTCAATTAAACATTCTAAAAATAGAACATTATTTTAATGGGCTGAATATTTTCTGGAATTAGATGACATTAATACTGTTAGCTTATTCCAGAAAAATAAAACACTCACCACAGAGAGAATTTCTCCATGGACATCCCCTCTGGAATTTCTGAAAGAGTGATACAGTATAATGTATGGGAAATTGCATCTTTACAACCTGGATAAACAAGCAATTATCCCCTTCACCTCCACCATTACACCTCCAACATTAAAAATATCCTCTATGGATTTTTGGGCCATTTGATTTCACAAAATTGTCTCCTGGTAAACTTGATGAAACCTTATCTAACCTAACACAGATAGCTATTGAGTTACACATATACATGTACAACAATATTTTAATTCCCATGGCTTTGCTCATGCTTAAATTGGCATTCAATTGTGAACTTCTATTGGACTGATGTTTTCAATATCTGGTTGTCAACACAGTCACACGTTTTCCCGTGATTTTGCACGACGTTTCAACTTTGAAAATTATTTTTACAGGCTCCAATGGGAATTTGTTTTTGGTGTCTAGCTTAAAAAGGTGACAGAATTTGAATATCTTTGATTTTAGCATAGGTAAAATATATTGTTCACCAAAACATGAAATTGCTCGTTCTCCAAATGGATTTCCTGTTACTTAATTATTTTCATACATTGACAATAGAAAGTGTCACATCCATAACTTCGTTGTATGGCTCCAATAGAGAAATAACTTTAGTCTTTTGGCTATCTGGGCTCGGTAGTAACTCTTTTAACATAAAGTTATTGGTGTTCTTCTTGGAAAAATCGTTTCGTTTAATCCCTCAGCGCTACAGGTTCCCGTTACATTTCGACATCCGGTTTGTTCGGTTTCGTTCGTTTAAAACGGTTCGTTCGCTTCCTTTATATAAACTATTCATTCCCAGATACAATCCTCCCTCTCTGAAGTGATTTATTGCCTCGTCCATATTTGCGGAGTTCAAATTCGTAGTTACAGGAATAATAGAAAAGAATGCGTTTGGCTTGTACAATTGTTGTTCGAGTCGCGCTGTCCCTCTGTTCGCTTCTTGACTACAGAAGCTCTGCTCGCAGGATATCTCTGGGCCGATTCTGTTCGAATTATCGTTATACAACAGTAAAATATCGATGCTGATATCTTCCTTGGTTTCTCTAAACATGTCAAGGCACATTAACGGATTCACAAACCATTTGTATTTCGAGTTGTGTTTGACTCTCCTCAAGTGAGCGTAATGTGTCACGTCTTTCATGCCGTTTATTTCCTCTCTCGATCGATCGCTATTCCAACAATATCATCACACACGGCGGTATATCTTCCTTATTCCTTCCTGGTGATTCGTTCTTCAGGCTGTAGACTCTCAATTCGGCGAATTACAGAAATGATGAGTGTTTCTTCGAGCAATAAACAGACCGGGGAACGCTTGCTGCCGATATTATTCGCGCTCAAGTCTTCTTTGGATTGTTTCTGTTCGAATTATCGCTATACACCGTAAAATATCGACGCTAATATCTTTCTTGGAGTCTGCTGGACACACAATCCTAGTTTCATGGACTTGCGAACCATTTCTCGTGTATTTTTTCGTCTTTCAAGACACAGCATTCACCTTTCGTCCACATAATTTCTCTTCTGTGATAAAGTCACATGTCTTCTTGTCACGTCACAGTCGATAATTGTTCGGCCCCCGCGAAAATTGAACGAAAGAAAACCGTCGATCGGAAATGTTCAAAAATCAATAAAATATTCACGGCGGTTCACCAAAAAACTGGTTAGAGGTGCCCTGCCCAATTTCAAAACAGAGTGATCCAGGTCGCACTATAAACATATTGGTCGCATCTAAGCATATCGGTGCTCTCCCTCGCTGATGACTGCTCGCCTGGTTTATTGCACAAGGGACTGAGATCCGTTTTGTGTATTTAATGTTTATCTTTAGCTTTGCTTTTTTTTGTTAGCAGGGTGTTCCCATTGACAGCTGTCCCTTCAATTAACAATGATAATATATAGATTTAGCCACTGGCTAAAAGCGGAGCTCCATGTTATAAAATTTTCTGTGTGAATGAAAGGGATTCCCATGTGTACATGGTTGCTTTAGAGTCTTCCCTTCACGAGATATTACTTTTTCAAGCATAGATGACGTCATCAATGACGTCATATCACGTGACCACCTCATTTCGCCAGAAGCTCATAAGTAGGAGCGTGCATCCAACGTAATGGGTGGGTCTCACATGTGTTTTATAGCTTGAGCTATTTTTAGAAACAGTTCCGCGGGAAAAATTAGCCAATCAGAATTCTTCCTTACGTAGTGACGTCACGCGTCATCAAAAATTCAGATGGAGCTCTGCTTTTAGCCAGTGGCTAAATCTATTTTTACTTGCAGTTCTTTTCGAGATGGAAAACCGGGTGAAAATGTTATCTCTTTGCATGGTTTCTGACTGTACAAGTTTCAGACATCAAGAAAAATTACTTGAAAACAATCTAAACGACCAAGGGAAAGCAGAAAAGAACCGCGGCCTCGTCGCTTCTTCTCACGGTTCTCGCACAGCGAAAGTTCATGAAGACTATACATTTATGCACTAAAGCTGATGAATTTGGTGGCTACGGATGGATTAGGGAAGCATAAAGGATTTACAACGAAGTACCAGGATTATGTGGATGATTTCTAATTTGTTACACTGACAGATGAAGTTCGCTACATACAAACGATCCAAGCAGGAAGGCGAGAATGAAAGTTTGTCAAAAACTTTACAACGTGTTCGCCGAAAAAAACTGAACACATATACAACTCGGTAAGCCGGGACTATGAACTTTTTCAATTCCTAAGTCGACATGGACGTTTTTAGTTTCTTCTTTTTGTTTTCATTTGTGTGAAATTATTTTTTGATGCACGAAATTTGTCAAGTTTGTTTTTTTGTTTGCGAGAACTGGGTGGTAAGGACGTAGTAGCGTTGAACTTGTACTTGAACTGCTTGAATGAAGCACGACTTGAAAGAGTTTGATCAGGCGTTTATTAAAAGGTATACTTATAAACGACAGAAGATTATTGCTTACTTTCTATAAACTATTTGAAAACAAAATGAATGGTACCGGTGCGAATGGTGTAGGCACTGCATGATGGCACTCTGCGCCAATCGACAGGAAACTGGAAACTCGAGGAAACTCAAACAGCAAGCGTTTTCTAAATTGTCGGCCAACATGTGCCAACGGAGTACTGCTTTGATTTTCGTGAAATACATGACAGTCGAGCATCTGCTTAACAACCAGTCAGTCTGATGGCAGAAGTTAGCTTATTTGCCTATTCATTTGCTGTTCGCTAACAATCATAACAATTTTTAGCACTTCGTGGATATGTACGCCTGCTAGCTTGGCACTTCATCGTGTGCTTTGTTATTTTTGCACCCTGGCTCTAAATCACTAGACTAGTAAAAATATTTGCTTCATTTTGGCAAAGGGATAAAGTTAAAGCCGTTCTTGTCGTGTCAGAGGAAGATTTCGTATTTCGTGCGCCTGCCGCGTGTATGACGTAATTTGTTTACTTCTCTCTGATTGTTTGATTTTTCGCGCGAAAATCTAAAAAATAGCCCAAGCTATAAAACACATGTGAGAAACACCCAATAGGGATGCACGCTCCTACTTATGAGCTTCTGATTTCGCTCATCTGGTGACCTAGACTACACTACCCAAGTTTGGTTGTTTTAGAGTCGTCCCTTCACGAGATATTGATTTTTCAAGCATAGATGACGTCATCGATGACGTCACATCACGTGACCACTTCATTTCGCTCATCTGGTGACCTGGACTACATAACCCAAGTTTGGTTGGTTTAGAGTCTTCCTTTCATGAGATACTCATTTTTCAAGCATAGATGACGTCATATCACGTTACCACTTCATTTCACTCACCTGGTGACCTAGACTACACTACCAAAGTTTGGTTGTTTTAGAGTCTTCCCTTCACGAGATATTAATTTTTCAATCATTGATGACGTCATCGATGACGTCACATCACGTGACCGTGTTACAGCAACCCCCTTGTGGCATAGACAAAATATACCAAGTATGATTGTCTTGGCATGTTCCCTTGAGGAGATAATTTTTTCTTTGCATAACACAGGGTTCCCATGTGTACACGGACGACGGACGGACGGACGGCGTACGCTATAGGTTTAATACCAGAAAAATAAAGAAAAAATCATATCTCCCGAAGGGTAGCTTCTATAGAAGCCAAACTTGGACAAACTTTCAAAGACCATAATATTTAACAATTACTCCTCGAGCCCGAGTGGGCTCTGAGTCAATAGCCCGTGAGGCCGAAGGCCGAATGGGCTATTGACTCATGAGGCCATGAGGGCGAGAGAGAAATAATTGTTTTAGTCAGATCACACTAGTAGATCAATTTGTATAGCCAAAAACTCAATTTGTATAGCCAAAAACGTGTTTTTGGTCTGGTCATCTGCCTTTTCTGGCTTTCAAATCCGACACTTTTCGCTACTAGTAGGCTATAACTTATAGCCTAGTAGTAGCTCCACCAATCAGAACGCAGCATTGACAATATCCCACTAGTGTGATTTGACTAAATAGATTTAGCCACTGGCTAAAAGCGGAGCTCCTGGTTATAAAATTTTCTATGTGAATGAAAGGATTTCCATGTGTACATGGTTTATATGGTTGCTTTAGAGTCTTCACGAGATATTAATTTTTCAAGCATAGATGACGTCATCGACGACGTCATATCACGTGACCACTTCATTTCGCTCATCTGGTGATCTAGACTACACTTCCCAAATTTGGTTGTTTTAGAGTCTTTCCTTCACGTGATATTCATTTTTTAAGCATAGATGACGTCATCGATGACGTCATATCACGTGACCACTTCATTTCGCTCATCTGGTGGTCTAGACTACACTACCTAAGTTTGGTTGTTTTAGAGTCTTCCCTTCACGAGATATTGATTTTTCAAGCATAGATGACGTCATCGATTACGTCAAATCACGTGACCACTTCATTTCGCTCATCTGGTGACCTAGACTACACTTCCCAAGTTTGGTTGTTTTAGAGTCTTCCTTTCATGAGATATTCATTTTTGAAGCATAGATGACGTCATCGATGACGTCATATCACGTGACCACTTCATTTCGCTCACCTGGTGACCTAGACTACACTTCCAAAGTTTGGTTGTCTTAGAGTCTTCCCTTCACGAGATATTCATTTTTCAATCACTGATGACGTCATCGATGACGTCACATCACGTGTCCGGGTTACAGCACCCCCCTTGTGGCATAGACAAAATATCCCAAGTATGGTTCCAAGCGTGTTCCCTTGAGGAGATATAATTTTTTCTTTGCATACCACAGGGTTCCCAGGTGTACACGGACGACGGACGGACGGACGGCGTACGCTATAGGTTTAATAACAGAAAAATAAAGAAAAAATCATATCTCCCGGAAGGTAGCTTCCATAGAAGCCAAACTTTGAAAGACCATAAGAGGAACTCTATACCAAGGTCACATGCCCTTACGTCATCAATGACGTCATCAAAATGATCCATAATGCCCGTGACGTTCAAAAATCAACTCGATAGTATACTTTACGTTTTTTCTTTAGGTATGGTGCTCCGCTATAAACGTTTCTTGGATGACGACCCTGTTCTTGGTCGGATTAGTGATTATAGGTGTTTCATTCTTGTTGTCACCAGAGATAATAGAACTCCATATTCTATTATTTGTGCACGCTAGCCATGACATTTAAACGGAGACATAACCACAGAGTAAAGCAGAGTTCTGGAAAGGATATGCAGGGGATCATTGTTCGTTACATTGACGCTGCACAAGCTAGTATTAAGGTATGAATCAAAAAATGAGGATAAATAAATTTAATGTGTGAAAAAAAATTCACCCCTCTTGTAAAGACAATTAACATAACATATCACAGGAATACTTTACAGTTATAACATTATTCAAAGCAATTATCTTTGTGTGGGAGAATTCCTCAGGGAACGAAACTTGGATCAATTTTGTTCGTCGTTCTGGTCAACGACTTAGTCGCCTCGTGGTATTCTCGCGCTAGGTTTGTATGGAAGATACTGATGTTTAATTTGCATGTGGCATCTGGAGGCGTACATGTATTCCCCTTTTTTAATGGAAGATTCGTGCCGAGTTACAACCACAGTACAAAAAGTTTCGACATGGCCATCTAAATATACATTAGTACTGTGCAAGCTCCTCGTTTGGATATATTACACATGCCGGTTTTCACTGCCACTATGAAACCTGAATTTTTAGATGATACAACAAATAGCACCTCATGCTTTTAATATCCCAAATTGTCCATCAAAGACAGGTGTCTCATGTGAGAGGCAAAAGACGCAGGAGAAGAATTTCTGCAACTAAATTCCGAGACCAGAATTGTATCAAGGGCAGAGCAGAGAGGGGCAGGTGCAGTAGCACCGAAACCCCATCTTGTTTTCTCATTATGTTGCTGTTGCTGTTATAGGGACTTTACAGTGAAACTGAGAAAACCGTGAACACCTGAATTTGGAATGCCGATCACAACCATCCAGCAGCATGAACATCATGATTTAAAAAATGTTATATAACATCAAGGAAATGTACAGGTAGACAGCTAAGGCTGTGAACACAGAAGACCAATGTAAGATTCCAGACGATCTAGACGCTCCCCATGGAAGGGATTGGAAATTTCAGAGGGGGCAATTTATCTACCTGATAGAATCACTGTATTTTTCAATGAACGTTGAGGGGTCATATCTCAAACCCCTTTCATGGGGAGGTATGGGTAATTTCTGCGTGCCCGCGGTACTCGTTGGAATACCGCTGAGCCACGCTTTTCAAACGCCATAGCAAACGATTGGTTGTCTGTGGTGTATATTAGTGACATAATTGTGAGTAGGCAGACACGCACGCACGCGCCAACAGTATGGGAATACCTTTATACCACGCTTCGCAAAGGCCATAGTATACCATACAGATACAGGATACCAAGATACACGAAGATTATACCATTTCTCATGCGTATTGCGCCTCCGGCGCGGAGAGCTTCGCTATAATATAGATAGGCAGACAAAAGGGAAAAGAGGCATCCGAATATGCTAGGCGGCGTACACTGGACGAAATAATTGATTTGCTCAGTTTTGTCGTGCGAGCAAATTTGATGCGAATTTGGTGCTCTATGTTTGCCTCGAATGTGAATTTGAGCAAATATGGTAGCAATTATGAAGTTTAGTCCCTGAGCAATTGTCAAGTAAAGTTAAAACTTTGCTATCAATTTGCTACACTTTTAGTTGAGAATGCGAATGTGTATGTTTGCATCATATACGCTGCATGTTTGTTTCGTAGCAAATATGTTTCATATTTGCTCCAGTTTTGCTCGACTAGTCAAATATCAAATATACCATACCGCGCAAATTCGATGCGAACGTTAAGCGAATTCAATGTTTGCTTCAAATGCGCTCTGCTAGCAACACTGTACGTCCGGTTACGTCTGATAATCCCACGTGGCCTGGACAAGGTTTCCGCTCTGATCTAGTGACGGTTTGTATTCATTCGAATTTGAGCGCCATCGAAGGCAGACTTTCAACCGTGTGTTATAGAACTTTACCACGTAAATTGTCGCGTTTGCAAGGTTGTACTCGCAACAAAAGTACGCCAGATGATTGCTAATTTCGCAAGCAATAGGACACTCACATGGTACTGCTTTGTAGCAATCCAGCGAGGACAGGAGGGTTATTTCACATGAGGTAAAAATGAACGGGTTTGTGTGCCGCAGACGTTTATCTCCAACGTCTCACGTGAAGAGACTTTTGCGTATTTTTGCAGCCGAAAATAGACACAATTCAATCGAAAATTGACAAAGTCAAAATGCTGCTAGTAATTTATCTGATTTATAGGCTTTAATTTGAGTTGTTCAGTCAGAAAACCTGAGAAAGTTATTCTAGTCGATTCGATTTCTTCGCATTCGCCATGTTTGTTTGAGCAGTTAACAATAAACCGGGAAAGCTTTATCCAAGTATTTCTGCTTTATTTCTGATCGCACAGCTCAAATAAAGCCTATAAATTACTATCTGCATTTTAACTGATCAGTTTGACAATTTCCGGTGAAATTAGTCTGAATTTTTGCAGCAACTCTTTATGCAAATTTCGGCTTCGTGTGAGAGTGTTGTTTAGATAAACGTCTTTTGTGACCGACCGACCGGCATCCCACCTCGCTCGTTTTAACTTCAAGTTACTGGACTACCACAAAGCAGTGCTGTTTGAGGATCGTAGATTGACCAAAGATAGTACGTTCGATTAGATTTCATTTTGCAAATAAATACAGGTTATCCCGTGAACTACGCTTGAACATGAACTGTGCAAACAATATGTAAGCCGGGATGTAAACATGATGTTCTCTATTAAATTTGCCTTTGTGCAATCATAGTGCAAGCTAGTGATTTGCAGTACATTTGGTCACAGTCTAACATTGAACTTTGACACACGTAAACATAAAGCAAACATAAAGCAAACGCGATTGTTGCAGTTATGTTTACTGCTAAGCAAAGTTGATGCGAATATACGTGTTTGCATACCCTTTTGTAAACTGAGCAAATCTGATGTAAAAGCCTGAAAAGTCTTCACCAAATTTGTATGATGGTAAATATGATGCGAATGCGAAAATTGCATTTGCGCAAATGTATGCGAAGATGAGCAAATATGGAATTCACTTCACTTTTATCACTACTTTACACATGAGTGAATCCATTTTTTCGTCCAGTGGTAGGCAAAGAGGGACAAAAACTTGAGAGATTTGGGTTGCTCGCCTACTGTTTTTGTGCCGTTGGCCGGCAGACTGCTAACAGTCTACCGCTAGCATCAATCCCAGCAGGTATTTATATAAAACGGCGTGTTCCACAAACATTTACTATAAAGTACTGATAAATGTTCGATTTCGATTGTTATCCCGTTCCGTCTTCCATGGCTGTAGCTTGAAAGTGGCGTCACAGTTCTCTATTCTATTGATCGGACTTTGAATCTCGCGCGCAGAAAGAGTGCAGCCTTGCACCCAGACATGATCCGTATGTTTTCGTTTTGATTCTATTTGATTATTTTATTAGACTGCAGTTTTCTGGCCTAATATTTCAATTTTCGGGACACTGGACACAGGTTTTTTTGTGGTTTTTACATGGTGGTAAAAGTGCAATTTTTCCACACAAGAAAATTGTGCAAAATCATTATGTGGAAACTGTGAAAAACATTGATGGAAAAACATTGTTAACCACAGAACGGAAATTGAGGTACCTTGTGGTGAATGGATGGAAAACATACAAGGTTATGGAAATATTCCAATGGTGGCAGAAGCCAAAACCATGAATGGTTTTTGAACACCACCAAAGGAAACTGTGTGAAATCCATACAACAATTTTGCCTATGACGCTGAATGGGCTATTGACTCAGAGGCCATGAGCAAAGGGGATATAATTATTGTCTTAAAAATCCAAGTAGTTGGTCAAATATGGATGCAAGCAAGTTCAGTAAAAGCTAATTTTTATCGCTACTACTAGGGTACACCATATAGCATAATAGTAGCTCAACCAATCAGAACGCATTGTTGATAATTAATTTTGCTAATGAGATTCATTGACATTTAAAATTTCATATTCGCATACCCTTGAGTTTGTTTACTGCATCCGAAAACTTTGCTCTCTTTCCTTTGGTGGTTAGGCCAAGAGACAAGTATGAGTCTCTTGTGGATATGTGGTGATAGCAAGGTAGGCCATCCACCTTCTGCTCTCTGAACTTGTGGTCAAAAAGCATTCTTTTTCGTGGGGGGGGGGGGGGGACCAATGACATGACCTTCGCAAAAGATCTTCTCCTCTGCACTGGAATTGGATTCGCTATCGCTATCGGACGCGCTATCTAATTGTCCTTGCGGTATCGACTGCCGAAATGATTTACCCGTCTTTTTAGCCTTTTGAGTTGACATATTTCCTAGTTTTTAGCGGGTTTAGGCTGCAACAACTTCTAGTTCACCTCTCAAGAGATTCGCGAAGGAAAGAGGCAGTGGTAAATGAGGCCTTTGGTTTTGAAGTTTCCTGCTACACAATCAGCTACAATCCAATTGGCTCAGGAATCCCGCGCTACTTTTTGATCGGACAAATTTACCCGCGGTCTGCTAACTTTTTACAGCTGACCAAGAAACGAGCCTTCCGGCACAAAGATGCTCGAGATCTTCGCGAGTATTATTTTGGTTATATACCATGTTTATTATAATTTTTATGCTTATTGTAATAGTATGCTAGTTCGTGTTGCTGACTCCAATTGTATCCAGTCCTAGACTGCAAACGTGGTAAATAAACGATTCATTCATTCGAGTTCCTTAAAAAAATGTAAGGCTTTATTGCGAGAATGGGAACGTCAGAATGGACATAAATATTGTACCAAATGTACTAGGAAATGCAGTGAATTTTAGAACACAGCAGCGCCATCTTGAACTACATGCCATCAGACTCACGCAGCAGAGATCTACCGAAGAAAATGAAGCCCCAGCTTTGGATCTTGAGCCGAACAAAGGTTTATAATATGGAAATTTTAGGTCCGGAATAGGATGCAGGAATTTGGACTCAGGTCTCGGCACAATGTGGCCCAAGCTCGGGTCAAAACACAAAATACAGAGTTTTGTATAGGAATTTAGACAGTTTATAAAAGGGTATATTTCCGACTCGGAATTTTGTAAGAAATTCTGAATAAAAATCCATGAAACTTACCTGGCATGTAGTTGTGATTGTCCTTAGTGTGCCAGATGAGTTTCATGGATTTTGGGTCACCTGTGATCTGCGGTAGCAAGCCTGTAGGACAGTGGGGCTCGACGAGTTTAGATGAACCCCCTGAGATTTTTTGTCTTAAATCAACCAAGAAAACAAAAATAGCCTTAAAAATTAAAAGGAAGAAAAACGCATGAAATATACCCCCTTTCCATCCCATTATGCACAATAACGTTTAAAGAGGATATTTTTTTATTGTAGATGACAATGCAGTCACCAATGCTATTGGGACCCCCAATGAGGAGGGCATCGAAATCGGCCATAGCCTTCACGATGAAACTCAGGAGTCCTTCTCTGATGATTCAGAATCTGATAACTTTGGAACTTCTTCTCAGGATGGGGCTGTGGACGACTACATAGAAGCACCACTTGATGATATCCAAGAAATTAATTTCAAGGAATCAATAATTTCTGGTACTTTGAAGTATTATTAATGAAACAGGTGGCTCTATGAATTCTTTTGAAGACATTTTGGATTTGTCAAGACACATGTACTGCAGAGGTGCTAATCTAACCTGATGACCATGGTATAAAATTCAAATGACCAGCAAACTGGAGAGAATGAGAATCCTTGTTGAGAGAGCTACGTTTTAAAGAACCTAAATGATAACATAGCTACGATATAACGCGCGCTCTGATTGGCTGATTTTCTATGAACCAGAAATGGATGGTTCATAGAGATGGTTCATGCTCGCGTCATTTTGGTTTGAAGCTGAGAGTGGGACATTTCATTTCGCGAAAAGCATTATATTTTGAGCGAATAAACCACGTTTTAAGCGCTAAAATGAAAGGAATCCCTTGTTGATTCAATTCAATTTGTCCTTACTTGTTTTCATGACGTAATAGCCACCGACCGAACGGGAATTCCCCGTGTTTTGAACTCGCCGAAGCTGCGAAGATTGGTTTCGCTCAATGACGATTTTCAGGTCTAAATTTACCAAAAAACATGGCTAACAAGTCGGAATTTGAAGTCATCACGCATTAAGAGCCTGTTTAATTGCGGGACTATGCACAAGGCTGGGAATTTTCTTGGGATTTAGTGGAAATTTGTGTCAACAAACTGAGCAAATTGGTGAAACCGACCACGAAACAAATTCCTCTAAGATTTGAAATCTCGATGGAAATTGCAAGGATTGAATATCAAGGTATTTATTTATCAAGTTATTTTACGGAAATTCGGAATTTCTCTAGCTCATTTTCGAAAAGGATAGTGGTTTTGGTTTATTTTGTGCTGTTGGTTTCTATATTTTGTACACCTGTTTGCCGTTTGAACCTTTCGTTTCAACCTGACAAAAACGTTTGCCCCTTTCCCATAATATTTGTTTGTGAAAGTTTATATTTCAATCAAGCTGACTTTATTTGTGAGTGCAAATACAATGTTTTCATTTTCAGATTTTTACAGTGTTTAGCTCGCACGCTTCGTTTTTATTCGTGCCCAGTAGAGCTGCCTTTTCACATGCGAAATCCGTTGGCTATGTTTAAAAGCAATGGACAATATTTAGCTGTCGTAGTTCTGCGCATGCTCGAAATACATTTATCTAATTATTTGGTTTTCTCTTGTCGGATTGATGGGTCACCAATAAAAACAAACACTGTGAGCTCATGGGCTAAACATTATTGTCCTTAAACGATAAAAATTTAAGATTAAATTATTTGCGTCCTCTGCACATCACTCTCACATGGATTGGCTTTCTAACAACGTTACCTTTATATACGCCCACCAAAAGATAACATGTAAACATCAAGAACTTCTTTTTTTTTCTCGCTGCATTTCGAAATTTTCAACAAAATAATTCTGATACGCAATGCCAATATCAAATCGTACATTCCATAGATGGTTTTCAGGTGAACATATGTGACCAACGCTTGCATTGTGAATTTTCCCTGAGATTCCCGTTTGTTGTCGAGCCGCCGGCTCAGCTCAAGCATCAAATTCTGTTTTATTTCTTGACGAATTTCGATATTTTCACCAAAATGATACCGATACGCAATGTCAATATACCTATAGCGTCTAAATACACAAATGGTCCTAAGTGACAACGCTTGCATTGTGGATTTTCCCTGAGATTCCTGTTTTTTGTCGAGCGGCCGGCTCAGCTCAAGTAACAAATTCTGCTTTATGGCACAAATGATATATGAAACAGACTTATCTTGATCAGGAACATCCCTGCCTTGATTGATCTTGTAAAATGAAGCTTCTTTCCGTAGTTATTCGATATAAAATCGTGTCTTAGTTCTCTGAGGATTTCGGGAGTTTGGAATGATCGCGTGGAGCCGGTCCCGTAAAGGCTTTAGCCAATCAGCGCGCGCCATTCGCGCAAGTTTGCCATATTTGGAGTTTTAAGTCGCTAGTATGAGCCTATTAGCCTATGAGTCCATGACGCTGACACCTATGACAATACTCGTTTCTAACATTCGGTTATCCACGAGTGTCCAACTGCATCATAATATGGTAGCTGTAACGGACCAGAGCATCAAGCTCCTGTTACCGACGCGAGAGCTGTCGCTTGCGTCGGGGTTCTTGCCCACCGCACATTCTTCGCAGCTCTGCTTTGTGCCTCTCTGTGCCTCTCATTCGTTCTCATTGGCCACTTGCTTCGATCAAATCCGGAAACATCAGTCTTATCATTAAACGACTTCCGTGTAAACTCTTTATAGCACTTAATTATGACATCCTGAAATGTAAACATAACCCATGGTTACAGCGGATGAAACGTGTATAGCTCCAATAAAGAAACACGTCTTGGTTTACATGTAATTCCTTGTAATGTAATTCCTTGTGCGAAGGCTTGGCTTCTGTATCGCCTTAAATGGGCATCCAAGCTACGTTCCTGAGCAGAGATTGGACCTGTTGAGATAATGAAGCAAGTGTGTCACGTGACATGTGGGGAAGCACACGCGCATGTGTGCTGTAGTTGCGAGCACAGAACTGTTCACAGTGATCAACTATATGAAGTCTTGACAAATCATATATAGCGAGCCGTCACTCTGAAGTTGTGCGTCGCAGAGAGCCAAAATATTTGACGCTGCCATTGCATGGGGTGGGGGTTTCGAGAAGTGCCCTTCTTAATCACGCTAACGGTAGTCATGTTGTCAGAATAAACAGTGATCCATTTGTTAGCGAGATCGTTCTTCCATTTTTCCAGTGACGCTAGTACTACGTAAGATTAATGTGTGCTGCGGCTAAAAGAGGGCAGTCTACTGACCACATTAAATAAAACGAGTCCTCCTGCGCGAATTGGGCAGGCATCGCATGAAAACTCGTCCGAGCTGACTGGCTCAGAGTCAACGAAGAAACGTTTGCCGTTAAAGAAAACAAAGAACTGATCCCACCACGATAAGTCCACCTTGAATTGTGCTGTGGGACGCATACGGTGATGAGGCCGGCGCAACTTATTAACTGTATCAATCATGCGTCTTAAAAATGTTCTGCCTCTATATACAACTCTTGCTGCAAAGTTCAACTTCCCGAGTAGGGACTATAAATCGCGCTTGGTGATCGATCGCTTCGCCATTGTGTCGCGCAAAAGATGGCGAATTTCGCTCGGTCAGCGAAAGCTGCCTAGCAACTGTGTCAATGTTTATGCCTAGAAAAGTTAACCGCTGGGTAGATGGGACAGCTTTGTCCCAGTTAATCGCGAAACCTAAATCGCCTAAGAGTTTGATTAGTTCGCTGTAGATTTTTCGCACTCGCGCTTGCTATCGCTTATAATAAGGAAGTCATCAAGGTAAGCCAAGACATTAGAAAAGCCGCGCCTCGCCATCATACGTGTTACGGCCTGTGTTAGAGTGGGGGCTGGTGGAGGCCCCGAAAGGAAGCTTGCAGCCATACATGTAAGTTAAGAGGCAGTCTCCCTAAGAGCGGTCAGGTGAATTTCGCGTCAGAAAATAAAATTCCTTCAAACTTGGTATATCAAAAGGGTTTGGTTCACAACTTAAAAAACGGTATAGTTTTTTGCAAATAATTTTTTTCGGCTTTCCTACAGGCATGAATCCGACCTGGCCGAGCAGGCGGCTTTGACCACCCATTTCGAACTCAAAATTACCTGATATTTATGACCGCGGCGTATCATATCCATTCGCCATGGCGAATTGTTTTCTTTGCTATCTGTTTTCTTTATCTTTCGACTTGAAAAGTACCAGATGTGACTTTAATTGATTGCTTTGCTGATAAGCTATAAGCCTTGAAAGCCCACCCTCTGTACGGGTTGCGAAAGTGCGCTAAAATATAGTAAAACCCGGAAGCCGAATTCTCGTTTGTTTGACCAAAATTTAAATAAAATTTTACATTTATCTGAAGGTGGTAAGTGTATTTCTCAGGATCTAAAGTCAAAGCTCCGGTATGCCGCTGTACGCGAATCGGTGAGAAGGCCAAGTTGGTGCATTGTTTACACAAACAACACTTCGTAATTCTTTGACTCAGTCTGTCAATTCCGGCTCCCGGCTCTTTAAATTCGCCAAAATAGTTTCTTAAATCCAGTAAAACAAGATATTTGAAAGTCCTGTGCAGGTTTTCTTGAAATAAAGAAAATTTCCGACAAACCGAGCTTGTGTTCTGCTGAGGTCTTTTGCGGAGGAAACCCCGCACAGTCGCTGAACACGTATAACGCTAGAAATGTACCTTTTGTTACTTTTGCAAAGGCAAACATTTCTTGTCAGTTAAGGAACATCAGGATGAGTTATCTTCCATGTTAAGCAGTCAACTGGGGCAATTTATATCATTTGTAAAGAATACGAACGTATTTTTTAGCAAAGAATTTGTGTCGTAAGCTATCACGCAATTACAGTCAATCAAGCAATCACGCTAACATTTCAAACCTTTCGACTTCTATATTTTTATTTCTTCCTTTATTCAAATTGCTTATTTCAATTTGAACTGTACATGGATAAAGAAATCACAAGAACGCTCGGCTACGGGGGAGGAAATAGGCATTTGACATTTTTAGGCATTTGGTCGAAAATTCAATTGCGATCGGGTTTGTAATGGAGATTATATTTGTACAATATTTTGCATATACACCATAGTTTTGTGCTAACTTTCCTAAGAAGCGATGTAGCATAGCTAAGGCATAACAAATTACTCGTAAAGACAGATCAGTCGTTCTTCTTCTTATTTGTTTTACATTCAACTTGTGTAGTGTGGCGGTCAGTGTTAAATCTGACTGTAGCACAGATGCTTGCTTCCACTTCGTAATCAATGAGAGGCGAATAATCAACGTTACGCGAAACTACCTAATACGACTTAGAGGCACACAACGGGGGAGGGGGGTGGAAGTTTTGTTTCGTGCAAGACTTTTTTTAGTCATCTGTGATGCGGTGAGAACTTTTTCCGATAAGAAATTACATGACTCCTCTCCCCCAATAGTCAAATGTTCGGCCTCTTACCAAGAAGTGTTTCGCACTAGCCTTATCACGAAACAACTTATCCAAGTAATCCGTTAAATACACTGTGATCACTAATCGCACCGAAAGGAAACGTGCTGTGAAAATCAAAGCTCATTGATCCCAGTACTACCTGGATCAGGGAAGGATTCAGGATAGGGATCGCAGCCGCCTCTTTCCCGGGAGATTTTCCCATACATTTACTGTATTTCCTGGAGGAAATTTGAAACTTTATTGAAACTTTTTGTCCCGTGTTTTCGCTTTGTGCTGCGGCTAGGCGGGAAAAAAAGCCTTGAATATGAGTCTTGGTCAGCCATTTCTCTCTTGGAAAGGCACGATGTCCGTCTGCTCTTTTCACATTTGTCATGTCGGTTGACACTTGTGCTGGGTCTGCCTTCCTTCCTGTCTCGACACCGACGTCAAAGCGAGATTGCAGATATTCCTTAACACGGTCAGAAAATCGGGTACCACTGGCCCTGGGTCTTTGTAAGGCCCAGCCAACATGGGCAGGTTCCGCCTCTATCGCCCCGGGACATGTCGCAGAGGGCTGGTGCATCTCCTCCTTGTCGATTGTCATGATAGAGAACTTCATCACCCAGTCACGACGGAAAGTATCATACGCGCTCTCTCGGTTGGTGCTGGTAGCAGTGTGACAACCAAAGCTGACATGATCCTGGAAAGCATCATAGGAGTCGAAGGCCTGCGAACAACCCATCTCGTTGCATTCAAACGTTGCCGCCTCGGTATCGGCCTCCTGTTAACCCTCCTCTAACTTGATGATGCGAGGGCGCACGCCCCAGAAATCTAGTTCATCACTGACAGGCTTTGCGAAAATATCGCCCGAGACTTGCACATCCAGAGAGGACCAGGGCAACAGCTGGCCAGGTCCAACATCGAAGGCCTTCCACATTCGCAACCCACTCTCCTCGTATGAGAAGCTACTAAAGTTAAGGATCCTGTTAACGTTTACCTCTTGTTCTGTGGGATTGAACACACAAACAGCGGCTGAACAGCCTTTTACCGACGTGCCTTGAGAGCTGTGTGCATGTCAGTCGCAGTCAGGACATCGTGACCCTCATTACAATACCTCCTCAGCACTCCCTTCAATGGACTGATAATTCGGTCACACACGTCTTTACCAAACTGTGGCTCAAAAAAGTCATACCTAAAGAGACACATATAGTGTTTCAGTCCTTGTTACCCCAGCTCAATTATCCGCTGCGCTTTGCTACGCATCAGACCATTATTCTCTGTTATTTTATATCCAATAGTCCAGTTTCGAATTCTCTAATCTGCCGCCGAATAGGCACACGGCGCATAAATAGAGTGGGAGCCTCGAAGTTGCGAATATCAACGAGTCAAAAATGTTTTGTCTATTGTTTCCAGTTTCCATTCAAGCTTCAGTTTCTCGTCGGTATTCACACCTTTTTCTGTATTTATGCGCCGCCGATACCTTTTCAGCGGTAGAGTTGAGAATTCGAACACCCTGGGTCAGCTCTTGGAATATTGTATTGCCTTTTTTTCTCACAAATGAAATGAAAAAGTATAATATCAAAATATCCCCTCTCCGCCAACCTTCCTTGTTTTACGGCCCTGCAATTTCACGTTTAGCCTGCGAGTCGGCTGTCCAGTGTTTTTGTTTCGGAGATTTTTTTTTTGTTTTTTTTGTTTTTTTTTGGGGGGGGGGGTGCAAAAAAATCAAAGAATATCCGGAAAAAAAAACACTGGAGTGCCGGCTCGCAGGCCATTTCACGTTACCTTCTGGTTATTCGAAGTACTAAAACTGAGTATTTATATAAAGCTACACGTTGCCGAGTGGCTGAACCTGATTAACTGTTATAAAAATGCCGATATAATAACGAAAATCGCCATGGAATCGTACTTTTTGGGTACGCGCTTATTAAATGATTGTTATCCGGAATCACATAATAGACTAAATACGTACCTGAGCACTTTGATACCAGTATAGGAGAGACACTTCTGCAGGGGGGCAATGAGGTTGTTACTATGGTAGCACCCAGCTCAATCTGAACGCACGAACGCCTTAGTTGCGTGTGGGTTTGAACATTTTACTTCCCTGAGAAGATGCACCAGTATTGCATAGACTGCTGGGGAGTCTTGCGCACAGCTGTCGAAGAGATGAACATATGACCTCACCTCCAGGTGGTCGGCGTCGTCAGCTGGTTTGGACAAGACACAGCTAATGTGCCAGTTCATCCCACGCTTTCCAAACCATTCGGACTGCTTTTCTCTGTATTCTATTTGGGTGAGCTTCATGGCCCAGTCCATCACGATCAGAACGGTATTCTTCTGGAGAGAGTTGACGGCTGATGTTTTTGCGCGGTCCTGGTTCTCCACCCTCAGGATGTGAGCCTTCCACTGGAGCACCGTGTCTTTGGCTTGGTTGGCATCGTAAAGCATATCCTCCAGCTGGTCCTGACTGTAAAACTGGACCTCGCCCGTATCCTTAATCTTGGCCACAATAGCATCGAGCGTACTCTGATACTCTGATACTCGGCATTCTGCGTGTCATTGAGGGCGTGGCTTCTAAAGTGGTCGGCGCACAGATAATCACAGTCATCACGGCAATGAGCTCTGTAGCCAGTCTTCAGAGAGCGTTTGGAATCTCGCAAATGATCGCGTGACCTTTCGCACCACTCATGGGATGCACCGCTTCGCTCTAGTTCATCGACTACCTTACCTAGGGTTTCAAAACCTTCCGAGCCGCTTGCTGGGACGCTTCCCTAACCTTCAAAATTCGGTATAGGGTGGCCCGACTTAGGGGCTCAAAGTCTTCTTCACTGCACTGCTGTTGGTATTGTTTGATCATAGTTGAACGCCCAACAGTCCTTACTACGTTAGGCATTATCATTTGCTGTCCAGAGTCTAGCCTTATTGTCCTGGTGCCAAATGAACATCCTGGTAAAAGTACGGCTGGTCTACAAAAGTCAGAAAGTGCTCGAGTTTAGTTTTATCAATGCGCACCCTGTGGTATGGGACTTTCTCAACAAGAAACCCTGCTCCTACTTTTCTGGCGTGAGAACGCACTTTTCTTGATTTGACGGTCACTGAGCTTTTCAAAACGCGAATGGATAGTCTTCAGTTCCGTGACGGTATAGCGCAGGGCATATATGCTCGGGATTTGGGTTTTCAGGGTTTTAGTCGGCGCTTGCCTGTAGGCAGATGTAAGAGCCTCAACCTGGTTTTCAGTTGTTGATGCTCGCTTCACGTAGGCCCTCAGTAGCTGCTCACTCGCTTCAGGTGCAATTGCATGACATACGGCACGGCACGCATCGTCAACTTTCTCTTCACAAAGTTGCTTTTCCCGTTGTGTTGCCTTGTCCCATTCATTTTTAAGTCGAAACGTCAAAGGCTCCACCGTGTAGTCCGAAATACTGGCGATTTTCTCCAGTCCTTCGTTGTATGTCTGAAATACTTGCTCCGGTGATGCCTCAGCGCACAGCTCCTCTGGGCTCTCGTCTGAAGTCCACAACACGTCACTTTTTGTTGGTAGCGCAGTTGACGGTGTGGTGGGTGGTATGTCACGTAAACCCACGAGGGCTCTCCCTTTGGTTTCCCTGCACGAGAGGAAAAAGTAATAAAATGCAATAAAGTGAGTGTAAATGTATTCAACTTTATAATATATAGATTTAGGCACTGCCTAAAAGCGGAACTCCAATGTTTATACCTCTTACAGAACGACTAATTCTTTTACATGCAATAATGTTATAGCAAATTTCTGACTATGACGTCATATCAAAACACTCTATTGTTTTTGCGCTATGAATCATGGTCGCCAGAGGGGACAGCAGCATTTAGAAATGACCAAAACTAGACTATAATGGACTATAATTGATAAGCCATTTGGCTAGGCAAGTAACTTTTCTGTGCTACTTGTCCTGATGGGACTAGTGATCAAAAAAGTCAAGGTCGAGCACTCACTCATATATCGGTTGGGTGGGGGTGCTTGTTGGACAAATGGAATTTGAAGAGCTGTGTATTGTGGACATGTATTTTAACCCAGAGAAACATAACTTCCCATTACAGAATCCTAGAAATCTGGCAAAACCTAAACATTTGAAGATTTCTTTTTTGCTTGGAAAGAGTTGCTTAATAATACTGAGTTTCCTAACTACCCCTAACAGAATCCTAGTCAGAAAAGTCAGAAAAAAAACCCTTAAAAATCTGTACTGTAGTATAAAAATCATAATCATAATCATGTGTTTCCAAAAAATATCCATACCCCCTCTATGTTATTTCCAAAGAAAAATACAGTATTTGTATGGAAAAGATCAGGTAAATTGACGGCATTTCCAATCGCTAGGAGGTAGGAGCGTATGGATAATCTGGAACCAGACATTTCCAGAAAATATCCCCCCACACAGAAGGGTGTTGAGAGGAGATCCCCTCCCCTCATCCCTCCAAAGAAAGTAAATTAACTCCCCACCCTCACCCCTCCGGGATTTCCAATGTCCTTCCATGACCTATGGATCGAAAACGGGAGACAAAGCAGGTCATTCAAGGTGTTAGAAAAAAAATAAAGAACTGAAATGGAAGAGCAATTTTATCTTACCCAACTATATGAGCTCTTCTATACCATAGAAATCAAAACCAAAATGAATTTACGTCAAATGGCCCCCTTGGCCCCCTTGGATGAATCACAAGAATAATGTTACTAAAATTAATAGAAAATATCCGAAAACATAGCAAAATTTTGTATGGGCAACCAAAACAGAACAAGAACAACTACTTTGCAAAATCACTCCATCATGACAAGCCTTCGAACCCCCTCTTTGAACAAATAAGTGAAATTAAACAATCAAAATTAGACAAAAATTAATGTATTTTTTATTGGAGTTTTGGCAATGTAAATCATTATTATTTCTTACAGTTCCAAATAAAAAATATATCTAAGTATATCTCCTTGTAGGGGGATTTACTGGAACTCCAGTGAGCAATGGTTTAAATCCAGTTTTAAGCCTTGTTCTGGTAGGGAGCATTCATTATTTATGCCAGGGGGTGGGCTGGCAAGATTTTTCATTCAGCCCCCCAAAAAACTTGACCCCTCAAAGTATCAATAAAAACCTCAAAACCCCTTTAGGCAATTTTTATAATAATGATAACCCCCTCCCCCCTTTAGATGAGGAAGAAATGTTGGGACATCTAGATACCAAGTTGTCAACAACCAGTATTTTTAAGACGTTTCCTGATGCGTGCATAAACAGTTTGTTGTAATTTTACAGCTGTGTAACCTCTTGTATCCATATGTTAAATTAACGTCGTTGCTGCCATAAAACGTAAATGAATCCTCACAGTTGTTTTCATATTTTCTGGTGACCCTCTGCTTGAACGTGCCAAATTTAACATGGCCCCCCCTTAATAATTGCCAGCCCACTCCCTGGCATAAATAATGAATGCTCCCTTAAAGTTAAAGTAAACGAAAAACTACCATCAGAAAAATGAGCATAGCCCCCTTACCCACTATAAGGTGAGATCCTGCTTTGGAATAACTTATCAAAATAGTTCCCTTGAAAAAGTGTCGATTCTCCAACTTGCTTATAAGGAAATATCTGCATACCATATTTGGAATCTCAGTAAGTTTTTCAATATTTCTATTGGCCTAGAAAACTGGATGATATGCACATTTTCCACTGTGTTTTTCACGGTCAAGAACCTGGAAACAAGGCAGACAAGACACCACAGAAAGGTTGGTTCGACATCTAAAAAGGAGGCATGTTTGAATCACAATACTGATTAAGTACAAATTCATGGTCTAGTTGAAAGTATAAGTACAAATAATCACAAAGTGTTTTGAAATTTTGCTTGTTTGCACATTCGGGATTTCATAATTATGCGAACAACAAAAAGGAAAGAGTTTGGGTAGGCTATCCTTGTGAGTTGATGTGTTGCATTCATTTTTTTTGTTACAAGATTGAAAAAATACTTCTGGAAAGGTGGTATGTTTATATGAACCAAGCCACAGGCAGGAAGATATGACCTCTTAAATTCCAGGGTTATTTCACAGTGCTTAGTGCAAATGGAGTCTAGAGTCTACAGGATGGGTTAGCTGATGCCCTGGAAAAAGTCTTGGCTACCTTCTTGCACTTTGTGTTGCAATTCATGTGTGAACCAGCCCTAGCATCAGCACCTGAGAACTAAAAAAATCAAAGTCAAACGGGACACCTACAGCTAAGTAGCCTTAGTCAGTAAAAGAAATTTACAGGCTTTGAGGGCTGGATCATCAAATACCATAACTGCTTAAAGTACCTTTAAAGTCCTTGAAACAGCATTTAAAATTCCACAGAGTTTGGTGACAAATCTTAACCTAAGTCTGAATTCTAAGATTCCAGACCTCTAGCAAGAAAATCAGAAAATCATTCATTTCATGGAATCTCTAAGACCAGGGACGTCAAACCAGGGAATTTAAAAATCTGGAGATTGTCTTGAAATGGCTAAATTTCCTGAAATATTCCCGGGAGAAATACAGTAAATGTATGGCAGTCATCTTGAATTTTTGCTGGGAAACGAAGCAAAAACTCTTGAGACGCCTGGCAAAACCGGGAGAGTTGACGTTCCTGTAAGACCCATGTAAGAAAAAAGAAAGATGATAGTATCTTGTGCATAATAGCATATTCCAGGTAGAAGTAAATAAGAAAATGTGCACAAGCATTCCTCCCTGCCCCTTTGGAGTCAGATTGGTTGTTTGGTTTTACCCTGCAACAAAATGTCCATCAGGGGTAATCTGCTTGCGGGGAAAAAAGTCCTGACTCAAATGATTTTTTTTAATTGTCCGTAGGTAGGGTTAGAATTTTGTTTCTTTAGAATTAGCTTGTAGAAATGAGATCTACAAGCTGAATTGACATAAAAAAATTGCACAGTGAATAAAAAGCATCTTGGCCAACTGAAAGACAAACGTGTTTCCACTGTTTTAAAGTATTTACTGTTGTAATAACATTTTTTATCAACAGAGATCAGGCCGAGACATTTTCTTTATTTGAAGGCAGCTTGTTAGGAAATGTGAGCGATTTTTCTCCCACGCTCTATAAATGCAAAGTTAGCTTGTAGCGGGGCGCCCGCGTAGCGGAGCCCCATAGCTACATGCAGGAGAAAAAGGAACAAAACAAAAGTGTATATGCATCAACCGATTCTGTGATGGACTTCCGGTTGTGTGTCCGTCCGTCGTCACACAGGCAACCAACCAGTTTTGAGCGGGAAAATGGACACACGCGCGCGCTTGAATTTAGTTGGCGATTTTTATTTGATAATGGACTTTTTTCTTTATTAGAGATTTTATTTTTCTTCGTGTTTGAATTTTCGAAAAGTGAAGGATTTTTGTTCTTGTTCTTCATCAAAATCTGAAACGTTTCTGAAACAAGCTGTCATATCAAGGTATTTTAGACGACACGTCAAATTTACCGGGATAAAGTCGAGACAGATATGTCGATGAACACGGCAGTTTCACGAAGAAAAGAAGCAAAGTCAGAGGACGGGGAGAGTGAGAGAGAAGAAGCAGCAGCGAGCGAATGACATGTCGGGAGACAACAACGACTGCTCGATCGAGAGAGAACGGGAAATTAATGTCATCAGCAGGAGGATGGAGGTCACCCTAGCCAACATGTCGAAACCTGAAGATGATAAAAAGGCAGAGACTAAATAAAACGAAAAAGAAAGTGTCCAGAACATTTCTCGGAGTCTCAGAGTCAGAGGAAAGATAGAACGACAGCGAGAGATAACCGAAGGCGAAGGTCGAAACTCGGAAGACTGTCGTCGTGCCGTGAAGTGACAAGGAAAAATATTCTTAAGGTATGAAACGTTTAAATTCAACCCTAGTTTTAACAAAGTTTTCACTTTTACCTTAAAAAAGTTGAACTTTAAAAAGTTTAAGCTTTAAAAGGGTTTTTAAAACTTTTAACTTTAAAAAGTCTTACATTTTCAGCATTTTCATTCCAGTTTTTTCTCGCCCCGGCGGCTTGCTACGCTAGTTGGAAAATGACGAAAGTTCATTTAAAACGATCGTTGAAATCGTGGCTGCACCGGAGATTTGCGTTAGTTGTTTGTTTGAGGATTCCAAGTGGAATAACGTCGCATTTTTAAAGTGCATATGAAACGAGAAATGTTTTTAAATAAAATAAATCTATAACCTTTTAACCTTTAGCTTGCCTAGTTTGAGGGCTGTGCGATAAATGCTTCTGATATTAGAGCGATTTGAAAAAGCACAACATTGCCGCCAAAAGTGGCTAGACCTATCGCTCGGAGCGCCTTTCCAAATAAGGAGTTGCTCGCTTCATGACCACGTGACGTGACGTAATTTTGTTTTCAAAGTGCGAAGTAGTGCGAAGCGAAATGGAGGAAAGCGTGGAAGGCTCGAACGATTCTAGCAGAAAAAAGAAGCGCGGCGGCCGATATTGTGTTGCTGGAGCGCCTAATGACACGTCATGTCAAAATACTAGTTATTCTCCGGGTATAACCATGCATCAGTTCCCAACTGATCAAGGTTTACGTCAAAAATGGACCAAATTTGTTCAGAGGCATCGTCCGTACTTTCAAGTGCCAGCGAAGGGCAAATCAGTGGCGCTCTGTTCGGCTCATTTTAGCCCAAACTGCTTCACTCACCCAGTACTTACTGCGGAGGGACACCAGCTAAGCAGAGTCCTTATTCGAGGGTCAATTCCTACAGAGGACACCGTCGTGGTGCCGCCTACAGAATCAGAATTATCTGCTCGAGAACAGAGAAAGGTGAGAAAAGCTTGATACTTGTCGAAGGTCCTCTGCTTGCCGCTTTGGTTTCACCGCTTTGGCTTGATTTTGACTTATGTTATTCTCGAAACCATCCCCTTTTCTGATATAAACTTCTGGCTAGCGAAGAGAAAAGATACTTTTCTGCTTATAGGTACAGATTTGCATCAATGCATTGGATAGTTTATGGCTGCATTCTAGCTAAGCTAAGTTATGTGTGACTTTTTTGCTGAAGCGCCTTCCGCTTCAGCTCGTGTATAAACGCGTGCTACTTTTGAATGGATTCGATGTGGTTACTATAGATTAGATCTTTCTTCTTTGGTTGTAGGATTAGGCTTATAGCAAATATGAAAGGAATATGACAACCATAAACCTTCGATGTATGTATGATATTTTCGCTTCGGTCAAAAAAAACCGCCATAAACACAAAACATCGTTACCAGTCACCAAAACATCGCTACCAGTCACCTTCACTTATTATAATGTAAGCTTAAGTTTAGATTTCTAGGTTTAGTGCTTTTTGGGGTAGAACGCCATATTTTTGTACAACCTGAATTCAAGCACACATCAAAATTGAGCAGCTTGCAATAAACTTATATTTTTGGTCTTCTTGTCCATTTTTCAATCATGGTTGTGTTGATGTTCTCGAAACCATCTCCTTTTCTGATATAAACTTCTTTTTTTCCGTCTTCACACTGCCCTGATTAGCTTAAGCTATTTGCAGACAGTGTGTGTGTAAAGTTTGTCCTGAAAAATAACAATAATAAAGATTGCACATTGCAAGATTTGATTTCCAATTTTCTTCCTATCTCAACATTTGACAAAAATATTCTTTTGTTTCTTAGATGCGAAGAAATGTTCGAACAGAATGCTTTGGCTTCTCTCCACCTGGAAAGAAAAAAAGACGGAGTAAGAGCAGAAATGTTGCAAGAAGTATTGCAGCAAGTGTCCCTGGAGTTGTAGTTGGAACAAATGTAGTTGCTGGTGCTACTGGGTTAGTTGTCACTACTAGTAGTGTGGGAAGAGGCAGTGTTGTTGCTGATAATGCAGGTGCTGCAGGGTCAGTTGTAGCTAGTAGCCACGTGAGGGGAGGCAGTGTTGATACAGGATTTTGCTTATTGGAGGAGGATTATGTTGTTGCTAGTGATCAATCAGAGGCTGTTGTAACAGAGTCAGCAGATGTTGGTACAGGTAGCAATTTGTTAAAGATTGATGCTTGTATTGGTGTAGTGGAGATGCTCGATAGTTGTGCAGGAACACCTGTGATTGCAGATGGAGGTACTGGTGGGGGAATACTGGAGATTGCTAGCGCTGGTGTGGATGCAGTGGTGCAGGGTGCTGGTGTAATAGGCATAGCTGAGACAAATACTAGTCCAGCAGTGATTGCTGATTCACAGACCAGTGAAAAGGATGATGCAGGTGCTATCAATGAGGCAGATGGAGCTGAATTACCAGTAGATGCTGATGTAGGAGAGACCGAACATCGCAGAAGAAGGCAGTCTAACATCAGACCTAGGGAATCCTACCAGCAGGAGTGCTACAGCTTGAGGAAAAAAAACAAGAGATTGAAAAAGCGAGTCAAAGAACTGAAAACAGAAGTAAAGGATTTGCGAGAGGTAGGAACCTTGGAGTTTAGAAGTTATACTTGTGTGTCTTTTTGCATTGTTCTGTATCTAGGTTGATTATGGTACCCAATGGAAATGCAATTGATTCTTGTCCCTAAAATGTTAAGCTAAAAGGCATCGTCCAGGAATTTATTGTGGTTAAAATATTGTGGCACATCCCATTCTGGCAACTTAACAAAAATAGAAAAAAATTCTTTTTCAGTTGATACTGTCCCTATATTGCAGCATGCCATGATGATTAAATGTTTTTATTGTGTATTGACTGATCATGTTAATATCTGCTATGTTTTTGGCATACTCTCAATAATTTTTCATTTTGAATTTTAGTGTTTGGTGTCTGAAACAGACACCAAGGATGACAGTGAGGGCAGTAATTGCAGCGAGAGTCTAAATGAAGCAGAAAACAGTTTACAGTTTGTCTGGTCCAGTACAGAGACCACAGGGTCTGAGGAATTTGTAGATGAAAGTAGTAGCCCTGAAGAGGAGGAAAGGAAAGGATCAGCTGAAAGCAGTGAGGAAAGTTTAGCACAAAGTGAAGATGATGGCAAAGAGGAGAAAGAAAATAATTTGAAGTGAGTTTGCATTAATAATTTATACTGCTTTAATGAGACTTAGCAGCATAAAATTTGCACAAAAAGTGAAAAATGCTACATCAAATAATTGTCTCAAGTCATTTGTTGTTAGTGTGAATGATGTAGAGCACTGCATGCATACTTTGCCTTTTTCTGTGATTAAGCCTTTAGCTGACATTTGTCATTTTCCAAGCAAGAACAATCATAAAACTTAGATCTAAATTTTGAGCAGGACATCAGAACGTCTTCAGAACCCAACTATTATAATAATATTATTTTAATTTATTTTCCAGTGTTGATCCAGACACGCCAGTGCATGACGAACCCAAGTTTATTGTTTTTTATAGTATGCTATTCAGCTTGTTCAGTTTGTTTTGCTTTAACTGCAAGGAGCCCAATCCAAAGGTAAAGGTGAAAACAAATGGTACAATGGGCATCGTAGAGCAGGAGTGTGAGAAATGTCCAGGCTTCAAGTGGAACTCACAGCCATACGTGTTTGGAAGATTCCCTGCTGGAAATATCTTGTTGAGTTTCTCTGTCCTCATGGCTGGCTTGTCTATCAGCAGGGTTTTGTTGATGTTCAGGCACATGGGATTGGTAACGTACAGTGCTCGAACATACTTCTTGCACCAGAGGAAGTTTATGTTCCCTATTATTCTGCGCTACTGGGATAAATATAGGCAATCAATTACAGACAAGCTGAAGAACATGAAAGATGTGGTGTGGTGTGGGGATGGTCGCTTTGACTCGATGGGCCATTCTGCAAAATATGGTGCATACTCTTTGTTGTGCACAAGCATCATGAAGAAATAGTACAGGTGAGTCTTTGAATTGAATATTGGCTCACTCCCAGGAACTTGTCCTGAAAATATAGGTCCTTCTGTCTGTCTTTAATAATGTTGTAATGTAGCCCATGTCTGTCAATGCTATGTCACCTGGACAAGTTGTGTTTGTATTTACACAAAATACTAGACATGTACACAACTAAATGCATAATAAAAGACTGACAAAAAGTGTATGTTTGCAAACAACACTATTTTAAAATTGATGTGCCTAGCTGTTTTGCACTCATGAAATTCTATGTTAAACTAGTGATCAATGTACTGTGACCAGGAGAGCTAGTGGATATTTTCATCCCATAGACATGCCAACTGAAATACTAGACATGTACACAACTAAATGCATCATAAAAGACTGACAAAAAGTGTATGTTTGCAAACATCACTATTTTAAAATTGATGTGCCCAGTTGTTTTGCACTCATGAAATTCTATGTAAAACTAGTGATCAATGCGTGACCAGGAGAGCTATAGGATATTTTTATTCCATAGACATGCCAACTGAAACTTATATCATCAAGTTTTGAGCAACATTGCTATTTCAGCTAATGTTTATTTGTTCCCTTATTGCAGTGATAAAGTACAGACTCTAGTGTTTGATTTTTGATCATTTAATTTTTGCAGGCAAATGAAACAGGGGGCTCACAGCAAACTGAACTGGAGGGGGCAAAGCGCTGTTTTGCATATTTGACAGGTGTTGGATTGAAAGTAGGAACATTTGTTTCTGATCGTCACAGAGGGATCGCAAAGTGGATTCGCGAAACTTGGAAGGACACAGTACACTTCTATGACATCTGGCATGTTGCCAAGTCTGTGACAAAGAAGTTGTTAAAAGCAAGTAAAGAGGCTGGTTGTGACAAGATCAGTTTATGGATCCGGGGAATAAAGAGGCACTTGTATTGGTGTGCCACATCAACACAGTCTGGATTTGGCAATCTCATTGTTGCTAAATGGAAATCATTTGTACAACATGTGGCAAATATTCACGAAAACCATCCTGATGAACTGTACAAAAAATGCAACCATAGTGAGCTTGAGCCAAGAGACTGGATTAAACGTGGTAAGTTCAGGATGCAAAAAGCTTATCTGCTCTACCGCTGAATTGCCATCAACAGCGCATAAATACAGCCCCCCTCCCCAACTGAATTTATGCACCGTTATTGCCTATTCAGCGGTAGAGCAGAGAATTTGAAATTGGATTATTAGGGGACTCTTCTTTAGAGAGAGACATTGTAAAAAGTTGGTGTACAGAAGAAAGGGCAACAAATGAACTTTCTTTTGTTCCTGTTCACTAACATGGCTGCCAATTATTTCACATGCAAGCCAGCAATAACATCATGTACCAAAAATCCTTGATGCACTCTGTAGCAGTAGCTTCCTATATGGACATGGATTCTATAGGATCATGTTACTAAGGTGTTCTCAGTCACTAGAAATTGTAGTCACTTCCATTATTAAAAATGGTTGTAGATATTTTATTTTATTATCCCAACATTTTGCCTATTCCTACCTTCTAAGTGTACATTTACTGTTTACAGGAACTGCTGCACATGACAAGCTAAAGAAGCTACTCCATGACAAGACTTTGCTTGGTGATGTAAGAAAACTATCATCAGATGCTCAGACTAGTTGCCTGGAAGGTTTTCATGCTACCCTCAACTATTGGCACCCCAAGATGATTAGCTTCTCTTGGCTTGGATCATACTGTAGGTATGTACAAACCCTACTTTTTAAATTTTGGAACCTGTAACACTAGATGTGTACCACCAGGCATTTTTTTTAATACCCTTTCTCAGACCTGCCAACCCCTGGAGATTGGGGTCAAAACCTGGAGATCAGCGAAACGGCTGTACAATCCAATAAAACAATTTCTGAGTATTTAAAAAGATGTCAAATAACCAAAAAAAGGACTTACAATTTATTTGCAGTCCTTATTATATTTTTCTGTTGCCTTCTTTGCTCTTATAATTCAAATCGGTTTACCTGTTTTTACAGCTAGTTTCAATTTCAATTGCACAAATCATGACTCAAATCATATTTTTCTCGAATGAAAGAACATTTTCAAAAACTGTGAGATTTTGAAGGCAAACTGCGAGACTGGAGGTCATGCCTCAAACCGTGAGTCTCACAGTGAAACTGCTAGAGTTGGCAGGTCTGCTTTCTGCTTTTGTACACAAATGGAATCTTGTTAGGACCAAAGAATAAATTTGGTTCTAAAAAGGTGTCTGTAATAAGTATAACTGCATTTTGTCCCTTCTCTAAATACAGTGAATGTTGATTTTAATGTTAGTCTTTTGTAATTGGTTCTGTTTTACTTGTAGACATGTATTGGCTAGCCTGCACTTTAATGAGAATATCCAGCGTGCTACTGCTACTGCTACTGCTAAAGATGGATCCAAATACTATAGGGTGACCTATCCAAAGTTTAAGCTGGGAGAGGAGGTTGTGCGAGAAGTTCCTGTGTTACCCACATATGGTAAAACATTACAGTAGATTATTGCAGCTAGTATGGCCACACAACCATATACTATAAACATGTTAATGTGGCTTATTATAATAGCTTTGGTGAGCATTGTGGAGTATTATCTGCGCTGTTATGAACATTTTGGTGGGCTCTAATATATTTGAGCCCACATGAGTCAATCGACCATGATGATGGTCACCATAAATTATTGTCTTTGCACTCAATGCACTCCAAAGTTATAATAATAGTAATGTAGTTAAAGTTCTTTGCCATAAATAAGTTTTAGGACCTTCTCAGTGCTCACTGTGCTCAGGCTAACACAAGCCTGAGTCGGGCCTAAAATAAATTTATGCTTGCAAACGTCAACTTACTATATTGTTACAACTTACTTATTATTATTAGGAAGCAAAGTCCAGTACAAATTAATAGATATAATCTTTTTCAAATTGTTTATGTTTGAAAAAATGAATGTTGGTGAAGTATTGATGGACTACCATACATGCATAATTTTAATGTTTTTGCCATACAATTCTCTTTAAAAAAAGGCTGATTCACTAAGTTTTGAAAATTCATATCTCCGCCAGTTTTCAAGTAATTTGTCCCACACTTTGCAGTTTTGTTCTGTATTGAACTTTCAACTCAATGTTCCTGATATCTAAATATTATTATAAAATATTAATGTGAGAGAGGTCTGTCTGTACATTGGCAAGCTCTGATTGTCATTCTCCTGACAACTGTTATGGTTCTCTAATTTGACAGGATATGTTTCCAACATCAAAGCAAGTCTTTTTGGCCTTTCCAACTCGGAAATCAAGACCTTGTATCAGAGCAGCACCCCAAATATACCAGAACCTCTCAATCGCCAGTTCCCTGACAGAGCAAGTAAAGAAGATGCAGTCAAAGCATATGAACAACGCCAACAAAGAAGTGCTATTTCACTTTATCCATCAGGTACATATGTAAGCAACTACTCGATCTGGGCTTTTTAAAAAAGCTGTGTACTTGGGTTCCATTCGCTATTAAACCTCCCACTATTGACTTCTGTTCTTTTGCTTGCCTAAAAAGAAATGCCAACTAGTTTTACATTTGGCATAGCAAGAGCCAGGCAAGTTGAGGCTTTCCATAGTACTCATGCTAGTGTTTTTTTTCACTGTGGATATTTTGTGCTTTTTGTACTGGATACTGTATGCTTTAAGGTGTGGTTCCAAAAATTTCTGTCCCCAGAAATCCCCCCCCCTCCCATGTTCAAGTTCAAGGAAGGGTGTTGAAAAGTGGCCCATCCCTCTGAACTTTTCAAGGAAAGTACAGTATTTGTATGGAAGAAATCAGTTAAATTGACTCCCCCACCCCTGCAGAATTTCCAACCCCTTCTGTGAGGGATGGACACAATTTTAAATAACACCTATATCCAGGTGGTCCAATCATCTAAATAACACATATGCTATTTTGTTTGCTAATTTTGCACACAGCTGAAGAGCAAGCCACTTTGCAACAGCAGATTGCTGCGGATGAGGCAGAAGCTGCACCAGCTAGAGTTACAGGGCAACGTAGATGCAAAACGTGCAAGCAACCTATGCGTGGTCACAAACGAAACTCTTGTAGACCTAAGGAGTAGATAGTGTGACATATTACTAGTGCCTTTGCAATTTTTATATATTTGCAGCCACATGCACATAAATTAACTAGTGAGAGGATATCGTCTTTTGGGGCTTTGTTATTGGAGCTTTGTGCAGATTAAAAATGGAATGGCCTGCATTTGGGTTCTTTACAGGACAGGCAATAACTGAACGCCCTGGATGTAAATACAGCACTAATGATGATTCCTTTTTTGTGCTTTTTTTATTGGGCACCACTGTATTTGAAAGACAGAAACTGTATTATTTGATTTTGTATATATGATAGTTTTTTTGCATGTAGACAAGTGGTCTTTTTTAATAAAGTAATATTGCTGAATAAACTGCTTACTGTACAAATCAGCAACCTGGACTGAGGTGGATGGCAAGCATATTAACTTAAAATAGTAAATCAATTTTACTAAACCAAAGAGAGCTTTATAGCGGTCAAAGTTTGACATTCACACTTTAAACAATATTTCTTGCAATATCAAATTTTCTCTGGAAAGCTAACCCATGTTAGTATAATATTACCTAAGTGACTACAGTTAAAACCTGTGTATACCGGTAATGTAAAACTTAAATAGGTTTGTACTTTACAAAAATGAAGGTGCAGATGAAAATACTGGAAAAAATAGTCAGCAAGATTCAAATAATTTACTAAAAATGAAAACCATCTTGTCTTTCCCAATACTGAATTACACAATTTAATTATTGAGAATACATGACATGTTGCTGATTATTGCCCTATAAATTTAAGAACCTAAAATCCCACCAAATACCATTTCTATAAGGACCTTATGGGGTTAAGTTGGAAAAATGTAGATTCTTGTATGCAGGTTTTTGTTTAGCTTGCTATCACCATCTACCAGTGACTGCTACAATCACCTACCAGTGACTATAAGCCTGCCAACATTGTTATGATTGAGAAAAATCCAACAAGTTTTATTTCTCACACGTACAATTCTAACAAAAACAATTAGTCACCACATGCTCTGTGATTATTGACAATAAATATAATTACTCAAGTGACTGCATGTGCTGATTGGCCAAGACGATGAGCATATTTTACAAGCATTAGGGATGAGAATGCAATTTTTTTTGTCTGAAATCTTAAAAGTCACTTCAGTAATTATACTAAAACAATTACCGGAAGTTGTCTCAGGCTCCGTAAATATCAGCATAGTCTGACTACATTTGCCGATACTTAAGTCTTTTTGCAAAAGCTCCCAGTTTCCTTAGATCTTATGTTAAAAAAAATTAATCTGTGCAGTATTGGACAATTCCAGGATATATATGTACCCCAGGGACAGGCTGCCCTAGTTGTTGACCCACCATCCATCCAGAATTTCCAAAATGGCTTTATTCCCCCTCCATGCATAAAGAATTGCTGAGAGGTTAAACTAGCTTCCAGCTTCGAGAACCTGCATGCAGGCCGAATTCCAAATTTGAACACTCCCTCCCCACCCCCCACCACCATTCAGAATTTCTGAATGCCGCCGGTCCCTGGGGTACATATATTTTCTGGAATTGTCCATTTGCAGATTTATGAAACCCATAGTGATATTGTATGTTGTTGACGACCATTTGATCCATGTCTACATCTTCAAATATACAAGTTCACGGGATGCTGATAATGTTCAAAATGTCCAGGAACAACTGTCCAAATGAAATGATGAGTTTCCTATTGTGCATCTCTATAACCCCTTGGCCTCAGATGTCTAGTTTGGTACCTTGTGCGAATGTCTTCATAGATGCATGATGGTAATGGACGGGTGTTGTCCCACCCCATATACCCACAAAACCATCGTATGGTCCATCTATAGGCTACTGCTCTAAGGTATCTGGAAAACAAAGTGGAAAAAGGGATTAATTACTGAGCACTATAGCCTAAGTCTCAAATGGGTTTCCACGTGGTTACTAAAAAATATATATCGGGGGAAACAGATCGCTTCATAGTAAAGACACTCGAACGGTGAACACTTGGTTAAATTTTATATTACTGTTTATGCTTGTCATTCTCACTGATACTGGTTGAAAAATGCAATTACTATGTGTTATAAACAGTGGCAAAAGCTATTAAAATACATTTTCATTTTTGAAGTCTCCAAAAACCACAGAAAAAGTGGTAAAGAAATGTATAGGTGTTCACGGTTCGACTGGCCTGACTGTAATCATTAGCAATCAAAAAGTTGACAAGTTATCAAATCTACAAATACCTAGTAGAGCTAAAAGTGCCATGGCGTTAGGAGGTATACAAAGCAATTAGGGAGGTATGAAATCTGATTTTCACTTCTCTGCCGTGCAGTGTAGAGTCAAATCAATGACTGAAATTTTCTTGCTTGCCGTTAACCGTATTTTCATCAATTCCTTCAAAATCAAGGTTTGAGAAAATTAAACGATAGTCCATCTATACTTACTCATTCTGTAAGACTCCAGCTCTGCGTCTGTATGCTCGGCCATTCTTTGTTTTCAACAATGGCCCCACGTTTTCCAGGACAGCCTTGTTTGTGAGAGCATTGTAGTCCTCGTGTTGCGTAATGCACTTTAAAGTCTCGATGCTTCCGTCGAACATCATCTTGCCTTGGGTATGAACCACTTCGCGGCAGCAACGGTATTCAAGCGCTCCATTCAGATTATCAGTTCTGCAGTGCTCACATTTGCACCTACCGAGTATCGAAACGAACGAACGGTCAACAAAATGCTATAAGTTATGTTATACTTAGCTTGTTTTAACCAAATCCTCACCATTCTGCTAAAGCAATAGTCCCATCTTCTCTTTGAGCTAGTGTATCAGGCGAAAGACCATCCTGGTCCGTTTGGTTTGCCTCCTCTTCTATCTGGCCTGGCGGTGCTAAAGGCTCTTCCAAGTAAGGCTCAATGACTGGACCATCTTCGTCAGAGCTCTCCTCTCTTCCTTCGTTGTCTGTCCTTTCACTGTCAGAATTGCTTTGTTTGCTAGCAGAAGATGCAGACTGGGAGTCTGTTTCACTAAATAAATCGTTTTCGCTTCCAGAATCGGACATTTTCCGGGATCAACGACTCTTGTATTGAGTACTTGTCGAAGAAGTGAGAACTTTCAGCAGACGCTTCGCACTTTGAAAACAAAATTACGTCACGTCACGTGGTCATGAAGCGAGCAACTCCTTATTTGGAAAGGCGCTCCGAGCGATAGGTCTAGCCACTTTTGGCGGCAATGTTGTGCTTTTTCAAATCGCTCTAATATCAGAAGCATTTATCGCACAGCCCTCAAACTAGGCAAGCTAAAGGTTAAAAGGTTATAGATTTATTTTATTTAAAAACATTTCTCGTTTCATATGCACTTTAAGTGATTTTCAGTTTGACAGCGATTCTACTTCCGTTGCCATAGCTTTGATTGAGTGATAAGTGTACTTAGGAAGAATTGATTAATGTTTGCTTACCATGGGCAGCCATCTTGAATGAATTGAACGTCATCGAACTTTTATACTTTTTGGTCATCAAAAACTATGCAATGCCTGTTATTCCTGTTATTCTATGCCTGTTATGCCTGTTCTATGCCTGTTATGCCTGTTATTCCTGTTATTCTTAGAATTTTGGAATATTTTATACTTTTCGCTGAGGTTTGTCTGAGGAAACTCGTGACTGCTTGTTTTTGTAGGTTTCAAAGGTATTTTTGTGGCTATAAAAAGGCTACGTGCTTCACAGTGTTTTCCACATGAAACAGGCAAGTGGAGATTTTAATCATAGACTAATAGATTAGTTTGTTTCACTGTCGGAAGGCACGAACATTTTCAAGTATATCTTGTAGGATACCAACCTCAGTTGTAGCGCAAGATTTGAGTTTATTTTTGTAGGCTCCCAAAACCAAACATGCTCGGGAACAACTCAAAGTGCATCATTCACAGTTGAAGGGGAATCAATTGAAAATCTATATCTTAAAACAGGAAAAGAAACAAATAATGGAATTCAAAAAAGCATGTTTTCTTAGAACAAAATATAATATCCCTCATGATATTTGGCCTTTGAAGCTTGAGGTCTTTAGATGCAATATTTCAGTTAATAAAAATAATTGGTAAATTCACAGACAAATTCACCGTTGTCATAAAACTGAAACTACAATCATTTGTATTTGTGACTATATCATGTGATTTTTTCAAAGGCATCTTGTGAGGATTAGCTTGTGCCCCCTGGCCCTGCAATCATCACACATTCAGTTCAGTGGAATATCCTCGGTGACTGTAGCCATACAATGTGTGGTTCCAGAAAGTATTCAGGGAAAGAGTGGTTCTAGAGTGGTTGCATGGAGGTCAATTTACCTGTTTGTTTTTTTTCCACACAAATACTCAGCTATTTTCCTTTGGAAATTACAGAGGGGTGTGTCACTTTTCATCACACTTCCATGCAGTGTTTGTGTGTGTGTGTGTGAAGAGGGGAATATTTTCTGAAACAACACACAACTGTTTTAACAGTTGTGTGTTAAAACACACCATAAATCCTTGAATTAGTGCCTGCTGGACACTATCCACATGAAACATTACTAAGCATATGGTATATTTTAATCTAATTCCTAAAGTACTAATAAAAGAGTTCTTATCATAGCATAAGTATAAATGTGTCTAAAACGAATGCTTCCATTGCCATTTTTGGGCTGACAGAGGCAATCTGTGTGCCTCCTGGGCACTCAAACAGAGGGAGTGATAAAAAATCAACCTATTTTCTCTCAATTTTAGTGATCTGACAAAGCAGCAACCAGAGATCACTCCTGGACAGGCCATCCAGGACATAAGGCAATCATAGTATTAATATAATGACTGTGTAGTACATGGGTGGCAGAACATAAGTGAGGGGGCTGATTAGAGACTATGCATGACAATGTGTGTGTGTATGGGGGGGGGGTTGGGGGGGGGCAAGACAGATTTCATATTCATATTCAGATTTTATTATTCGGCTTCATATACTCCTCGAGTACATGGAACTACCAAATAAATCATGCAAGGGGAAGGGTGGACCAGAGTGAGAAGCAGTCAAATACAAATTTGGTTGTTTTATCCTGCTCTATCTTTTTGAGACAGAAAACATGAAAATCTGTTGAAAAGTCGATGCCCTCCCCTCTGAAGTTATTTTTCAGTGGAATTTCGAAAGGTACAGCTGTTTGAGTAGATCCTGGGGGGCGGGGTTCTTCACATGTCAACATAGGGGTGCTCGTCATATTTTTTAGGAGTCAAAATTGACTATCGGGTATTTTTTTAGAGGAAATTGGAGAAAATATTGTGGCTTTCACTAATAAATGGTATTTTTTTAGGGGTATTCAAACGAATGAAAGGGTCACAAACCAAGCAAAACGTTTTCAGGCTTTTCAGGCTTTCTTTATTCATTAATTGCTCTAAAAACAAGGGATATGCTACATGAGGAACAAAAAACAATAACAAAAAAAGGTTTAGTTGGTATTTTTTGTGGTCATTTTTTAGGTCGGGAAAACGGGATTTGGGTTACCAGGAAAAGGATTTATCTACCGAGAATGGGAATCAAGATGCTTCAACGGGAACGGGATTTGTCAAATCTCCCCTTGTATATCCTAATAAAAAGTCGTTAATTTATCTCATTTGAGACTGTTCAACGGACTTCAACCTGAAAACAGAATTTACTTCTGATCCCTCTCAATCTTTGAGGTTTTGGAAAACGGTTTAATAAATTTGCATAGGCATTTTTTAAATGGCGGATACACTATTTAAATAGAATCGTATGATATCTCTTTTGTGTCAAAATTGAGGTCGAGATATCATACGGGCAGAGGATTTTTGGGGGAATCATTTCATTTTTGGGCGAGCGAAAGGTAGGATCTCTCGAAAGAAGTCCTGAAAGGGGGATCACTGATTATTTATTTATTTATTTAATAAATGGGACATGTATATTATAATTTAAATGGGCAATTCCAGAAAATATATGTACCCCAGGGACGGGCAGCATTTGGAAATTCTGAATGGGAGGGGGGGTTCTAAAGCTCGGAATTCTGCCTGGGGGGGGATTTTGAACCTGGAAGCTAGGTTAACCTCTCAGGAATTATATATGCATGTGGGGTAAGCCATTTTGGAAATTCTGGATGCATGGGGGGACAAAAACTAGTGCCGCCCATGGTTTGGGGTACATATATTTTCTGGAATTGCCCATTTAAAAAAAAAAACTCATGACAAATAATTACTTTTCTCTTTATATCACTTTTTTTTCTTTGTAACAATAATTCCATTGGGACTGTTTAGTGCCCTATTTTTTCTGAAGGAGTTTTTTTTACCTTACTTCGACAGGCCAAGCTTGTTTCATGTGTACCTTTATGAATTTGAATTTGAGTTTATTTCCACACAGCTTACATTAATCACCTGTTTGACAAGTAGAGTAAAAAGAGGAGGTGGCAGGGGACCCATGAAACCATCAGGTCTATCGAGTAGGGTCCCCTGTATTTAAGTTAAATAATAATAATAAAAAATAAGTGAATATATGGATACCTTAATACCTTTAATGTACCAGTGTGGCAACATACCAAAGAAATCAATGTATACATACTTTTTTTTGTCAAGAGATATTTTTTCTTGAAATACATACTGTGACAAGCTATGTTCAATGGCAACCTTGTTTTCTTTCATAGCACAGAAAAATATTTAACCGGGAGCTCCGCTTTTAGCCAGTGGCTAAATCTATATATTAGCAAATTTCCAGGGGTTTGGGGGATTTTTTTTATTGGCAAAGCCTGTTGCGCCTGGGAACTTTGTTATGCATGTTAGCAGAGAAAATCCCTTGCGTTTTCTAGCAAACTGCCTAATAAATAAAATGTCTTATACCCCATTCACACCGCTACTTAAACTAGTTTAAAGGTGGTTTAATTAAACTGGTTTAAATCCTTCTTCAAGAAATCCTCCTTCAAGAGGAGACTGCTCCAAGGACAATCTGAATAGACTGTACTGTACATGTTACCAAGTGATCATTTAGCTAGTAAGAGTTTATCGCAGTAAGAAACTTGTCATGTTATCAGGCGAAGAAAAACCTTGTTTAACTAAATATTGTTTTGGTGTGAATGGGGCATTAGCCTGATCTCTGTTGACAAAAAAATGACATTACCAGATGATTAAAAGAGTGGAAAATGCTTTTGTCTTTCAGCTGGCTGTGATGCTGGCTTTATTATCATGATACAATGTTACAGTCAATCATTATTGACTTCTGTCTATGATTTCAAGCCAATGCACACCCCTTTTCAGCAAAATTGTTTTCACCAAAACACAATGTAGTCTCATCCACAAAGCTAAGCTTCAAATATTGAGTTAATTAAATCTAATTTCCAATAGTCAAATTAAAGAGAGTTGCTGAATGAATCACAGGGGACTGAAACATGATTCCAATGTGTATTATCTTATTGCAAGTACAAGGGATATGAAGTATAGATAGAGTAGTTTAAATATGATATCCTAGCGATTCATGTGTTGCATTTTCAATGGAGAACATGCGCCCTATAAGCAAGAGATGAGCAAAGCACTCAACTTTGAAACTAACTTACTTTAAAACTTACCTGAATATCGTATCTTTTGTTCTTGAAGGAATCTTGATGCCAAAGCATTTCTGTCGTTAGAAACATATTCAGCTCCAAGGATGTCCTTGAGAAGGGAGTCGTACATTGTTCTTTCCATGTACAAATATTGAGTTTTCTCCTAACAGTTCGAGCGACATCATGGCCAAATTCCGTGAGAATTGCGTTTCTATGACAATTTAATTTATTCCGTGTTGAGCTGTAACAAAGCTGCAAATTATTTTCCTTGCTTTTGTATTATCTAGAATGATTCATAGCTTGATTTTAAACCTCTTTCTTCCCTGAATAAACCACTTTATCGATTACTCATCCTTCCCTGATCCCAGTCCATTCTGCCAGCAACCAACCAAAGACAGGTAACCAAAAGGCTTCATGTATCTTTTCCGAACATCTCCGAAAGTTCTTTCAAAGTTTTGTCCCCAATATCACAATGATACAAGCTACAAGAAACTGCAGATGGCGGACGAAATCTTGACTTGCACAAGGGCCGCCGGCCAAAAGTGAATATCGTAACCCATGGCAACACACCATGTACGCACTCAGAAATAAGCCGACGGTACACCAGCGGCTGTCCAACGGAAAATGCAACCACTCGAATACAACTCGATGGGTTACTTTTATTTTATTTTTATTTATTTTATTTTCACACATTAGCCTATGGGGCTCCACAGGAGTTCCGCTATTAAGTGTCGCACACAACAAGAAAAAAATAATATTGATCACAAATCATATAGAAAACGTTTGCGTGTAAGGTTCTGGACAAGGATGGCCAACCTGGAGTTTCGCGTTTGCGGCCTTCGCTGGCTGTTGTAACCAGGGGCGTAGCCAGGAATTTTTTTTCTTTTTTTCTTTTTTTTTTTTTGGGGGGGGGGGGGGGGGAATAGTGAAAACATGGGACGAAAATCGCAAATTTCATCCAGCAAATACAGTAAATGTATGGGAAAATCTCCCGAGAAAGGGGGGGGGGGGGCAGCCCCCTTTGCCCCCCCTTTCCCCTGGCTACTCCTCTGGTAACTAGTTGTAGCACTCTTGTATTTGGTCATATAAAATATGTAGTGTGTAAGATTCATATCCATCGTAAGTTGCGTTATTGGTTGTGTGACTGTTATCGACATTGCGTTACTTTACAGGCGCGCAAAGGCTTATAGGAAGGGCGAGAACGTAGATTCAAAGAGTAGATCAGCCCATCGGTCACGCCGAACATCATATTTTCAACTGATTCGTTCTTCAAATGTTATCAAAAGACTCATGTTATAGAGCAGATTTCGTATGACTGTGAAAAGTACCGTGACACGGCGCGGTACGGTCGCGGTGGCGGTAAAACTGAAGCTGGATCCAATAAAGGACCTATCAACCAGTAGATATATATGTAAGAAATAATAAAAACTTGAATGGTTGATTAACAGCTTATAATTTTCATTTACACGATATTTCGGTCAGCCAGTACCGACCTTCTTCAAGTAATGGTGAATATTTACATTGGTAACTACTATAAATAATGGTAATTGAACTGAGTGGAGTGTAATTTGGTCTGAAATCATACGCGTGATTTCAAAATCAAACGAGCGCGTAGCGCGATGATTTCAGACCAAAATTGCACGACAAGTATGATTTCAGACCAAAATTGCACGACAAGAAGTTCAATTACCACTTTATTATATCCATTTTGAAATCACATTCTAGAGCCCCAGAGGATTCTTTCATTTTATTTTCTCGAAACCGGAAATGTCTCACAATAACATTGTATGCAAATCGAACTCATTATATGCAGAAATTGTCATGTGACAAACAAAACGATTTCGATCACTCATCTGCAAAGTTCATTCAGAGTTGAGATCACTCATGTTTAAAATCACACCATACACAATTCAACAAAGTACTTGTCATTGTCTGACACAAGGAAGGAATGCTCGTCGCTTTTATTGCAGCCTTGGAGATGGAGTGGAAGAGTGGAGTTGGAGACGTAGAAATATTAAAGTGTTGCGATGGAACTGACTTTGCTGGGCGAAAGCTGATTTGCGATGGCTTAAAAACCAAAACTTGACTGCAAATTATCCTTGGAAGCCATGAGCTGTATTGCTAAATGTCATCGCTTGCTGCATCTGGCTGTGGATGGTAGTGTTCTTCGTGTTTGAAGAGAGTGGAGTTTGATAGATATGTATGAGCAGAGATGGCGGCATCGTTTCACTATCAGCTGTGAATCTGCGGAATACTTTCATCCAGCTTTGTGTTAACTGGGAAGTGTTCTTATTGATCACTTTAGACTTCAGCTCTTCTACCACATTGTCTACCGGAAAGCATGTAAAATCATCATCTTTTCATTTTGTGGAATTTGCTGTTGTTTGTTTTTCGGTGGACTCGGGACCGGAATTTTGCACCAGACGTGCTGGATTATTCCCTTGAAAATCATACATATTGTCGTGAAACTCATATCATACTCTGGAAAACCGACAGATAAAAAGGTACTGTAAATGTTTAAAGTTTTATCCATAGTTTTGTCTTTGTTTCTTGTTTGTCTTTTCAAGCAGAAGAAGAAAGGGGAAAATTTCCCCAAAAAATGGCAGGAAGATGGTTTTCCTGTCATTATTTTCCTGTAATCTGATTGGTCAGTGCCTTTTAACCCTGAAATCTGATTGGCTGATTGATTTTGGTGCTTCATTTTGATTGGCTGAGAAAAAGATGCGATTTAGACTCAAAAGGATGCGATTTGGGAATAAATCGCACTGTTGTTAGCCAATCAGATTGCAGGGATTGACAGTGATTTCAAAATGGATATAATAAATAAAATAACCGTCAAAATTCAAACGTGAAATAGATACATACAAGTGGAGTGTCACGTGATAAAATGTAACAGAAAGACACAAAAAGATACATATACATGATATAGATCTAACAGCTGAAATTGTTAAAATTTTCGTCTCTAGTATTGAGACCTTGGGGGATAAAGTTTGACCTCTGATGATAAAGTATGCCTCCCTAGCTTTCCTAACAGATCTCTTTTGTTAGTGAGTCGTTCTAAAGGGATAAGGAGCATGTCTGTGGATGTATGGTTAGGGATGTTATGAAAATGGAGAGCTACGGTAGTGGGTGTAGATTGGCTGTCAGAGTCAAGTGTCCGCCTGTGCTCGTTGAAACGTTCCCGTAATTGTCGTTTGGTTTCACCTATGTATTGAAGTTTACAGCGCTTGCAGTGAATCATGTATATAACATTAGAAGTTTTGCATGTGATTTTAGAAGTTATCCTACGTGTTTCATTAGTTGACGAAAAAGTGTAATGCGTTAGTCCATCAGCAATATAATTACACAAGTGTAACAGTTATCACCACAACGATACGAGCCTGAAGTTTGGTTAATTACATTACGGCTTTTTAACTGCGCTTTAACTAAAAGGTCGCGGAGGTTAAGGCTTCGTCTAAACGCCACGATAGGTGGGCTGGGGAAAGCGTTTTTACATCGGTTAGAAGTCTGAAGAATTCTGAAATATTTGTGTAAGATATGAGATATGTTAGGGAGGGCAGGTTTTTTTTTGTAATTTAACATCTTTATTTTTCTTTTTGAGAATGAATACATAAATACAATAAACAATAAATGTATTAGCAGTTTATTTTTCTTTTTTGCAATTTTTAGTTCAATATATTGGTAATGAGCTAACAGATTTTAAAATAATTGTAACGATGGGATTTTACCGGTTTCCCTAGCCCTGTATAACATAAGCTTGAAAATTAAAATGACAAAATTTGTTGTCTGATCTTGTACGCCAAGAATTACATTATGGACATTTAAATCAGGTAGAAAAACAAGATGTTTCTGGAGCCAATTCTTAATATTCAAATATAAATTTCTCGTATCAATACATTCAGTAAATAGGTGATCGATAGTTTCATTTTGAATGCCGCAGAACGAACATCCAGGATGGTTAATTAATTTAAATTTCCATAGGCTGTAATTTAGATAGAGACAGTTATTTAATATTTTATATTGGAAATATCTAAGATAAGAATCTACTGTCGTAGAATAAATACGAGAGTAGACTTTTGACCATTCAATTTCCTCCTCCCCGACCCTTGAAGAAATATGCTTTTGTGCAGTTGGGTCCTGGAATTTAGTCTCAATAATACACTCGCATAATTCCTTTGTACGTTGGATGTTTTCAATATCAAAAACCTTTTCTCCAAAGGAAATAAATCGTTGCTGCTGATTGAGCGCTTCAATGTGAAAATCGTTGCTCTTTAACAATTGTTTCCATTGTTTTTAAAAAGCATGCACTAGCCCAGCCCATTGTAAGAATTGCGCATCATCTAAGCCTTTTTCCTTGACATATAACCAATCAAAACCTTTTTCTTTGCATATCAAATCTCCTACTTTTTTAATACCGCATAAGTTTATTATTCCATAAGGGCTGTTCTGAAACGGAAAATACATCTTCCGGGTTGAAATCTAATATACTTATTTCAGCCCATTGCTGCAATATCTTTCTATAAAAAACTGGAAGACATTTAGGAACTCTGTCCATATCAAAATTTTCTTTGATTGCTGCAATCCCTCCAATTTCTTTTAAGAAAGCGGATGGAACAACTTTCCATCTTTCTACCTTCGAATTTAGTAGAGCAGCAGCCCATTTTATCCGTTGGGCTTGAATTAACGAACTAAAGTCCGGTGACTTAAGACCACCCTTAACATACTGTCCAATTAATGTTGAGTTCTTTATCTTTGGCTTTTTTCCATTCCATATGAAATTCTTAAGCTCGCCTTCAACTTCTTTTATAAAAGATTGAGACACATCCAACCAAAGAGCGAACAACTTATATCCTACCGTACTCAGGTAGATTAAGGCATGGGTCAATACTTAATTTTGCCCTAAAACTTAGGGGGTGGTCAACTCTTTTGGAAAATGCATATATCAAGAGAATAACTTGTCCATAACATCGGTATGGATAAACTCTTCAATAAAAATAATGTCCACTCTTCGTCAACTCATCACGTGACCTATCAAATTTCTTAACACCAAAAATTCGAAATGTCAACATATTTTTAAAAAATCCGAGTCCTAAACGCAAGTTTTCTTGAAACTTTTTATTATGAATAGATTAAGGGCATGAACATTTGAAACTTGTCATCTGGACATTTGAAGATTTTTCTAAAATACGTGAAATATTCACGATTATATTTTTCAGGGGACTGGGTCGAGTAAGTAATTATTTAATTTCTAAGTTAGAATAAATAAAGTCCTAATTATTCAGATGCAGTTGTGAAGGCATTGCTATTAGACACCTTAAAAGGTAAAACGTGTTTACGTTCAATGAGGTTTTCAACTCGGAATTTTTAGCCAAACATTTTGGAAGTGATACTTGCGTGACACTAGAAGGTTAAATGTCACACACGCAAGTTCTCCGTTGACGTCATCATTTTATGCAAAGTAACAAATATCGAAACTTTCATGAAGCAAGACGCATCATAAACAACATTTTAACCACCCCCTCAACTTTTTCCTAAGGATGATGAGACCCATGCCTTAATCTCCCTGAGTATAATGTCAATGACCTCATTCGCCACATCGATAACACACTTTTTAAGCTCGTTAAAGAGCGTTGAAAATTACACTTGTTGAACAAGGTAATATTGTGGGAGTAAAATATTCCCAATATTTTTATTCCTGCATTATTAAGATCTACCCATTTAAAATCCCTAAATCTCCCTAGAGCATCGTTATTGTTACCTATATGCCCTATCTCTGACTTTTTGACGTTCAGTTTCAACGAAGAAAAACTACTGAATATACACACCGTCTCCATCACGTTATCTAAAGATTCTATATTCTTTAGAAAAAACGTTGTGTCATCTGCAAATATGACCATTCTTAACTCGTCCTCACCTATCTGTATACCCTGAACATCTTTTCTCTCTCTAATCATTATCGCCATAATTTCTATAACTAAGATAAAAATATACGGAGAAATCGGGTCTCCCTGTTTAGTTCCTCTCTCAATACTAAAAAACTCCGTTACATTGCCGTTATTTCCTACACATCCTTGGTTTCCCCCTAATAATACCCTAATCCATTTGATAAAATCCTGTCCGAAACCATATCGCTTGAGGACAGCGAAAATAAATGAATGTTCAATCGTGTGAAAGGCCTTTTCAAAATCAGCGGCAAACATTAACATCGGTATATCTTTATATTTTGTATAGTTTAGTACATCCTCTATAATTCTTATAGGCTCATCAATGTTGCGACCTTTTAAAAAGGCCGACTGATCTGAATGAATAAGTGTTGGCAATACCTTGATTAACCTGCCGCCGAGGGCACGGCTACAAATCTTAACATCAACGTTAATCAGACTAATTGGCCGCCACGAATCAATCAAACGCTTATCTTTTCCTGGTTTTTCTAGAAGTATCAATAGGATTTGTTTTTGTGTCCTCGAAAGTGAACCATTCTTATATCCAGCATTCAGAGCCTCGACAAGGTCCTTTCCGATCTCCGGCCACATATTTAAATAAAATTCCTTAGTTAGACCATCCATACCCGGAGTTTTTGAAGGTCCCATGGCTTTAAGGCTGTTTAAACATTCCTCGTGCGTGAGTAATCCATCACACAGAATTCTTTGTTCCTCTGTAAGCATAGGTGTATTGAGCTGATGAAGGAACGTCAAGCACTCCTCTTCTGTTTTTGAGGATTTAACGCTATAAATTTCATTAAAATTAGCCTTAATAATTTTAATTATTATATGGCAACGATAGTACGCGCGCTCTGATTGGCTAACGAGCGGGCGTAACTCTCCGTAATGCCCACGGGCATTATGGAAATTCTTAATGCCCGCTCCCAGTTCACGGACTGACAAGCATTCATCTCCTTTAAATAACACAAATTCAAAAAGATTTTCAGCGAAATTCACAACAAGGAATACATGACACAGTATAACACCAGATCTAACTTGTGAAAAGACGAAAATAATGGCCTGAATATCAGAAATGACCTGTTTACAAAAGCAAACAGAGCCAAAAAAGTTACTGTAAGAAATTCGAGCGAGAAAATGAAGGGAGTCAAAATAGCAACAAAAGATAAAAGCTACTGTAAAGTCAAAATTTAATGGGAATTCAAGATACTCGAGAGCTAAAAATAATAACAGAAAGCGAGTTCAAACTTTGTGCTTACCGATAGTCAAGTCGCTCATTTCTTTTCTCTCTTCATCTCCTCGAGTTAAATTCATTCTTACTTGACGTTTGCTTTTGCACAAAAGCCGGCTAAAATAACCATGCAATTTGGAGGATAGCTTGTGAAGTATCTTCTTTAGGTTAACTCTTCTTCCGTACTTATTAAAGGCCTTTTGTAATGAGCAATGCTTTCCCCAATGGTGCTAAAATAATTTGAGCTGACGTCGAAGACTTGCTTCCCGGTTGCTTGCCGTTTGAAACTTCTGTAACTACTCAAAAGTTTCTCACAAATGACTAAACAGCATTATAAAATGTAAAAGAAAGGATTCCGAAGTATTTGACATCCATAAGAGATTGATTACATTAGATCAAGTCTGGCGTGGTTTGCACACACGGGTGTTCTGTCAGTTTGACTCAGAGAATGAAAAACTCTGAATGAACTCGAGCGACGCGGGCGCGTGTCTGAGTTATTTCGGCGGGAAAATGAACGAGGCGACTTCCGGTTCGTAAAAAAATTGTAGAAAAGTGCCATATAATAAACAACTTACTAACCTCGACCGTTCGGGCATTACGTGAAATATCAAACCTCGGTTTTGGCGTATCAACCTCGCTATCGCTCGGTCGATACGCCAAAACCTCAGTTTGATATTTCACGTAATGCCCTCACTCTCGGTTAGTAAGTAGTTAGTATTTCTTTCTGGTTTACCTCCTCTACATTACCCTCCTTTAATATCTTTTTCACGCATGTCTTACTTTTATTTCTTTTTTCCAAATTTAGAAAATATCGATTGTTTTTCTCACCAAGGTCATACCATTCTGCTTTAGACCTAATAATGATTCCTTCCGTTATATAATCACTATGTTTATTTAATTCTTTTAATAGCTTCTCGTGTTCGGCGGCTTTAATAGCATGTTTTTCCCAGTCACTTAACTTCTCTATCTCATTTATTTTTTGTTCGATATACTTATATGAGTTACGCCTTTCTCTCGCCAACCGTTTCGAAAAAGCCATGCTAAATTTACGTACTTCGTATTTCAACAACTCCCATCGAAGCTGTGGATTCACTATTCCTTCCTCGTCGAGGGATTTCTTATAGCTACTCAGGTGCAGCTTCACCCCATCTACATAGTCTTTTCTATCCGTAAGCGAATTGTTAAACTTCCAGAATGATGGTCCTTTTTTGTCTTCCTGAAAAGTTTTTAGTTCTAGAATGAGGGCAGAGTGATCTGTGGCAGGCGCTGGAATAATATCACTATTAACTGCATATGCCTGCAATTCGTCCGACACGAAAAAATAATCAAGTCTTCTGTGAAGGAATTCATTACCCTTTCTCCTTCCTTGACCGCGACCACGCCATGTATATCTTTTTGTTGTTGGATTTCTCAACCTCCATACATCACAGAGGTCTAGCTCCAACATAATCGTTTCTAAACATTCAATCGAATTTCTTTTTAGAGTTGGATTGCCCCCAGACGCCTCAAGGTCTACGTCAAAATAAAAATTAAAATCACCACCCCATATAATGCTGGTATTTACTGGGTACTGAATCTGGGTGATTTTTGTTAATATCTCGTTAAAACAACTAACTTGTTCATTTTCTGTATTTGGTGCGTATGAATTAATTAATAGAAATGTCGCGCCCTGAATTTCGCAAAGCACGATCACATATCTCCCGGATGGATCCACTACCTCTTCTACGATGCTATAATTTAGCTTTTCACCGAATAACATGGCGCAACCTCTACTATTAGACGTTCCGTGTGAGAATATTATTTTACTCCTAGATCTATTTGACCAATCGACTTCAATTTCACGAGTACTGTGTGTTTCTTGCAGGAATGTAACACTGTTTTCTCCTTTGTGTTTCGAAATCGAATTATGTATTTTTCTAAATTTTTTATAGTCTCTTAGCCCCTTCACATTTAAGGAAATAAGGCTAAAATCAAACGAATCCATTGTGAGCAAAAAAATAAAAGACAAATACTGCTAGGAAATCGCGCATGGCTGGGCTAGAACGAACAAAGCTACGCAAACGAAAAACAAATGCACTAAATATACATGCAACATACACATATGACTGGTAATTACGGCCGTAGGGATCCGAAAAACCACACAAAAACATATTTAGAGAAGCTACCCGAACCACTAGTAGAAATACAATTTCATGCTTCGATCGATATCAACGTAATATAGGCAATTATGTTATTAATCTTGATACGATTCTACGAAGAGGGGGGGGGGGGGGTTGACTCAACCCTTCCACTAAACGATTATACAAAACAATCAACTTTTCTAACAATCTATTTATACTCATCTAGATCTTCGAAGCACTGTATTCTCCTTGAGGCCTCCAATTTTTTTCTCCTTAGGAAAATCTTTCCATCATTTGTCCAACAGCTGTGGAACTTTTTGTCGCTCTTCAATTTCCTAACCTCAGCGTACAGCTCCTTACGGGCCGATGTAAGATTCTCATTTATGTATACGTTTCCCGCTCCAATGAACACATTGCTCGCCTTCATAACCCTCAGCTTTTTGTTTCTGTATAGCTCGAATTTGCTATCATAGTTCCTGAAACGAACTATGATAGGCTTATCCTTTTTTTTGATCTGCCCAGGCTCAAAAGGTACTCTCATACGGTGAGCGATGTCAATATCCTCTTCCTGGATATCGACCCCTAACGCGTCGGCCAGTTTTAGCACCTGTAATGCTGGAATTTCATCTTTAACTTCAGGGATTCCATGTATTTCCAAATTCCATTTGCGTGTGTATTTCTCGGGGTCGTCGAGTTTCCAGCTCATCTCATCTAGGTCTCAGGCCAGGGTTATAGGTGACAACAAAAGGTGTGCGATGAGATGTGTTATTTTTATCTTTAGGTTTGAGGGCATCAGTACGAGAAGCAGTGTTAACACGTGATATTTGCTGCTCAATGAAGTCGCGTTTATAACCATGATTTTGTAAAAAATAATAAGTTCATTTCGAGTCTAAAGCCCTTGCTAAAGCTCCCCAAAAACCTCATACGTGTCTTTCTGTTACATTTTATCACGTGACACTCCACTTGTATGTATCTATTTCACGTTTGAATTTTGACGGTTATTTTATTTATAGTAGTTACCAATGTAAATATTCACCATTACCTGAAGAAGGTCGGTACTGGCTGACCGAAATATCGTGTAAATGAAAATGATAAGCTGTTAATCAACCATTCAAGTTTTTATTATTTCGTACCGAACCTGGCCTGCTGTAGACACCGAACGAAGCCGCGTAGTCGCGGTACGGTCACGGTCGCGGCGCGTTACAACGGTATCGCGGCACTTTTCACAGTTAACGCAAGTAAATAATCTATTTAATTAAAATATACCTAGTTGGCAGTGTAGCAGCTGTTTCAGGATCACGTGCGCGTTCGTCATGGACCCATGGCCAGTCGCTCTTGACGCATTTGTTATGTGCTTTTCTGCAACTGTTACAAATCGCTAGAAGAAGCAAAAAAACGCGGATTTTTTTAGTCGCATGTCAAAGACAATTCTAAAAACAAACAAAAAATGTACGTTTAAAGCCTTTACACTCGAACAACAACGCCAAACAATTTCCAGACATCCCTTGATATCCCCAGAGTGAAGGCTCGATCTGTTTTGGCGGCTCTGCGCTCCCCCTTATGATCCGGGTACTTGCAGGCGTTTGGTCTAGCCCAATACTTGCCAAGATGTGCACGGTGCTTAGCAAAAACAAACATTTCTTTTCTCTGGTCCTCAGTCGCATTGAACAACCCTGATCGCGCTAAAATTAATTCATCTTCAGAAATGCCCTCACGGCCCAAATGACAACGCGATAAATGGCTGCTTATATCGCAGTTGCATTCACACAGGGGTATCAACTCGGTGTTTCCTCGAAACCCTCCACAGTCTCCAAATTCTCGACACTTTAAAAAGCAAGAAGACATCGCTCGTCCTTCTGATCATCCTTCCAACGCAAACGCTACCACTTATTTGCATATAAGAATTGTTCTCTGTTCTTCTAAAAACTACATCAGAAAGATGAACAAGTACAGGTTTTACTTAACAATCGGCGTAACGCAGAATATCCCAGCAATATTTTCAATTTTTTTAGGAAATCAGAAATAGATGAAAACTATATTTGTAACTTTCGTTATTTCTTTAGTTTCTATGTGGCTATGTGAGATCATAGCGCCGGATACAAAGAAAATACTTTCGCAGTCTTCGCAAATGCATATTAAATTACCTCAGTAGACCACTAACATACAATATTAACTCTATCCAATCGACAAAAGGGTTAATAAATGTTTGCCTTTGCAAAGTAACAAAAGGTACAGTTTCTAGCGTTGTGCCTCACTGTTCAGCGACTGTGCGGGGTTTCCTCCGCAAAAGACCTCAGCAGAACATAAGCTCGGTTTCTCGGAAAATTGTATTTTTATTTTCAAGAAAACCTGCACAGGACTTTCAAATGTCTTGTTTTACTGGATTTAAGAAACTATTTTGGCGAATTTAAGAGCCGCGAGCCGGAATTGACAGACTGAGTCAAAGACTTACGAAGTGTTGTTTGTGTAAACAAAGCACCAACTTGACCTTCTCACCGATTCGCGTACAGCGGCATACCCGAAGCTTTGACTGAGATATACACTTACCACCTTCAGATAAATGTAAAATTTTATTTAAATTTTGGTCAAACAAACGAGAATTCGGCTTCCGGGTATTACAATATTTTAGCGCACTTTCGCAACCCGTACAGAGGGAGGGCTTTCAAGGAGTCTGCCTAATGGTCGCGGGTCGCCGGTCGCGAGTAAAAGGTGCGGGTAATAAGGTGTGGGTGCGGGTAAAAGGTGCGGGTCTTGGAAATTGTCTAAAAATACCAAATCAGGCACTGGCTTATTCGGGCACTTAATAAAGCTGTATTTTTGTACCAGGTGCTCGTTTCGTAAGCTCCTGTCTTTTTTGTTTTATGCTTTTTCTGACCGAAAGTAATAGAGTGGTTTTCACATGACTGTCGTGAAACCAATCGCAAAGTAATTACACTAATTCTGAACAAAAACGTATAGGAGTAATTACAAAGTAATTGCGAATTACTCGCGACAGTCATGTGAAATCCGCTCTATACGGAAAAGGTGATTCGTTATTCTCCTGAGCGGCTTTTCAGCTTGGCTTGGAAGGCAGAAAGGTGAATGATATGGCTTACGATGATCTGCTCAAACATAGATATGATAAAGTACTCCCTCGCCAATTCATTGCGTAGCTCATTCTAATAAAAGTAATAGAGTGGTTTTCACATGACTGTCGTGAAACCAATCGCAAAGTAATTACACTAATTCTGAACAAAACGTATAGGAGTAATTACAAAGTAATTGCGAATTACTCGCGACAGTCATGTGAAATCCGCTCTATACGGAAAAGGTGATTCATTATTCTCCTGAGCGGCTTTTCAGCTTGGCTTGGAAGGCAGAAAGGTGAATGATATGGCTTACGATGATCTGCTCAAACATAGATATGATAAAGTACTCCCTCGCCAATTCATTGCGTAGTTCATTCTCAAAAAGTGAAAAAATAAGATGTGCGGTTTCCAGGTTCTTGCTCCGCTGATTCTTGATAAACGAACGTCGTGTAGGTTGTCGTGTAATGGAGCTCCAAATAATTCTATAAAATGAATGCTCCGTATTAAGACCGCTTCAACTGGCTTCAGCGTCAACTTTTGTGTTTTCTTTGGCACCATATTGAATGAGGGAAAGTGTATCCTAGGTAAGCGATAACGTTTTAGACAACTAACAGGGGCTGACGAATTATGAATTACGCCAAAATACAACTTTACTAAGTGCCCCAAGTAACTAGTGCCTCTGCCCCTTTGATTTGGTCATCCACCATGCTTTGCAAAGGAGTGATAACAATAACAGAGCATCCTTCGCCGGTTGATACTCTCCCTTTCACTTCAAAATACTTTTAAAAGGAAAAACTGAAAGACAGAGCGCTTCCCAAAACCTGTCGGTAGAACCGCTACAACATCTTTTCCACGTCCAACTAAACATGTCACCGCTTCTCTTTGCTCTTCTTTTAGCGACCCAGAAAACCCGAGATATTCCAGATCTTTTACATTGTAAACTTTCTTCTAGATTTCGCTTGAACTCATCTTCGCTCTCATGTTTTGTTGAACTCGATCGTGTTTCACTTGACTGGCGGCGACTTGTTGAAATGTTTGATTGACACTTTCTCTAAATACCAACCAATCAGAAGGCCCTCCGAGTTTCGAAAATGCCATGGGGTCGGTTGCAGGCGGTTTATTTCTTGCGTTTTCTCCAAGTCCACCCTCCCCCAGGGCGCATTTTTTAACCAGGCGCACCTTGCCCCAGCGCTCGCGCGGCCATCTCATCGAACAACAAGCAAACTACCGAACATTTCTACCGAAGATTTCGCGGATAAAAACCTGCTAAAACCCCACTAAACCGCCAGCTACGCAGGCTATTATTACGCTGGTTAGTGGCTTGGTTAGCCCTTTGTGACACTGCGAGCTGGTTAGTGCGGCGCTTGAGGAATCGCCGCGCTTGAGGAATCGCCTAAACCCATAAGTGCTCTGTGACTTTCGGTACTCGTATAGAATCACCGAATTTAGTGTATGGGCCTCGAGCAGCTCAGCTACTTTTACTGTACATGAAAAATAGTCCGAGACACCTGAAGAGCCACATAACTTCCCCTTCTGTATAAGCGCATGCATTATCCGTGCGTTTGCTGCCATCCACATTGATAATGAAATGCTCTCCAGTTTTGATTTTTGCCTTGCAGCTCGAATTACAATGCGTGGTCCCGACGGGCCACCGAGTTCCTGCTCTTCTTCGAACTCATCAACACTGCCTGAATTGAACACAAATTCGGGATCGTCGAGACTCACCCCTTCCATCTTTGCCAGTGGTTCTTCTAATCCACTATCCTGTGCCAAAAACTTGGTGGTGACCGGTGGCGTTGTTGTTTCTTTTGCGGCAGAACTTGCTTGTTGATTTGGCTTTTTACCGTGCCTACTAGCGCTTACTAGCAATTTCCTTTGTCCCAGTGTCAACGTAAGGCTTTTTTATACCCGCGCCCTCGCACCACTCTTTGATTTGGTGGTAAAAAAAATGTCAGACAATTATGTGGTGATGATTGGGTTCTGTTGAATGAAATGTTGTTAGCATTGACGTATGTCAATTAATGAAAAGTAACATTCGGCAATTCACAGAATTCATACCAATGAACATGTCATCCAAATTTATTATATAAACACCAATGAAATGGCGGTTGATCTCCCGCGCGAAAACTTGATATCTTCACATGTGAAAATATCACACTTGCTTTTGCTCAATGCTCGATTTTTAAGCTTAACTCAAATAAAATTAATATTTGGTATTTCATTGATGTTGATATAATAAACAGAACATTACATGACCCCTTGGAGATTCGCTCGAAGATAAAATTCGTATCTCCGCGCGGCCATGTAATATCCTCTTTGTTATCCACATTTAGGTGAATAGTGTTGTATATATGGGAAGATGTGAAGAATCGAAATAAATATCCAGTGCTAGGCAGTGAACCTGTGGGATAGTTGTTTCAGTATTATAATAGCGGAGCTCCTGCGCGGGCCGAAGGCCCGCGCAAGCGGAGCACCATACCTAAGGAAATAACGTCTAGGCATAACTATCGAGTTGATTTTTGAACGTCGCGTGCTTTTTCGCTCCTTTTGCTCACGTCATTGATGGAGCCAAGTCAAATGATTACGGCTTTTGGAAGGTATTGACCCAAAGATGAATGTGTCCAAGTTTGGTCGCCATGGGTATTTCCCTTCTTGAGATATGAATTTTTTTGTTTCTTCCTGAATAAAACCTATAGCGTACGTCCGTCCGGCGTCCGTCCGCCGTACGCGGAAACTCATGGGAGTCCTGTGGTATAGAAAGAAACATTGATTTCTCTTCACAAGGGAACTTGCTAAGACAACCATACTTGGGGAGTATTTTCTCTATGCTATGCTGTAACAGGATCGTGTGGTGTGACGTCATCGATGGCGTCATCAACGTTTGAAAATTCCATTCATCGTGAAGGGATGGGAACATATGGGAACCCTGTGTCATTGTAAAATTCGGCGGGAAATGTGAGACGCGCGCGTCAACATCCAAGAAATTTGACAAAAAGTGTTTGGATGCCGTAGTTAAGTTTGGGAAAATGCCGTAGTTTGAGAAATAAAATCTCTATCTACAGCTAAAAACCTAAGACACAATAACAACCTTACTGTTTTCGAACTTCAGCTTATATCCTTGAAATTTGTGTTTCGTATTATTCTTGAATTATCAAAAAGAGACGGTATGGAGTCAAGTGCCGGAAATAATTGCGAAGAAAACGAAACTGAGTCTGAAGCAACGATTGATGAAGAACAAGAAAGGCAAAGCAGCTGTACCGATGAACAAGGGAAACGAGAAAGAGATAGACAAGTTTTGATAAGGCGATATTTCACAGAGGAGGAGAGAGAAGAAGAACGTGAACGAAGGAGGGCTGCAAGACAAAACGCTACGGAAGAAGAGAGAGAAAATGAACGTAGCAGAAAGAGGATTGCAAGACAAAACGCTACCGAAGATGAGAGAGAAAGGGAACGTGGCAGAAAGAGGATTGCAAGACAAAACGCTACGGAAGAAGAGATAGAAAGAGATTGTGGGAGAAAGAGAGACGCGAGAAAATCTTTCACTGACGAAGAAAGAGAACAGCAACGCGAGAGGAAAAGACGAGTTAGACGAAACTTAACGGGGGCAGATAAAGATAAGGAGAACGAAAGGAAAAGGCAAGCAAGGAGAAATTCTTCAGAAGAGTATAGAGAAAGAGAGAGAATCCGCCAGGCTGAACGTCGCAGAAAACAGAGACAAACACGAGCAGGTGAGTTGGGAGTGACTCAAAATGTTTTTAAGATATGTTTTTTTTTGTACCCCAAACCTCATATTTTTCCTATCCAAATTTTAGGCAAGAGATCTAGAAAGCTTGTAATTCTTTCAATCCTATTTTTAGGCTTATTCCTATTATCTCCCATATTTCTCCCCTATTTTTTCCTATTTTTTGGACTCTGGGATTTCTATCTTCTTACTAATTCCTGTCACCTCATAACTTAAATTTTACTTATAAAATATTAACTCCAACATTTCATACAATAACAGCTGAAGCAAGGGCACTGCAACCCCTTAACTTTGAGATTGATAAAAGCCCAAATACTATAAATTGTGATGAAGAGTCCATCTACGAGATACGTGCCAGCTTTGAACCTGAGCATCAGCAAGAATACATTACAGGTAATTCTTGTAGTTCCCTCTTTTTTCTGGAAATGACATTTAGTTGCCAGCCAAATGTGCTACATACACTGGGCCAATGTCATGCAGAAAGTGCGCTCTCAAATAACATGTTCTACCATTTTTTTGTCACAAATTACATGGATTACAAATTCATGGATTTACTGTACAAGAAAACTCACTAAATGTGCATGCAGACTCTTTATGCTTGTATCAGTGGCTTCCCCCAGGGTGCGACCCCAGGAACCCAGGGGGATTTGTCATAAGACCCAATCAAAAAACTTAAAATCCCCCTGGGTATGGGGCAATAAAATCCCTACCCTGGGGATAGAAGTTATAAGCAGTAATGCATGCAATACACACGAAACGTTCGTGATTTTTTCAAGAAATCTTCGCCAACATGAAGTGTTCAAGAAAAACGCACAAAGTTCGTCAAATTAAAGTGTTCCTACCCTACCTGATAAGATGAGTAACAAAACCTGTCACCCCCAAAACATTAGTGTGATGTTCCATCATTAAACTCTTGCAACAGACTTTCTCCATACTATTGATTCTGATTGATTGTGACTGGATTCACACTGATTAGCCATTGCTAATACATGATTCGCGTGCAATATACAGGCAAGGCGATGACGAAACAAATCCCATGCGTTGACCCCGTGGGTAATAGGGGATATGTACAAAAGTCGAAAAAACCCTACCCCCTTGGGCAAGTTTTGCTTACAAATCTCAACAAACCCCCCTCATTCCCCGGGGGTCGCCTCCTGGGGGAAGCCGCTGATACAAGCATTAGACAAATATGACATTTTTATGTTATCCGCCAGGCCCTTTTAAATAACAATAATTTATTCATTTCGTTTTGTTTTTGGTGTACTCTAAATTTTACATGTATGTATGTGAATGTATAATGCGTAATTCAAGAAAACATTCTGTATCCCCACCAATAGGGGGAACTGGAAATCCAGTAAGGGGCAAGGGGTGAGTATGCATACACTTTTTTCCCCCATACAAATTTTCACTGGAAACTCCACGGGGGGTGGGGTGGGGGTTTATGTAAATTCATTTAGAATGGATCATTGTTTATTTATAACAATTTGTTTATAAATTATATTCTTGATTAACCCTCTTTTGTTTCTACTTAGAAAGCCAAGATGTGACACAGATGGAGATAAATGTTGCTGACCTTGAGGGTATTATAATTATTCTAATTATGTTTTTCAAGAAAAAAAAATGCACATCATTCTTATTCAGCATTATTTAGCCCCGATATTGCACCAAAGAAATATACATAATCAGCTAAATCTTCTGTTGAGCAGTTAATTTATCAAACAAAATGTCCCACCAGCCCAGCAAGATACTGGAATTTTTCAGTTTTGGGAAGCAAAACTGTTTACCATTATAGTTAGGTGAAACCAAGTTTACATTTTTTGATATCAAAAGATTTTCTGAGGAAATGGAAAAATTTATGCTCATGCCCAAGTACTGTAAAATTTAACAATTATTCCTTGAGTCTGAATGGGCTCTGAGTCAATAGACCATGGGGCCAAAGGCCGAATGGGCTATTGACGACAGAGGCTATGAGGGTGAGAGGAATAATTGTTTTAGTCAAATCACACTAGTAGGTCAATTTCTATTGTTAAAAAATATTTTTGTTCAGGTCATTTGCCATTTTCTGGCTTTCAAATCCTACTTTTTCGCTACTAGTAGCCTACTAGTAGCTCAACCAATCAGAACGCAGCATTGATAATAGACCACTAGTGTGATTTGACTAAATATTATTATCACATTGCATACCGGTAGTTCCAGAAAGTATCCCCCCCTCCCCCCTATGGAAGGGATTTGGGGTGGGATGGGGCAATTTACCTGACACACCTGAGGGATTGTTGAACTAGTAGATGACAGTAGTGGAATGAAAAGGGCAAAATTTTGGTTTTCCCTGCTAATCAGACCAGGTTCATAATGTCGGGTGTCATGCTGAACTTAATTCAGTCATGCCAAACTTATAATTGATTGAGACATTGAGCTTCTTGTGTACAAAATACAAACTAATATGTACATAGGTTTGACAACCTCCCTGGTTTGACACAGGAGAAGCGTGATCCGTACATGTACATGTATGAACTAGGCCTTATGGGGTTTGGTTGCAGGTTATTGCAAAAATTTTAATTCAAAATTTCTTGAACTCTTCCACTGCTGAGATATGTTATTATATTAACAGCATGTCTAAACTGCCAGAAGCCACAATGTCCATTGTGTTATTGGGCAATTCCAGAAAATATATGTACCCCCACCACGGGCGGCACTAGTTTTGACCCCCCCATGTATTCAGAATTTCCAAAATGGCTTACCCCCCATGCATATAGAATTCCTGAGAGGTTAACGTACTAGCTCCTAGCTTCCAGCTTCACCCCCCCCCCCCACACACACACATATGTACAGGCAGAATTCCAAACTTGAAAAAAAACCTCCCATTCAGAATTTCAAATGCCACCCGTCCCCGGGTACATATATTTTCTGGAATTGCCCATTTTTAGCCATTGAACCCATCATATTTTAATGATCTTTGTTGTTAATGGTGACAGGTTACCATGCTGTAGCAGAGATTGGGATGGATGGAGTAGCTTCTCAAGAAGGTACAATAGTTATACACATGCTGTTTGCTTGAATATGTTTGTTTGCTTGTTTCATCTGTTTCTTTGTATCATTTTTTCTTCTTCTTACTCTCCAGGAAGACAAAGGCAAGAAGACTTTCAGAGTAGTGTTGCATTGGCAGATACAGATAACTCACAAAACCCAGATGTTGTTGGCCAATCAACACAAGGTATAATAACGACCCTAGCACAGTTGCACTCAGTGCTAAGCTTAATTGATTAAGCCATTTAATGTCCATCTTGCTATTTTTAGCCATTGAACCGCATCACATTTTGATGATAGCATCATATTATGTTGTTTGTCTCCTGATCAGCAGGCTACCATGCTGCAGCAGAGATTGAGATGGATGGAGTGACTCAAGCCCTAGAAGGTGCAATAATACATGAGCTCTGTTTGCTTGAATCTTTTGTCTGTTTGTTTCTTCATCCATTTCTTTATTTCATTATTTCTTACTTTCCAGGAAGACAAAGGCAAGAAGGCTTTCAGAGTGTAGCATTGGCAGATGATACAGATAACTCACTAAACCAAGATGTTGTTGGCCAATCAACACAAGGTATGTATAATAAGAATTTAATTCAGGAGTTTTGTGAAATGCTGAGTTCATTACAAAGATGCAGCATATTTACAGCATTTTTGCTTATTGTGACAGATGCAATAAGAACGATTTCAACAAAACTTCTATGACAGGGGGTTAGGGGGGGCGTAGCGATCACAAATCACGGACCGATGTTTCTTTATTTCACGAATCACGGAGTTATGAAAACGCTTTTTACAACTCACGGAAGTAAAATTTTAAAAACAATTTTATGCAAGTTATGTTTTAAGTAAATACAATATAGCGATAAAAGTAGAAAGAGAAAGAAAGAAAGCAAAGCAGAACAGATATGCTAAAACAAGAGGGCGCGTACTGAGCTCAGTATAAGAGGGGTGTCAAAGGTTGCGTTTACTGACAAAATGGTGCAGTAAAGGTTAATATTTGATGTATAGTTCCAGGGACGGACCATGGGACGGACTGTATGATAATATTTGATGGGGAGGGTGGCTAATTTTTTGGCTCGATATTTTTTTGCATCCAGTTTTGCTGCTCCCTGTTTTTTTGCCTAGAACGTGACTGTGCTCAATTTTGTTTGCTGATATTTCTTTTGATGGTTTGAGATATCTCTTAAATTATTTCGCCATCAAAACGACAATTGATCAAAATTCAATAAAGTACGATTTCCAGCTCACCTGTTATTTTATCATTTTCGCGAAATTGGTTTGCTCATAGCATCCACATCAAATCGGGTTTTTGGTCATGGGATTTAGTATTTTCGCTACTCTGAAGATGTTCGGTTCAGTACCGAGCTTTCTTGTATGTTTCTGGATGCGCACAAAGCGCGCTGCGATTTTGAAAATCAAACTATGCGGTTGATGATAAAGTCCAAAGAAATATGCAGTGTCTTAAAAAATGCTATAGTTAAAACTATGTTTTGATGGTAGGAGTAGAAATGCAAGAAGTAGCCCAGGAGGGTGTGTTATTACTGGCAGTGACTATGGGAAACTGTGCAGATGTTGCTAGCCAAGAAGGTAGTTAAGATAACTAAAAACCAGGATCTGCACCTGAAACCTTCTTTACTCTAAATTCTAAACTATGAATCGACAAAAGAGTGTTTATGGTGCAGGGTCGTTCACATAAAACAAATTCCTAAGCCTTACCTCCTTCTTAACTGATCACTGCTTAACTTTTATATGCCAGTGTAATTCCAGAAATGACCCTACCACTACCAAATAGGGAGTTTGTATACTTGCATGATTTGTAGTGTGCAAGAGATATGTCTGAAATGTTTGTAAATTCCCCGGGGGGGGGACTTCCAATATTTTAGACGGGGGTGCTCGTCGGGAAAATTGATTTTGACCCTAAGGGATAGCAAAATGGGCGTGGCCAACAGCAAATTTACCCCTAAAAGAAAGCAAATTTGGCGTGGCGAATGCCGAATTTACCCCTAAAAAATAGCACATTTGTCAGGTCAAAACAAATAAAAGCGAATTTTAGGTCTTTTAGCGTTTTCATCCAAGTTTCCTTTGTAGATATCGGTTCTGGTGTCAGTACCGATATATATCTGGGCAAGGATTGGTCTGAGACTCCCCTAAGGGATAGGGCTGATTTTAAACACCCCTAAGAGATAGCACGTCTGTCAATTTTATACCCTAAGGGATAGGACGAGCACCCCCGTCTGAAAATATAGGGAGTCCCCCCCCCCGGGGTAAATTCACAACCTGTAAAGCAACCGCAGTGACCCTGCCACGGATGGAATCTTCAAATTCACTCAATTGCATGGGAATGGATCTTTTTCTGGAATTACACATTTTGACAGGAGAGTGTAGAATGCTATGCACCATCGTATACTCAGATTTGATTTGCTGCTCGTTATATGCCTTAATTCAGACACAAATAATTACAGGAGATAAAAATTAAGTAATACAAAAGTAAGGCACTCCCACCTAACAATTAAAAAGCTCAGCAGATCTATACAAAGAAGTGCATTAATTTTGGGGAAGTGCCAAAGCCACAGGCAAGCACCGAATCGCTAAAGAAGGGACTGCAAGCAGTCTAGCCTCACCTAACGCTCAATTCACTGTGATCCTCCCTACCACGGGCTCAAAACAAAAAAAAGTCTCACACTCTGCTGTTTGTTTGATTATAACCTTATGAAGGATCAAGGGAAGAACAAGGCTCTGAGACAGCGGTTGAAACTGGGATTGACACAAATGCTGAGCGGCATGTAGAAGGTACAAATGAAGACACCCCTGATAACCCACATACAGTACATGCACCTGCCTCTGCAACACCCAAATCTTCTTGTTTGATACCTGATTCGCCTTATTGCGCCATATTTTGCTTATTGCAACTCCATCATTGGGCTATAATAATGGAACAGCTGTTCCATCTTTCAGCATAATTCTTAGCCTGCATAATTTGCAAGTCATAACATCAACTCAATTTGTAAAGAAAATACTTTATTTTAAATACCGTTTGAAATAACACCAAAGGTACTTGGCGCAGACACAAATGTAAACTTCCTAACTGTTCAAATAGTATAAGCCTGCTCTATTGAAACAAAGTGAATTAACACCTTAACACCGAAGTCAAAGCGAGACGCAAGCTATTATTATTCAAAGAACTATATTTTTTCCTTGAGGGGGATAGGGGCTCTGCCCCGCCCCTGGTCAACATTTTAAAGTCCTAATGGTCACAGTTTTTCCCTGTATAGACCTCCAGCTCGTAAATAACATAATATATATTCTATTTGTTATTCCATCATTAGCCTGGTGATGGTTGCAATATCTTAAAAGAAATAAAGCACAATGAAACTTAGGTTTATAATAATGTTGCAAAGTCCACACCATCTTCTCAGTGATATTTTTTTACCGATTATTAAAGTTTCATTCATAGCTGGGAATCTTGGCGCGGACTAAAGTGTCCTTGAGAGATTTCCCTTTACTGAACAAAACAAACGGCTCATCTTTAAAGAATATGTTAGCGAGTCTGGGTTGCCCTTTTATATGCCAGTGTTTCATGAGGACTCTTTTAAGATTTGGTACTGTCGGGTTGTACTTAGTGACAAACGGCAGTATTTCCTTTTGATATCTGTTGTTTTGGTTCAAGCGTTTTGAGTCTCTGTGAGAATTTTACTTCTGACAAGATAGGAGTTACAAAATGTTCGGGATAGCCCCTAGCAGCGAGGCGTGTTTTGAAATGATGTAACTTATCTTTGAAGTTTTTCTCGTCTGAGTTCGTTCGCAGTAGTCCTAAGGCCTCTCCTCTCCTCTCAGAGATGCCTTTATTTAATTTTAAATTACGTTGTTCTCATGGATTTGCTTCATCTAGCTTTCAAATTTAACCATTTTAAGGATGGACCTGTAGATATATAACAATATACCTCCTGCCCCAGGGGAGGGGGAACTCCCATTTTGACATTCAAAAAGCAATGAAAGTACTCTCTTTTTATGTATTTTATCTCACTATTGGGCTCACATGGATGTAAATTAATTATTTCAAATACTCATTTTATTGTTCATGACCTAATCAGCCAACCAGAGCTCTCATTTTGTACCACGTGCAGTACATGTACCTTGAAATCCCAGGAAGATACTGCAAGGTGGGACTTGAAAACATTTCAAAAGGTCCTTGTCCAAGGACCTTTGAACTATAAATATTCATATCTTCAAGGTCCTCACCCTCAAAAAGTTGTTCTACTAGTCAGTCTTTGCACCGTGCAAAGGCAGACTGTAGGAACCGCTCCGTGAGAAGACTAAGGATCGAGTGCAAAGAATTGTTTGCTTGAGACTATATGCATGTGCACTGCCAACTTCCATGTGGGACAGGCTTTATTGAAACACTCTTGATCTTTTCACTTCAGCGCATGACTAGTGACAAAATCCAAATTCATAATCTTCATAATTTCAAGGTCCTCCCCATCAAATGATTTTTTTGTACGGTACTAGTCAGTCTTTACTGTAGGAACCATGAGAAGACACAGGTCTCCTCTCTCCTCTCCCCGGCCTCGGTCAACATTTTTCAGCCCTTGGTCACAGTTTTTCCCTATACAGACTTCCCAGCAAGTAAATAACATATTTATATCACAGGCAATTATCTGAGTATTTCAAATGGCTAAGGATTTTTAATGAATGGAGATGTTTTAACATTGATCGTTTTCCCTCTGTGTTGGCTAATTAGGTCAAATATTATTGAGTATTTGAAGTAATTTAAAGCCAACTATGAGGACTTGACGGGATTTCAAAGCCCGCGCAATTAGTTCCAGTCCTTGCCTTCGGCTTGGACTGGAAATATTTGCACAGACTTTGAAATCCCCTCAAGTCCTCATAGTCTGCTTTTAAATATTACTTCATGATTTGTTGAACAGGATCAGGTTTTTGAGCTTCTGGTCATTAGCAGGACATACATTTAATGTTATGTGAAGAGCATTCGTTCTCATATAATTCACCTCACGAGTAATATTTTTCCTACCCCAATTCTTGAAAATAAGTTTTAGAAGTTCCTTAAAAGGTATCCCGACTGTTTAGCCTTTTCAAGCTCAGAAGAAACTTAAAAGAAGAGAAATCCATATAAATTATAAAAATTATGCATTTCAATGAATTATGCAAGTGAATGAAAGGCTTTGCTCTCTACACTTATAACCAGAATAAGAGCACCAAGAAAACAGTTTCTATGTTATGTTGAGAGGGTAAAAAGAAGGAAATTGAGTTAGGATAAGCTGTATGCGCCGTCCTTATCTTGGAGGGGGGGGGGGGTAAGCAAGAGAGATTACTCGATGAGAAGACGATAAAATAGACAAGATTAAAGGCAGATTTTAGTCAAACACGGAAATTTCTTGATGGGTAACTTTTACCTGTTACCTGCCTCCTTCGCGCCTACTTGTCACACACGACCTCATCTTTTAAGGTATCATTTAGGGTAAGAAATTATTTGAGCGACGCCATGTTTGGTATCTATCTAGAGAACTCCAACTACTTGCTGCAGGCTTAACCATTAGCTTCGAGTTGTTATTTAGTCTATAAATTAGGTCTAGTTTAATCTTACTTAGAAATCGTTTCAGAATCCTTTATTTCTCGCTAATTCCTGCTTAAACGGCCGTGAAATCAGCTGTAATTTGTTGTTGCACTGCAAAATCGCCACGCTGCACGCGGAATCCTTTATTTCTCCCTTTCGGTTATTCCTTCTACAAATGTATCAGGCAAAAATTAATAGTAATCATTTCTCTTTTATTGTGATTATTGTCATTTAGTTTTACATCAACAATTGTACGGACAAGGTTTCAGTTTAGACATTTTAGTAGTTATAATGTTAATATTCACAGCCGCACACCATGGTCGTCCGGGTCAGAAATATTAGTTCACAAGTTATTTCACAACAGATTCCTTTTGCGGAACAGAGTCAATGATCGTTCTCACCTTTCATCCTTGTAAGATCCTTGTCCATTTCAAAGTTAAGTTATGGCGCTTGAATAACATTTTCCATAGTAATTTTCCATATTTCTACAAGAGTTTTACACTTTATTCCATGCGACTTTCGCTGTTTTAGTTAGCTAGAATATTCATAAGCGGAATACATCACTTCCGTTCTATTTTTAGTTGCAAACCACAGCTATCCCAGCTTGTTTTGTTTTCACGTTTTTGTCATCAGCTTAATTTAGAAATATCTGTTTTCATTATAACTTCATCGTCAAAGCATTTGGTAAAGGAAAAATCCTCTTTCGTACGAAGGACTTTTTATAGTCCGCGTTCTAGTTCTCATATATAGTTTTCTTTTTGAAATCATCATATTTTCCTAGTTCTATTGGTCAATTTCTAGCCGGGGGGGGGGGGACTCCCTATATTCGAATGCTAGGGGTGACCGTCGTATTTTTTAGGGGTTGTAATCGGCGATCCGGTCTTTTTTAGGGGTTCGAAAATAAAAAATGGTATAGTAAGAAAAATAGGTATTTTTAGGGGGTTCTCACGCAAATAAGGTAGTGTTTTCGAAAGTCGAGAGGATACATTTCATGTATATTAAATAAACGACCAGAATAAAATTTAACCTGTCAAAATTGTTGGTATTCTTTAGGGTATTTTCAGACTGAGGGGTATTTTTTAGGGTTGAAATTTTTCCCGACCAGGTAATTTTAGGGTCAAAATTCGAGTTTCCCGACGGTCACCCCTAGCATTTTAACCTTAGAGCCCCCCCCCCCCCGGGATTTCTAGTTTCATATCCAAACTGTCGCAGTTAATTTCGATTAATAATTCCGACATCGTTTCAAGATAGTTCACCGATCCCGTCTTCCCATTAATTAATCACAAAACAATGGGCAGTCTCTTTTATTGTGATTATTGTCATTTAGTTTTACATCAACAATTGTACGGACAAGGTTTCAGTTTAGACATTTTAGTAGTTATATGTTAATATTCACAGCCGCACACCATGGTCGTCCGGGTCAGAAATATTAGTTCACAAGTTATTTCACAACAGATTCCTTTTGCGGAACAGAGTCAATGATCGTTCTCACCTTTCATCCTTGTAAGATCCTTGTCTATTTCAAAGTTAAGTTATGGCGCTTGAATAACATTTTCCATAGTAATTTTCCATATTTCTACAAGAGTTTTACACTTTATTCCATGCGACTTTCGCTGTTTTAGTTAGCTAGAATATTCATAAGCGGAATACATCACTTCCGTTCTATTTTTAGTTGCAAACCACAGCTATCCCAGCTTGTTTTGTTTTCACGTTTTTGTCATCAGCTTAATTTAGAAATATCTGTTTTCATTATAACTTCATCGTCAAAGCATTTGGTAAAGGAAAAATCCTCTTTCGTACGAAGGACTTTTTATAGTCCGCGTTCTAATTCTCATATATAGTTTTCTTTTTGAAATCATCATATTTTCCTAGTTCTATTGGTCAATTTCTAGTTTCATATCCAAACTTTCGCAGTTAATTTCGATTAATAATTCCAACATCGTTTAGTAGAGTTTTTATTTAAGCACGGTGGTTCTATCAGCGAGAGCCGCTGGTTTTCATAAAAGCCGTGATAAAAATTCTACAATATATAATAATAAATAATATTAAAAATAGTCCATACTGTTTAAAACAAGTCAAAGAAGCTGGGAGGCAACTTATCTAATTTTGATTTAAATGAAATCAGCGAGCTGCTTTCCCTTAATTCTTTGGGCAGTATATTCCAGATATAAGCGCCCCGGTATCCAATTCGCTTTTTACCGTAATTCGTCTTAGGGAGGGGTAATTTCAAAGTTGAGGAAGACCCTCGAATATCATAGTGAACTAGCGTCCTCTCGAACTTGCTCGAAAGATAATCTGGGGCTAGGTTGTTATAAATTTTAAACATCTCAACAGCTACATGTTTCAGTCGACCAATTGAAAGTTTGTCCCACTCAAGTTCGATAAGCAAAGGCCCCGAACGGGCATCATAACTAGAGAAAGTGATAATCCTAGCGGCTCGGTTTTGAGGTTTTTGCAGTTTTAAGGCCAGATCAGAGCCTATCCCTTCCCAGACAACGCTACAGTAATCGAAGTAGGGTTGGACAAAGGACTGATGCATTGTTCGAAGAGTGGAGGGAGGGACAAACTGTCTAATTCGTTTAATTGCACCAATTGCCTTAGTTAATTTTTTACAGGTCTCCTCGACGTGTCTTGACCATGTCAGGGCCTCGTCTATGTGTACTCCGAGCGATTTTGCTGAGATTACTCTCGGTACATCAATGCCTCCGATTTTAAGTGACGGACAAGACACGCGAGAAGACCTTTGCCGCGATCCCACAATTAAAAGTTCAGTTTTTGTCGTATTTAGACTCAACCTGTTTGCCAAAAGCCAGCTACGTACATTTTCCAAATCTCTATTCATTTTAATTTCAATTTCAAGACCGGACGAACCAGCAACTGTTAAGCTGGTGTCGTCTGCGTACATATGTGTTTCACTGAACTCAAGGCAAGCTGGTAGATCATTAATATAAATCAAAAAAAGAAGCGGACCTAAAATTGTTCCTTGTGGGACGCCACATTTCAAAGTTCTGGTGCTTGACAATTCACCGTCAATCACGCAACACTGTCCGCGGTCGCTAAGATAGGATTCAAACCAGCGGACGTCAGAGACACCGTAGCTCTCAAGCTTTTGAAGAAGTATTGCGTGATCAACGGTATCGAAGGCCTTTTTTAAATCAGTTTCAAGATATTTCACCGATCCCGTCTTCCCATTAATTAATCACAAAACAATGGGCAGTTGAATGAATTATCATCGGCTTTTCGTGACTCACATACTATGAGCAAACTTTCAACACTTTCCTGCAATCGGTGTATTTTCCATGCTCTATGCCAAAGAAAAAATTTGGTTTGTCCGACTTCAAGTGTGACGTCATGTGCCCAATATGGCGGAAATAAGAATCTTTCTTTTCTGTTATAAACTTTTGTCGAATATTTTTTTAGTTGTTTAACTTTCCTCTGAGCTTGATAAGGCTATAGCCAGGATTCCCTTTAATTGTTATTTGACACCATTGGACCACAAACAACCAACACAGTGTATCTGACTTAACTTTAGGTGGAAGTAGTGTTGAAAATATAAATGAAAATGATGCACAGGCGAGACAAGATCAGGGCGACGAAGAAGATCAGTTAGAAGATCGTAACCTTATTGCAAGGGCAAGAGCTGTTGGAGTAAAGTACGAGTATTCACCACCTGGTAACCTAGAAACAGATGCTGGTTATCGAAAGCGTCACCGTCGAAACCGTACTAAAATAGTGAAAGAGGAACAGCGGTTGATTGAAGCTATTGGTGACCTACCACAGCCCCCGCCTTTCGGATCAACGCAGCAGGAAGAAGCAGCTTATCAAGCAATTCGTGCATTTGAAGTAGAACAGATGACATATAGTTTTGGGCTGTGCGATATATGTAAGGAACGAAGGTTGCAGTTGAAGAACAACGTCTGTAAAAGATGTAAAAGTGACAAGCACCAGCCAAAGATGTGGTCACACGAGAATAACATGGACTTTGGACATGTTCCCGATGACTTAAATGGACTAAGCGATGCTGAGCAGATGCTGATAGCAAGGATTGCTCCCGCTGTACGTGTGCACTTGCTAAAGCACGGGGGTATAGCAGCCAAAGGACATTGCATAGCATTTCCACAGGCCGTGCAAGAACCCGCTAGCATTTTACCACGCTTACCAACGGAGGTGGAAATAATCCGAGTGAGAAGGCAAGGAAAGGATGACACCCACAAGGACTTTAGAGTGAGAAGGCATAAAGTAGAGCGTGCAATCCGATGGCTTAAGGACAATAATCCTGCTTACAGGGACATAACTATAGACGACGGCCGCATTCAGCGCCTACCGGTTGACGGCGAGCTACCAGATCTAAGGACTGTTGAGTTTACGGAGACGCAGCATGGAGATGATCAAGGGCCCGCACCAGCGCAGTTAGATACTGGACATGTGGACAACGAGGACGATGAGACAGTGTCAGGGATTCTCCTTCCTGAGCCGGTGAGTCATTCATCTGTTTTTTAAATGTAATATATTTTTGTTATCACTTACGAGACTCGGCGCACAGAGGCGAGGGGCAAGCGCTTTTTAAGTGCTGCGCCACTCGTGCTTTCCATGCATTCTGGGTAGGCTTCTTGTTGTATTTGGGTTGTAACGTTAGTAACGCCTGGGACTGAGATCTTCTGCCGCGTGGACTTTTGAGGCAGGGATGCTACCTGATGGTCGTACTGGCAAATGTTATCAGAAAATGTTTACCAAATCAATACCATTTCGGGATCAATCCTAGCAATATTAGCAAGAATAGTTTTATTGAAAATTTTGATGTTGCACTTTTGTTGGTTCATAAGTGTGACAATCCTAATGAAATGCATCTTATGTAGTTAAAATTTGTTTACGCCTTAGTGTGGTGGCAACTGGATTCGTTCATACGAGTGTTGGCACCTTGATGCTAAACCACACCAGTTTTGACCCAAAGCTAAAATTAACTAGCCTCCCTCTACCCCCTCCCCCAGAATATTATTTTTGTTACATTCTGTTTTCGTCAATGTATAATGTCTGAATGCTTCACTATTTTATAGGTGTAAATGTAGAAGCACAGATTGAGGCAGCTGTTAACCGCATTGTGACTGAAGGGAGACCAGTAGAAAATAACGAGAATATCAATGCAAGACCAGCGCAGATACCGTTGATTCCATGGCCAACCACAGATACGACGCCGGCGTCGGAGTTTACCACACCATATTTTTTCTCCATGGCGTTTCCCTGTTTATTTCCCACTGGAGAGGGTGACTACCATGTAAATCGACAGAGAACGTGTGCATCTCTCCATGAATGGGCCGAGCACTTGTTGTGGTATCAAGATGGAAGATTCTCGAAACACAAAGTGTGGAAATTCGTGGTGCACAACATGATTCTGAGGAAAAGGGCACTGGAGCAGAGCAGATACTTTGTCGATCAGCAGTTAGGAGATCCTCACCTTACTGTTGCTGATTTACAAGAGCGGCTGGCAAGGGGTGACAGCACCATTGCTAACAAACTTCTTTACTTTGGGGCAAGTCTTCGTGGCACAAGCCAGTACTGGCATCAGCGACGCAGAGAGCTACAAGCCTTGGTCGAGTTCATGGTGAATGAGAAACGTGGCTTGCCTTCCTTTTTCATGACGGGTAGCTGTGCAGAGTTTTACTTCCCACCGCTAAGAAGACTTTTGGAAATGTACATTTTCGAAACCACCGGTGAAAGGGTCGATCTCGCAGAAGATAGTAACGCGCGGTTCAAAGCTGTGCAGGAGAACACGCACATTGTTGTCGCGTACTTTGACATGCGGACACAGAGCTATCATCAGAGGGTTCTAGAGCCTGTGTTTGGCATTAGTGACTACTGGTACCGCTACGAATTCGCCAAGTCTAGAGGACAGATTCATTGGCATCAGCTGAGTTGGAGAGAGGACCGGGAGCCGCACCAGCTACTGCAGAATGCTCGCGAAGACGGATGCAATGATGACGAGTACGTCAGGCGACTAAGTGATTGGGTAGAGGAGAATCTTGCACTGAGCGCCTCCCATCCATCTGGTAAAGACGCTAACGGTGATCCTAGAAAAGAACTTTGGCCGCCACCAGAAGGTACTGCAGAGCCAGTGTCACATAACCAAGATCCGCTTGTGATAATGTTGATGGATGTAGCTGCAACTCAAGAAGCGATATTAGAAGATCATTTGCAGCTCGTTAATAGAGTGGCCCTGCACTGCTGTTCGGATTACTGTTTGAGAACTCCACGCCACCCTGAACCAGGTCTGCAGCCAAACGAGCGAGTATGTCGAATGGAGTTTGGATCAGAATTTCACCGAGGAAAAGAAGCACGTGATGTACCAGAAATCGTACAAGACCACAATGGAGCTGATCGTCTTGAGCTGCCGCGTGACCACCCTCGCCTGGTTCAGCATTCGCGTTTCCAATTACAATCGTGGCGAGCTAATGGGGATCTCAGCTTGATATTGTCGAACTCGCCTCCAGATGACCCGAGTGCTAACGAGATTATGGCTGTGATAGACTACGTATGTGGATACGCATGTAAAGACAACGAGCCTACGGGAGCCACCATTGATCTATTCAAAGACATGGTGAACACTACAGAGGAAGGCGATGAGGTATCTGGAAGATCCATTTGTGCAAAGCTACTCATGAAAACAGTGGGACGACGCGATGTTAGCGGGCCAGAGGCATCATTTGAGCTGAGTGGTTTGAAGCTTTGGCAAAGCAGTAGAAACTTCAGATACCTATCCCTAACAGGGTCAAGACGTCTGGAGCGGAATGGTAACACTGCTACCAGTAGCACTCCTCTAGACAAGTACCTAGCAAGAAGACGCGATGATCGATGCTCTTGGTATGAGTTTGCCTCAAGAGATGGCAAAGTTCCAGTAGTAAGTGGTGGCTCGACGTACGCTACTTGGCCACTAAACGAAGACTTTTGTCGCACCATGTTGTTGTTGCACTGGCCCAATTGGTTCACATTGGAAGAAGTCAAGAACGATGACCACTCCTGGAAGTATCACTTTGAGGCGTTTCTCTTGACGAATGAGTGTCCTACATTCGTAAAGGCCAAGGTGTGGAAGGCTCGGCAGCTAGCTGAACATCCAAGGGAGGAACTGTATGAAGAAGCCGACAGTGAAGATAATGAAGAGGAAGACCAACCAGACTGGGTCGGTGTGTATGCAGGTCAGCATCAACGACTCCAAGACGACAGAGAGTTCCAGTTTGATGACGGAGGCGAAGACTATGATTGGAGCAGAACTACATTGGAAATGCCACCCAACCAAGATCCGAAGAAATGGCTGCAAAATCGCGTCGAAGAAAATGACGAAGACAGCACACGGGATGAAGAACTTGAACTCCCTGACGTAAGCCCCCTAACATTGAATGGAGAGCAGAGCTCGGTCGTAGCTTTAGTATTACACACACTACGTACTTTCATGGAGAACCCTGTTGATTACCAACCACTTCGACTCGTCGTGTCTGGAACAGGTGGTACAGGGAAATCATACGTGATCAAGTGTTTACAGCGCTTAGTAAGACAGGTCTGTGGTGTTAATGACGCTATTCAAGTGATCACGCCCACGGGAAATGCTGCATTCTTGGTTGAAGGGAGTACGGCGCACAGGTTTTTATCGATACCAACGGGAGGAAGATCTTGCCACGAGCTAACCATCCCATCAGGAACTGTCTTAGAGAAAATTCAAAAACGATGTGAGAACCTGAAGGTGCTGATTGGAGATGAACGATCTATGTTTGGGCGCACTACAATGGGCTGGATGGAACAGCACGCACGATATGCAGTGAACAAAGGAAGAACTGCAGTGGAACCCTGGGGAGGAATTCCAGTAGTGGCAATGATGGGAGATGACGTTCAGTTGCCTCCGGTTTTGGACACACCCGTTTATGTAGCGGAATCACGGAACGCTCCCTCCAACCATGGTAGACTAGTGTGGACAGCCTTTGACACTGCCGTAGAGCTGGTCCAGATTGTCAGACAGTCCGAGGCAGAAGTACAGCTACGAGACGTGCTGGCGTGTATGCGTGACTATACAACTACGATGGAGCATGTTCAGTGGCTTCAGCAATTCCAGTGGCATGATCTCCTCAGGACACATGGTGAAGAACTGTTACAGAGAATGGATGAGCAGGGTCTCTTTGTGTTCCCAACGCATCGACTTGAATGGGAACGAAATAAGAACAAATTGCTGCAATGTAATCAACGTCAAGATCACCCAGTGGCAAAAATTAAAGCTGTTAACCATGGAAGGCACGCGCTGAGGGCTGACAGCAACAAGGCTGGTGGATTGCTTAAAGTCGTTTACCTCTGCCGGGACAGCAAAGTGATGCTCGTGGCAAACCTTAAGGCAGAATGGGGTCTATACAATGGGGCGGTCGGCAACGTGGTAGATATTGTTTATCTTGAAGGACGCAGACCGACGGATGACCCAGCGCCACAACCGGATTATGTGTTAGTGCGCTTTACTGGCTACAAGGGACCAGCTTTCATCGCTACCGATCCAACTGTTGTACCAATTGTACCAATAAGCAGGGCAACAGACTGTGTATGTTGCAGACGTGTGCAGATTCCGCTACGATTGGCTTGGGGAATGACGATTCATAAATGCCAAGGGATGACTGTAGGCGAAGGAGAGCCATTCAGATATGTCGTGATTCATCCAGGTAGTCATGGGTTTGAAGCAAAGAGCCCAGGAGCATTCTTTGTGGCATTGTCTAGAGCGAAGTCTGCAGGGGGAGATGGAAGAGATCCAGACTTTGCATTTCACCAGGACGTACTCATCAACATGGACAGATTTCGTGCAGTTAATACGCCGACAGTACAATCTCGACAAAGAGAAATCGAAAGGCTACGTGCTTTGACTGCAGAATGTCGTGAACGACAACCTCTACGCAGAGTATACGAGGGGGAGACTTTCCGAGAGCTAGTGCATTGGGCAGAGTCTCGAGACTGAGAAGGTCGTCGCGAATCAATATGAATGATCGTGTCGAACAGTTGGAAGAGCATCCGAGTCGTGTGACCAGGATATCGCGACTAGTGGTTATGCTGGAATCAGTCTGTCAGAAGAGACTGAGGGCCTTGCGTGGCCATGCATAACAGGGAGACTAGTGGTTATGCTGGAATCAGTCTGTAAGAAGAGACTGAGGGCCTTACGTGGCCATGCATAACTGGTTATGCTGGAATCAGTCTGTCAGAAGAGACTGAGGGCCTTGTGTGGCCATGCATAACCCGCGATTAATGATTATGCTGCAATCAGTCTGTCAGAAGAGACTGAGGGCCTTGCGTGGCCATGCATAATTGGTTATGCTGGAATCAGTCTGTCAGAAGAGACTGAGGGCCTTGCGTGGCAATGCATAACTAAACCTTACTGTGAGAAGTCTTTTTAAACCGTTATGGTAAGTTCAATTATTGAATGGGATTAATTTTAAGTGTCAAATAGCCATCACGAATGATTGATGTTCTTGTGTTTGTTTTTGCGTTTTTTATTTAGATCTGAAGTGTCTCCCTGAAACATGTCGTGGAGCTCTGGAAGTTGACACACAATATAACGTTGGCTTATTTGAAGAACGTTTACTGGTCCAACAGCAGGGGCTCTCAAGTTATCGAATGATACTAGAAACGTCAAAGGTATTACAATCAGTACTTTTGTATTTCCTTTTTGACAATACGAGGATAAAGTGACCGCGCGCCCAAAAGGCTTTTAAAAGGTTTGTCTTGTTTTTCTTGCCATTTTCCGCAATCACAAAAACATAATTTCTTACTCCAAACCAATATCCCTTTTTGGCAACAAATAGTGCTGTCGGTAACGAATAAGGCAGTTGGTGTTGAAAACAAAAATTAGCCTGGCATGGCCATCGGGCACGGGGTCCTATTCTCTTGGTATTTTGCTATTACTCTGGCGTCACTGATTTGTGTATCTTTCTTTCCGGTATCAATGAGCGTCACAACTTGGCCCCATTAAACGGTGCGTAATCAAATGTATGCTTATTCCCAAGCTCTCCTGGATAGGTATGTTTGCCTTTGTAATATCGCACCTTACAGTATTATGTATTCTGTGAGTTCGTTTCTCATATGCATATTCCTTATTTTCCTGATGCTTTATGCTGTGTAGGACATCAAATAATTGTCTATCACTGAGACAGCTTGAGGTTACGTTTGTTTTAATAAGTGGTGGCGAAGATCACCAGTAACAAAAAATAAAGCCATTTAAACCATAGAAGACACGCACTGAAGGCCGACAGCAACAAGGCTGCCCCTGAAACTCACGGCGTGAAGTATACGAGTTAATAATGTAGTTTACTCCAACCTTATTGCAGTCGTGCTGAATTACAGGGAGATTACAAAAGTACAAGGATGGTTGCGCTGATCCATAGCTTTGTTATAAGGCAAACTAGGCCATATAAAGGCCATTGCCCGCCTCTGTACAGACTCTAAGGCGTTTGACAGACGGTGGAACCCCGCATCTTCTTAGTTGACAATAGCAAACATACGTCTGTTTTTCCCTCTTCAGTAGATAATCACAGTGCACTCCCCAGGAGAGGTCGCTGGACAAGTGAACTCTGAGCAGCTTGAATGAACTAACCTCTTCGATAACGCTACCACCCGATGAGAGTGGGTGCATTGTAACGAAGTCAACCATTGACCAAAGTCTCTGATAGAACTGTCTCTCATGTCGCGGCGAGTGAGGAGTCTTTTAGAGCTAGCAGTAAAATAACTACGATATCCTGGAATCAATACACATTAGCGATCGCTCGTGCCTAGTTTAAGAAGCTGTTTGGCCTCTGCTAACAGTTTTGGATTGTTCGTTAAGCACCTCGTATCGCACCCTACAGCACATTTCAATGGTATTTGTTATATTGTTATAAAGCAAAAGTACCATTAGAGTGTTGCTTTTTTCTTGAGTGGTACAACAAAAAAAAGTGGTACAACATCCTCTATCTTACTGTTCTTGTTTTATTTTTCTATTTACGTCTGCCGAGTGACACACATCCTTGAGTTCTGGACACGGCCAAAATAATATAACGTGGCCCGTGAGAAACCCGCACGTGCATCGACTTGAAGGCGAACTTAGAAGTTATCAATGATGCTAGAAACTGCCAAGGTATTGCACTTGTTTTTCGCAGCATAAGCATAAAGTTTGATAGAACGACGAACAAAAGGATTTTAAAGGCTTTGTCTCGAAATTTTGCAGCGTTTTTGCTCCCATTGTCTTTAACCGCAAAACATAAGACCATATTTCAGCAAGTAGTTTGGGCATTCCATAGTCAAGGGTGGATCTTACTAAAAAGCAACCTGACATGGCCATCGGGCACTGGACCATTAACGGGCGAAATCGGGGTTTCATTGGCTTTCTTCTTTGGCTCTTGTTACTAATAAATATGTTTATCTTATTTTATTTTTGCATCAATAAGCAGAACAACGTGACAAGCGAAAGGTACATAATTATGCCCAGCTTTTACAGCAGTTAATCAGTGGACTTGGATTAAAGGTAAGGTATGTTTTCTTTCGGAAACATCACAACATTACAGTTGTATTGTATGACTTTTTTTCTCATTAGCGCTTCCTTATTTTAATGTGCGTATTTTATGTTGTGAAGGGCATCAAATAATTGCCTCTCTCTCTGTGATTGCTTGACGTTATGTTTGTTTGTGGTGGTGACATCATGCTTACAGGTAAACAAATCTGCAATGACGGTATGGCCTAGGATCTAAGCCGGCTAGAGCTGCCACTAGTCGAAGACCAAGCACGAAAAATTTGACGCAGTATGGCCTAGGATCTAAGCCGGCTAAGAGTTGCCACAAGTCGAATACCAAACACGAAAAATTTAAGGGACTTTGAGAAAGTCTATAAGGCCTAGGGCATACGTCGAATTAGAGTCGCGTCGATTACATTTAAAACAATAGATAATTTGTTATTTGAAGGTATAATGAGTCGGTATCTTTTGAAAAAAATGTAATCGGTTCGACCTTAATCCGACGTATGCCCTAGGCCTTAGCCTTCCTATTAGCCGTTCCTAATGCAAATGAAGAAACTGTATTGTCTATTTGAATTAGGAACGGCTCATGATTAGACCGACGTATGTGTAAACTTATTTCAGTACTAATGATTTATTTGTTATAGAAGCATCGAAAGTTTTCTTCAAAAACCGACCCGAGCAAAATGGCATTATTCACATTTCTTACGGAGACTCTCAAGAACTCAGTCAAGACAGTTGTCAGACTCTAAAGGACATGTACGGCACACCATATAATTGTAGAATTAGAATAAATAAATAATCCTCTTTATTACAACTTACAAAACTAATAGCTAATAGCACTTACAAACTAAAAAAACGCGAATAAAATGAAACGTAATCCTGTAAACTACAGAAAGTGACTTTGATAGAATATCTATCTCCAATATCAGAGAGTGCCACTAAACGTTTTCCACTAGTTTTGTCGCGTCCTTGAAAACGTATGTAGTGCGCCAGTCATCTTTCTCAAGTTCGCAAATGAGATTAGAGTGACTAAGATACTGCCCTGTTTCAAAATCTACTTCTCTATCATGTATACATTGCTGCCGAAAGTATAACAGTGAATCTCGAGCCAAGATTCTAGGAGGATGCCAAACCAACTCTTTATTAGCAATTCAAAAAGGAATTCGATGTTTATGAAATGAGAAATTTTAATATCAAATTCAGGTTCTAATAAAACTGTCCCGTAACATTCATAATGTGTGTTTGGTTTGTAATAATAATTTTATGGATTATGCATCAGGAGCTCCGCTTTTAGGCAGTGCCTAAATCTATATATTATGAAATAAACAGGATAAGATAGTGAGGAGTAAAAGATCAAGAATGGAGTATCATTTGGAAAATGAGCTGTCATTTTGGACTTATATCAAAACGGTACAACTGTTATATTGTTTATATTTCAGGAATCAATTAGAGTATGTGGGAATGACGATTCATTTATTTGGTATTTGCTTCTACTAGTGAGTTGTTGTGATATGGAAAGGCAGACTGTTGGAATTGCTGTAAGAGAAGAGACAGGTCTCTGCCACCAATTAGAAAGATTTTAGTCATATCTGCAATTAAGTGCACGCTAAATTTTATGGCATCATGCAGTCATGATGATATGTCTTCTGCGCATGTGTACTGATGAATGTAAAAATAAGAATTTTCATAAATGAGTCCATGGCTAGCAGCAGTGTTTTAAATAGTAAGACAGCAACTTACCTGTGTGTGGTGTCCCAATTCTAATTCCTTTATGTCATCTATAACTGCCATCATCAAGGCCTCCCTGTTTGCGTTGATCATTTACAATTTATTGCTCGAAACACACCTCTTTGGACAAACAATGGAACGCTGACTAGTTTTCCTGGTGACAGGATGACCTGTTGGATGTGCTTGGTTCTTTCTTTCATCTGTGCTGGAATTTCATTTACTTTTGTTGTTTCCTGGTTTTCCTCATCATCATTGGTGTTTGTAATTAAGACGTGGCTTCTGTCGGTGATTTCACCTAAAGTAAAAGGATCCATAAAGGAATATTATAATGCATTATGGAATGAAATATAAATGCCTACAAGGATGGTATGTAGTGGTACCAGCACGTGCCTACACTGCATTTTTGCCTTGAACTTTTGTCATTGTTGCGTCATTCGTCATTAGTCATGTCAAGCGTGTATATGTATTATAAGATTATTAAGGTTATTGATATCGTGGATAAGAAATTCAATCAAAAAGTGTAAAAGTTTAAAAAGAAAATGTAAAAAGCAAAAAAAAAGTAAAAAATGTAATAGTGAGCATGAAATGTAAAAAAAAAAGTAACAAACAAATAGAAATGTAAAATAACGTGTACGTAAAATGTACTTGCTGTCCACGAAACAATAATTAAAAAAAAAATTCCGTTAACGATGTACATGAGTAATTTTCGTATTGCTTAAAATGTAGCATGTCGTGACAGGATACATGCAGTCCATACTAGTCCAATACTCTGACAAATTTATGCCCCCTTCTATAATACACTCCATTGCAGTGTACTGTCTTAGACAATGCCTTCGAAAAATTATCAGTGTATTGGATAACCCTCATGCACTCTGAGATGTTGGCAAGGAGAATTTGCTGGGCTAAAGGTGTCTTTAACAAAAATTAACATTTTGTGTTACTTACACATTTCTGAGAGCCACATGTTAACAATGGAGTGGGCTATGTTGATAGCTTTCCTTGAAACAACAAACTGATTTTCATCTGGTTCTTCCTGTTCATCATCATGTGTGTTGTGGCTTTCCTCCAAGTTGGCTCTTTCCATATTGCTTTGCAGCTGCTGATTGTGAAGGTGTGTGTTGCTATTCATCTGTGAATCTTGGTTTCGGTGATCATTGCACTACTGTACAACCATCGAATTGGGAGCTGCTGTCGCTTTCTGAATCTGTGTCATCTGTTTCACTGTCACATTCTTGTGTTTCTTGTGTAAGCACCTGTGACTTTTCGTAGTCTTCAATCACTGACAGCAGTACTTGAACAGGAACACTAAGTCGATAGAGGAAGATAATATTAATTATTATAATTTTGCTTCAAATGCATTAGTTTATAAGGACCTTTTAAACTGATTGTCTTTGTCATTTATAAAGGTTTTCCGTTTAATGAAGGATGTCCAGAGATTGAAAGAAATCAACATCATGGTTTTTACTTTATTACATTATTATTATATTAAACTATAAAAAAATTGTCCTATAACTATACCATAATTATAGAAGTGTCCATTGAAAGAGTAACCTAAGTGAGTCACTGGATTTTCTGTTTAGAATTGTGCCAAAAACAGACACAAACCATGTAAAAGTGTTTAAATAAATTTTGTGTTCAGTGCTAAAAATGTTTTACATATTCTTAGTGTGAGTAGTTAAGAATTACCTGTAATTATAACATCGCGTGCATTTTTTTGGCAAATCACCATTTCCCAATAGTCATGCACTTGTGTGAATAGTTCCGCAGCTTCTGGTGACATATGATACTTGTCCCTCTTTACTTCACTTCTTTGATCTTGTCTGTAACTAGAGTGCATGTGGTTTCAGAGGTCTGCAAGGAAATCAACTGAAACAGATAGGAGAGTGGTTTCACATGGCATCACTGTAATTGTTTAATTATTTATCTACATTGTCTGATATTGTAATGGTCTATTATTGTAATTACAACAGTCATATAAAAAGTGCCCTTAAAAGTTAAAGTTGTTTTTGTTATTGTTAAGGATATTGAAACCTCCATTTTGCAATTTTGTTTTTGTTTTTAACCCAGTCGATAAGTGAGGGATAGCAGGCCCGTAGGAGTAGGATTTCAACAAACCCCCCTCGGGGCTAGAAAAATCAGGTTTTTGGTCCCAAAATAGGTAGGAAGCACCACCAAATGGTTCCTACCTAAAAAGAAAATTTAAATAACTTATACTTAATGAAGAAAAATAAGAAAATCTAGTAATTAGCTGTATTACATTACATGGTTCAAGTACTATAATCTTTTAATCTTGTTTACTTAGCCTTCAGGTCAGGGATTTGGCGCTTCTGGCCTGGCATGGGAGGGTGTGCATGGTTAAAGGAGACCAACGCTACATACTAAAATGATATCAAATAAATGGAAAGAAGGATGTATTACATATTTAAGGATACTGTATACACTCATTGAATTGCTAAAGTGTGTAAGCAATTTTTAATATATTACTCCATTCTAGCCTGAAGTCGAGTCTACCGTTGACCAAACAATACATTGATTGACGTTGATCAACGGAAGACTCGACTCCAGGCTAAAATTCCAATTTGAATCACAATAAAGCGAGGAACTGTGAAAAGGACTATTGTCTCAGTATATTTGAATATGGTACATTGTTGTTCTTGTATTATCATATATCTTTAATCTTAATTTTTGGGGGAAAAGCTGCAAGAAATCTTGGTGTATGAAAGGCACTCTTCCCTCTACCTATAAACAGAAACAGTCTATTGCATTTTCGTAGCTTTTATGAGTTGTTAGTTACATTGACTTACCCAGAATAAGTGTAACTCAAGTTACATACCGTGAATATGAATTGTATTGTTAGTATGATACTCTTTTCTTAATGGACCTATCCAGGAGTTTTGCCGAAGATTTTCTATAAAAATTTTAGCAAAATGTTTTGTGTTGGTCCCCAAACAAGAAATCATTTGTCAAAGGGCATGCCGTGATCAATGATTGGGGCATTCCAATTTTAACCACACTACTCCCCTGTGGAAGAATTCCGACAGGCCTTAGATTGGCCAATTTAGATGTGAGGTGCATTTTTAGGAATCCTTCAGGTCTGTATTTCTATGTTTAGACTATGTTATTTCCGAAGGTTACAATTTTAGGGAACCTAACAGGTCCATTTTCAGAAATCTGGCAGGTATGTGTAGAATGTAACGAATTCGACAGGTCTGTCTTCCACACTATATGTGTAGCCCTGTTACAGCTTAACGACTCTGACAGGTACAATTTCTAAAAATTACTGTAAAATTTTGTCTCCCACAGGGAGGAGGGTGTTAAAAAAAATAAAACGTTCCATTTTAGTTTGTCCCTGACAGTTTCTATCTATTGTATGAGGATCCTGGAAATAAAACGCCCAAAAGCAATGTACAGACGCAACTATTTTCCATTGTGTAGTGTAAAGCTATCATTGTCTGATGTCTAGCTTCCTTTGGATTTTCTAGTGTAAGCGCCAAACGAGAATGTTCACCGGGGGGGGGAGACTCCCATATTTTTTAGTCGGGGATGATTGTGGGAAATTTTTTAGTTTCACCCCTAAAAGATACCAAACATGGCATGACTTAAAAAAATTGTTACCTTAAAAGATGAATCCTTGTGTGCCAAGTAGGCGCGAAGGAGACAGTTTACAGGAGGCCGAGGTCAACATTTTCCAGGCCGATGTCACAGTTTTTGCCTATACGGACCGACCTGAAGCCGGTAAATAACTTATTTATTTTTTCCCAACTCTAAAATTTGATTTTTTTCCTAAGAACCAATCACAATGCAGAATTCGTTACCGTGCCATCTAGGAAAAAAAATATTAATAAACGTCCACGATCGAGGACGAGGTTGTGACACGTGTGCAGCGGCGGGCTAGTACGAAATGTTTTACCTGTCCACAGTTCGCGACGCTCCTCCATGTTGTATTTTGAGAAAGGAAATATTTTAGCTTGCATTACTTTAAGTCAGCGGCCCAACTTTTATGGTAAAGTAGTACGACGTCATTACGCCAAAAATAAAGCGGAACTCGCTCATTGACGGATTATCATACACACTGTAGGAAGATTGCTGAATGGCTGGAATTGGCTGAATGTATGCTTGTTTGAACTTACCTGTTGTCAACACGTTAACGAACCATAATATTATGGGTTCCTTCCATCCATCTAAGACCTCTATTTGAGCATGTCCCATGGAGAATGTGACGAGGACTATTAAACCAAGCAGCACCGTTGTCTTTTTTTTTGTTTCAAGGCTTTCCCAAAAATTTCACACATCTGTGTAGGAGAGAAATATTGTTTTTATTGGGCTTAACGTAGCCTGATGTATAATTGAACTTTCGCTACGTTTTCTGTCGTCACGCGCTGTGTGCCCTCGTGATTTTATCTCAATTTTAGTGTTGTGTTGTATACTTAACAAACAATAGGCGAAATTTCTCTGGAAAGCCATATAAAGTGCTTATAGCGGAGCTCCATACCTAAGATAAAAGCGTCAAAATAGAGTGTACGATATAAAATCCACAGGGTACCCAATACCTGAATATCGCAAAGGGGTCGAAGTCTTTTTTCAACGTCAAGCAGAATTTCCCGCGCGTGTCTGTGAAGCCCGCCTCTTTCGCAGCCATCTCCTGATTTTTATAGTCGCCTTCGCAAGTTTCGCAGTCGCACGGCCGTGACGTCACAAGGTAGATCCAGGCGAAACAAACTCTAAATGAGGGGGGAGGGGAGTTGGTGGTCACACTACAGTGAACCCAAATACGGCAAATCTGCTTCATCACTGATTATTCAGTTTTCCGATCGCCGCCAATGAATAAAATACTACTACAAGCGACAGTAGAACCAACTAGAACCGCACTACGCAAATGTGTCGGGACTACAAGTTTCTTCTTGTTCAAAAAGAAGGCGGACAAGTGAGAGTTTCAGGCGAAGTTGTAAGGTTGTATAACTGGTCATTCGCCATTCTTCGGGGTTTCATTTGACAAATCTGTGGCATTTTAGATACACTGTAAGCTTACAGCCGCTTTTTCAAGGAGAAAAACTACTTGGGGGAACTACGGCACGGAAAAGGTGAGTTTTCAGTCGACTTGTTGTTTGGCTTGTTGTTTGATTTGGAGAAATTATTTGGCGGCCCTGCAACATTCGTGGTTCAAACTCAGGGACGTCAAGTCTCCCGGTTTTGCCGGGAAAGATTTTTCGCTCCGTCTCCCGGGAAAAAATCAAGAAGACTGACCTGGATAACACTTTGTTTATAGGGAGATGGCAGGACATTCCCAAGTTCCGAGCAGGCTAAACACTGAAGTTGTTTCTACACGGGAGAGAGGTAAGCTAAAGATTGTCATGTTTGTTTATCGAGCAGAACGTGAATCCGGGAGGTCGCGGATTAGCTGGAATTCAAATTGTATTTGACAGTTTTTTTTTTTTTAGCTTTTTCCAGTTTTTAGCTTTTTCCAGTTATGTGCGACCTTAAAAATCTATAGAATTCTATTAGTATTATTATAGTTTTCAACAATGAAGGCTAGTAAAACGCTTCCGTACTGCGTTGAAAGGGAAAACATCAGCTTATTTTCTGCAAGTGCCATTCAAAATCAAAACTAGAGAGAAAAGCTACAAAACGCCTGTCATTTTGCATAAAGCAAGACATCCTTTCCTGATTCACAGATAAACCATCCACCAAAACGAATTTTTCGATCGACACGAGGAAATCTCTGCTCGCTGGAAATCCCTGTTGTGGCAATCGATGGTGGTGGAGTCTTGATCTTTTTACTCTTGGATTTCAAAGCGGCAGGAAATTGTCCCATGTTTTATATATGTACGGGTGTTGTCAAGGAAAAGCTGGAGCTACGAACATTACACAGTGTAGCTGGTAAACAGGTACCACAGTTCCTTTAAAGCCATGCACATCGAGAGTCGCGGCTGTTTCGCCAATTTGCAAATGGACTTCGAAGATCTCAGTTCTTAAGGTCGTACTTGGAAACTTAAACTCCATATTCGCTCAGAAGAGAATTTGATAATTGGTGTTTTACATATAAAAGATGACCTTTTTGTTTTTCTGGTGACTTTTTTAACGAAAAATTCAGACGTGTGCTGATTACAGGTGTTGACAGTCACTTAATCTCCCTTTGGAAAATGTAGCACCGTACTGCAGTCAGCGTTTTGATTTAGGCATTATTCATGCTTGAAAAATTACACCTTCCACAAGAATTATCAACTTTGTAACCTTGTACGTGTAAAATAAAATACAATTTTCTTCAAACCGCATCATATTTGTAATTCAGCAGACGGAAACGAAAGGCGATTTTAAATCCTTCGACTTGGGGATAAAATGGCGCGAAAACAAGGCACGCGCGCGTCACTTTTCCCGCTTTTTTCTGGCCATTTAAACTGTACAGGATTACGTCTGTCTTTTTTTACGTTTTTCAGTAAAAATGTCGAGGGAAATGGTTTGTGTTTTCGCTTCCCGGGCAAGAGGGACGCAAACTTGCTTCGGAAAAATATCGGAGGTCGAAGGGTTAAATGCTAGAGCTTGTGGGTAAAAGAATAAGGTTACTATCTGTATCAAACATTTGCAGAAACTGAAAGAGAGAGTGAATCGAGATGTTGTTATCCCTTCAAGACGGAGTCCTGTGGCACAACATTTGTTGCATGCCCTCAGCGACTGTTTAACTGTTTTGACGAAATTTGTGTGTTACCTGGGACTCACATTTGTGAAAAACACTTGGTGGCAACTGACGCTTGTGGAATAATAACTGAACACCCTCTTTATAAGGCTCCAACCAAGAGAAAGGTAGGAGGAAAAATCTAATTTTACAGTAGCTGCACAACTCAGCAGTGAAAATATTTAAAAAAAATAATAATACAAACATATCAATGCTTAGCGGATTGCACCTGCACATTCAGAGGAAACAAGGAAAAAACTGGACGAGCTAGAAGAACATAACCAAGCCCTGGAGACAGAGAATAAATCCTTACAATTACAACTTTCAGAGATAAAAGAGTTGAACTCAGCACTGCAACAGAAAGTGGAAGGTACTACTTGAATGCCACTGATGACCCCCTCCCATTCTTAATTTAATTTCTGGTGTGCAGATATTCTGACAAAAAAGGGAAAGAGGTAGCTACAAAACAGTAACCTATTGTATTGGCTACTCAAACATAAGACATTTGCATCCACATTTTGTATAAAGAACACTGGGATTCCTGGGGGGGGGGGGGACAAGGTGCGGAACTCATGAGTTATACCAGTAGATTTCTGCACAAGAAAGTAATTCTAGGACTGGTACTGTACAGTATATTCCAGGGTTTTCAATGGCTAGCATTCCATGTTTATAAATCAGGGAGTTGTAATTAAAGAAATAGAATACCCCAAAAAGAGGTTCTTAGCACAGGTGTATTGACAAAATCCTGAAAAATAGGCCCTTATGTTTGCTTTCAATTGGAGCTTGAACATCTTCATACTGTGACACTAATTTGTCTAAATTACATCAGCTTTATAGAATCTACTAGCTGATGCCCGTGAAAAGTTCACGGAGTGTAAGGGGGAAATTTATTTTACTTAAAGTGTTCTCTGTTTAAAAAAATGAAAAAAAAATCACAAAGGCCATATGGATGTGGGGAGGGGTTCATGTTCCATAAACTACTGGATTTACATTACTAATAACCTCCCATCAGCATGAGTACCCCGTCCCACCATGCCGAAATAAATGAAGTGAGCCCAAAAGGATTTTTTTTGCACTGGTCTCCCTGATTGGTGCGACAAAATCACGCGTGTCCGTCTCTCAAATCGATCAAAGAACCCGTGCAAATCGAAAGCGCAATTGACCTCTGAATTGTTTGTATCTATACTATTATAATCGGGTTGTCTGCGCAAACGTTTCTGATTGGCTAAATCGTTCGCACTCACTCCGCTTAGGCCTGAAGCTGTGTAAGTTCTAATTCAAGCGATTTCGTAAGCGAGGGACAAAGCTGCCATCGCCGCCATTTTGAAATCTCCCACAGAAACTAAAAAAGAACTCGGTTCGCACAGCCGAAAGCACCATAGTCATTCAGACCTAAATGGTTCTGTCACAGATTAATGTCAGGAATGTGCAGGCATAATTGTTATTCGAAAGCTTTAAGATGAGAAAAAATTTCATTCAGCTTGAACAAACGTACACCAGTGCCTTGCTGTCCTGTTCGTTCGCAAGGCGAAATGAGTGACAAAATTACACGGCAAAGCAAAGCCATGAATAATATTCTCCAAGTGTAAATCCTTACGCTGTATCGCAAAGCAAAGGACACACACCCGAAGAGAAGAAGGAAATCTCTCAAGTGGGCGTGTTTTTGTTGGAAAAGATTCACCTTTTGCTAAGTTCTAATTCAAGCGATTTTTTCAACGAGGGACAAAGCCGCCATCGCGGCCATGTCGAAATCTCCCACATAAACTAAAAAAGAACTCATTTCCCTCAGCCGAAAGCACCATAGACATTCAAAACTAAATGGTTCTACTACAGATTACTTACCATTATGTACAGGGATAATTTTAATTCGAAAGGTTTGAGCTGAGAAAAATTTTCATTCAAGTTTTAGCAACTTACATCACTGCAACTGCCTAGCCTACAGAGCGCACGCTAAGCCATGAATGAAATTCTCTAAAAAAACCTATGATAAACTAAAAATGTCTTAGAACAATTTTACTTTACCTGTTTCTTCTCTTCCCTTACTGAGATATAATAAGCATACAGACAATTTCGAAGTCAAATGGTTCTTCGGACTTAGACAGATTTAAGAGCCGTACTGACTCACACGACACACGTGCGTCATTTTCTCCACACAAATCAGGGAGACCAGTGCAAAACATACAAAAAAGGCTCTGGGGCTCACTTCATTTATTTCGGCATGGGGCAGGGGGTCTTGAAGGGAGGTCATTAGTAATATAAATCAGCTGTTTATCGAAGGGGGAACTCAGTCTTCTAGCGTCACGAAGTGACGGGCTGTTTTCTTTTGTTTATTATATCTCAGTGAGGGGAGAGAAGCAACAGGTCAAGTAAAGATGGTCTAAGGACTAAGAATATTTTTTAGTTTATAATATTAATATTTTTTCAGCTTTATTCCTCGCTTAAAATCTTTTCCAACAAAAACATGCCCACTTGAGGGATTTCCTCCTTCTCTTCGGGATTGTGTCCTTCGTTTTGCGATAGAGCCGTCAGGATTTATACTTAGAGAATATTATTCATGACTTTCACGGACTTTGTTTTGTAAATGTGTCATTTCGACTTAGCATGACTTAGCGCGTGCTCTGAGGGGAGCAAGGTAGTGTGTACGTTTGTTGAAACTTGAATGAAATTTTTTCTCAGCTCAAATCTTTCAAGTTAGAATTATCCCTGCACATTCCTGTATGTAATCTGTAAGAGAACCATTTAAGTTTCAATGTCTTTGGTGCTTTCGGCTGCGCGAACTGAGTGCGGACACGATTTCTCTTAGGTATTAATATATAGATTTTTAATGGAAATTAGCATCAGCATCATTCAAGGAACTGTTTATCAAGTTCAGTCAAGCTCTGACAAGGCACTATAATGACTATAATGACTGTAATGACTCTATGGAGATGAAGAGATTCTGTGAAATCCATGCCCCTGGCTTGTTCACACTTATCTGTGACTATATCTCCAGTCCCCATCAGACATCAGAAAAGCACAATCTACAAAGAACAGTAGCCCTGTTACCCAACATGGCATATTTTAGAAATCAGGCAAGTTGTCCTAATTTTCTGAAATGAAGCATTGTTACTTGCTTTTCTCAAGCAATAGACCCAAACTCAAAACCTTGTACAGTAATTGTGACTGTATTTGCAAAGAAATTGTGAATGTCTGGACAGTTCTATTTACTTATCATTACAAACACTTTGTCGAGGGAATATGACAATTCACAACATCAAGTTGCAGATAATGTTATAAGACAGAAGAACTGGGCCCAAATATCAACATGATTTTTTTTAATTGAAAAAAAAACTTCTGTTTCCCTTGAAAGGTTCTAAAAAACTGTACTTATACTGACTCATGCCAACTTAGTCAAGGGATTTGTTTTACTGTTTTGTTTTTCTTTCAATAGGGCCATCTCATTGACAACACTATGCATCAAGTATGTAAGAATTCAATTTTCACAATATGTTCTTTATAGAAACTAAACAAGTTACAACTTCATTGCGGTGTATACCTTCGTCATGTGGGACATCCCAACAAGGCTTGATGTCAGGCACAGTAATGGGCTTTGCACCACATCCACGCACAGTTCTTAACAGAAAGAAAGACCTGGCTAGTCTACAAAGGTCTACAAAACACCGTAGTTAAATTATCTGAAGCATGAAAGGTAGTAAAAGTAACTAAATATGTTAAGAGATGCTAAATCACACTATCTGTTAATGGCATGTTCCACTGAATTACATCCTCCATTCAGCTCTAAACTGTGTCTGCTTGTCTGAGGTTTACGTGCTTGAGGTCTTCTGACATCACCTCTTGCAATGTTTTGTATGGCCTGCCTCAGGGCCTACACATCAAGAGAGCATACTTCTGATCCAGCTGTTTAATGTAACAGTTTTGATTATTTATTTTGTTAAGGCTATGGCTGTATACCTTGAAGGAATTGCTTTAATCTTTAAGGAGCAATATTGTTTTTCTGTCCACCTCTCTTTTTCAGAAGAAAAAGTTTGTGCTTGCAATTATCGATGACTTTCATGCAATCCATACCAACCTTGATCCCAAGACATCAGTGACCAGCACGGCAATCCACATGGCGACTGAGGTGCTTGACATCCACGCCGTTCAGGCTATACCTCTTCCAGGAAATAACAAGCAACACCAGACTATCCTTTTTGAAAGAGAAAGAATGCAGAGGGGGCATAAACACTACGGAACTGCAAAGAATCTTTGGTGTCTTCATGTCACAATATTTTCCCCAATACTATCTCTCAACTTTTCCAGACTTCTGCAGAAAATTTGACATGCTGATAAGTCAGTGAAACAGCTCAGGTGTATTATGGCATCATTGTTGTACAGGGTACCTGTTCTCTGTACATTTAGAGGCAAATCATTTAGAATCCAATCACATCACAATTGACAACTATCATGCAACCCTCCCCTTTTGGATAAGCAAATAATGGCTGCTGTATATTAGTCGTTACAAGCTACCATACTCTAAAATTTTAGTTAAAACAAAGTACATTGTTGAAAAGAATATAGATCTACCATATAACTTTCTTTTTCCTTGGTTGTATCTATGACCACTCTAAGTGGATTTCCAAATCAAATCTCTCTTCTACAACCCTATCTCCCCTCCCCCAAATAAAACCAACTTCCATTTTCACAGTAGTTTATGGGAAGGCTGCAGAATATCTTATAGACACATTTCCAGATGTGTGGAACAATGCAGACGATGCTGTACGACTTCCCAGAGGAAGGAAAAGATTTCAGGTCATTATTATAATATATATTTCATTTAAAGTATTCACAAGAAGACAATAACTAGAATTTCAATAGGTAGCCCTTCACAAGAAATATCAATCTTAAAATTCTCCGATTTATACAGTTCCTCTGTACCCTGAACAGGCCTTGACAGCTCCAGATTTGGGAGTCGTTTTCGAAACGCCCGAAAACGTTTCGGGCCCGATAAATTACCCGAAAAGCGGACGGATGACGAGTTTTGCGTTTCTCGAAACTCCCGAGTTTTTCGCGCCCGATAAAATTGCGTCATTTTTCGCTCTTAAACTTTTTCGGGTTTCCGAAAATCCTTAGAATATGGAAGAAAAATAACAAAATCAACTAAGATTTCTCACTCCTCTGCGACTTTATTTATCCGTCTAGTACCTGCGAAGTTGAATTACCCGGAAGCTGCATGCTTCTTCTCGTGAAAACAGCCATGGTGTCTTGCTTTGTTTCCAAGATTTTCTTTCTTTGTCGCTAATGCACTGGACGAAAAATCGGATTTACTTGTGTAGTAAAACTATTGTGTAGCTGTAATGAATACCATATTTACATACATTTGCACATATTTGCTCAAATCTGATTCAAATCTGCTGATTCAAATCTGATATTTGCATCACGTTGGATCTAGAGCAAAGTTAGTGAAGGCTGTCTTTACACCAAATTTGCTTTATTTGGAAACGTTAAGCAAAGCCATGGCTTTGCTTCTTGTTTAGCAAGGAGGTAAATATAATGTCAAACTTGACATTTACTTTGTATTTGCCCACATTTGCTTCGTATGCAAAGAACACATTTGTTTCCATTGCAAATATGGTGGGAACCTCACGTTTGCGTCAAGTTTGCTCATGCGCGAAGTCGAAGGTAATTCGATAGCTTTGCCCACATTTGCTTCGTATGCAAAGAACACATTTGTTTCCATTGCAAATATGGTGGGAACCTCATGTTTGCTCATGAACGATGTCGAAGATAATTCGATAGCTTTGCCCACATTCGCTTCGTATGCAAAGAACACATTGTTTCCATTGCAAATATAGTGGAAACCTCACGTTTGCGTCAAGTTTGCTCATGCACGAAGTCGAAGGTAATTTGATAGCTTTGCCCAGCTTTGCACGCTGGTGAATTCGCTTCAAAAATTAAAAAAATCATTTGCTAGACATTCAATGGACGATTCCAGCTATAAAAAGCGCGTTGCTTTTAGAGCATTTATTTTCCTTTCATCGCACGAGTCTCATGCGATTCATGTTCTACAGAATAATAAAAAAACAAAGTCATTGATGAATACGGTAATATAATTTGATTTATTTACTATACTATACACTTGCACTTTTATGCAACAAAATTAACAAACATTGTAATTGAGCCCTCAAGTCGATCACATTTTAAAACATTCCATGTATTATTATCGTAAAAATGTCTGGGTCATTAATATAATAGCTACATGTAGCTTTATTTTCAGGCGTCTGTTCTCTCTCCGATAACGCAATGGAAGGACGCCCGAGCATAAATTCCGTTCTTAAAATCACACCAACAATATCTTTTTTGCGTTCCCACTTCTGCGGCATACCCTGCTTGCAGAGGTTTCGTAAACTGCCACGCTAGTGAAGGAAAGACTTACAGAAAGAAACCTCTGCTAGTACAGGGTACTGCGACATGACTGAAGCGCTGCAAACTTTTTTTCTTAAAAATTTATAAATTTGACAATCTCCATTTCATATAAACTAAAATAATTATTACAGCTATTAAGCGTGCAGTGTTCCTATCGCTTCTGTAAAGCCATGATAAGAAGTTTGGCTTACAATAATGTAATTTCTAAAATCATCGCCACAGTAATTAAGATTTGATTGTAGTTATTAAAAACTAATTATTCATCAAGAATCTCAAAATAGATAAAAGAATCTACAATAGCTGAATTCACACTAGAGACGAGCTTCCCGTCTGAGACGAGTTTCTCGCCGTGAATGTGGTTCCCTGTTCTTCTGTTGTCACGCGAAAAATGCTTTTTTGGGGGAGAAAGTTTAGACAGATAGCAAGCGTTTCCGAGTAGAAACTTTTTCTGACGAGAAACTCGTCTCAGACGAGTTTTCCGTCTCTAGTGTGAATTTGGCTAATGTGTTTGCCTGAATACTTTTTACCTTTTCAGTCAGTATAAGTCGAGTATAAGAACCTTTAAGCATTTTATAAAAATCGTATCGTAACACATAGAAGAAAGTGAGTCTCCCCTGAAACAGTTAAGGTTCTTATAGACGGGCTTTTGCTGTTTATTGTGTTATAGCTATTCGAATGAAATTCTAGCAAGCACTCAGCTAGTCATGTCAAACAATAACCATGGTTTGCTAGTTCATGTTAATTTTGCCATTTTCAACCTAAAATAAAAAGTCCATGACAGTTTTAAACAGGCATATCCGAGTGTTTATGATCTAACGGATTGTTTGACTGAGTAGGCCTTTTGCAGTTAAGCCCGGTGCACACTAGCGACATAACGACGTTATGTTGCAACGAAAAAAGCATGGGAAATAATTGAAATTTTTTTTTCCATGGATCATCATTAGATTACTTCACCAAAGCAATCTTTTCTTTTGTCGACCTCAACGTTTGGAAACCACTAAATTTTGTTCGCGTGATATGTGTGCACCAGACATTAGAGGTCACATGACATGAGTAAAAATGCCAAATTTCAGCAAGCTACAATACAAACTAAAAGAATGTAATAAAAAGCTTGGTTTTAATAGGGTTTGTACCCTATTAAACTCTCTCTTTTTGCATTTGCATCATAGAAATAGGAAACTCTGGCTTTTTTCACTAAAATCACCATGCTCTTTTCATTTCTGAGCATCATTTAAGGAAAGCTAGTCATTTTAACAGGGACCAGGTCATGTAACCTCTGAGTGCAAAAGGCATTTGCTCAAAGTTGGTTGCCTTGATTTCAAGCTAGAATTTCATTTTGACTAACTATACAGGAAGAGGTGGTACAGCCTGTCTCCTGACAGCCCAATGTGGAGCATCAATAGGGGGATGTCTGACAGAGTCGCCGCCAACCTTTCGTTCGTACATCATGTTTTGGCCTTTTGGGCCACGACGCTTTCTAACCCGCCTCTCTAAATTGTTCATCACGTTGTTCATTTCATCGCTTCGCCAGGGAAGCTTGTGCTTGATAAGCACTTTAGGCTTTTCTTCTTCTCCAGAAGAACCTTCAGGTAGGGGTCCATCCAATGGACCATCTTCCTCAGAGCTTTGTGTGTGCTCTGACGACATGTACTCTGCTGTCATCACAGCAGAGTACCTATTTTTCAGCTCCTCTGTTATGGAGGAGGACTCGAGAAGAGAACTCTTTCGCAGACTTGCTTTCTGTTGGGTAAGAAAAATACATTCAGCACTTAAGCAAACATTTAGTATCCAGTATGTTTTGACATTGCATGTGCAGGACCCATTGTAGAAGCAAGTTGCAGATAACGAGGGGTTATATAGGGTAATGCAACATTGTTTACCCTTTCATGCAAAACCTTAAAAAACTTTATTTAGTCCTAATCCATTTTCTTACCCCCGTTTTTTTTCTTTCCCTTTTTTTTTCCTTTCATTGCTTGTAAGGTAAATTTAATGCCATCCACCTAGACTAGTATTTTCTAATAGCAGATGGCATTACCTTTTTTCCTAACTTTATTTATTTTTACAATAAACTTCTTGCCTTGACTTGTCTAATGCAGCAGCTAGACAGTCGGAAACCTGGTCAAAAGTCATTTTCACAATTGGAATTGTTTATTTTGTTGTTTTATGAGAGATCCTTTTTGGCTTAAATCATATCTGCCAATCCCAAAAGCTCCAACCAGGGGAAATTGTATGAGAAAATATTAACAACTTTATCCAGGAGAAATACTGTAAATACAGTTATACGTATTGCAAATTCTTGAGGGTTGGGGGTGAGGAGTCAATTTACCTGATCATTTACAAACAAAATACTTACTGTATTTATTCTGCTTCTTTTCCTTTGCTTTGTAAGGATGTCCTCCTGCATCTTATTCGCTTTTGCATGGTGTTCCCTCTTCTTTGTTCGAAAATGGACACGAATTGCAGCTGAAATGATACCAGTGAGACAATTAGACAGAAAAACTTTGCCCTCCTGTTTTAACCTTCTCCCCCACCCCCTTAAAAAAGAGCTACATTGCTGACTATGTATGTCTGTGTAAACAATTATCTTTCATAGCTAAGTATGAGCAACATGTGGACCAACATGTTTCTGCAAGATATGGTTGATAAACTGTGTGAAATAACTATTTTTTTTTATTGCTACCCTGGGTGCCCGAGTCTCCAAGCTACAATCATTTACTGACATCCTAAGCTCGTTGTGTCAATTAATAATGCATCTAGAAAACGAGTGTAGCTTGGAAACTCTTCTACCCAGGATAAGGTTTTGTTCAATCACAAATAAAATTAAACTAATGACATATTATTTGGAATATGATAATTTCTACACAAACCTTTGATTGTGGTGGATGAGGTTTTGCTATCAGTGCTTCTCACTCCTTCTAATACAGCTTTGTTTACAGCAAAGTTTGCATCATCATCAAAACTGGAAAATAAACAGACATATTGCTATATTATATCTTACCAAAATTTAGAATGCTTGAATCAAAAAGCCAAATCAATGAAGATACATCATTTCATTGACAGACCTCCTGTCTAATTGGCATTTCAAGAAAGTATATGTTACCCTACCATAATGGCACTACCATAGTTGGCATTTTGAAGGGAAGGGGTTTCAGAGCTAGGAATTCTGCTCACATGGGAGTCTAAAATAGATACTTCTTGAAGGGGATACTTCTAGAAATTCAGTAAAAATCCAATGCCAACTATGGCAGATTCAAGATGTTTCCAGAATGTTTTGGGGACATACAAAGCAGAATGAAAGCAGGAGTCTCCTGCCAAAAGCAGGGGAGTTGACCTCACAACTTTGCAACATTGCTGAACAACATTGTAAATAACAATAAAGTTGATGTTTTTTAGCCAAAGTGCAGCGAGCAATAAAATGGGCCCGAGAAGGACCCAAAACATATTTACTTCCAAGAACATCAACTACATTACTATTATTTTAACTTTGGAAAGCATTGAGTACAAAAGTAAGAATTTATAGCGACCATCATAAACCAGGATTCCTACTCTATCATGAAAGCAAAATTCCCTGACTTTTCACTGACCAAAAGGCAATTTTTACTTAAATTTAAAATTTTAAAATCTTAAGGATATTACTTAAAATCGAAGAAGAAGAAATGTCAATTTCATGTAGAATTTTTTAATAACAGTGTCTTTTGCTACTGTTTCCCAAAAAAAATTGAATTACCCTGACTTTTCGCTGACTTTGAGCTGTTTTGTAAAATTCCGTGACCTTTTTCAAAATTCCCTGACAATTCCCTGACCTTGAAAAATTGTCAGATTTCCCTGACTTTTCAAGGTGAGTGGGAGCCCTGATAATGCTGATTGACTTGTGCGGGCTCTAGTATATTTTATAAAATAGCTAAGATAGTATGCACACTCTGATGTGCATTCTCACGAGAGATGTGCATTCTCACGCTACAAACACACGGCAGATGCAAAGCTATTTTATAAAAGCAATGAAAAGCAGATTTCTGTGATTTATAATGTGATAAATGCACTTGGGATGCTGGAAAACCCCTTGAAAAGTTTGAACTAAATTGCATACAGCTTGTGATTTTCAAACTTTTCTCATGTTTTTCCAAGCATCCCTTGTGTGTTTCTCGCATTATAAACCATGGAAATCCACTTTTTATTGCTTAAAGAGCCCGCCAAAATGTTCATTAGAGCCCGGAAAATATGCCACAGTGCTTGCCAAAGAAATAATATTAATAACCAGCTTGCTCAATTTTGTGTCTAGCAAGTTTCTACTAGCACCAAACAATTTCCTAGAAGGAAATCTACCAACTAGATCTACCAAGGAAATCTATAACTCAACACTTTGGTGGATATTCTTCTAGGAAACTTTTTGGTGCTATTAGCAACTTGATCAAGCAATCAAGCAAGTTGATAATCAATATTGCAATGTTGTTCAGCAATGTTGCAAAGTTGTGAGGAAACGAACATCCCGTGTGACTGTAATATCCTCCAAAATTTCACAGGAGACTCCTTATTTTTATCAGTAAAAATATATACAAAATGGACTTACACTGGAATTACAAGAAAAAAAGGGGGTTCTGTTACCCAGAGTAGATGTACATACGTTTTGGAGAGGTCCCATTTCAATCGTGTTGTGCCATTCTCACTGTCATGGCTAAGGTCCTTGTAAACTTCTCTTACGTGAGCCTGAAATCAATAAAAAACAGAGTCAATCTAGTAAGTTACTGGTAATATATAATACAGGGTTCAATATTGTAGCTGGTTGCTGGTAACAGCAGGCAATCTTTTTGCTGCCTCTTTTTGTACCATGGCGACTACAAAGCTGGCCACTTCAAGCATATTTTGATAGGGGGTCAATTTGCTTTTATTTGTCAGGGGTTAAGACCCCGGTTACACGGGTCCGGACAAATTTGGGACCAGACGAATTTGGGACCAGACGAATTCTGGCCCACTTACGACTTCTGTTCACACGGGTCTGGCGGGACTAGACCAATTTTTGCACGGCATAGTGTGCAAGCTTGGGACCTGCAAAAAGCAGGTACAACTTTTGACCGGTACGGTTCCTTTTTCGTACCGGACTCGTGTAAACACCGGAACCGTGGAAGTTTTTGCACACTTCCACTATAATGACATGGAAACTAGCCCTCTTCAGGCGAGGATGCTAAGCTATTATTCGACTTTCAACCAATCAGAGAACGAGACTGAAGAAGCCATGTTAGTGTTAGTTCAGTTGCACGGACTCATGTAAACACCTCTGCAATGTGGAACAAAACTTGCACGATACCGTGTATACAGGTGTTCCAGGTACAAAATTCGCCCTGTCAAAAATTTGTCCGGACCAGTGTAACTGGGGTCTAAATGTTCTAATTTTTGTACAAGTTCCTAATCCTATCAACAGAAGTATAGAAGTGGATTGGGTTCTATGTGGCAGAGGTATGAATTTATTTCTGGATTACACGATCTTGATTTGCCGACAAATAAAACCATTCTTGATTTGCAATCATTCCTTTGGGAATAAAATAACAAAAGCACTGCGGCCATGTTGGTGACCTGAATAAAAGGAGCAAATGAACTTTCTTTTGTTCTGCACCACCAACATGGCCGCCAGTGACGTCACATGCAATGAAGATTCCGACTGTAAGCATTTATTAGTTTTGCTTATAAAGACTTGCGGTGCGCTGCTGAAAAGCCGGGACGTCACAAAAACAAAAGGAAAAGGCTATAAATTTTGCCGACTATTGTGAAAATACACGATTTGGGTATATTTAATTCTGGGACTCTATAAGAGGGGAGAGGGGCTCATTAAAACTAGTCAAAATGCCAAGGCTTGCAAAATCTCACTCTGCTTTAATAAATGCATATTAGTACTATGTGTATACTAATTATACAATTCTTTTGAGTGGCATACTGCAGAAGTCCCACGCGTCACTTATCATTGTAGAACTATTTTATACAACGCTTGTAACGCTTAGCGATTTGAACGAGTGTTGAAGAGCCAAATTGTCACGGAGCTAAACAACTTTTCGTGCAAAAACAGCGTCGGGGTTTGGAACTGCTTTACTGATCGTGTAAAGTCCACGGAGACCACGGAAAATCAGCTAGATTTACGGTGATTTAATAGACGATAACGAACGTAAACTGAAATACAATGCATAATCAACTAATTACTAGAATTGCTGAGGAAATTACAAAGGTGATAGAATCAAATACAGGACATTCCTATCATAGTTTCGAATTTACGACAAGCTATTCCTAAGAGCTAAAAGGCATAAAATCATACAACAAATCGTACATATGAGCATAAAACATTCAAATACTGATAAATGGTAACCAATAATAACGATAAACCAATACTAACCGATTTACTAGAATAACTATTAATTTGGGCGTGCTTGCGGGAATACCACTGCAAGCGATATGAAAATCACTCTAGAGGCTAGAAGCTGTAGCTAAAAAGGCCGTATTTGCAATAGGCGTAAACCTAAGGCGAGGTAGAAGCAGAAACTAGTTAAAATTATAGTGGGAAATTATCCCAACAAGGCTAGGGCGTTGTTACGCGAAGTCAGGAACAATAGAGCCTTGTGAAAACTAGACACACTGAGATGACTAAATCTCTAAAAACTTACAGAAAATAGATTGAACACTAGTATTAGAAGACTAAGGTACTGTATGATATGGAGTCGTACTTACACATCGGTTCCGGGCTTGAACTCAAGACATCCAAAAGTAAATTCCAATAAACACAATCCTTTTCTGATAAAAACTCTACTGAACTACTGGCGAAGTGCCTTGTACACTATACAAACACGCGTAAAGCTATGACGGATTGCTAAGCAAACAATGATAGCCAATCAGGAAATAACAAACTAATCAAATGTCAGTCAAGAACAGGAGAGCCTAGATCTCATGTTTCTTACATGGCTCCCCTGAAATATGAAGATATTTCAAAATATAGAATCAATGTTCATTCGCTAGCTGAATTTATCAACGCTAAAATACTAAATATAAAATGCTGAATATAAATGATCATCATGAGGAAATTTCTCACAGTTCGTCACTTACAGTTCTTGAAGGCTCCTCGGCCGGGATTACCCTGGTCTACTCACTGGTTGTTGGGGAGCAGAAGAACTAACTTCTGAACTGGACGCTCTAGGTATCTAGTTGGCTCCACCCGCTTTCCTTTCTTGTCCAGGTAGCCATCCGTAAGGGCTACCTGTACCTTGCGTACTCTGTCATCTTTGCTCGGGTAGACGGCGGATACGCGAGCTAGCTGCCACATGCTGCGCGGGGTGTTGACGTCTGTCACTAGCACGACGTCTTCAATGCTGAGACTCCTCCGGGGAACTGCCCATTTGCTGCGCTGCTGTAGGCTCAGGAGAAACTCCTTTCGCCAGCGAGACCAAAATTCGTTCGCAAGATGCTGAACTCGTCTCCAGCGCTTGCGAGCGTAGAGGTCTGCAGGCTCGAAGTTTCCTGGTGGTGACGTGAGTATCTTAGATTTCATCGTCAGCAGGTTACTCGGCGTCAGAGGCTGCGGTGAATCTGCGTCTGATAGCTGATCAACTGTCAGGGGTCTACTATTAACAATTGATTCCGCTTCGCACATCAATGTTCTCAACTATTCGTCGTCGAGTTGCTCACCATTGCTAGCTAGCACTGATGCAAGAATGGCGCGTACTGACCTGATCTGTCTTTCCCATACGCCACCCATATGGCTGGCGGCAGGCACATTCATTTTGAAGTCGGGGACCCAATCACAGCGCTGGTTCTGAAGCTCTGACTTGACATGCGCGTGATCCATTTTTTCCCAGGCTTCCTTGAGCTCTCGACGTGCTCCAACAAAGTTGTTCCCTTGATCGCTCCTGATCTGTCTTGCAGGTCCTCTGCGGCTCAGGAATCTCCTAAGCGCGTTCAGAAATGAATCTGTTTCCAGCGAAATGGCGGTTTCTAGATGAACTGCTCTTGATGACATGCAGGTGAAAAGGATCCCATAACGCTTTACACTTTTGCGAGCTTCTTTGATGGTGTAGGGGCCGAATAGGTCGATCGCGCAATATGTGAACGGTGCACATGGCTCCAGGCGATCTTCGGGTAGGTCACACATCTTCTGCTCGACCACTGAGCCACGGAGCTTGCGGCATTTCACGCACGACGTTATCGCGGCGCTGACTGCTGACGCACCACCGACTATCCATAGGCCATTCGCTCTGATCTCGTTGAGGGTGATTCCTTTCCCTTGGTGCTGAACCATTTCGTGGTAGTGTCTGATTATGAGGGTCGACACGTGACTTTTCTTTGGGAGAATCGCTGGGTGCTTGATGGCCAATGGCAGGTCTGCATGCTTCAACCTGCCGCCAACGCGAATAATGCCGTCGTCATCCACAAAGGGATCTAGCTTATAAATCGAACTCTGGGCCTTAAGTTTGTTCCTTGTCTCTTCTGATTTGCCCTTGTCATCTCGCTTGAGTGACTTCATTTCTTCGGGGAATGCTTGGGCTTGCGCCGAACGGATTATTGCGTTTTCGGCTCTGGCGAGGTCTTCTACCTGGATCTGCCAGTTTTCTCTTGTTTTCTTGTAAAACCGTTTCTCCAAGTACATCGAGCACATGGCTACTGCTCGTCTAGCTCTCCTCCAGTCTGAGAAGTGCTCTACTCTTTCAGCGATACTCGAATAATGAACGTTGGTTACTGTTGCCATGGCGACTGCTTTTCTTGACTTCAGGATCGTCTTGTGAAATGGAAAAGGAGTGGCCCTGGTTGTCACTGTTAAGCCACTTACCTTCCCTATCCCACAGGAATGCCGGCCCTTGTATCCAGCGGGAATCTGGTAATTCTTTTGCCTTCATTCCTCTAGAAGCTTCGTCGGCTGGGTTCTCTTTGGTCTCTACGTGTCGCCATTGCAAGGGGCTTGTGTTCTCTTTGATTTCGTGCACGCGGTTGGACACGTATACGTGGAAGCGCTTGGTTTCGTTGTTGATATAACCAAGGACAACTTTGCTGTCGGTCCAGAAGTAGTCTTGATCTATCTGATATTCGATTGCCTTGTGTATCTGTTGGCTTACTCTCACCGAAGTCACGGCGGCAGTAAGCTCAAGTCGTGGTACTGTTACTGGTTTCAGCGGGGCTACTCGTGATTTGCCAATCACAAAGGAGCAATGCACTCGCTGCTGTTCGTCCACCAGGCGAAGGTAGCTGCATTGGCCGTAACCTTTTATGCTAGCGTCAGAGAAATGGTGTAGCTCGACCCTTTCGAGGCGTCCGAATTCGGGTGGCTTGTAGCATCTCGGGATAGAAATACGCTCTAATTTCAGGAGCTCAGATTTCCAAGTCTCCCACTTTGCCCTTGTGTCGTCTGGAATGGCGTCGTCCCAATCGAGCTCTTGGGAACACAGGTCCTGCAGAATTGACTTTCCTTGTAGGAGGAGGGGCGAGACGAATCCGAGCGGATCGAAGATGGAGCTAATTGTGGATAAGATTCCTCTCCTTGTACATGGTTTGTCTTGCAGCACAATGCTAAACTGGAAACAATCCGACTCTATGCACCATTGCACTCCAAGCGTGCGTTCTAGTGGGAGTGCTTCTGAGTCTAGGTCGAGTTCTTTAACTCCATCTGCCCTGTCCGAATCTGGAATTGCTTTGATGACATCTTTGTTATTTGACACGAACTTGTGCAAATTGAATCCTCCACTCTTGTACATTTGCTTTGAATTCTTTATGAGGGCGACAGCCTCTTCAACTGTGGCGAGGGATTTTAGGCCATCATCCACATAAAAATCGTCTCGAAGAAAGTCCGCTGTTTCGGTGCCGAATTCTTCTTCGTGGTCGTTGGCGGTGGCTTTCAGCGCAAAATTCGCGCATCCGGGCGACGACGTTGCGCCGAATAAGTGCACCGTCATCCTGCACTCCTGAGGTTCTTCATCTATATCTCCGCGTGGCCACCAAAGAAATCGGAGGAGATCGCGATGTTCTTCGTTGACTCGCACCTGCTGGAACATGCCTTCAATGTCACAGGTAAAGGCGACGGGTTCTTGTCTGAATCTGATGAGCACGCTGGTTAGATTGTTGGTTAGGTCTGGGCCTTGCAGTAAGTGGGAATTCAGGGACTGATTCTGGTACTGCGCTGCGCAATTGAAAACACCACGAAATTTTAATTTCCGGGGATGATAAAGACCGTGATGTGGAATATAATTCACTCTTCCTTTTGCTTCTTTCGGGGCGACTTCGGCGTGTCCTGCGTCGAACAGTTTGTTCATAAAGTTGACATAATCTTCACGATACTGCTGTTCTTGGGGCTTCTGGAATCGCTTCTTAAGATTCTGAAGACAGCGAATTGCTAGCGCTTTATTGTTAGGGAGTGTGACCTTGTCATCCTTGAGGGGCAATGGAAGCTCGTAGTGACCATCCGGTGTTCGATGAATTCCCTTTTCTGCTATATCTAAGAACCGTCTATCTTCTTTTGAAAGGCTTGTAGGGGAGAAGTCCTTGCGCTCTGCGAAGTCGAGGTTGAGCATGCGCACTACCGCTGCGGGGTCGACGACGTATTCCTTTGTCTTCTGATCAAGGACGAACGTGAGTTCTCGGTCCTCGCGGTCTACCTCTGGCGCTACTATTCTGTTGCACGAACCGGATTCTTCTAATTCTACGCTGTCTAAAGATTCACTTTCTCGATCTGTCGAGTCTGTTGGTCCTACGATGCACCAACCGAGAAGGGTTCGCACTGCGTAGGGGTCTTCACTTTTGCCTGTGATTACCTCTCTAGGCTTCATGGCTTTCGGGCAATTACATCCAATTAGGAGCCCGATGTCTAAGCTATCGTCTACTTCTGGAATTTTACTCTTAAATTTTCTCAAGTGCGGCCACTTGTCTGTCATCGCTGGGGCTGGGATCTGTTCTCTTCTCGATGGAATACTTTCCTTGGTATACGTCTTTGGGAGCTCTACTTTGGCGCGTCTATCTGTGCGTTCTGCGACTAGCCTTGTCACTCTGGTGACGTGGGTCACGTGTCTGCCATGCATCGTACTAATGTTCAAGCTGGTATTGGTTCCCTCGACTCCTAGCTGGTTTTTGATCTTATCGGTAACAAAGGTAGTGTCACTAGCGTCGTCTAGGAGTGCGTACGTCTTCACTTCGTTACTGGGGTTATCCTTGTGATGCAGGATCACTGGTACAATCCGGCAGGCGGAAGCGGTGCCACTCGATGTGGTACTGGTAGCGTTTGAATGTGCTGGTTCGCGGGGGGTTCCGAGCTTGGCGACGAGTGCTGTGGGTTAGAGGGGGTCTGGGGCGAGCCTTCGCGTGCCTTTGGTTTTATATCTGCCCCGTGAAGAAGGGTGTTGTGCCGTTTTTTGCACTCTTTGCATTCAGCTTTAGAGGGACAGTCCGCTGACACGTGGCCGGATTTAAGACACCTAAAACACAGTCTTTTTGAAAAAACGAAATCGTATCTTTCGTTCACGGTAAGCTTTAAGAAATCTGCGCATTTCCCCAAAGCGTGTTTGCAGCTGCATTTGGGGCAGGCAGGTGGATCTTGTGATTTGAGCTTCCAGCTCGGCTGATCTGCTTTAGGATTGGTTGCCGCGTTCGTGGCGAATGACTGCCCTGATGCTCCGCTCTGGGGTCTGGGTCTGCTGGGCTTGTGCTCCGTTCTTGGGTTGTTTTTCTTTCGCTCTTTCTTGAGCAGGTCGGGGGAGAAGACCGGGTCGTTGGCAAGCTCAGCTTCCAGTTTAACGAACGCGACAAAATCTTTGAATCCGACCGCTCGTCTGTTTCTTTGGCCCTTTTGCTGGCGCTCGTGCGCAAACCTGCACCATTTAACGCCTGCATAAGATGGGAGCTTGGCGCATAAATTCTGTAGCATTTGGGTAGAATCTAGCTCATCCATCGAGCTCATGGTCTTCATGGCCTCTTCACAGCGCGTTAGAAAATCTGAGAATTCCTGTAGGCCCTTGCTCTCTCCATCAGCTATGTGTTTCCAGGATCGAAGTCTCGTCTTGTAGTTCTCCGCGACTACCACAGGGTTCCCGAAACGCTTATCCAGCAGATCGCGTGCTGCACGATAAGCGCCGTCTGAATCGGTTGCTAGGAAACCCCTTATTGCTTCGTTGGCTTTTCCTTCGGTGTACTTTTCTAAGTAGAACAACCGATCTTTATCTGTTTGAACTCCTTTCGCGATGATAGAATCGAATGCGGTGATAAACGACGGATACTCGAAATAATCACCGGAAAACACGGGAGGCTCTTTGATTGGCAGGTTAATTGACTTTTGTTGATCTACTAGTAACGAGCTTAGCTCAGTCTGTTTAACTTGCGAATTTACTAGAGAGTTTAGCGCAAGGCTAAGTTGCTGTGAATAATGCGAATAAGCTAGAACGGTTGGGTCATTTAAGCTGGGAGGTGGGTACTCTGAGTTAGGAACGAATGTGGGGGCCTGTGGTTTTAATTCGACAGATTCCCTGCATTCCTCTTTCTCCTCGATTTTTGGTTTATTGTCAGGTTCAAGTTTAGGTTTGACCTCTTGGTGATTACTAATGGGTTTAGTATCAGGTTTAGTCTCTTGTTCTTTAAGCAATTCTGAGTAAGTTTTCTCTTGTTCACTTACAAGGGCGAGTTCCTTTTCTAGCTGTATTTGCTTCGCCTGTTTATCCTTTTCTAAATATGCCATTTCTATGCGCAGCATTCTTGCTCTAGCAATAGCATCGGCGCGCGCCTGGGGAAGAGATAGAGAACTGGCTGCGTGAGACCGAGCGTTTGATCTTTGGCTTTGTGATCTGCGTGATCTACTTGATGGCGTGACGCTAGACCTATGGCTTAGGGTTTCTCTTTCGAGCTGTTGCAAGGTTTCACAAATTTTCAACCTCTCCTCAGTAAATTCGCGATCTCTCATATCGAACCATTTATAGGACAAGTCCTTTTCGGAATCGGTCTCGAGAAGACATTCATAATCGTACTGAGCTTCATTCAGCTGTCCTTTCAGCAAATCGAGTTCATTCTTGTTGCGCTCTAGGGTTTCTAAGTCAATTTCGGGGTCCTGCCGAATTTCCTTTATTTGAGCCATCTTTTTCTTTAAGTTTTTAAAGGCCGTTTCTCTATTCTTTGACCTAGCCTCTTTCATAAAGGCCTTTCCCTTTGCAGTTAATTTCCTACTCGACCTCAATCTATGTCCAAACTCGGACTGAGCGGCGGCACTCTCTTGAGGAGGCCTGTCGTCGATTGCTTTCTCTGGTGCCGACACGACGCTCATTGTTGCGGTCACGCGATTTAAACAACGTTCCTTTATTTATTGAATCTCACCAATGACGTATAGTTGAGTGAAGCCGCGATGTTTTACTGTAACGCTTAGCGATTTGAACGAGTGTTGAAGAGCCAAATTGTCACGGAGCTAAACAACTTTTCGTGCAAAAACAGCGTCGGGGTTTGGAACTGCTTTACTGATCGTGTAAAGTCCACGGAGACCACGGAAAATCAGCTAGATTTACGGTGATTTAATAGACGATAACGAACGTAAACTGAAATACAATGCATAATCAACTAATTACTAGAATTGCTGAGGAAATTACAAAGGTGATAGAATCAAATACAGGACATTCCTATCATAGTTTCGAATTTACGACAAGCTATTCCTAAGAGCTAAAAGGCATAAAATCATACAACAAATCGTACATATGAGCATAAAACATTCAAATACTGATAAATGGTAACCAATAATAACGATAAACCAATACTAACCGATTTACTAGAATAACTATTAATTTGGGCGTGCTTGCGGGAATACCACTGCAAGCGATATGAAAATCACTCTAGAGGCTAGAAGCTGTAGCTAAAAAGGCCGTATTTGCAATAGGCGTAAACCTAAGGCGAGGTAGAAGCAAAAACTAGTTAAAATTATAGTGGGAAATTATCCCAACAAGGCTAGGGCGCTGTTACGCGAAGTCAGGAACAATAGAGCCTTGTGAAAACTAGACACACTGAGATGACTAAATCTCTAAAAACTTACAGAAAATAGATTGAACACTAGTATTAAAAGACTAAGGTACTGTATGATATGGAGTCGTACTTACACATCGGTTCCGGGCTTGAACTCAAGACATCCAAAAGTAAATTCCAATAAACACAATCCTTTTCTGATAAAAACTCTACTGAACTACTGGCGAAGTGCCTTGTACACTATACAAACACGCGTAAAGCTATGACGGATTGCTAAGCAAACAATGATAGCCAATCAGGAAATAACAAACTAATCAAATGTCAGTCAAGAACAGGAGAGCCTAGATCTCATGTTTCTTACAACGCTACTGAAAATTAAAGCAACGTTTTACGTAAATGCAGTGCACGATGGGAAGGTTGAGTGGAATACCGCCAAATAATATATGCCATTCCTGCATTCTGATTAGCTGTATTTTCTGTGGCATGTTATAAAAAGTAGTATCATAGTATATTGAAACCAGAACTTTACCACAAAGTGCAAAAACTGGCTCACATGAAATTTGAAGTAGCCACTGTAAAGCAGAGGAGTAAAATCAGCTTTAAAAATCATAATTTGTTCTGCTTGTTTTCTTATCAGAAACTTGAGAGAGAGGAGGGTTATAAGAGGGTTTACTGTATTGATGTGCTATTTCAGAAAAAGTCTTCACCCCCGCCAAAGGGAATTGGAAATTATATAGGGCTGCAAATAAGTTTGGCTGATTGTGCAATTCGAGAATAAAACATACCCCCATAGCAGAGTTAATGCACTTTAAGGCCCCTCCCCCACCCCCTGGAATTATCCAAAAGGAATATCCAGTTTTAATGTGGAAAATAAAGTCTTAACCTAGGAACCATCTTTAAATTTCCAATGGTGTGGATTTCTTCTTTAATTGCACATTTTCTAGAGAGAAAGGGGTCCATGTTCCATACACTGTACTGGTCTTTGAAAATTCCAGTGGGTTACACCACATAAAAGGCTTAGCTCACAGTGAACACAGCCTAAAGCTGTGGCAAAACTATGACACTTGTGTTCCCTGAATTGCTAAACTAGGAAACAGTGCATGCATGTGTCTTGGACACATCAAATGTTTCTTGTCTTGCGAATAAACATTTCTTTGTGTCCCAGCTACAAAATTTGTCACATGCAAAAATTGTTTTTCACATGGCTAAACAGGGTACCAGCATAGATAAAACATGTCCGGCTACAATGTTGCACACACTGTGTCCTAGTTTAGCCAGGGCTTAACAGGGGCGGATTTAGAGGGGGGCTGAGGGGGCACTGGACCCCCCTTTCTTTGGAGAGTTTCCATACATTTACTCCATGCTTTCACTACCCCCCCCCTCCCCATTTCCCTCCCCATTTTCTCCCCATTTCCCTCCCCCCTCCCCATTTCTAAAATTCCTGGATCCACCCCTGTTTAAGGTTTGGCAAGACCTTATTTATTTCTTTATATCTTGGTAAAAACATTTGTGGGCCCATTACACTATATCTTGAGGCAGATAAAACTACCCTTTTGGACACAGCATACTCCCTGGCCCTTTAGTCTATGAGAAAGCAGCATTTAAAAAATGTTTTCCATGGCTCGCTCCCTGTGGGTTTGACTAACCAATCTAAAAGGTGTTTGCAATTGTTAAATGTTTTATTTGGTTTTCCATGGTAAAACAATGTCTAGGCACAAAAATGTGATTTTGAGTTTTGGCAATGAAGAAGCTAGCAAATACCATAATGAGTATTTTTAGCAGCCATAATGCATTGGGCAATTCCATAAAATTTATGTACCACAGATAGTACAGAGTGGTACTAGTTTTTGAACCCCCCTCACCATGCATCCAGAATTTCAAAAATGGTTTACCCAATGCATATAGAATTCCTGAGAGGTTAAACTAGCTTCCAGCTTTGAACCCCTCCCCCCAGAATTTCTTAATGCTGCCCATCCCCAGGGTACATACTTGATTTTCTGGACTTGCCCATTGTGGTATGAAACATGCATCATAAAAAAGCAACATTAATTGAAGTAGGTGTATACATTATTTTCTTTGTTTCATTGGTAATGTTCTTCATGGCCAGACACTGCAACCATATGTTTGCAAATGGTGACTAATCTTTGGGGCTTGGCAACCAAACTTTTAAAGCTAGTCGCCAAATGGCAACCCATTTTTCTGAGTTCAGCTGAGATCCACATTTATGTTGCGACTAAATCTTTGTATTTTGGCTACTAAATTTTTTAATTAGTCGCCAATGGCACCCAGCTAAAAATGTTAATGTTGAGCCCTGTTCTTAGATTTTAGTTGATTACTGGGTCTAAATCCTAAAGACATTCAAGTCTATTTTCTAACCTTTACTTAGCTCACTTTCAATGGTGCTTAGTTTTCCTATCAAGAAATTCAGATCTGGCCTTTTTGCTTTGTTGTCACGACAAAGTACAATTAGGTCCTCAACACTATCAAGTTTTGCCATTGAGTTAACCTTTAGCATAATATATCCCAGTCCATATATGTCACTCGATTCTGATTCTTTTCAGGTCCTACCCAAGGATGAAGCTGCTTATGCTCCTCTATATCATTTACTTTGCGGCATCTTCCCTCGCCAATCTTACATGCCTTTCCAAAGTCAATAATTATTGGATGAATGTGTCCATTGATTCTGTCAAGAATTATATTCTTCAGATGCAAGTCATTATGGATAAACCCAAGCTCATGGATGGATTTCAGTCCAAGAGCACATCGGTGAAAAATCCTTATCCATTTTCTCTGGCTAATAGATACATTCCCTACTATAGCCTTGTATAATGTGAGACTTGAGCCAAATGTGACTGAATGGAATTTGGTTACAATATAGAAAGGTCTCACTGCAGTGTTCATGCCAAGCAAAACAGGAACAAATAGTGACTGTTGTAGCTTCTTCAAGATTACTGCCTCCCTCTCAACTTCCTCTATGCTTGCTTTCCGATGAACCTTCTTGACACAGACCTTGATATTTCGCCACAACTTTAGCTCGCAACTACCAGAGCCAATTATAGTCATGTGATCTTTAATGGCTTTCAAGTGGTGTTCTGGTATTTGCTCAATGCTCTCAGCAAGCAAGTACTCTTTACTGTGTTGAGCTTTTGATGCTTCTTCTCTTCGTAACACTTTCCCCTCAGTTGGCTATCTTCAAGTTCAGTAACAAGAATCCCAAGAGTTTTTTTTTGCTTCTCAAGAGTTTTCACTTTTTTACACTTTTTAAATAATCCCTTCGCATGTTATGAAGTTCCTCTGACTTTGCGGTTAATTCTTTTTCTTTGATAATCAGCTTGTCTTCAAGCAGTGAAATGCTTTTGTGTGCTTCTGGGTAATTATGATACTGCTCTTCATCAGTTTTTATTGTCTGTATCCTATAGTAATAATACTCAGCTTTTTTGTTTCTTTGGTGACAGGTTTGCCTTTTTACAAATGGAAATGCCTCTTTTACTATTTTCCCAGCCTCGTGATTAGTAATATCTGGGAACCTATTGCACAAAAGTATTTGGACATCTTTACACTTCACCTTCCATGCTTTTCCCTTTTCACATCCTTCAAGTTGTGTTTTTAGCCTGAAAACAAACAATTCCAAGTATAAGAAAACAAACTACAATTTCATCAACTAGGCATTCCCTACCCAACAAATGCTTAATGTGTGGTTCAAAAAATATACATACTCCCTCCACGGAAGGGTGCTGAAAATTGACCCCTCCACCCCTCTGGAATTTCCAAAGAAAAATACAGTATTTGTATGGACAAGATCAGGTAAACTGATCCCCCCCCCCCCCCCCACATACACACACACACACGCCCCTTCCATAGTGGGGTATGGATAATTTCAGGAACCACAGAATAAACAAAAATAACACAATATTCCCAAATTTAACATGCTTGTTAAATATCGTCTGATACTTAGCCGACATGGGACAAAGTCCCGAGTTGGCTAAAATCAGATAATATTTTACAAAATCGATAATGCTTTTATTATTCAGAACATCAATAGCACAAAAATCCCTGAAAAACATTACTTTTGTGTATTATTTACGAGCTCAACACATTATATTTCCCTAAGATGACGGATATCGCAGGTTATTTTTCAGCACATCGATGCACTTCCCAAATATGGTCATTGGAACGCCAATAGCTGTCTTCTGTACATAAATATATCCTGTGATATCCATCTCCGAGTGGAAATATGATTTGTTGAGCTCGTATTTAATACGCAAAAGTAAATCATTTCTAGGATTTTTTGTGCTATCGATGTGCTGAATAATAAAACCATTATCTTGCTCGATTTTTGCAGAATTTTATCTGATTTAGGCAACTCGGGACTGCGTCCATCGTTGACTAACTATAAGACGAAATTCTGTGCAATCTCTGTCATGTACAGAAGACAGCTATTGGTATTCTAATGACCATATTTGGGCAGTGCATCGATGTGCTGAATAAAAACTTCTGTTATTTGCAAGTCTAGAAAAGCAAAGGCATGAAATCATTCTAGCGGCTAGGAAAGACAAGAATGAATCTCCAATCATATTTGCTGGTACGGCTATAAAAAAATAGATATTTCTACCGTTGTTATGTTTAAGTAACTTTGAAAAAGTAACTTAAACACCGACAATTTTGCCAGTAGGGGTTGAGATAATTTTGGCTCTGACACCAATGGCAACGTTTTACTTCATTTTGTATCTCAATATTGGGTAAATAGCGATGATATTTTGTATGACTACTAGAAAATATACTTACCAATTCGCTCTTTCGGGTCGTAGGTCTGAATCGATCAATGTGACGGGTTTTTTCCTCGACACATCTCCTTCGTCTTCCATGCTGACCACGAAGGACGCCATGTTTGATCACGTGGGTTTTTGGATGGTACAGAGTCAAATGCACCGCTGATTTCACCACGTGACATAAGACTGCTTTAGCAAATACGAAGCAAATATCGCGCAAACTGCGAAACTCAAAGTAAATGAGTATATTTGCTTATCCGTTTAGTATCAAAACGAAGAAGAAAATTTGCCTGGACTTTGCTTTTCAAATATGAACCAAATTATATTCAAAGTATTAGCGGCAGCGTCACTGCACGTTTGCCTTTGGTCTACTTGCAAACACTAAGTGAAACTTTCGCAAAATACTAAATTTACTTGATAGAGCAAAACTGTCGCAAACTCAAAGCAAATGAGTATATTTGCTTATTCGTTTACTATCAAAACAAAGAAGTAAATTTGCCTGGACTTTGCTAAGGTTCAAATATGAACCAAATATGCAATTTTCCCCGCACACCTACTTGTCGCCCGCTTGACTTTATATTTAATAATAATAATAAAAAATAATAATAATAATAATAAAATAGCTTATATAGCGCCTATACATTGCTGTTCTAGGCGCTTTACATGATTTTTAAAAAGAAATAACTAAAAATTTTAAAAATTAAAAAAAGAAAAATTAAAAACTGTGATCGACATAAATAATAGATAAATAATAAAAAGAAATAAGCAAATCATTACATTTCTCAAGACTAAAAATACTAAAAATAAGCAATAAAAATGATAGCATGACATTAGCAATAGGCCTTCTTATAAAGAAACGTTTTTAGTTTTGACTTAAACGTTTCGACGTTGGAAGAAGCACGGATATCGAAGGGTAGCTTGTTCCAGAGCCTTGGAGCCGCGGTAGAGAAGGCGTGCTGACCATATGTTTTCATATGAAAGGCAGGCTCAACCAGGCGAAGGTGGTCTTTAGATGACCTCAAAAGTCTAGTCTGGCGGTAAAATGTTAAAAGGTTTTTAAGATAGCGTGGACCAAGACTATTTACTGATTTAAAAGTTATGAGATTTATTTTAAAAATGATTCTGTACTCAATTGGGAGCCAGTGAAGTTCTTTTAAAGTCTCCGTGATGTGGTCGTTTTTACGAAGACCTGCCACAACTCGGGCAGCAGCATTTTGAGCAGATTGCAATTTCGCTATATCATGTCCTTGGGCCCCATGAAGAAGAGAATTACAAAAATCTAGTTTTGAGCTTACAAAACTGTGGATCAAAACTTCTGTAGTTTTCTTGTCAATATACTTTCTTATTTTAGAAATATTGCGAATGTGGTAGAAGGCACCCTTGACAACCGCATTTACATGTGGTGAAAAAGACATCGTTTCGTCAAAAATTACCCCCAGATTACGTGCTTTATTTGTCGGTCTAATAATATCCTCGCCAACAGTCAATGATGGAAATGTGGGGGTTGGTCGAAATCGTGAGTGAAGAAGAAGAAGTTCCGATTTGCCATTATTCAATTTAAGCTTGTTGGCAGTCATCCATAGCTTAATGTCAGATATGCAACTCTCAAGGCGTTGTTAAGCAACTTGAAAATCATGGGTGTTTTTACAAGAGAACGACGTATAAAGTTGTGTGTCATCAGCGTAGAGATGAAAAGATAGATCATGCTCTCGAATGATATCACCCAGGGGAGAGGTATATAGCAAATACAATATTGGCCCCAGTACAGAGCCCTGTGGCACACCAAATTTCAGGGGACGCACAGATGATGTAGCACCGTCAATTTGGACAAACTGTGAACGATTTGCAAGATATGACTCAACCCAAGAAAGTGCTTTTCCTTTCACAGCAAATCTGGAATTTAGCCTTTTTAAAAGAATGGTGTGGTCCACTGTATCAAAAGCTGCGGAGAGATCCAGCAGCAATAGGAAGACACAATTATGTTGTGTATATTTAAAGTATCGGCATAGTCAGGCAGGTTTGATCTATTTGCAAACACAAAGTGAACCTTCCGCAAATTACTAAATTTACTTGATAGAGCAAAACTGTCGCAAACTCAAAGCAAATGAGTATATTTGGTTATCCTTTTACTATCAAAACAAAGAAGTAAATTTGCTTGGACTTTGCAAAGTTTCAAATATGAACCAAATATCGGCTACTATATTTGCATCAAATTTGCTCAGCCAGCAAAGTTGTGCAAATCCAATTTTTCGTCCAGTGATGGTTTCCCGGGAACTCTCCCGAGTTGCTTTTATGGCCATCTAGATAATACACCAATCAGGTGGAAGCATCTCGCTTCTTGACCAATCAAATTCATTCTCTTGACAGCTCACCTGTCAAATTTGACGAGGGGCTGTCAAACTTTTTCGACATGTTGTAAACAAAGTACCAATGCATCTACAAGAATTCGGTGCAAAATGCTTGCTTTTTCGCCGATTTTATCTAATTTATTGGCATTTATCGATGGAAATACCAACATGACGATACACTTTGTCGCCTGACAGCGACGAATCGATAAGTTTCCTATGTTTTCATTGTTTATTTATGCAAAGTATTCGCAAAGGAAATTATAATTTCGATTTCGGGTTCCCGATAATTATAGAGGGTTTTTGGGAGTTTCGATAAACACTTTTCGGGACTCCTAAATCTCGCCCGAAAAAGCACCCGAAAAGTTTATCGGGCGATTTCGAGAAACGACCCCCTGGAGTGAAATGGAAGAAAATGGGAGAAATGTTCACTGCATTGCATGTTTTTTCATATGCTTTCATATGTTTTTTTCTCATATGCACAAGCTTCAGAAAGCTTCTATACATAAATAAATATAGACAGCCCGAGTTCACACAGTTGCATTGAAATTATCAAAATATATTTATCAAGATTAACAAAAGAAGGATAATAGAATCCAGTTGCCATATCAAACACAATACTCTATTTTTTAATATCATAGAAATGTATGGGGACTGAGATCAGATTTTATTAACAAATCTTTATATCATTGTTACTAATATTAATGTGCTGAAAATGATTTTGGGTTCTTTTTCATGGTAATCTAATTTATGTCATTCTAGTGGGAATTGTTTTAGACCACAATACTTATAGTTTAGAATAATTGGTGATTTTGTTTACAAATGCTTTTAAAAAGGAACTGCTTCAAACATTCCCTGATTTGTGATGTTTTGATTTTGTTGTATTTACATTTATCTAACTGACTGTATTTCCCTGACACTTTTAAACAGCTATTTTGACAATTGATGTAAATGTGCAAATGAAAACAGAATTAAGACACTAGGCATTTACATCTGAGAAAATACAACAGCTATATTGACCATTTTTGAGGGAAGACTCCAAACTCAAGGGATTTTGGGGGATTCATGGTCACATTCAAAAGCCCATGGAGTACCTCACCCCCCTGCTCATGCTACCATGGAATTGCTTTCAAAATTCAGCCTCCTGAAATTAATTTCTATTTTTAGTATTCTTAGCTAAATTACTGCAAAATTACTGCAAAAATTATTACATACATATGCACAGTTTAGCTATATTGTAAATTTTCGTTTGCGAAAACACCATTGTTTAGGTGTGATGAAAATGATATATCCAATCAGAAGCTTTGAACTGCTTTTTTGTTCACTGCAGAGACAACACGTGCTTGTGATGTGTTTTGCAAGAGCTTGTTTGATCACTTTCCAAGAATTCATTCACCAGTCACAGGATTTTTAATTTTCCAAACATTCTTTACAACATTGAAGAAAATGGACTTGTCAGTCACTCTATACTATGTAATTCGACTAAGACTTTACTGATTGCCCGCAAAGCGAAAACGCAAGAAAAAACTAGTCATCAATTCAAACTGCTCAGTGAAATGTGCCGACAAGACACAGTGAAGAATGTGAAGTTCATGACATTCATGCAAAAGGAATTGATCAATGCATGGTGGATTTTAGCCGGGCAGAAAAAAATAAACTGTGGACATTAGATAAGATTATATAAGAGAAACTAAATTGCCAGTTTTGAGAGATGTTTGTTTGTTCATATCACAAATCTCACTAGCCTGCAAAACCTCGCTGATTTCTATTTCTGACACGAACAAACTCATGTTTGAATTCTGTACACTCACACTTTCCATGTAGTACTCTATCTGCTAGCCCAAGTAATATGCAACTTTAACAACAATTCCAGTGGACTCCCCTATTTTTTGGGCGGGGGTGCTCATTGTACCTTTTAGGGTTTAAAATCAGGCCTCTGGTACGTTTTAGGGGGTCAAATTCAAAACTTTTTTTCCAGATAGGTACCTGTTAGAGGTCCATTTTAGAAATCAAGCAAATCACACCTGTTGGTAGCCTGAATTTCAAACGTATTTTCCCTCGTTAAAAAATATGAGAAAATTATGAGGGAAAATACTTCTTGTTGGTAACTTTTAGGGGTCAAAATCAATGCCATTATTTTTAGGTACCTTTTAGGGGTAAAATCAAGATTTCACAACAAGCACCCCTGCCCCCAAAATAGGGGAGCAAAATAACAAATAATAGATATTTATAATTAGGGGGTGCGATGCACTTTGTTTTGGGGTTTTCCGTACAATTTCTCAAAAACTATAGTTGCAAACCACTACATTCTGCGTGTATGTTATCATTGTTAATTGAACTCTCATCTGAAAAATGTATTGCCAGATTTTTAACCGTGAAATGGGTTTTTGAACTCTCATCTGACAAATGTATTGCCGGATTGGGACCTTGCATCTATTGAAAAAATCAAGGGTCTATTTATAACCAAGAAACTTTAAGCTTATGATTATGTAACAGTAGCATAAATTTAAAAAATATTGAGAGGTCAAAATCAATACTCACCATCCGACAGTCCAATCCTTCCCCATTCATCCTGGACATATTCAAAATGACCAGGCGAACGCGATGCGACAGAAAAAAACAGTTAGCAACCTACCTGTGTAACTTTGAGCATGTTTCGTGCGTTCAGTTATGCATGCGAAGGTTGGCTGAGTTTCCACTATCAACAACACTTAGATGCATATATTCAGAGTCGTGGAACTGGCAAACTTTAGCTTCCTAATTCTTCAAACCGTATGGACGAACCATGCTCAAAGTTACAGAGGTAGGTTGCTAACTGTTATTTTCTGTTGCAATAGCGTGGGAGAGTATAGAATGACGAATGTGGCTTGTATGAGTGAAATGTTGTTTGAACTAAGGAAAATGAATAATTTGGTGATAAATTTGCATCTCTACAAAGCATCACGGTTAAAAATTGATTATTTGGGAAGGCCTGTATTATACACCAGAGAGGTTCAGGCGGGCACTGTTTCTCTGTGGACATTGTTTCCCTTTGCCAACATGGCAACTAGTGAGGACAGTAGTGGCGAATTTGAAATTTTCTCAACTTTTCTTCCACCATAATATTTGAACAACACGCGCGCTTGAACAATCATTGCCCGCTTGAGCCTCTCTTTGGTGTATAACACAGCCTTCCCAAAGTGCCACGTTTTTAAACACGAAATGGGCAATTAACAATGAATACAAACACGCAGAATGTAGTGGTTTGCAACTCTAGATTTTTAGACATTGTACAGAAAACCCCAAAACGAAGTTTTGTTTGCACGTACATCGCACCCCTATTATAAATATCTACAAGAAAACAGCCCGTCACTTCGTGACGCTAGAAGACCCAACCTAAGTTCCCCCTTCCATAAACTGCTGATTTACATTACTAATGACCTCCCTTTTTGTGTGTTTGTTTTGCACTGGTCTCCCTGATTTTGGTAGAGAAAACGACGCACGTGTGTGTGTCTTGGTGAGTCAGTCTGGTTCTCAAATCTGTCTAAGAACCCGCTAAAATTGAAAACGCAGCCTATTACAGAAAAAACATTTGACTTCGGAATTGTTTGTATAATGCTTATCAGTAAGTAACGAGAGAAGAAACAGGTAAAGTTAAACTGTTCTAAGAAATTTCTTAGTTTATCATAGGAATATTTTGAGAATATCATTCATGACTTAGCGCGCGCTCTGTAAGTGTAGGCAGTGCCAGGTGTAAGTTTGTTCAAACTTGAATGAAATTTTTCTCAGCTCAAATCTTTCTCGAATTAGAATTATCCCTACACACAAATGTAAGTCATCTGTAATAGAATCATTTAGGTTTCAATGTCTATGGTGCTATCGGCTAAGGGAACTGTGTTCTTTTTTAGTTTATGTGGGAGATTTCAACATGGCCGCGATGGCGGCTTTGTCCCTCGCTGAAAAAATCGCTTGAATTAGAACTTAGCCAAAGGTGAATCTTTTCCAACAAAAACACACCCACTGGAGAGATTTCCTCCTTCTCTTCTGGTTTGTGTCCTTCGTTTTGCGATACAGCGTCAGGATTTATACTTAGAAAACATTATTCATGGCTTTGTGGCATTTCGCCTTAGCGTGCTTCCAGAAAGCAAGGCGGTGTACGGCGGTGTACGTTTGTTCAAACTTGAATGAAATTTTTTCTCAGCTTAAAGCTTTCGAATAATAATTATCCCTGCACATTCCTGCAAGTAATCTGTGACAGAACCATTTAGGTTTAGATGACTATGGTGATTTCGGCTGTGCGAACTGAGTTCTTTTTTAGTTTCTGAGGGAGATTTCAAAATGGCAGCGATGGCAGCTTTGTCCCTCGCTTAAGAAATCGCTTGAATTAGAACTTAGCCCAGGGTAAATCTTTTCCAACCAAAACACGCTCACTGTGGAGATATCCACTTTCTCTCCAGGTCTGTGAACTTCGTTTGGCGACACAGCTTCAGGGCCAAGCGGAGTGAGTGCGGACGATTTAGCCAATCAGAAACGTTTGCGCAGACAACCCGATTATAATAGTATAGATTATTTGTTTTAATATTCATAAACTAGAAGCATTGATGATTATATGCGTTTCACATCAGTTAAGTCGGATGTTTCCAAGGGGTTTCAAATAAGATGAAGTTCACAAAACCCAAAGTTCACAGTTAGAGTTTAGTTCAACATCAATAAGTTTTAAAATGGTCTTTAATCACCTTCAGATGTGGCAGCGTATCAAACTCAAACGATATAAGTATAAAAACTACCTCAAAGATGAGTCACAAGACGTAGTTCGAGATTTTTTCGGTGACAAATAGCCTCTGCTCTGGTAAGCTTAAGAGCGTATGTCACATAAAGCCGAGCAAATTCGAAAATCCGCGGACACAACTGAAAACCTATCCTACCTTCATATTTGGTTATTTGTTAGGCAAATAAGTATAAAAACTGCCTCAAAGATGAGTCACAAGACGTAGTTCGAGATTTTTTCGGTGACAAATAGCCTCTGCTCTGGTAAGCTTAAGAGCGTATGTCACATAAAACCGAGCAAATTCGAAAATCCGCGGACACAACTGAAAACCTATCCTACCTTGATATTTGGTTATTTGTTAGGCAAATATGTGTTTATAAACGCTTCGGTGTTAATATTGTGAAATTCCGGCGACTTTTTAAATTATTCGAAAAAATCGATCGCGCGGTCGAAATAGCTAAAAATCGACGCTTTACAAGCACTATGACGGTGACTCTAGAAAATCGTCTCGCGCTCAAAACAAACAAGTCGCACAATTAAAATAACACCACAGGTAGCAAGGCGAAGGGATAATATTTTAACTAGTGTCAAATTTCCGGCTCAAAATTAATGTTATCATAGTTTCTCAACTGCTTCAAAAGCAGGACGTGCCGAGGACGTGCTGTGTTTCAAAAGCGGCAACGACAGTGATTTTTTGAATGTAAAATTCTGCTAAAGGCATCACAAATTTTCATCAAAACTGCAATATTCCTGGAGTTCAAGAGTTTGTCTTCGATAATATCTAAAAATTAGCGTGGGGACTGCACTCAATCCGTTTTGACAATCACTCGAATTTCAAGTGATAACATCTCATTAGCTTATTGTTTACTCATTGTCGGAGTGCGACAAGAAATTCACTTGTACTCTTCCATTTTGTTCTTTTGACTATTATTAAAGCCTCAAAAAGGCAATCTCACCTTCACAAATATAATTCAGGTTATTTCAGCTGAGGATGGTTTTTTAATCGAGTACATTTGGGCTTTCTACAAGACCACCGCGTTGCCGAACAAAGGTCAAGTAGCTTCAAGTACCGATCTTGTACTGAAACCAACCGAATAATACATCGCCGTTTTCTTTCATGTCCCTGGACTGTATCTTCTGGGAAGGAAGAACTGTTTGTGACAGTACTGGATTCGCTTCAAGGAAGAAATTCAACGATTTTGAAGCAGTAACCGCGAGCAGCGTGCAAACCCGTTATGATCTGCGAATTGTGTGACAAATAAATGGACTGCGTGACGTAACTGTCGCCCAAGGACGCGCTTTTCTCGAGGCTCATAATAGCAGAGACTGACAGACGATATATGATCAATATGTTGTTTTACTTTGATAAATTTCCTTACTAGACTGCCTTCTAATATCTCAAGCTGCGCATTTTTAACATGACATGCATGCTGAGCGAATCGGATAGTCAAAGTCAATAGAGCCTTGATGATTATACCCTCTACCACATGAAGTATGTTTTGATCATCTCTCACTCAATAATAACAAACAAATAATGGCATATGAAAACAAATATCGTGGATCGCGCGCGGGGTTCCTGTGGCATGATCCCGCCACAGGAGCCCCGCGACAGCCCCAAAGGAATTTAGACTACTCTCCAACAATTCAACCACCAACTGCCCCTCCCCTCTTCCCCGAAAAAATACCCCTCCCCCCTCCCCCTCCCCCCCCCCTTCCCAAAACATGATTTGCGCTGTAATTCTTTGATTTCGGCCAAACATTGTGATGACCGAGAGCGGAAACAAGGTGATACTTATTTGTGACAGCTACATGAATGAACTAAGTCAGTTAACTTTGCGATGAATGTGGCCTTACACTTTCCTTTGTCAGCTGTAGCTATGTTGAAACTCTCGCAGATCTTTTTTAACATGATGACTGTAAACTTGGAGAGTTTAGACGCCTTGGTGAGCTCTACTTCCTCCTGCACTTGTGTCTGCATTTCAGTGAAGAGCTGTTCTGTGCTGGCGGGCGAGGTAATCTCTTCAGTCTCACTAATCTGTCCAGCTTCAACTTGAAGCGCTTTTTTTGATGCAAGGCGTGAGAAGAAACTGGTGATTTGCTGGGTTGTCAGAAATTCTCCGCTAGAAAAAAGTCGATTGCCGCTGCTGTCTCTAGTAGCTGAAAACATCGCCTTTGCGACGGAGGCTGCGCTGGCTTTCATACCTGTTGATTCACCAATGAGAAACTTGCTCGTCAGGTAATCTTTTTGCTTCTGACTGAAGCGAGCTCTTGTTGATTGACCTGAAAGTGCCCACCCCATAGGCAAGATCGGCTCAGCTCTTTCTCCTTCGGGGCAGCTGGAAGCAACAGTGGGTTTTGTGGATAATTGCGCCTCAAGACGTTCTGCGTAACCACGCGCGGATCGGTCTAGAAAAGTTTCCTTTTCATTCTCTCTTTGGTGAGTGCCACAGTCTAGATGGTGAAGAAGCGCAGAATATCTCTGGTAAGACATGACACAGCCCTGTTCTGGGCAAGGAAACAACTTCGAAGCCTGGTCTTCCTCCTGTTGGTTTTGTGCCGTCTGTGCTGTCCGACCACGTCTGCTGGACTTGACGGACGACTTGCGTACAGTCTCGAACTTGTCTGCCACAACAGTGGATTCGCGAGTGAGTAGACACGGAAGCTTCTCGATGGCTGAGTGCTGGCTGAGTGCTGGCTGCTAGATAACTTTCCCTGGCCCGACTCCGTAGGCTTTCCATACTCTCAGGCGATCACCCTCGTAGGATATGTTGCTGTAAGAGTTGACGCCATCAAGCTTTCCTTGGAAAGGACAAGGCCCAGTTACGCCTTCACACAATCTCACGTGTACTCCAGAGATCCCCACTCTGGCCTAACACATGCACACAATAATAAAAAAAATAATAGCACAGCAACGCGGCATTGGGTAGAGTGGATGACGAAATTGTAAAGGTGAAACATGGCCGAGTTTGCCACGGTAGAGGGTGGAGAGCTTGTCGGAGGAAGGATTCGACGAACTTTTACGGTCCAATAATTACTTACCTCAAAATCGCTCTTCAAATATCGCTTTGATACCTTCAGTTTTTCAGACAACTGTTTGGCCCAGGTCATACCCATACCAAAGTCTTGGCCGAGTTTTTCAACGACGTTTTGGATGTTGTCAAAACTTTCTGGACCAGCAGAGCTGATGTAGTCGATGCCTTGCAGCGACTTTCTTACAGATGCAGAGCAAACGGAGAGGATTCTCAGGAGAGTGCTGCGGCTAAGTGTGTCAAATTCCGTCTCCTCTGCATAGGCCATGTACTGTCGCACAATCGTTTCTGGAATCATCATCCCAATCACATTCGGCACTGTGATCACTTCTCGGTTAGATAATCTGATGACCTTTTCGCCACAAGGAAGATCTTGTATTATATGCGAGCTGGTTATAAAATCCAGGAAGTGCTCCAGCTTCACTTTTGGGACACGATTTCTGAGGATGGGTTTCTTAGGGACTGGATTGCCTCTACCGCATACCAAAGTGTGGCGTCTGGCTTCACTGAAGCGGTAAGTCCTGGTATCTATTTTTGTAACCTTGAGAATGTTAGCTTGTCCGCCATAATTGACAGAATTTGTCCACGTACTATGGCTCGCCATTCGTAAAAAATTACGAAAATGTGTTCGAAGGCCGAAATGTCTTCCGAGATGGCGAAATGTCCGTCGAGATGTCGAAATAAGGCCGAGATTCCTCTGAAATGTCTTCCGAAACGCCTTCCGAACTCGTCGGAATCACTTCCGGAATATTGCGCAGGCGCAGTTTTATGTTGCTATGGCAATTCTCCTGCCTCAGCTTTCAGCATCTTCACAGATCACAGTATTCAGCGTCGTCGTCGGATTGTTAAACTTTCACTTGAAATCTACGCATATTTACTGCTTTAAAACCTATATTGATCGAAATAATATCTTGAAATAAGGTACGTTTATGTATTTTGAATTGTTTCTAGCCGAAAGAGAAGCTATTAGCGTTGCAAATACCCAGTTACTGCTATCTACTGTTGGGACTGTTGAGCCACGTGGCACTAAGAAACAACACGAGCTTAATATATAGATTTAGGCACTGCCTAAAAGCGGAGCTCCTAGTGATTATAATAAATGAAAAAAGGTATCAAGGCCTTGGGGGGGGGGGGGGGGGACTCTAAGGTTAAAATGCCAGGGATGACCGTCGGGAAACTCGAATTTTGACCCCAAAAAATACCTGGTCGGAAAAAATTTCCACCCTAAAAAATACCCCTCAGTCTGAAAATACCATAAAAAATACCAACAATTTTGACAGATTAAATTTTATTCTGGCCGTTTATTTAATATACATCAAATGTATCCTCTCGACTTTCAAAAACACTACCTTATTTGCGTGAGAACCCCCTAAAAAATACCTTACTACAGTCGAAGCTCTCTGTGCGACCGCTCTCGTAAGCGACCAGCTCCCATAACGGCCATTTTCCCGAAACCCCGTTTGAAATGTCACATAAACACTGTTATTTTAAGCTCTCGTAAGCGACCGCCTTATCGATGCGACCAGCTCCGTTAGCGACCACAATTTCAAATCACCAACAGAGATTTTCTATTGTTTTTAAGCTCTCGTAAGCGACCACAGTACTTTTTGTCTTTAAAGTGCAACTGAAGGGAAAAAAGCCACCATTTTGAGCAAAATAAACATCGTTGGAGGCTCACTTTCGCGAAAAAAAAAATCGATTTCCTTCAATCCTGAATATTTTACGGATTTTTTAAAATACACGATCTCGCCGCCATCTTGAAACACCTACGTCGCTGATCAGTGAAATGTATCGCGGGCGCATGGCGCGAAAGTTGTTGTTGCATTATTTATGCGCTTTTCTGTCCCGAAGCTCTGTTTGTCTAGCTTGTGTTGCGTTAGCCTTGAGTGAAAATGAGCGCTTCGGATTTGTCTGACATCGCGGAATCCGAGGAAAGCTCAATATCCCAATCAGAAAGTGATTTTAGCGACGTTGAGAACGAACCAGATTCGGTGGAATTGTCGGGAAGAGCGGCCACCACTCGACACGAAGACGACGAAGAGGAGAACGAATTTCTTCCATATCAGGACGAGCCGATTGCCGACGAAGAGTGGCTAGCAAATTACAACGCAAGACAGGCAGCAAAACGCGAATTAGAAGAGGAACTGACAAAGCGTCTCGATGGCTTGACTATAGATGTCCGGGAATGGTGAGTAAGCTGCACTTCTTGCTTTTTATCAGTACAAAAGTTGGATATGTGTGGTTGTTTAGAGGTGTGACTTTTGAGTTTCGAATCAGTTAGGATATTCAGTGAGTAATATATCGTTGAACTGATGGTTGGGCATGAAAAGGCTATCATTCGAGATCGATTGAAAAGAATTCGAGTCAATGCAGTGTTTCATTGAGAGGTTTTTGAACTAGAATTTAAATAAATAAGAATACTAAACTTGAATCTTCTTCGAACGTAGGTGCAAATGTGGGAACTGCAAGCTCGCGCACCTACAAAACATTAGCGAATGCTATTGTTGTGCTGAACTCGACGGCTGCAAGGAAGCAATGGAAAGCGACATAGTTGCGGAGGATCTTCAGCCTGGCCAAGTCCTACAGTGCATTACAGAGCACCCAGGTTTTCGCCCCGTTTGCTTGCAGAAATGGGTCCTTCGAATGGCTGCCCAGAAGTACAATACAAAGCTTCATCAGAAATATCGCCAAACAGGCACAGAAGAGAAGTAAGAAAAGTCTTCCACTATTCCATTGCCATTTCAACAAAAATTCACCCGGCGCGGACTAATTTCCCTGGGCATACGATGTGTAAACACGAATCTCTGTTTTCAAATGAAAGCTCACAAAACATGCATTTGATCCTAACTTTCAGGTTTCTTCGAGCAGTTGCCTACAGAGAGTTTTCCAGACTTGTTTATGGGTTTCTTGGTAAGAAGAGAATCCCTTTACCTGCCTGTTGTTACTCTGCTATAAGGGAGGCCTTTGCAGCAAAAGCGAAGGAAGACTATACTGGTTTTGACTTGGGTGATGAAGACAGTGATGCGAGCTAAGATCCTGATACAATACAGCAATGTGGAGTCAAGAATGAAGCTCCAATTATTTGAGTTGGTAGAGTTTTGGTTATGTTTTGTAAACGTACAGTCCATGAACACCAAAGATTTATGAAAAAAACCTACTACTATTGTTCCCATTGTGTTATTCCAGAGAAGTGCCATACCACCACCACAGAGGGAATTGGAAATCCCAGGGGAAGAGGAGGTATATTTTTGCCTGGGTATTGGATTTATTTGGTAAACATCCAGTAAATGAATGGTCCCTTGACAAAATCCGTACTTGGTTCGTGGTGGACTTTTATGGAATTACACACTGGGGGGGGGGGGGGGGGGGGGGGGTACTCAGTCAGCAGATGCACAACTTGGAGCTCTGAGATGACATAGACTAGTTCTTGGTTCCACCCTATGTTTGGGGTTTTGTTTTATAACAAGAGACCACATTATATTTCTCTGTTTTCATTTTTATAATATCATCTGATATATCTGCAATAATAAAATAGTGTTACAACTCTTGACCGAGAACACAGAATAAAATATAAAATATTTGAAAAGCATAATGCTTATAAAAATGATAATACTATAGCCCAGGGTGTTTCTATTAGACCCTGAATTCTGACTCTGAAAAGCCTTAATTATATCCTCAAAACCAAACACTTCAAAAGGGCACTGTTAGAAGCACATTCCGAAGAATATTATATACATAATAATTGCTGGGTTTTTTTTGGGGGGGGGGGGGGGATGGGAGGGAGGATTTACAAAATGTTGATAAACACCGGCAAAACTCCAAACAATGATCGGCTGGTAATTGAATAGCCAAATAGTGGGGTGAAAGGCACAATTGCAAATCTTCCAGTTTTGGTATGTGGTGTCAAATTAACTTGGAAATGTATACATTTTATTCATTTCAATTTCTGGTTTGGTTTCTTGGGCAATCCTTTACATTTTTGTGCCCCTTCATCGGGTGTTTGCAGACAGTACAGCGGTTTGGCTGACCACTTCTACGTCTTTGTTGGGTAGCTTGTTGGGTTGCTTGTACAGGAACTGAAAAAGATAATAACATTCCAAGAATGATATAAGTACTTGTTACTTTCATGAAATGCTGCTGCCGCAGATACAAAAACACCTGACTTGTACTTGTTTTTAGGAGATGTCAAGTGTCCCCCTGCCTGCCCCTAAAAAATTGTACACTTTAATGTAACCAAACACAGTTGCCATTGCTTGAATAAACAGCAATGACCAAAAAATGGGTTACCATAGCATACCAGTAGGTAGTGCAGTTGGAGGGACATCTTTTACCACCATAGACTGACGCTTCTTTCTTTTTGAATTGCCTCTTCCCTTGGTTGTTTTTCTAGCATGGTATTCATAGGAGAAGGCACAACTGCCCGTAAATCTTCCATGGCTGATGCACGATCGTCCTTGCTGGTCTTTAGAAACATCTGGTACAACTCCTCTATGTAATCTTTAAACAAGAGCAACAGAACCAAAATGTATTTTTATCCCAAACAGTTTGCCATTTAGATATATACTCCCCCACTTGAATCTGTGCTTGTTTGAATTAATACCTGCTTTCTACTAAATCATGTCAACCAGTCAGAGCTAGTCTAGTTTTGTGAAGGGCAGCCTTGAATGGTCAACAAGTATTTTGGTACTACAAAATCATGTGTGTTTCCAAAAAAATATCCATAACCCCCCACGGAAGGGTCTTGAGAAATGAACCCCCCCCCCATCCCTCTGGAATTTCCAAAGAAAATACAGTATTTCTATGGAAAAGATCAGGTAAATTGACCCCCCACCCCTCTGGAATTTCCAATCCCTTCTGTAAGGGGGTATGGATATTTTTTGGAAACACACAATAGCATGTGAAGCATGCACTTCCTTGGTTTTAGCACTAAGAAACGCTTAGCAACAAGATGTTCAATCTTGCTATGAATTCCTAGCACATGCAAATTGAACATGACTCACCAAACTTTTGTGGAACTCTGACTTCCCTTACAGTAGCTTCCCCATTTTTGAACTTAGGGTATCTCACTGAAACCCTAGTAGTTCCGTCCTTGTTCACCTTGCTCTCTCGATTCAAGTTCTCATTAAAATGTAGAGCAGCTAGTATGTGCCTATGGAACATAAACAAAAATGGAAATCAGAGGATGAAACATGATAGCTGATCCCACCCCAGGGGTTGAAGACAATCTGCTGTCAAAGAGTCAAAACACAACCATTTTCAAGAATTCGTAACTGTTCATCATTTAGATTTATTGTAATTCAGCCACTGCTGCCATAAAAGGTGTGAATAAACTATACTACTACATTCAGCGGCGTAGCCAAGAATTTCTGAAGGGGGGGGGGGGCAGATAGTGGAAACATGGGACGAAAATGTTCAAATTTCCTCCAACAAATACAGTAAATATATGGGAAAATCTTCCGAGAAAGGGGGGCACCGGCCCCCCTGGCTATGCCCCTGTACATTGCTCTGACTGCAAAATTGGATATTGGAATACATAAAATTGTTAAAAATTTTAATTTTAAACAGGTATGACAACAGAAATCCTTCATTTGCCCATGAGTCAATCTCTATCTATCTCTCCTTTTGAAGGTTGCAAAGCAACAAAGTGAGCAAGGCAAGAGTCCTGGAACCTCAAATAGCATGTGAACCCTCACCCAGGGGAAGGCTTGAAAGAGAAAAAAAGCTATTTTTTATACTCCTTGAAAAGTTTTTTTCTACTAGCAGTGCATTATTCAACAATCCAATGTTTCAGAAACTTATTATGAAAATACTTCCTCACCTGCAGTACATCCCAGTATATGAGTATCCTATCATTTTTGGGGCGAATTGATTTAAACAAGAATGGAATCCCTCGAGGCAGTCAGTTTGGGCATAAGGGGATGCTTGTTGTATTCCTTTCCTCAAGCTGTCTGTTGTCAATACCTTGCATACTTTTTCATAGACTTCATCATCTGCAAAAATATAAGCAAATCATAATTAGGTTTTCAAAATTGTATAGAAATTATTAAAAATTTATCTTACTGCTCACATTTTTGAAAAAACCCACTTGAAGATAAAATTCACATCTTCATGCTGCCATGTATATCCTATATATCTTCTGTTTGCAAGTTATAATGTGTCTGGAGACTGGAAATTCCAAGGGGGAGGGGTAAAAAAGGTGACTTTCCAGGGACAATTTATCCAAAAATGTTTAAATCCAAGTGATTTTCCAGGGGTATTTTGAAAGAAAAATAATTCTAGGGAAAACAAATTCCAGAAATTCCAGGGGGAGGTCCTTTGAGGTTGAAAATTTCAGGGGAGGGGGTCTGTTTCATGAGCGAAAATTCCAGGTGAGGGAGTGCGGTTCAAAAATGCAATCAGCCATTCTTGCCAGAGGCTCAGATAATGTAACATGTCAGTTAACAAAATACACACCTTTTTCAAGCCACTTTTTTGGAGTAATGTCCTCTCCATGTGCACATTTATTAAAAATTGGGTCATCAAGGTTACTGTGACGGTTGATTATGTGTCCAAGGAATGATTTAAACTTAGCCCAGATTACAGAACCATTGCCGCTGGATGTTGTGGTGGCACTCCAATATAAATGGGTCTCACATGGTTTTACCCATGGAACCAATCCCTCGTTCCCTTTTTCTTTGGTCAGCTTACTCAATACTTTCCTGATTTCTATAAAAAAGGAAACAAAATTAGAATGTGAAATGGGTTTTGTGTGAATGTTCATTCACTATAGAGGTTGAGGTTGGAGATAAGATTGTTTAATTTGAAAAATTGAAACTTTCTAATATAATACTGTACATCTCAAGTACATTTTTTGCCATTTTTTTTCTCATACAGTTGTTGTATTTGACACACAATCTCCCCATTTTGGAGCTTTCAGGGAATGGCAAGCATGTACCTGACTGATTATATTTTTATGAAAATATTTTAGTAACTTACTTTTCTTGAGATGCCACAAATCAAAGTAGTGAGTAATGGTTTTTAACACATTTTTGAAATGGGCGGCTATCTGTGTGTGTCTGTCTGAGATGAATGTTGATATTAGCACTCCACATCCTAGCAGATACTCCATGCAGCGCTGGAAGCCCAAGAATTCCATTCCAGGACTGCTACCAGCTTCATTCCTCTAAAGGGCAAAAAAAAAAATGTCAATAAGGAGAGAAAAGAAGGGCATTTACTTTAAGTTTTGTAACATTTTGTTGAGGCCCTAACACTATTTTTCCAAATTTTGAGTTTCATGTCATGGCAAGAACATTCATTTTCCGATTTTTTTTTTGTCATAAACAGGCTTCCCAAATTAGCGATTTCTCTGTCATACACATGGTCACAGTGTGCTCTATGACACATGCACAACAGACACCTTCTTCGCCCCTTGGTATTTGTAAGTTAGTAAATCCAGTTAGAAAAAGGTTTCTTTTAACATGATGCCCCCCTGTATTAAATGGAAACGCCAGCTTACACTGGTTAACAGTCTTACCTGTACAAGTGCGAAATGAATGATGGAGGGTACAGTACAACAAAAAATTGTGTAGGCACAGTACTTGGCACAATGGCCCATGCTGTCATGCCTCCCGTCACCAGCAAGAATGATACCAGTTCCAAGGTCTTTCAGTTTCTGCAGAATGTTGGCCTGGTATTGTTTCCAATAGAGGTGTATTGTTGGGAAGAGCTTAGTCTGACAAAAGCAAAAAAAAGTGTGCAAAACAATACATACTGAACTTCATGTAGGCTGTACAAGGACGGTACAGTAAGTGTACTGAAATGTGCAGAACACTGGAGTGGATGCATTCTATTTCTCCAATAAATAATACAACCACACTTCATACCTTCTGATGATAGTAGAATGATCTAGATGATACGCATGCCAGCCCCATTTGCTTAAATACCAACTGAACTTTGGCTATGGAACTCCCTGCAAACAATATGGCCATGCAAAGAAGGAAATTGCCTGCAGCCATCTTTGTACCAGGCATCCTGGGCTGACCACTCCAAACATCCTCTTTACCACACTTTGGGTCTATGCATGTTGCAGTTATGACAACGTCTGACCCATTCTCCTGTACAGTGATGGCAGGTTCCTCGGCCTTACAGAAACGACAGAACTGAAACAGCAATAGGAGGCGAGACAGGAACACTATGTGCTTGGGCTCAGTCCTGAGATTTCCGTCACTGCTTGAAAGTGAGAGGCTGCAACAAGAAAGATTCATTACTGAATTTCAAATAGAGTACATCTAAAATGATGTATCAGAAGACATAAAATACTAAATTCACCCAGATATAAAAATTATTTTCAAGGAGGAAAACCAATTACCAATATTCTTATCTAATGCTTATTTTGGGCTGAAAGTGTTATTTTTAATTCCAAACTACTTGCCAGTTATTTATTCTGAGTCAAATCACTAATTCAGAGTTTGAATTGCTAACTATGGTATTTATCTGAGTGACATTAGTACAAATAAGTGGTATTAATTAATAGTGTACTCTATTTTGAATATTTTGACCAAAGAGTTTATGGAAATACAGGCCAACAAATTTGGTGTCTTACATACAAGGCCAATAACAATAGCTACCGAGTACACAACAGGAACAATAGAATAAGCCAACAAAAGGACTGAATAGCAGGACTTGTAGTGTGTAATTCATGAAGTCGTAGCCAAAATACATAGTGTGCTTACATCTTATATGGCATGCTTCCCTCCTCAATTTCCTCTTCTTCTGTGTCTTCAGTGCTTGGAGCATAGTCAGAATCTGATGGTTCCTCTTCAGTAGTTTCATCTACATCACTTTCAGTCTCACTTTCAGAATCTGCTGCACATGGATCACTAGTCTCCTCAGGATTAGGGGTTTGCTCTGTTTGCTGTTGCTGTTCATGGAAAACCAGTGTTTTCTCCAGCTGGTCAACTACAAAAAATAATTGATAATTTAGTTGAATGTTTTGTCAAAAAATAAGTTTAATCAAAACTGAGAAAATATCTATTCCATATCTGGAAACGATAGAAAGCATTGCAGTGTAAATAATTCATGAATATAATATTAGTTTGATACCAACCTTTCTTCTGGAGTTTAAATCGAGCAGATTTCTGAGCTGCCAGGGCTTCTCTAACTACAATGAGTTTCTTGGTCAGACCTTCATTTTTAAAAGTGAGATCAGCGACCCTCAAGTCAGCAAGAGTCTGGACAGATTGCTCCTAAAAAATATTGAGAAATAAAACAAATCACCTCAGTTCATTTAGGACAGAGTCATTCGAGGTATGGAGAAGAGTTTTTTTTTAAATGATTTATGAGGTTACAAAATTGAAACCCAAAGTTTAGTGAGAACCCCATTTCTGTCTGAATCACAACCGCATGTGCCCCATGATTTGTTCACTTCCTGCTTTGTGATTCGTAGTTATACCGGTATTTGATATATTAAATGAAAATCTGTTGTAACTTACCTTTACTTTTGGTGGTGTGGTTTGTGATGATGCTAGATGCTCTAGCTGTGACATGTCTGGTGGTGTGGTTTGTGTTGATGGTACATGATCAAGCTGCAACATGTCTGGTGTTGTGGTGTATGATGATGGCAGTTGCTCTGGTTGAGGCATGTTGGGTACTGGTAGCAGATGTTCTGGCTGTGGTGGGGTTTGTGTTGATTGCTGGTGATCTGGATGTGATATGTCAGGTTTTGGTAGTAGATGTTCTGGCTCTGGTGTATATTCTTGAGGCAGTGCTGGTAGCAGAAGTTCTGGCTGGATTGGCTCTGACTGGGTCATCTACCAGCAGAAAATTTTTATCAGCACAATGACATTAATAATACAGAATAATACAGTCATGGGCCACTCATAGAGAATGTATGAAAATTTTGACAATAAGTGCGGCTTTCCCTTCGTGGTCCCCTAACTTATTGGCCTGGGGTGGGGATATATGGTGATGGTGATATATGCTTGACTAATCAGAATTCTAGGAATTGGATCTGAAAAATTTACAAACCTGGTCGAAGACACCGCACTGGTAATATTCTGCTGCTTTCCTAGGGGTCTCGAACTCCCCTTTCAAGAACACAGTCACATGTTGACGAACGGATACCCCTACATATTAGAAAGCATAAAGGCAGCGTCAGTTCTGGTTAACAAATTAATTTTGAACATATCAATGTTCAACTGCAATACCTGTCCTCCTATAGCTTGTCCCTGCTGTTTCCTGGACATGAGCAGCGGCATCAGACCAGAATTGGGACTTCGCACGGTAGGCAGGCCAATGTGTGCCACTCGGCGAGCGAGAGAAGATAAAATCAAGAAGAGCTCCATCTTCTTCGTCAAACCATGATATCTTTTCTCTTCGTTTAGGGGTTGACAGTCTCTGTGGATACTCGTCCTCCTAACATAAAAACAAAGGAAATATTTCAGCTTCGAATAGTCAACGAAACGCAGAACAAAATTTATTTTGCTCCACACACTTTCGTCGAACTTTCGTCAACACTTACTGATTCTGGCCGATCGCTACCGCTTAGGTTTATGCTTCTCCTGCTACCGCTCCTCGTACTTCTTACACTCTTCTTCGCCGCTGGTTTGTGCGGAGTATCCCCGCTTTCTTCGTGGGATCTTTTACTTTTTTCACCTTCCATGATTCATTCTGAAACGAACCCAACAACGTAAACATTGGCCATGATGATCGAACACAACGACGATCAAGTAGCCGTTACGGCCATTTTTCAACACCGCCGTATTTGTCTAAACGTGGGTCCATTAGCATTTAGTCGACTTTTTGAGTATTGCATGACATTCAAATCAATTATTATCTATTTAAAACCCAAATGGACCCAATCATGAGCGAGATAGACTCAATTTTATGCAAGGTTAAACTGCTATGACTCGCGACAATGGCGTCATGTTGAGTCACGCACTACGAATCAAAGGCTAAAAATATCTACTCAAACATCCCGATTGCCAGTTTAGAGTAATCACAAATGCAGATAACATGCTTCATAACACATTTTGATAATAATACTCACGTTTTAAGCAGTTTGATGAGAGAGAAAGCACCTTGAAGACGATGCTTTTTATCGTGTAGAGACGTTTCCACGACGAAGTGTGACAAAAAATTTCCTCCCCCGCAGAGCTCCATATATGGTGACCCTATCGCGCCATGTCGAAACTTTACCGTGCGGGGACTGGGAAACTTGGTGTTTCAAGATGGCGGCGAGATCGTGTATTTTAAAAAATCCGTAAAATATTCAGGATTGAAGGAAATCAATTTTTTTTCTCGCGAAAGTGAGCCTCCAACGATGTATATTTTGCTCAAAATGGTGGCTTTTTTCCCTTCAGTTGCACTTTAAAACATCAGTCATCACCTCATAAATATCTAAACTGATACAAGCTGCACCAGTGAAATACTATTTTCTACATATTTTTTATGTACATATTTGCGGTTATCTATTCTTAATTAAAGTCGGGAAATAAATCAAACTATTTTAAACATTAGTATCACATGATATTTTCTAGATTTATTGTACTAAGCTCTCGTAAGCGACCAACACCTATTGTTCAAGTAGGAAGCCGCTTGGTGGTCGCTTACGAGAGCCATTCTCGTAAGCGACCAGCTCCGTTAACGACCGGAATTTTCAGTTCCCGAGGTGGTCGCTTACGAGAGCTTCGACTGTATACCGTTTTTTATTTTCAAACCCCTAAAAATACCAGATCGCCGATTTCAACCCCTAAAAAATACGACAGTCACCCCTAGCATTCGATTATAGGGAGTCCCGCCCCCGGGTATCAAGGTTTAGAAAAATATATTTTGTAATCTGATATCATAACTTCAATAACTGCATCTGATTTTGTGAAAGCTTGATAACATAAGCCTGTGGAAGTTTACAGTATTTATAAATGCTTTTTTTAGATCATCACTGCATGATTGCATGCAAACATAGTGATAGGAAAGCATTTTTTATCAATTTTATTTTTTTTTCTAATAACAAATATTGAAAGGCTCCACTAGTATGCTCCTGATTAACTTATCCATATTTTATTATATAGACACGAGTGTTTTACTGGGAAATACGCCACTCGTAGATCTCATACGAAGCTACATCCAGGTCCTCAGTGACATATTTTCCGTGAGGATATCGGTCAAAACAAAAGTGCTTGGAAATCAATTTGGAAAATTTTTTCTGGTTTGTCTATATAATAAAAAGAAAATTACACGCTGGCTTGAAGATATGAGTTTTATTTTCTCGTGTCAAAAACAATATTTTACTCATTCGCTGTGCTCATTCGTAAAATATTGTTCTTGCCACTCGAAAATAAAACTCATATCTTCGCACCACCGTGTAATATCCTCTATATATACTGACATAATATTAATATTCTTCATAGCCTCTAAGGGCACAGCCAAAAAATACTGTAAAGTACGGGAAAATTCTAAATGTATAGATGAAATAGCAACAAAAAAGCCTGCCAACCCCTTTTGAGAATATTCTGGCTATGGGATGTCCCATCTGCATAGTGGTGGGTTTGGGGTGTTTTTCAAGACATTTTTTCGGTGAGTACAAAAATTATTCACAAATTTTCATGCATTTCTGGTTGCCTTGAGGCCTAAAATTACAAAACACTGTGTAACAATCAGAATAATTAGAACTCATTATGTACATCGTAACAGTGAATTCTTCCAATATACTTGTCCATTCTACTCTCAAATCCAATCAGTCTGCTGATCATTTCCTAAATCCACGAACTTATGTTGCCAAAACCCAGAAGTGAAATCCGGGACCTTGAGAAAAGAGCACTGAATCTGATTGTTGTTTTGTGTGTGTGTTTTGGGGGTGACCCCAACAAGATTGTCAATTTCCCATTTCCATTCACTTTCATTGTAGGTCCATAACGCCTACCATCATGATCTCTTTGTAGTTAAAGGGATATTTCTCAAACCTAGACTGGTATTTTGCAGGAGTTGATACAGGAATTTCAAAAGGGGGGGGGGGGGGCATGGGACTTCTAGCAGGTGACCCCGGTGGGGGGACTCCCATATTTTTTGACCGGGGATGATCGTCGTATCTTTTAGGGGTTAAAATCACAGGGTTTGGTCTCACTTAGGGGTGATCTTGATTTACAACAAATTTTTAAGAGATTGGTATCTTTTAGGGTTCAAACACAGCGACAAAAATACCAGGCACATTTTTTTAAACAAAACAAGCTTTAATTGATGTCTCCGATTAAAATAACATCAATTACTTTCGGGAGAGCACGAGTAGACAACGACTAGACATCCGACAACTTATCACTCTAGTGCTTCCGTACGCACTTCACTTCTTAAACCACTCTCGTCCAACAAGCGCTTTAGTTTCTTTGCTTCGAGAACTGGTACTTTAAGTTGAACCTTGATCGGAACGTTAAACCCTCCGCCTATGCGCCATCGTCCTCTTGGGTCATCGAAGGGCTCACCAGTTACGAAACTGAAAGCACAACAAGAGCGAATTAATTCCGGGAATCTCCAGGTGAATTACAAAGGTCAGTAAATGTTGCGAGTCTTGTGTTTTGATTATTCATTATATACTCATCATTACACTAGGATAATTGCTCAATTAAACACTTGATTGCTTACCACACAATTTCTTCATTCAAATCCCAAAATGGTTTCACCAACGCACGCTCAAGATGCCCGAGTTGTCCTCTAACACTCACAACTTTAAAAGCTTTGCCTCTTGGGCCGTGCTTTTTCGCCGCTACAAACTCTTCGCCCACGTGTGCAACGAAGTTACACTCTTGATAACCTTTTGTTACGCAATATATAGTAAAAACAGCATTTTTCTTTCGATACATCTCATGTTTAGGCATTTCCTCTCCCATTTCTTTACTTTTCTTCGCCTCGTGGTCTTCCGACGCGCTCATGGTGGTCTAGAATCGCTCGATAGTAAGGGGAGGACCATTAGAACTTGGGGGAGGAGGGGTGGCATATTTTTTTGCGCATTATTTTTTTTTCCGGGGATCAGGTTGTGGAGAATATTTTCCGGAATTTGTATGATGTTTTTTTTACTAGCTTGTATATCTGAAATAATTTTTTGGAAGGATTGGCCTTGCTCGAGTTTTTTTTTTCAAAGCCAGCGAAGCCTTTTCGTCAAATTTTCATACATTTACTGTATTATTTTTTTTCACTTTTCCCATACATCCTTACTAATAAGCACCACCACTTTCTATGGTCCTGCGCCGCCTATGTTTTTTGGGGGAAATTGCCACCCCCAACCCCCCTCCCCATGGTGAGTTTATTTATAGCATAGTTGCAAAGAACGCTGGGTAATAAGATATACGTCGCGAATACTTTTTAATGGGCTAATTACGGGGAGTAAGAATTCTGTTGTACGTTCCAATAAATCCGAGAGCTGCTCAATAAAAAAAAATTGACCAGACCGTCTAGTATCGAATATAATTTCAAAGCTGTATGGAGTAAGCTGGTCTGTTCTTTTAATAGAGCAGATGTTTGCTATTAGTCCGCCAATTTATAACTGTGCAAGCGCGCCTTTATCCCTCCACAAAAGTGGTATTGAAGTACTGCTGTATTTTACTGAGGGACTAATAGATACGCTCTTTTTCAGACAGCGTAGACCATGGGCAAAGATAAGTACGGGATTAAACGTGGAAAATGTAAAAAGTGCAATCAATGTGTAGCCTGCGCGCATCCGGTACACGCGAGCTTAACCTTAGGGTTAGTACCGTCTGCGAATTAACGGTCAATCGCTTGTGTTAGACCCCCTGCGTGCTAGTGGGGCAAAAAAAACTCGCGCCAGTCTTTTCCGGTTAAACTCGGCCTGGGATCAAAAAACAAGATGGCGTCCTCGAGTAGTAAATACAGTGAGCTTCTCTGGGAAAAAGCCTTCAAGTCTGTACAAACCCAATTCGAGATCGAGAATCTCCTTCCAGAACAAGAGGAGAGTATAAAAACCTTCTTTGAGAAGGGTAATTTATTTGTAAACTTGCCAACAGGATACGGCAAATCACTGATTTATCAGTGCTTGCCGATAGTTTCCGATGTGCTGAAATCGAAACCGCGTGGTTCGAGTTTGGTTGTGGTTATTTCACCATTAACATCTTTGATGAAAGACCAAGTAGGGCGACTGCAAGAGTTAGGAGTACCTGCCATCGCGTTGACTGACAAAGATGACGAAGAACTCGTTCAGCAGATCATAAATGGGAATTTTATCGTGATCTACTGCTCTCCCGAATCTGTCCTGTCTACGGTTGGAAGGGCCATTTTCAGTGATCCTGTTTTCAATCGGATGGTTATAGCCATAGCTATCGATGAAGCCCATTGCATTACACAATGGTAGGTGTCAATAATGAAGAAAATATGTAATAAGTTTTTTATTCTATCGAACTATCATGACCTAAAACAACCGAAGAATATAGAACGAAGTGTTTTGTCCGAATGTTAACCCCTTCGTCGACAGTCGACATAACCACGCTAGCTTGGTAAATGTCCTTTAACATTTAGAGTCTCCCATTGAGAAACGTTTCTATAAACTCAGCCAATGAAATGTGTGAAAGTCCTGTCAAAGCAGTATACAGTCATGTAGTCTATAAATTATGAACATTTCACATTTTTAGCAATCCTTTTTTATATTTCAGGGGGTTTTCTGGTTCCAAGAATGCTCCAGCATTTCGGAAGTGGTATAGCTGCCTGGGAGAACTGCAATCACTGACTCCTGCTGATTGCCAAATTATTATCCTTACTGCCACTGCAACAAAAGAGACAAAGCAGCAGATCTTAGATTCCCTCCATCTGAAGCTGAGGGATGTGACAGTTATTGAACAAAGCCCAAATAAGGAAAATTTAATGTATTGTAAGCTCTACATGGACAAAAATGAAAAACTTGAATCACTTTTCGGGTCACTGATCAATGAGATCAGAGATAAAAAGCAGGGACAGAAAGAACCCTCATTTACTGCCAAACCAGAAAACAATGTTCAATCTTGTTTCGGCTATTCGAAATTCATCTTGGTAAAGCAATGTACTTCTCAAGTGCTGAACCAAGAAACAGGATGGTAGAAATGTACCATGCTGGGACACCCAGCCAAGTCAAAGAACACATTTCAAACAATATGGCAAAGGCAAATGGACAAATAAGAATTTTAATATCAACAGTTGCTTTTGGGATGGGTGTAGACTGCAAGGAAATACACAGAATTGTTCACTTTGGGCCTCCAAAAACACTGGAGTCATATGTTCAAGAATGTGGTAGAGCTGGACGGGATGGTCTTCCAAGCATTTGTGTTCTATTGCATAATGGATTAACTTCAGTTCACTGTGACTATGTTATGAAAACATTTTTGCAGAACGAGAAATGTCTTCGTAAGCAACTTATGAGCCATTTTGGGTTTGAACTAACAGCTGACAGCATATCACATCAGTGCTGTACCAACTGTCATAAAAACTGTGAATGTGGAGATTGTAGGGATATATGGAGCCCCCATGTGGAAGAGTCTGAAAATGTTTCTGTCAAAGAGAGAACATGGACCAAAAGGCAGGTGTCTGATGCAGATCGGAGAACCTTTAAAAAGGAACTTGTGCGGTTACATCAACAAAAGCTTCGGCAGGTTCAAATAGAACACATGATAACTTGCCCCAACATCTTATTGGAGTTCAACATGTTTCACATCAATCAGTTGGTTGAAAATATGGAGTATCTTTTTACTATTAAAGATGTTATGGAATCAGCTGAGATCTGGAGGACCCAGTATGCCATTGATGTCATTGAAACACTTGAAAGACTATATGGTGACACTGGTTTCAGTGGTGAAGATGGTATGGAGGTTGATGAGGAATACAGTATAATGTCTGGCTGGAGCCAAATAAGAGATGACCCCACACTTTTGGAAATGTATGACAGTAGGGATTTAGAGGATATCAGTTCATTGATGTGCAGCCAAAATGAATCAAGGAGCTCAGCTGGGGACTGATAATGCTGAAGGTCAGAATTGTTTATTTCCTAAAGCAGTCTTAATAAGGAGTTTGCAGGCATTGTATGACATTTAAAAATTTGGTCCAGTGAAATAAAAGTACCGTAAAGTGTTTGAAAAGAGCTCAACTAAATATGTGAAATCCTAAAGTTTGAGAAGGTTGCGGTAGATGACACAAAAGTTGTGAGCCTTGGGTGTGCATTGTTTTCCTATTTGTTTGATGTTATTGTGGGCAAGAGTTGCTATTTGCCCATATCAACTCAAAGGTTCAGCTTTTTCTAAATTCAGTGAGCTGTTTTCAAATATGGTGTTTTTATTTTATTGGGATCAAAATGTCATGCAACACCTACAAACTCCCCAGTTTAGTAAAAATGTTGCAAGGTAGAAATTCTTGTAACTTTTCAATTGATACGGTCTGTTTAAGAAGCTGGGCTGCATCACTGAATAAAGACATGATGATGCTTCAGTTTTGCTGAGTACATTACAAAAATAATCCTTACAAATGCAAGGATATGTGTATGTTAAAAGGTACATACTGTAGCAAAGCATAACAAACAGCATGTAAGATAAGAAATTTTGGTCAAATTTTGCCATGTTTTCCATTTTGAGTGACACAGCCCAACTAAGGGTCAAAAGCCCATGAGACAAAGCTAATTGTGTCCCTTGAGTGCAAGTGGTTTTGTTTTAATATCACCCACTATTCAGACAAAAACAAATGACATTAAAATGACCATATTATATATTTTTAAAACAAGGGCTTTTGCTACTATTTGACAATAACAAATATACATAGCCTTCTAGTAGTATAGTAACATTAACAACACTCAACCATTTGTTGGATGGTAATAAAATAAAGATATTGTATTTTACAAATGGTATTGCTGTTCTCCCAAGTCAAAGCTGCAAAGCAAAGCAACTGTAGTGTTGCTCTTTTTAATTTTGTAAAAGGCTTGTAATTGAATTTCACATCAAAGAACAAAAATTTGAGGGATGAAAGAAATCATACCTAGTCTGAGTATCAGGTGGGCCTGATCCTCAGGTTAAATCATACCATGGTGTGCAACACACTGCCATCACTTTTTGCTTTTCACTAATTATTGTGCACTATCAGTATGGAATATGTAAATCAAGATGATTTCTTATTTTTTCAGCGGTCCGGTATCCATCAAAGTGTATGCTCTGATTGGCACGCGAGCAGACCAGAATCCTACACACGCTTATTTCTGTGAAGTTTTATTCTGTTTCAGAACAAAATATGTATATTATTTACCAGCTTGGGGTGGGTCCAGATCGTGAAATACTTGACCGAGGTCTTGAAAATACTGACCTTGACCTCCAGTCTTCACGATTTAAAGATCTGGACTTCCCACCCCGTAAATAACATATATATCTATAATAGAATGATTATTACACAACTTTTAAAGGTATTGTCTCAATGGAGATGCGATTCTATCAGGACTATTGCCCTCATGACGCAGTTTCTGCTTTTCTCCCTAGCGAGCACGCCTGTTCAGTACCATATACTTCTTGTGGTCGTTAATCCACAGAAACATTTTGCGCATGTCAAATCCTGTCAAGATGCTTGCCTTCATTTGAGAATAGAACCGGTATGTTCTCCCAGGTGTGAACTGAAAGGCATCATTAGTAACAAGTTCTTTCACAATCTTACGTAAGTCTCCTGAGGATGATTTCTTGATGTGCTTTCCGGACCTCTTATATATGCATAAAGCCCCATCATAGTTCTGCATTAGTTCAGTTGTGAACCTCAGTGAGTGACAGATTCTATCTATTGACTTATGGGAAGCCGCTGGACCAAGATTCTTTATGGCCTGTTTTACAGTTTTGTTGTAAAACTCTAGCTGCAGATCTAAGGGGATGTTTCCAGCTGGTCCGGGTTTGTTCTTGATAAAGCGATTCCACATAAGCCTATGGGCAGACTGAGGACTGAGTAGAGCATTGTACTGAAACATTAGATAGAGAGCTTCGAGAGAGTATTTAGTGGCTAAGCCTCCTTGATGCTTCAAATACATCAAAAAGAACTTCCAGCAACGGAGAACTCTTTCTCCGTCACCCTCTGAAATTGCATCCCAAAAGTTGATCATAAGCATACCATAATCTAGTAGTGCCATTTGATAGGCCATCATGTCATCATTTTCCTCACTTGATGTTGTGGCTTTCAGCACATGGGCGGTGGTCTCATCATGAATAATGGGAGGGTTGTGGCTTGCCTCGTGATCCTTCCTTACTTTGCCTGAGTATGCAAATGTTCGCTTGCAGCCTGGAAACCGGCAAGGATACCGCCCACTGTCATCTTTGTTGTACTCATCCTGCATCAACTTCATTGACCTCTCCATGCTCTTGTTGCGTGTCTTGTCAGTGACAAAGCGGTCAACAACAAGTGTAGCAAGTTTGTTGATATACCTCTTCTTGCCATCTTTTGAGGTGTCGACTTCAGGGAATGCATTCTTGGTTGGCTTTTCTGCATCAATGCTGTCCATTCCAAGAATCTTTAGTGCAGCAGCCACAGCACGTGATTCAACCTCTAACTGGAAAAATCTTCTGCATGCATTTGCAGCAGCTGTCACATCAGATTTAACATTCCTCCTGTTGATCAGGTTTCTGTCACTAAACATTGTGCACTTATCTCCAGCAGATGATGGACTGTATAGGTTTGCAAACCCAACCTGTAACACAGCAACAGAGTTAAAAGTTTGATTGCAATCAATTTAGGAAAAAACTCACTTTATATTTAACAGGTTCTACTGGGGGTGGGAGAGGGGGTATTGGGTATAAAATATCAAACAGAGCTTGGTATTTTAGCCAAAAATATATATATCTATATGCCTCTAAACTCACCAGGTATTTTAAGCTTATGAAGGCAAAGGTTTTTTTGCTAGGTGACCTTTTGAATCACCAAATTTATATGATACCTGAAATGTCTGCAGGAGAAATACATGCAACAAGAGCATTGATGTACTTAAAATAAGCACTTTTCAAGAAACTTTATGTGGTTAGTTTAACCCAGAAAATCCAAAAGCATGTATGACAGCCCTCCTTATATTCCATTCATACTGGTATGTACCCCTTTAATACCTCCTTTGAAAGTTATTTTCTGGCGAAAAATTATAAAAGGTGACACAGAAACGAACCTCTAGACATCGGTTTCCTCCATGCCAGTCGGCCATTTCAAAGTGCAAACCCTCTGCACGTTGCTCTGATGTAAAGCCATTTGATAGGGACATATGGCCATTGATTCCTCTTTCAACACTTAGTTGGTCCCCAACAACACCAAGGTCCCCGTACTTCCTTTCCTCTTCATCTCCATGGTAAGGGACATACTCATGTAGGTGGCGTATGATTTCCAGAATGCCATCAGCATCATTCTCACTATGGTGAACAATTCCTAGAAATGTCTGGAAAAAGGCAGACAAAGGGAAATTTCTTATTTAATGGAAACATGGGATGTTAATGGCTACAGTTCTCATAGGCTCTGGTCAGGGGCATTGCCAGGGGTAGGTACCAGGCCCCTCCTTCTAGCAACCAAAAATGCCACATCTCCCCCCCCCCCCCCCCCCCCGGGATTGGAAATGGGGTTGGGGGACTTCTCAGCACCCTTCCGTGCATGTGTGTGTGTGTGGGAAGGGGGATGGATTTTCCTAGCACCACACATTACAGTATTTGTACGAAAAAATTCAGGTACATTAACCCCTTGTCCCCCTCCCCATACCCGGATTTCAAATTACCTCTGTGGTGGGGGCATTTTCTCTGGAATTGCAAAATGCAGTTTACAATAATATGTGCTGTTTTGATACATTTTTGTACCTGGCGATAACTAGTGCTTTACCTAGTTTCTGCTAAAGGGGACTTCACTCTTGGCATTAAATTCTATAATTGCATTAAATAATAAAACTTACTGTGTCAGTCTTGTTGCTTGTTTCTTTCCAGTATCTGTGAGGAATGTGCTTTGTGGCAGCATCAGCAAATGCTTGTAAATAGGGAATATGGGATGTGATGATGCGCTCCACCAGGGATACATAGTTATCATGTTGACGCGTGTTGTCCATTTCGTCTGGTATGCATTTCCCATTTTCCATTTCCAGAATACCATCCATAGTTGGGTCACTACTCAGGTGGTTTCCTGACACTGTTCTCTGTGGACATTATTGTCACAACATGTTTGTCAGCATTCTGGTTCTCTTCTGTCATGTAGTGGACCTCATGCTTGTAATCTAGGTTGTCAAATGTAAGCTTTCTACCATCATCCTGAGCAGAAGTAGATGGGAAATTCTTTGAGGCTGTGGATGGCATCTCTTTCTCCTGTGCTTGGTGAGCCATGTATTCTCCTTGTTTGGCAATGGCATCTTTAATAGCCTTGGAATGGTCTTTACCAAACTCGTCAAGCTTCTTGTACAGGTATGTATGGCTAGTTGTGAGCCTCAAAGCACTCAATCTTGCAAGTGTTGACTGGAAAAGAACAAGACACATTTCTACTGTTTTTGCATTTCTAGTCACATTTCATGGGGTAAGTCAGTTAAATGTTCAGTATAAGTACAGTACAGTTCAAGTATAAAATCCTAGGTCATTGTTACTAGAAGGCCTGAATATTATAAATATTTGTGGGAAATAACAGATAACATTTTGTAACAGATTTTCAAAGACAAATACAATGAAAATCAGGCAGGAGTCAGTCAGGAATCTAGGTTAGGTCTAGAATTGAATCAATTTTTTAAAAGAAAAGGATGTGAAAAAAATGACCAGTGAAAAGCCAGCAAATTTTATGAAATGAAATTGAGTCAACAAAAAATATTGTATAACAAACAAGCACCATCAAAAATGTTTGCCTGTGACAGATGCTATGGAAATTAATGTTACTGTATAAGAAATAGTATACAATGGACAGTTGGGCAAAAATGTAATACATTTGGAAATTCTGAAGGGGGAATTTAGTATCCTGGAAATCTGCTTGTCTGTATGCCTGTGGTACATGCCAGCTTAACTCAGGTTAGTAACCTAACTTGGATCAGCAGCAAGTACTGGAAGCATGCAGGCTAGGATATCTCCTTGCATTTGATTACTGAAATTCTCCTTACATGGGTGGCAGGAAGAGGACTTTTGACTCGCAGACATAATAAATATGGGATTGTGTGGTTCGAGAAATTATCCATACCCCCCTACGGAAGGGCATTGGAAATTCCGGAGGGGTGGGGGTGTCAATCTACCTGATCATTTCCATACAAATACTGTATTTTTCCTTGGAAATTCCAGAGGGGTGGGGGGGGGGGGTTGCTTTTCAACACCCTTCCGTGGAGGGGGTATGGACATTTTCTGGAACCACACATTCTATTTGGGCAGACAGAATTAAATGATGCTAGCCAGGGTTTTATGTTGAATTTCTAATTTCCAAATTCCTGGTTCCCTGTCTCACTTTCTCAGGTGAATCCCAGCTATTATTGGTCAATTCCTGAAAATAAATGTACCCCAGGACGGGTGGCATTTTGGAAATTCTGGATGCATGGGGGGTCAAAAACTAGTGCCGCCAATCCCCGGGGTACGTAATATATTTTCTGGAATTGCCCATTATTGGAAACTTTAACCTGGTTCATACTATGCTGTATTATAATGTTGGTAGGATCTTGCCCCATGTTCAATATCCTGACTACCATTTCTACTTGGGATTCTTAAAGTAAAAAATAGTAAGAAATAACTACATAGTTCTGAAACAGTGCTATGTGTTATTTTAAAGGTCAAAATATGTATATATTCTTACCATCCAGCTTGGTGGTATAACAACGTTGTTATCAGCAACTGGGTAGCAATCATACTCTTTGATCTGCTTCGAAGGCATACAGATGCTGCCATGGCCACAGCTGGATAGTTTTCCTCTGCAGGCCTGGATGTGCTTCTCCTATTGGTACAGGATGTAGATAGCATGGCATGGAAAAGTGGGGCTCTGTTCTTGAGTTCCTCAGACACCTTTTCGAGGCTGAAATTTAACATGCTTTGCTTATCCGTTTTACGTAGTACACTAGGATTGTTTCTCGCGCATAGTGCAGTGGTCTCGCGCTCTAGGTCTTTCAGCATTAAGCATTTTAGCTCCTTATTGACCTCGGGAATCTTCCACGCCGCATTAGCAATTTGTTTGAATGTTCCGCGTACCAACATTTTCCCCAAAGATTCTAGCGCTTCTGGGAGCGTCCTTTCTTTGGGCTTCGCTCTCGATGGCCACACTACTTTGACCGTGACATCGACATGTTTGGGATCAGGAGGCGTTGCAGTCGCAGGAATTGCAGCCCCTCCATCTGCAATCGCTGGATTTGCAGGCGCTGGGTTCGCAGTTGTTTGGTTCACAACCGCAGGATCCGAGGTGGATGGCAGGGCACGGTGAAGATTGTTAGTCGTTGGATAAGGACTCCCGTCAGCTGGATTTCCACGGCGAGTTATCAGAGGCTCAGTAACTGGACTTACAGGCCAAGAAATCGGTGGTTGGCCTTGGCGAATCGGAGTCGAAGCCTGAATGCATGATGGCGTTTCTTCGCGCGCTTTCTTCGTTGGAGTTGAAAGCAGCTCAATCGGTCCGTCGCTCGCTCTCTTTAATCCAGACGTAGAAGAAAACCTTTGAAAGTACTCTTCGATGTCTTTTACTTGCTGAAACAGCGTTTTTCTCCTCTTTAACTTGTCAAGGCATCTGCGACAAATGTATTTCGAAGAGTTTCGTGGAACGAAGGGTAAAGTTCGCACCTCCGAAGAAATATCAAAACCAGTTTTAGTTTTGCCGTCAACCAGATACCAGGGCCGAGCCTAAATTGGATTGAATGAAAGAATGCAGCCCTTGTCTGGGGTATTATCTTAGTACAGTCAAATATGGCAACAATATATTCAATCCTAAGCTGTTATTAGATGATATGTCGGTTTCTTCAGATGAGGGTAAGGTTCTGTGGTACAGTGAGCCACACTTTCGATCTGAGACAATAACTGGAACTTTTCGCCACAAAAACTGCAAACGGTTCGGCGATGGTCGTACATTGTCAAATGGTATATGTTCAGCTTGCTTAAGTATTCCGAAAATTGATTCCTTCAGGCTTAAATTACAAAGGCGCTCAAGTTCTTTTGACTCTGCTAAACTATCGCACTAGGACAGGACAAAATTTACGTTTTGCTCAAGAGAACAATTGATAGATAAACTTCGAGACGCTAAGCACCAAATCGAATCACTGAAATCCCGTGTGTTTTTGTTGAATAGTGATTTCGTTCGGGTTAAGCAAAGGGTGGTGTCTTTACGAGACAAAGTAAAGGCATTTTCTAGACGGGGTGATATCAAGGCGATTGGTTACAGCATTGCGAGAGCCTATAAAGATGGAAAGTTTGCTGAGAAGGAAGCCCTCTTAGACATCCTGAGTACAATTTCTAAGAACCTACGAAAGGAAAAGAAAGGAAAGCGTTATAGCGCAACGACAAAAGACTTCTATGAAGTTTTGCTCACGATGGGTGGACCCCGACTTTGTGATTTTGTCTCAAAAAATCTATATGGCCCGCACGTGCACTCTGCATTAGTTTGGAGGAAAGAGAAGACCATTCTGTATGTACTCGGCGGAAATGTGAAGAACGTCGAGACCATCGCTGAGCTGTACAAAAGCGTTAAGAAAACGATGGGACTAGAGAAAACGCCGATACCGTATCTGAAGGCAGAGGACGAGACCGCCATCATTCCACGCCCTGAGTACAACATGGCAACTGACGAAGTGTGGGGGTTTTGTGGAAAAAAAGGAGAGGATCACATTTGCGAAGAAAGTTTTGTTGTCGCAGTCGGTGATGATGACGAGGCGTACGGCCGATTAATGACTGCATTCCAAGAGTGTCAGGTAGCAACGCATTCACGAGTGATAATGGTAAATCCACTGCATCGACAACTTCCTAGAGTGGTTCTGTTGCTTCAAGCCAACTGCAATCGTTTTACGCACAACGAGGTGTTACATCAGTGGTTAACGCTCGACGATATCTGTGCAAATATCCTCGACCCTGTGCTCGGACCTGGTATAGGTCATTCGTCCGACGGAGACTCGCGACGAAGAAAGTTGATGCTCAATCAAGCTGTTGCAGCTGGACCCGATCGCTATCGTCCCATACCTTCTGATTTAGGATTCATTATGTCAACAAGAATTGAAATGTCTGAAGCTGGAAGGATGCTACTGAAAGAAATGTACGACCAAGATAGCATTCACAACGACAAGAAAATTATCAATCCCCTGGACCATCCTACACGGATTTTGCAGCTTGGCCGATACGCAGCCCATATGAACCACCTACGATTAGTGATGGCAACCTTTCCAGCTGCAGTGCATGGAATGCGAGCAGATGATGTCGCACGGAAGGATCGTCAAAAGTGGGAAGTAGTTCAGAGGCTGAAATTCCTATCTGTCCAGCAGTGCTTGTTAGATATCTCCAATGGACAAGGTGTTCCCAAAGATGCTTCTGTCTATGGAACATGGGCGTTCCTCTACGTTGCTTGGCATTACACGGAAATATTTTTTAGTCTGCATGCATCCCTTCGCGATCGTGTCAGAAACGCAGGTTTTGTAGTCATCTTCTTCAGTTTATGGAGGAACTGGGTAATAATAAATGAAGGACTTACTCTCAAGGTTAACTTTCTAACAAGAGAATGCTTCCAAGATACGCTATTGTCATGTCATTTTGCGGTTGTCTTTATCTTATACTTTCGAGAAGAGTACCCTTTGTTAGAATGTCCACTGGATCTCACTGGTACTGACTGCTGCGAGCGGTATTTCTCGGAAAATGGCAGCTTCGTCAAGAATCAACATAATTATACATTCCTCGACATGCATAGGAATCTCGGTTATATGAATAGACTTCAAGAAATTAAGTCAACCAATTCAGGAATCAAGTTCCCTTCTAGAAAGCACAATAACGATTTTATATGGGACAAACAGTTCCCTCAAGAACAGCGCCGGCCTACCTGTGATCTGAAAGACTACCCAACAGCTGAGGATGTTATTTGTGCATGGAAGGAAGGAACAGAAATGGCAAAGGATCTCGTCAGGAAACTCGGGATGGGTCCTAATGGTGAAGATGATGAGAAAAGCGGGAATGATGACGATGACGGTAACAACAGCTGGTTTCCTGACCCTATGGGTTGCATTAATTTCGAAGAATCCCTAAGAGATATGGTGACAGAGGAGGAGCAAGAATGGATCCCTGATCAAGGGAATGATTATGATACAAACGGATGTTTGGATAGCACTTCGATCGATTTGCCTGACGTGAATGAGGACGGTGATATAAGGCATATTGTGAATCCTTTGCTTGAAAGCTTGCAGCCAGAAATGGAAAATGGCGGTACGAGTGCCACTATTCTAGTTCCAGATATTGGAAGGCGTTACAAAAGTACAGTCATTGCAGAAATACGAAATGATCCTAACCTTTCTAGTGACAGATTGAGAAGGGTTAGAGGTGCCGCGCCTGTTCAACAGAACACGGTCTCTGATGAAAACGCCACTTCGGTAGGTCTGTTTGAGGACTGTGCTCTTTATGATCCTGCAGAGCTACATAAGATTACCTGAGGACGTATTCAAAGAATGCGCAAGAAAGGCAATACCAGGGGCTACATAGAATATGTACGACCAGTAGACCTGAATAACAAGCCATCCGGTGTGGAAGTCATGTTTACTGAATACGTGAATGCGGCCGAGAGCAGTTTATACCGGCATATAGAAACTGTTAAGAGTATGTCTTTGGAGACTCTTGTGTGCAAGGTCATCATGCAAAAAGATGCTTCAGAAGATACCTTCAGATTATCCGAAAGAGACACCAATTTCATTCAGCAGTTTTTAGAAAGGCAGCAGACACCCGAAGCACCAAGCCGTCGAACTAGGAACAGACGAGCACCTATTCAAGAACGAATGCCTGATGAAGGGAGAAGAGTCGATACCATCACATCATCACGAGGTCGTTTGAGACGACAGGTGTCTTATTTATTTTAAGTCTGAACACACTTTGAACATTTATTCTTGAACATTGAATTCTAGCAAGTGGTTAAGTCAATTAGGGGCGGCGAATGGTTGTTCTTAGGGATTGTCCAAATCTCGGATTTTTAGAAAGTTGTCTCACAATCTCGTTTTCTGACAAATTAACGTAAATCACAGAGAAAGTATATAAGGAGCAAAATTTGGTCTCGAATTTTAAAGCATTGATCTCGCTGTCCCGGAAAATCTCGCAACTTCACTTCGCCATCCCTCCAATTGATCGAAACAGTGCAACAAATGGAGTTTTCCGTAAGCATTTTGCTGATGTGAACATATCATTTTTCCATTGATTAGTTGAGTTGTTTAGGGATATCGCGCGGAGTACTGACATAACGTAATAGGAATACTTAATAGGAATATCTCGGTGCCCTGGTGAGCGTTTATTCTTGCTGTAGCAAGTTGCAATACAACCCTCAAAACAGCAACAATATGTGTATATATACCAGGTTTGTTAATAATTTGCCTTCGGTACATTTATTACTGTTTGCATATTATCCAGTTACTGTTATTAAGTGACCATTGCCGACAGATGTGTCATTGTATTGTCTAATGATGGTGCTTTTAAAAATCTTGCTAAAAAGAGAGAAAGTACTTGATGAAAAGACGATCAATTAGAAACATTAAGGCAGTATTTGAATCAAAAACGGTCTTTCTTGATGGGTATCTTTTAGGGTAAAAAATTATTTGAGCCCCGCCATGTTTGGTATCTTTTAGGGGTGAAACTGAAAATTCTCGACGATCATCCCCGGTCAAAAAATATGGGAGTCCCCCCCCGGGCAGGTGACTTTTAATCCCAGTAAGAATTAAATTAGAACCATTCTTAATCTTTGAAGGCTTCAGAGGAAAAACAATTCCCCAAACCCATGCAGGTTACCATTAATGGGGAAAATAAGATTTCTCATGTCAGACTTTGGAGTGAACACAATTATAGACTAATTATATCCAAACTAAATTCAGTATAAGCTATTTTAATTGTTGTCATTCCAAGTCTCTATCATCTATAATTTTTGCTTTACCCATTCAATGTAAATATCTAAAAACAGAAATTTAAACACTTCCAGTGTGTTGCTCATGCTTTCCACACCAGTTTAAGCTTATGTAAATCCAGGAGGAGCTTTTCAGTGATTCATGCGCAGTCAGCTTCTCCTCCCATTGCTGTCGTAAAATGGCTTCAAAATCAAAAGCGTTTCTACTGTACTCTACGTCTTATAGACGGGGAAGTATAAAAGTCTTATTTATTAAATCAAGATGAGTTTTTGTTACGCCGATTGAACTTCTCACTCGTTCATGAGAAAAGGCCAAATCTTGCACGAGGTCCGCATTGGATTTCACAAAAACATATTCCATTTCAACGTTCCTCCTTGAACTTCAAATCTCAAAGACGAACTTCAAATCCAAACCTCGAGGTATAGTGGATTTCGTGGTATCAGCAATTCATACTCGTGTCATACTAGTAAGGCATAAAATCAACAGCACTTCTTCTTCTAGCAACCAAAGTTTAAAAAGTTCATGCCTAAAAAGTCGGCAAGACAGCCACGAGTCCCTCATTTAGTCTTTTCTACAGCCTTGTCCTTTGCCATTAATATCCATACCGACATCTGGAAATATTGATATACTTAATTTAAGCTTTGTTGAATCCATTTCTGTGACACGGCCCAGAAAATTGACGAGCGATAAAATATGCTTTCAAACTTGTCAAAATTCGCCGTATTTCTTTCACGTCATTTTCCTGCGGAGTTAATCCCGCTTGACTGCATCTCCCTTTGATTGTAAAATGCACACCAAAAAGCTCAGAATTCTAACCTCAGCACAGGTAAATGGTAAGCAAAGAGAAATAATGTCGCTTCTGTTCTGATAGTGATCTGCCGAAGAAAAATGTTTTTCAAAATGAAAGTCCCCAGTCCCCCAGATGAGCAGGCGCGCGCGACGGATCTCGACATTTCCCGCCAAAAGTAGTTTGACGGCATTGGTAGTGACGTCATGTCACGTCAGCCAGACATTATGTGCCCCTTGCTCTCTATATAATTCTCTCCAAGAATGGCTTTCTCACGTTTTACCCTTTTCGAGATATTAAATTCTAAAGGAATAACACAGGGATCCCATGTGTACACGGACGGACGGCGGACGGACGGACGGCGGTTTTTATACAGAAAAAAAGAAAACAAATTATATCTCGCGAAAGGAACCACCTACGGCAACCAAACTTTGACACAATTATCTATGGGGTAATTGCTTTTCAACGCACTAATCAGTTGGGCATGGCGTCATCAATAAAACGAAAAAATGAATTTAATTACTCGTGACGTTTCAAAATCATCTCGATGGTATACAGTTTTTCCTTAGGTATGGTGCTCCGCTTGCGCGGGCCTTCGGCCCGCGCTGGAGCTCCGCTACTAGAACTGTTAGCTCTTATTATTCATGTGTTAACCTTTAAAAACTATGGTCAAATGCTTAATTCTTGCTGTGCAGAACAAAAATGTCTGCATTAAACACTTTGGAGCTGGTTTTCATGACCTGCAAATAGCATATCAAGGAACTCTTCCTCCATCCTCTTTTTCTTTTTTTCGTAGTTGGCAATGAAGCTTCGTGCGTTTATCATAATCTTCATCCTTGGGATTGTTTTGCCAAGGTAGGTTTGCTATGATGGTGACCACCCACATGCATGCATACATTGGTTTAAATGCAAAGAAATTGATACTAATAATGGGCTAGACTGAGAATACCCCCTTTTATTTTTTAGCACATCGATACACTGCCCAAATATGGTCATTGGAACTCCAAGTGCTGTTCTATTTCTTTCCTGTGATATCCGTCATCTGAGGGAAATATGATGTGTTGAGCTCGTTTTTTTTTCTATCAATGTGCTCAATGATAAAACCATTATCAGCCAATATTCTGCGCAATGTGTGGTTCCAGAAAATATCCATACCCCCTCCACGGAAGGGTGTTGAAAAGTGACCCCCCCCCCCACACCCTTCTGGAATTTCCAAAGAAAAATACAGTATTTGTCTGGAAATGATCAGGTAAATTGACCCACCCCCACCCCTCTGGAATTTCCATTGCCCTTCCGTAGGGGGGTATGGATAATTTCTGGAACCACACAATCTCACAAGATAATGGTTAAGTATATAGCTATACCCTTAATTGATATACATCTTTGTCACTGGACAAAATGCGCGGTTCCCTTGGTTAAAATTGATCATGTGAGTTTTCGTTACCTAGCAACATCAAACGGGACGAGTGCGTTATTTGTAATAATGCATTAAAATCATGCAGTGTTCATTGCAAGTGAAAGTCTTTCTTGATTTTACAAGTTATTAATACTTATCAATAATTTATTTTGATGCTTTCTGTATTTCCGAGCTATCAGAATGCAGTTCATTTTCCTAAAATATTCCAAATTCAATTTAAATACTTGCATTTGAAGTCAAAAAGTTGTAATTGATTTTGAGTCTAGTCAGGGAAGCCATTCTGATAATTCTTCGCGCAGGTCCACGCCGTGAACTCAGATTGTATATTAAAAGTGTTAGAGACTTTTATTTCGTGTTTTGTTGACAAATACACGCACTTGCCGGCAATACAATGAACTCTAAATTTTTTAATACTGCACTCGGCTAACGGCTCGTGCAGTATTCCAAATTTCTCATTCATTGTATTGCCAGAACGTGTGTGTATTTGTCAAGAAAACACTCAAACAAGTCTCTAACTCATAATTAAACGTGTCAACATGCTGGAGATCACTTATTCATTAGACACATAGCCTTGTTATACAGTATGCTTGATGGGGCTAAGTAAGCTGTGGATGCATTGACCAGTTGACAAGTTTAACATATCGCACAAGATGACCAGTGCATGTGTTATATGGGTTGACCTGTGAGCAAGTTTACCAGTCAACACTTTTTTGGGAAGGTCTATCTATGCATGAGGGGGTATTATGCTGTCTCTCCTATTAATGATGAGGAAGATGATAGTCCCAGGGGGGTACTCGGATAAAAAAATGATGGGGGGGGGCGACATATTTTTTTTGGTATGAAGTTTGTAGTAAAAGTATTTTGAAAATTTTACCAGGTATTTTCTTGGGGGTGAAACGTTTGTTTATAAGTTGATCCTTTACTTAAGCTGAAACTATTTCCAGGAAACATGGGATATGGCCATGATCTTGTGTATGCTGGTATCTTTTTAGGCTAAAAAAGTTGGATTTTTTTTGGGGGGGGGTGTCAAATTTTGGGAGCAGGTATTTTTTTGAGTAGAGAATTTATGGCTCAGGTATTTTTTTGGGTACGAAATTTGGAGCTCCGTCACCCCCCCCCCCCCCCACCTCCAACAACAAAATCATTTTTATATCCAAGTACCCCCGCCCCCCTGGGTGATTAGTACAGTTTTTTCCATAATTGTAAGCATTTGTAGTATTAGAGTTTATAGTTTTTGACCACCTTACTTAGTTCCATGCCATCAAGCATGGAATGCCACATTCAGCAGTTATCTTGTGCTCTGTTTTGTCTGTTTTCCGCGAAAATGCAAAACCGGCAACACATGTCTTTGCATGCAAAACAGCTCATCATTTATGCAGGAAAATTGTTTGGAAATTGGAGAGTTTTGTGGCTGGAAAAGTTATAGAGAATGGATAGTTTTTCTCTATTGCACTTGGCATGATCTTGAGGGACTCTGGCTCGCCATTATTTTTACTTCTGCCTGAAACTGGCCAAGTACTTTATCACCATTTCTAAAAAAAATTCATTATTATTATCAATGCCTTGTATACTGAAATCTGATTGGATAATATTTTCTAGTGTTACATTCTGATTGGCTGAGAAAAAAGATGTGATTCGGACTGATTGAGAGCCAATCAGATTTCATGATTTGCTAGAGATTTCAAAATGGATATAATAAAGATATTTAATATGTCAATACCGCCAAGGCAGGGGTTCCTAGCTGCTGCTTCTTCTTCCAGTTTGACTACCCCCATCATATTGATGATTCTTGTAATTTAGATAAAACCAAAGAAAAAAATGATAATAAATAATAATATATAGATTTAGGCACTGCCTAAAAGCGGAACTCGCTAATAACGACAATCAGGCCACATATTTATTGAACTACAAATCCCTCATTATTAAGATGTTATTTTACACTTTTTATACACCTTCTTCATAAATGAATAAAAAAGGTTGCACATGTACTGTTAAATAGCTAATTATTCACATCAGTATTTTACATGCATTTCACAGATACAGTGTAGTAACCTAATATCCATGGAAAACTGTGCCCGGGGTGGGGGGACTCCCCTATTTTTGGGGCGGTGGTGCTTGTCAGGAACTTTCAATTTGACCACTAAAAGGTACCAACAAGTAATAGCCTGAAATTCAGACGTATTTTCCCTTGCAATTTTCTTTTGTATTTTCTTACGAGGGAAAATACGTCTGAAATTCAGGCTCCCAAAACCATTGTTCATTTTGCTATAACGGTCCCCTAACAGGTCTGAAAAAAATTATTGTTCTCACTTGGGATTATGCAGGGCATACAGTAAAACATCATTACTGGGAGTGAATTATGTGGAAAATTTTTGCTGATTGTGCATAGAAAATATGGCAAATTGTGCCAGAAATTAATAATATGGGGCGTGAAAAATTCTCTAAAGGTGCAGCATTTGCTGGAAGATGCCAATTTCCTTGGGAGGGGGGACTCCCATATTTTGGGGCGGGGTGCTCATCTGGAACTTTCGATTTTACCCCAAAGGGTACCAAAAAGGGTGTGGCTTAGTTGATTTTGACCCCTAAAAGGAACCAACAAGCTACAATGGGGGACAAAAATAAGTAAACACTTGGCTCTCCAGGCTGTTCCCCGCTCCCCTGTTCAATGTTGTTTGGTGCGCGCAGCGTTAATTCAAATTGGCATGCTCCAACGTTGGAAGGGGGAACGGGTTGTTTACGATACTTTTGTCCGCCGCTGTCTGAGTGAAGTAACGAATGCGCACTAGCCTACTTTAGGCACTTGGAAAAATAATACGTGACTGTCTGAAATCACACGCAAATGAGGGCTTATTTGTTGCCCCTAAAGTTTCCCCAAAAAATGGTGTTTAGGAGAAAATTTATTCCTAAACCAGTGCTTTCATATTATTCAGAACAGTTTTTCAAACGCTTCTGCTCGATTCTTAAAATATTTCGCTTGATGTTTTCTGTCGATGTCATCGTTTTGCACGGGGTGTCTGAGCTGATAGTTTTTTTTTACAAGGGAAAATATGTCTGAAATTAAGGCTACTAACACGTATGATATTGATAAAACCATTGTTGATTTATTTGCTAGAATGGACCCCTAACAGGTACCTTTCCGGAAAATATTGCAAGTTTTCAAATTGTAGCCCCTAAAAGGTACCAGAGGCCTGATTTCAACCCTAAAAGGTACGACGAGCACCCCCACCCGAAAAATAGGGGAGTCCCCTCTGGGAACTGTGCCTCAACCCTAAAGAAATTGCAACATAAGTTTTATTGTGTGATTCCAGAAATTATCCATACCCCTCCCTCGGAACTGGTTTGAGATGTGAGCCCCACCTCTCTGGAATTTCCTGTGAAAAATACAGTGATGATATGAGAAACCATATGCTTTGGTAATTAAACCAATGAAACACCATGACTAAAGTCTTGAGGTAATATTTAAATGCCCCTTATTCGGACTTGATCAGGGTCCAGTTGCTCGAAAGTGGTTTAGCACTAATCCAGGATGACCATGGTGACTCGATGGTTTTGTTCAGAACTAAACCTGGTTTAAATTTAATCCACCTTTGAACAACCCGCACCAGGATTTCAAAGTCTGCATAACTGGTCATTCATTGTTAATGAATTCATTATTCATTAGATACTTTAGCCAACATAAAGGAAAACAAAAGTGAAAACATAGCAAATACAGTTTATTGTTGGTGTATAAAAAACCTTTTCATGTGACAAAGTGAAATTTGATTAAAAATAATGACATTTGATAAAATAATGACAATTTTAAGCGGTAACTCGACTTGGGACATGTATTGGTGGTGGATGCAAACCTATAACCCTAGCCTATTACAGGTAAAAGTAAATCAGAAAATATTTTCAAAATGTGCATGAGCATGCCTCCCCCTTACATTGTACTTCGGAATCTTGTTAGGATATCTAAGGCAGTGATTACATGATACTGGTACAAACTCAGAGTGATCTGTGATCCACTCTAAGTTTGTAGCGGTATTGGCTCTTATAAATTTATTTACATGCATATACATGAAGTCAGTCTGGAAAAAAGTCCAGAGGCTTGCACACGTTCATTTTGGTTGCTGACCAGACACGAAGAGCTTTCGAGTCCATACCGGTCTCACATAAACACAATCACAAAAAGTGATGATTACATGAGACCAATATCAACTCAGGAGTGATCTCAGTAAATACTGGTCTCATGTAATCACTATTACAATCCTATTGAACTTAGCACAGGATGCAAGGTGCAAGGCTCATTGGTGAGAAATGTTGAGACCTGACAGCCATGCCGCACCTCCTGGGACTTTTCAGCAGTGAACATTGTTGTTCGAAAAAAAAACAGCAATTTTCCATCCACTAAACTCAGCTTTGAATATTCATTTTATTCTTTTGTGTGTGTATGAGTTGATGTGTGTCAATCAGAGCAAGCTGAAGCACACAGGCAAAACATAACGTAAGTTTTGGGGGTTTTATTCAGAAAGTCAAAACTCAAAAATAATCCTTTGCTACTGCCATAAAATATAGCATTAATTTGCTCTCTTGATTGCATTTAATTAGAATAACTGATCTCACATCTGCAGCCATGCAGCAAAGAGGAACATTTTTTTTTTCTTCAGTGAGAAATTGGTCAGTCACACAAAACCAAAAAGCTCGAAAATAAGCTTAACTTAAAAGCTTACCTGAATATTGCTGCCAAAGCAATGCACCTTCCGGTATTTCTTTGTCGAGAAAACTAGTCGCAGTACATTGTTCTTTCTCGTATTTAGAGCTTGAGTGACTTGTAATTCACGAGCGTCGATGATAGAACCGTGGCTAAAATTCCACGAGAAATGCTTCTTTTTCACAATTTAATTCTTTCCGTGCTTTAGCTAAGACAAAGCTGGAGATTCTTTCCCTTGTGTTGTTACTCAAAAGCTTTTCATAGCAAGAATAAACCTCTCGACTGGTTGACTTCTTTCCGTTTTGTCAGATCCGAGCAAGACAACTTCATCGATCACTAATCCAAGTCCAGTTTGCGAACAGCCATAGACAGATAACCCAAAGGTTATCTTTTCTGAGAGTTCGTCTACAGTTGTGTGCATAGTATATACGCTGGGCTGCAAGAAACTACCATTAAAGCAGCAGACGAAAAACTCGAAAAACAGCCAGGCGTCCGTTCGCCTTTCGTTGGCCTGAATTTTCATACCGTGAGGCACTGGGGTCTAAGGGCAGGGCAGAAAAGAGCCGGCGCTACTTAAAGGGCAGCGGAGATCCCCATTAACCAAGAATTTTCTACTAGGTGGGTTACTCTTTATTTCACATTTTTTACTCACGCATTAGCCTATGGGCTCCACAGGAGTTCCGCTAATAATGAGAAAAGCTAAAAAAATCCAAAAAATTTTCTAAGAATGCCACGTAAGAGCCATTAAGAGCGGCTCCGCGTGAATATCACCCGAGGCGTGCAAGATAGAAAAATCGAAAATACTCAAACTTCGCACAAATAATGCTTTTGGGTCAAGGTTTATGAAAATATAAATTTTAATCCGTTCGATCAAATATTTTTATTTTGAGGCGACCTTTCTTGTTTCGGCCTCTCGAGCTAGGAAAATCGATTGAATAATAGCCTCCGAATAAGGCCCTATGTTACGGCGCAAAATAAAAGTAACTCTTAAATAAACACAATCAGGCTAAAGTCCGATGTTTGCTTCTAGTCTGTGATAAATTTCAAAGCGATCAGCGTAAAATAGAATTGTTGACAGGCTTAGAAATATGATATCCCCGTGTGCGAATGTTCAAAGTCTGATTTTGGGCATTTTACGAACGCAAAATAAAGTACATGTGACATGGTTCTTGCCGAAATAAATACAATCGGTGAACAGAGTAACATTCCTTCTTCAAAACAGTGAAATAAAATTTTGGGGATCTTTTATTCTGTGGCGCTGAAGGCGAGAATTGTACAACCACTTGAGCGCTAAATTGACCTCTTCACTCTCTCACGCTGAGAGCCGTAATCAAAACAACAACCACAAATACTGTCCTTTCCAGGAACGAAATTTAGATAAACTCCGGATTAGAATCGCGTATAAGTTAAATAAACTATTCTGGTTGTCAAAAGAAAGATTTCTTGAAGTAAAACAATGATTTTTGCACACCTCTTACCTGATAGCCACACTCTAGTAAGCTTAGGATCCCTGTAATGTCTTCCATAAGGTACGACTACAATTCCAAAATAAGTCAGAGACATTGGTAGTAGAATATGCACAGAGGATTAAGCTGATGACTTTAGGAAACCTCCATGTTGCCTTGCATGAGGAAAAATTGATTAATATCTTGAGTCTGGGACAACGACGGTTTCACGTGCACTGGTGCTGGTCGTGTTTGGTCGAGTGTGACAAACAAAGTAATGTACCACAGGCTACCCGCGTGCCGATATTCTGTTTATTCACGTTCGATTCAATTTTATTTTGCGTGTATATATTTAATCTGAAAAGCGTTATAATCATTGATTGATTGATGGAAAGTATCATTGATATTTCTCTGATACCTTTCCTGATTCAAGATAATTCTTTGTACTCGCGCGGCGTATTCTGATTCTACAACAATACAATGGTTTTTGTGATTGACAGGCCTTTACTTTGCACGTTGTTTGACGCTAATTTATGCAAGATTAGATATTACTTAGCGCGCACTGGAATCCTACAGTTCTCTTGAGCAATCGACATATTTTTCTTGTTCGTGAAGTCATAATCTCCGCTGGGTATAGTGTGTATGTCCCGGGCGTGTTTAACATGGAGTGCGGCTACGCCAAGTACGTCGGAGGTGCTTGTGGCGCGAGCCGCTACAACCCACGAGGAGTGGAATGCATAAGTATAGCTGCCTGTGACAAAGACATCAAAGGTTATCTTAAATCTATTGATGTAAGAGACTCGACACTGACAGAGGCAAACCTTTTACTGGCACGTGCAGGTAAGTAATCTGTCGATTTGAGTCGAAACTGATTTCAGCGGAATTCTCACATTGCCGTATTTCGCAACAGGCCTGTTTCATGCTGAGAAAAACCAAGCACTAACAATATGCCCAAGACACCGTGAAAACCATGGCATTCGATGGCGAAGTCAACGCAGGAACTGCGCTTGTCCGCCTTCCTGGGCAGCACACCAGAGGGTAAAAGCCGAGCGTGGCATAACGAGCAGGCAATCGGAGATGCTGTTCATCATGACAGATATCCTAATTACTGTTGGAACTGGTTATCCTCTAGCTCCGTTTGAGAGCCAGGACCGCGTATGAACATAACACTGCTGGTGGGCTTCGAACTTTTATTTCACCGAAGCTGGGATCGATGCCGACTCGCTCTTACCCTGCTAGCAAAGGTATATTTTGTCAGTCTATTATTAGCTAGCAAAGTTGTTCGCGTGTCTGGTATGTCGCGTGGTTGTTTTGCTTTGCGCCCTTTTCTCGGGTGCAAATCAAAATAACCACGCGACATACCAGACACGCGAACAACTTTGCTAGCTAAGGGGCCGACCATTTAACTTTTGAGGGGGGGGGGGCTTTTTTGTCGGTGAAAGATTTTTCTTTATACCTCTGTTAGACGCTGAGAATTTTTTTTCCAATAAGAAAGAAGGGTTTTAGTCATCATTTTGATGTGCAGGAATTTTTTTTGCAAAAAAAGCCCCCCCCCCCCTCAAGAGTTAAATGGTCGACCCCTAATAAAGGACTGACAGAAAAAACCTCTGCTAGCAGGGTAACTCGCTCTACTTTGCGGACTATTTTGCTTCAAAGTAAGTGCTGTTATCGCGAGTGTTACTGAAGAATGGACAACTTTGAAACTATCAATAGTATTGTTTAATTCTTGGCATTCGCGCGGCTTATCCTATGTCTTGCGCAAGGTGTTTGACTGCAAGATGAGAGAGCAAGTAGCGCGAATGCACACGACAGTGGGCGTGAACACACCAGCTCACGATTTTTTTCCTGGTTGGCAAAAAGCTGTCCTTCATTTCGATTATCCCAAGTGTTATTTAGAGAATTTGAAACCCAATAAATAACGAAACATTTTTCACCATCAGGCATTTGTACGCGATGTCGCAAACGGTTGGATGATGAAGGGAAGGAGCAATCACAGCAGACGACGCTGCTTCCAACGCCATTAGAAGCCATCGCTCACGTTGCTATAAATGAAGACCTCCTACCACAGCAGGTATCAATCACGACTACCGAAAGATAGTACCTTTGTGAAGAAGAGCTGACTGTGACGCTATTTTTATCTTATGAGAAGCAGTTCACACAAAAAGCCGTATTTTGTTTAGTTGCGAGTACATTTCGATGCATTTGCGGTCGTGTTTGAGATTAAATATTAGTATCATTGGATTATTCTAGTAATCCATACGATACGCGTGTCAGTAGATTGGTAGATGCGCGGCTTACACTAGGAAACTTGGCGACCTGTTAGCAATGAGTGCAGACCACACTGCAACATGCAAAACACTCAAAAGTGCCGCAGAAGCGATGCGCGCATTTTGGACTGGAACATCACGGAACCGTGCGTGCATTTATTCACTAATATAACATTTTTAAAACGGTATATAAGATCCTTTGTAATAGAATTGGTTTCTATCCATTTTCAAGGAGGACCAGAAGGATGTGTTGGACCTCTGTGAGTCGCTTTACACCTGAGCATACACGAAATTGATAAAGAGCCAAGTCTCTACATCCCCGAAGACAGTAGCAGTACAGGCACCGAGTCTGACGAGAGGACGGTCGAGAATAAGTCGACAAGAAGAGAGCATCTGAACACATTCCTTGAATTTTGCGATGTTCCTAAAGTGGGTGCATACAAGAAAGTCTGGGAGGAGGCGAGTTCTCGCACTCGGAAGAGTCATGTTCTGCAGGCCAAAGATGCAATTGTCGCGGTGTTGGACGTTATAACGCCTGGAGATGGAGCTCTTCTGTGGGAAGCAGTGCGATCATCAGGCCAAGTAGAGAAAGCTCTAGGAATAGATGACCCCTCCCCTGCAGATGAAAAGTACCTTCGCGCCCTCGCAGAAACGTATCAAAATGCATCGGGCTGGGATACACGACGACAGGTTTTGTCAGTCATGGCCGATCTTGTTCCTTTCAAGCGTCTTCAGAAATATGTGCCAGGTATTACAGAATATCGCTTCAAAGTGGCGCGGCAGCACAGGCTAATCTATGGTCGAGGTTCTCCTTTGCCATCAGTTAAAAGTGTGCGAATGAAAGTTGACAACAGCCAGTTGGATCACTTTCTCACTTTCATAACGAGTTCGCACATAATCCAAGATTTGCCGTTTGGCCAACGCTACCTGCGCTTGTCGTCGGGTGAAATACTAGAAACGCCCAATGTTATCAGAGCCATGATTCCTGAGAGAATTGTCAGACAATATCGACAGTACTGTGACGAAACAGGATTCACGCCTTTTGGTCGGACGACAATGCTGAACATATTGTCTGCGTGTACAGCAACCATTCGCAAGTCATTACAGGGGCTTGACTATGTCGCTGCTGATGGGAGTAAAGCATTTGACGATCTATGTGTGGCTGTACGACGTCTTCAGGATTGCGGAGCAATATCCAGAGAACGCAAGAATGACTGGGAGAGCTCTTTAAAGTCAAGTAAACAGTACTTGAAATCAGATTACAAGGTAAAAGACAACAGACAGACAGACAGACAGACGGACGGACGGACGGAAGGACGGACAGACGAAATTGATCTATATAACTTCTATTATTACAGGTTCATGTATCTCCAGCGAGCGCTGTACCCGATCACTGCAGCACCTTTGCCCTTAGTGACGCAAAGGAGAGTCGTTTCAGTAGCTCTTGTGACCATGCACATGATCAGGCATGCCCTCAGTGTGAACTGTTGGAGAATGTGATGATTGAAATCTTAGACGCACTTCAAAAAACCGACTTGGCTATGGGAGAAGACGAGCTAATCGACCTTCGATATACGTCGCAGAAAGCTTACAACGATGTCAAGGCATGGAAGGCTCACCAGTTAAGAAGTGTAAGACAGGACGAGGCCAGGCTCGACGTTCTTCGAGATCTCGATCAATGTTCCATCCTTGTTACCAATGACTGGGCTATGAAGTTTCTACCACAGAAATACAGGGAATCCCAGTCGGATTGGTTTGCTAAGAGAGGCATATCCTGGCACATCAGCGTCGTAAATAGAAAAGTGGATGGTGTCTTGGAGACGCAGACATTTGTTCACATTGTGAGCAACTGCAATCAAGACGCCCCTGTAGTCGTGAGAATAATCGAGCACATATTGCGCACACTGAATTCAGAAGAAAGTTCAATCAATGAAGCTTTTGTGAGGCAAGATAATGCAGGCTGCTACCACAGTGCGGTGACACTCGCAGCCTGTTGTTATATGAAATCCAAGACCGGAATTGCCGTCTCAAGAGTCGATTTCAGCGACCCGCAAGGCGGGAAAGGTCCCTGTGACCGTATGGCGGCCACCATTAAAGCTCACGTTCGTCGCTATATCAACGAAGGCGGCAATGTGACAACGGCTCAGGAGTTGAAGGACGCCATTTTATCGTCCGGTGGTGTACCAGCAGTCCGCATAGCCTTGGTCGATGGAGCTAACCTCAGTGACCCACAAGTAAAGTGGGATGGCATCAGTCTCCAAAATAACTTCAGATTCTCTACAGGCCAAATCACCATGTGGAGGGCATATGATGTTGGCTCTGGCAAGTTACTTCGAGAGCACAATCTTCAAGGTATGTGGTACATAAAAAACAGATACTACGAAGTATGTATGTATGTATGTATATGCATGTTCTCAGTTGAGCGTGACAGAGCAAACATTTTGCGACAAATATTTGGAGTCAGAACGAAAAGTTTAGGTATCAAAGGTTTGACCTTATCGCAAAACGTCGCTAAATTGGGAAACGTAGTACGAAATTTACCCTCGCATTATAAGTGCATCTTTCTAAAAATATCATATTGAAGCCTGCGGGAATTCTTTCTTCAAACTAACGCTTCAAGAGTCGCATCCGGCTGCTGCCTTACTATGGGAGGGTCTACAGGTGAATTGCGTGACGCGCTGAGGAAAAAAGCACAGATGCGACTGAGTACGATCAGCCACTATTATGTTGAAAACTTTTATCCGTCTGTTGTGTCATCGTTTTTTTGGTTTTTATTTTAGCGAAACCATTCGAGGAAACGTTTCAAGAGCCATTCACAGCCGGTGGTTTTATGCCTGTCTCTAGAAAAGCGAAGAAAACACCCACGCAGGCCGTTGCGTCATCAGACTCTACAACTGTGCCATCTTGCGAGGTAGAGCTAGCTAATGACGGTATATTCCCATGTAGCAATGAAGGCTGCACGAAAGTTTACCAGTCGTACAACGCACTCCAGAATCATGTTCTTTATGGAAAGTGCGACCTTCGGGAGGAGAGAATGTCCCTAATGGACAAGGCGAAAGTCCTTTACCACGAAAAGCTGTTAGAGGGTACCAGCACCACCGTTGCGACAGTTGGCGATGTCGATCACCACAGGAATCACACGAGATCTTTCCTAACCAAAGGCTGGGCCCTGAAATCAAGTAAATCGTCAGCACGATTCAGTGAGGCCCAGAAAAAGTTCCTCGAGGGTAAGTTTGCAGTGGGGCAAGTGACAGGCCACAAAGCTAACCCAGCATCTGTTGCGCGTGATATGCGGTATGCCAAGAAGCCCGACGGGGAAAGATTGTTTCAACCAGAAGAGTTCCTTACTGAAACCCAAATTCAAGGGTTCTTTTCCAGGCACGCAGCCCGACTTCGGCATCAATACGAACCAGACGGTGATGATGAGGCGGCAGTAGAAGAAGAAGTCAACTATGCGGGTACACGGGCATTGATTGTACAGGCCGTGGGTCTTGCTCATCCCATTTGTTATAATCAGTACAATCTGTGCGATATGCACAAAGGGGGCAAGCTAAAGAGACTCAGTGTGAAGTTAATGCAGGACATTTGTGCTCACATGGACATTGACACAAGCGCGATATCATCTCGTTTAAAGGCGCCCTATATCACGCTGTTGTCCCAGACGCTCCCAGAATGCAGCTGCTGCGATGGACGATTACAGCTATAAGTGCACGCATTTTTCTGTGTTCAGAAATGCCCAAGCCGTGTCCCACAACTTTCAGAATGCAGCGCGCGCTTTTTTAACAGTTTGTTCGACAAATGTCCCATATCTACCCTGATATCTACCGACATGCATTGCGCGCGTGCGTTATAGCTGGAATCGTCCATTAGTTGTGCACATTTAACTTGTGGCAAAGCTCAGAACGCCGTCGACGCATCAGCTTGTATACGCCATTACATTGCAAATGCATATAGGGGTCACATTTATCTTCGTATTATGTTTGTTATTAACCGGCTTAGAGAAGATTTCAAGTCCGAAGTCACGGTATTTTTAACGAATCTGAAGCAGGAGCCCATAAGTTCTGAACCGACGGAAAGCTGGAAAAAAATATACATCTACCAAGGTTTGCGAAGTTTACCTGTCTTGGATGGGTACTCTTACAGGGTACCTGTTGTGCAAGGAAGATCTGGACCTGCCGACCTCGTTTTCAGATTTCTGCAGAGCAATTGGCTTGCCTCAGAAATGAGTTTAATAGCTGGAGTCAAATTGCCCAAGATCTTCGTGTGTCACGTCAAACTGTGTATAATAGACGCCATGAACTTGGGTTTTCATTAAATTTTGAGACATTCTCAACTGTTAGCAATGGGGATCTTGATCAGATGGTGCAAGATGAATTGAATGTATTCCCTGGAACTGGAGAGACAAATGTTATTGCTGGACTAAGACAGAGAGGTTTTTATGTTCAGCGGTGGAGAGTGAGAGAGTCCATTTGCCGAGTCGATCCCATTAACAGAGCTAATAGGTGGGGACAAGGGAATGTTCGACGGCCATATTCTGTTCCTCATCCAAACTTTCTTTGGCATATTGAGACTAACATGAAGTTATGCCATTGGCGATTTTGTATACATGGGTGTGTTAATGGTTTCTCCAGGGCAATTATTTACCTAAGAGCGAACACCAACAACAGAGCTACCACAGTACTGAATTGCTTCCAGTCATCAACCACCATTTGGGGACATCCTTCACGTGTGCGTGCTGACCTTGGGGGTGAAAATATTGCCATAGAGGAGTACATGGTCTGGTATAGAGGAGACAGTGGCCCCAGTGTTAGGAACACTCGCATAGAGCGACTGTGGAGGGACGTTGGAGAAAGTGTTATTTTGTTTTCTCTTCAATATTTCTTTTATGGAGGCACAGATGATTCTTAACCGAGACAATGACCTTGATTTGTATGCTCTTCATTATGTTTTTTTGCCAAGGTTACAGAGACTTCTGGACCGCTTTACACAGCGATTCATGATGCATTCAATTTCAACTGAACGTAATCGTACTCCACGTCAACTTTGGGCTTCAGGTTTCTACAGAACTTTAACTCTCCTAGCACTGCGGTACATGATGATGCTATAGATTTAGAGCTGTACGGGGATGACCCAAATGCTCGGCCACCTGATCCCGACAACGAGACATCAGGGGTAGAGGTATCCCCAGTCAATGTTAGCTTCACAGATCCACAAGTTGCTGTGCTACAGGCCACATTTCATCCTTTAGAGGAGGATGATAACTTTGGCATTACTATTTATTTCAAGTGAGACAGTATTTGTTAGAGATTTCACAAAACAACAGAGAGTAGTATCTAGCAGTTGCCAATTCATCCTTTGACGATTGCTTCTTAGGGACGGACCATTAGAAAAACCCGGAGGGGGGCAGAAAAAAAAAGTGCAGGATTATTTTTTCAGAGATAATTCCGGAGTCCCAAGTTTGCTGGATTTTTTTTCAGCACAACGTTCTGTGTTCTGTGCAGGATATATATATATATTTTCTTTTTTTTGGGCGGGGGGGGGGGGGCAAAGACCACCTGCTGGGCCAATCTTCTCTTGTAGGATTTTTTTGGGGGGTAATTGTCATCCCCCCCCCTCCCACCCCAACCCCTCCGGGTTTTTATAATGGTCCGTTCCTTATCACTGTATGCATTGCTACAGGACCTCAAAATTCAATGTTGCAATGAGTGATTGGTGATTTTTAGAGTGTCATTCAAACCAAAACGCTAGATTCCGGCCTCTTCAGTGGGTTGAACTTGATAATGGTTTTAAGCTATCCTTTGACTTCCTTGCCTGGAATGTTTAACTTTCTGGTACAAGAAAATGAACATTACAATTTTCGCACAGCACAGCAATGTATTCAGATTTTGTTATTTGCATTTGCATTTTGTTATCAACATTCGACATTGGTTTGCATCAAAACAAGTCTTCAGGGAGTGGTGACTGCTTTTTTGGGCAACTACTTATACATAGATAAGGAATTACGCAATTGTAGGTGTGGCGGGAAGTATGATCCTTGTCCATTTTGTTTGTTTTTACATTTAATGTATCTTATTGGAGCGGCAGTTTAAAACAAATAATAGAATATAAAGTATAGCCCAAATAGTTGCATGGGAAGTATCCAGTTTAGATGTCGACTGACGCCAATATCTTCACTCCTGAGCATGAGCTTTGACGTTTTTGCCTGTTACTGAGAACTGTTTAAACACAAGCTGTGTCGATTTTGAAATTCGTATTGTACTTGCCGCTTTTTTTTTTGCAGAATAAACTACAATAAATCATGACACAAGTAGTATTAGAGTGCTTGTTTTCTTTTTTACTTACGGCTTGCCATGAACCCTCCTCCTCCCCTCTACATTCTTTGGGCGGAATGTTGTCCCATTTCAGAACACATCCCTTAGTATCTTCCTTTCTTTTCTGCGCACCGAAGGTATGTATAAACAGTGGGCATCTCATAAGCATTTCAAACAAAGAAAGATTATTCAAATGAATGACACGTAATCTGAAATGGGAAAAGATTACGCCCAAGCTAAGACGAGGAGGTCTATGAGCATGGACGATGTAAGCAATACTTCTAGAGCAGATTTCGTGGGACTGTGAAAAGGGCCGCGAAAGAGTTGTTCCGTGACCGTACCGCGATTACGCGGTTCATTCAGTATCTACAGCAGAGCAGTCATACGAAATCTGCCCTAGCCTCATTAACAAATTTGAATGGTTTAGATTTTTCAATTTTACGAGTTTTTGGCGGGAAAATGACGTATAAAATATAGCTTATGAAAATTGAGTTTAGAAGTGTTTCATTAAATATATCTTATTAGAATTTACAGCGGTTAAGGTGCCAATTGACCCTCTTAGAGTGCTCTAATAGCAGAAGCTGGAGCTTATTATAAAAAAGAAGATGAAGTTTGGACTTCATTATCTTCAAATTCGTTTCGTACGGGTAAAACGCTCTCCACTCCATGATCTTCAGAGTGGCATTTGTAGTTGCAATAAATTACAATTACACACTATTGAGTAGAAACGTATTTAGCAACTAAGAGTTGCTAAATTCCTGGTGGCCAAATAATAAAATACCTCTTAAATGCACAAGTTGCATCTGATTGAGCTATAAGATATTGGAGTATCGGCGCGGCCTTCCTATTATATCTTTCAAGTGATCTTGTACTCCATGCTAGCTTTCTTTAACTTCAACGCGTATTTACTCAGTTCAGTCTGAATACAATACGTAATGTTAAAAGACCGTTCGTGGTTGGCGAATATTGCCTTGAAATTCGCTGTGTAGTCCCACATAGTACTCAGCCCCTCACTGGAGGTTACCGTGGCTCCGTCGGTACACTATATCCCCTCTCGGGGCTAGAAATATCAGGTTTTGGTCACAAGATAGGTAGGAAGCACCACCAAAAGCTATAAATGTGGTCTATACGAAAAGAAGAACAAAAGTTAAATGAAATATGTCACACCCCAGTTTTTTACTTTTTTTAAGTAAAATATTCACAGCCAGGTTTGCAGTGCAAAAAAACGCGGGGTTGGGGAATAAGAGTAAATCGCCGTCAGCTCAATACTCAGTATTTTGGACACCCCCGTATTTTTTACGAGGGGAAATACATCTGAAATTCATGCTACCAACAAGAGTAATTGATAAAACAATTGGGTACCTATCTGGAAAACGTTTTTACTCCCTAAAAGGTACCAGAGGTCTGATTAAACCCTAATGAGGTACGACGAGTACCCCCGCCCCCAAAACAGAGGAGGTCCCCCCTCCTCCTCCCCTAAAAAATTGATCCTTTAGAATGTTGAGGATGAAAGCGGTGAAGAATGATAACGTTTTGGGCGAGATTCAATTTCAATTCAATTTTTATTTCTCACACTAATAAATATTATTTACAGAATACATACTTTTTAAAACTGACGACCGGTTTATAACCGACGACCGGTTAGCGCAGTGGTAGAGCGCCTGCCTTATGTGCGGGAGGTTGGGAGTTCAAACCCCGGCCGGGCCAACACTCAGGGTCTTTTTCTAATAATTGAGGAGAAGGTGCTGACTTTGCCCTAATATCTGCAAATGGTTAGACCTTCGCGTCTTCTCGGATAAGGACGTTAAACCGTAGGTCCCGTCTCTCACATACACTACACTAACCGGAACCAGAGGGACGTTAAAGAACCACGGGGACGCGGGAGTGACCATCCCCAGTGTATAGGGCTCATACTAACATAGAGATTGGGTGACTACTCCCCACGTTATCGACTTAAAATAAATCATTTACATTTACATTTAAAACTGTAGAACATGACAAAAAAGAAATAAGGAGAAGAGAACTTGTTAATATTTTTTCATGTGTGAGGAGTGTCCAAAGGAGCGAATTACTTTCGAGTTGAACACTGCTTACGGTGGAAAAAAGTATATTTAAGTATCGAGTATTGAGTAAGGCGTTTTCAGCGAACGGACGGAGGCAAAAGAAGCTATTGTATTGCCTTAAATACTAATGATCAGCAGATTATTGAAAAGAAAAGAAAAGAAAAAAATTCTGAGATTTTGATAACAAAGAAATGCGCTTTTCGAATACTGCATTAAGCCTAGTTTCCATATAGTCTTATCTGTCGTTTCTGTCGTATCAGTCAACCGTGAAACAAAAGAATAATTCCATTGTTTTACGGTCGACTGATGCGACAGATAAGACTATATGGAAACCAGGCTTAATTGTTTACAAACAAATGGATCTACTTTGTTAAAAAAGTAGATTATTTATCGGTCATTATTTATCGCCTGGGGGAAGTCAGAGGATTTTCTATGCCTGTAACTTCATTGACTCACGCTTACTCTTCTTTCGAACATAGTGACTGCCCGCCAGGCCTATCACTGCATGGCATTTTTGGTAGAGTTTGTTTTTCCTCGCCAAGATACACTTGTTCTTGTGAACGGTGCGAAGGTAGTGTCTTCGTTGCCCAAGTTGGCAAACACTACGTTATTAGATTAAAATATTTATGCGCGCAAAGCGCGCCGAAATTTTTATTATGTATGAGTGAAGTGAAGTACAAAAATGCAAATGATAGAGAAGTTGCTGAAATAAGTACCCCAAGGCGATAAATAATGACCGGTCCCTAATACGCGGGCAAAACTGAAGTGATCTATAAGTGCTAATGGTTTACGTGGACCCTCTCAGAGCTGTTCAAAAACCGTATTAGTCTTTATTACCCCTGACGTATTCCGTATATGTTTTTTAATGCATGGGATATTGAAGTTGCTGGAATAAGTCCTTAGAAAATTTCTTGTGGTTCCCCTTATTCAGGGCATCAGGTTTCGAGAGATCCCCACTTTCCCTCACTCAAAGATTATGTGACCTCCTCCCCGCAAAAAAAAAATCGCTACACTGCGTGACGTGGGACGACGTAACACAAGTTCTCAGCTCAAAATCACGACACTCAATATAATTGTAAAACGTCTTTCACGGGTCACGCCTCGATTGTTGGGCACGAATCACGAAATATACAATATTTTAGCAAGAATTTTATAATCATGTGTCAGAATATACTCACTGAAAGCATTGTTCAGTATGCAGACAGTGCAGTCCTTCCCTTCCACGAAATTTGAAATAAGCTCTTCAGCATCCTTCAATGCGCGACACTTATCAATAACATGTAATTACATGCTGTCCTGTAGAAATTAATTTTGTTTCTCAAAATCACATACCATGTGGTTCATTTAAATTTAAAGTCCCCTTTACACCACAAGCAGTAATACTAACTCGCGCAACTCGTGCGATATCGCTTTTTTTCGTGATATTTTCTTAGTGTAATCTAGCCTCCCGAAGCTTTGAATAATCCTATAATATGGGCCCTCATAGCTCAATGATCCAGCTTTCACTACAATCTGTATCTGTTTCAACTTTAATCTTATCCTATATCATGATTTTTCACAGTTCAACATTACCTGTGAAGCTCTATGTGTGACCAATTATACACTGTGCCAAAGTGTATTGCCTGGGCCTGCCGAAAGTGTTCCTCTGCATCGCTGCTCTGTGGTATCACCTCGCCACATAATTGACATGCTCTTTGTTCTCGTACACAAAAGCTTGCAAAGTGAGATATACTTGGCTCCTGTAAAAGACACATCAAATTTTGGCTTGTGAAACTTTTATTGTCCTACACATGACATAAAACATTTTACAGAATGAATTGCACTAGATTATGCCGACTGATTGTAAATGAATGGAATTTATCTGTAATGCTTGGACGATCATTCGATGTTTATGATAAACTAAAATTAACCTAAATCATGACATTGTTATAATTTGAATTATCATTTTCAGAATTGTGTGGTTCCTCCCCGCCCACGGAAGTGCTTAGAATGGCCCTTGAGTTTTTCTTGCTATTCTTTGTGGAGTCACTGAGGAGTCTACCTCTTGACTTTTTCCCCGCAGTTATTTGGACACATAACCAAAGCTGCTTGACAACTTTTTTGATGATCAGCAATCTTTGTCTTTTTGAACATCTTGCGGCACATTTGGCATTCCACCTCTCTGAAGGGGCATGCCCTGTCATGGACTTCCTCTTCATATCTGAAGATTCTTGCAGAGCATCTGATATTTGCACTCAATCAATTTCATAGGGCATGACTTCATATGATCATTGATTTGGCCTATGTTCCCCTCCCATCTGCATTGGTCGTTACCACTTAATGTTGTTGGACATTTAATGGCTGCCTTAGCTATTACATTGCGATGAACCCTATTGGGAACAAGATCACGATTGCTCCCAATATATGCCATATCATATGGACAATGTCGGGCATTTTCCAGGCTCTTTGTAACACAAGAAAAGCAAAAAGTGTGCCCGTCTTTGCATGGACTGCATTTCTGCAAACCGAAAAAACTGAAAGAAAAAAGGGCTTGTCATGACTTCAATTTAAGACAGCATGTGTTGTTCCAAAAAATATCCATCCCCCGAAGGGTGTCTTGAAAAGTAACCCCCGACCCCACTGGAATTTCCACAGAATGAAACAGTATTTGTATGGAAACGATCACGTAATTTGACCCCCCATCTCTGCAGAATTTCCATTGCCCTTGTGTGTGTGTGTGGGGGGGGGGGGGGGGATATATTCTTGAGCCACACATTGTTTCATTTTGCACACTGAGGTACTTTTCTAAATATCAGTAACTATTACTATTTTCTATCCAAGTTCTATCCAAAAAAAGTCCAGCATAAGTCATTCAAAGCAAAACAAGCTTGCAAAGGATATGGCAGAATTGCTGTGAATTTTGCAATGAACAGGACGCCACTAGCCTCAAAATTCCCCCCTCCCCCCCTGCGGCTTAACATTGATAGGTGCATAAGCGCGGAGACGTAAGAAGAAGGAAACCTTCCGTTCTGCTTCCTTCACGCTTACGTCTCCTTCTCCGTCTCCGTTCTTTGATTTTCACACGAACGCAGCGTCCTCACGTGTCTCCGTCCTCCGCTTTTAATACTTCACTAGTGGAAATCCGGCTTTAGCATTGCAGCAATCTAAGTAAGTTGCTAAAGATTATTCTATAAACCCAACGCGCGTTTCTATAATCCTGATAGTACCGATTACCGGAAAAAGAAGAATGTTGGGCTAGATTTCGTTGTTAAAGCCCGGAAAATCAGAGCGGAGAATGTTTTGCAAGTTTAATATTTTAAAGCTAGTTAGTATGCTTAATTGTTTGAAAATCGTCGTAACAGACGTTAAGCGTAAGCGGAGACACGACCAAAAGGAAACCTCCTTCTGCTTCCTTCAAAACTTACCAAATCGGGCAAAAGAAATCGTCTTGGGGCGGCTCAAGAAACATTGAGGTTGGGTAACCAATATTTCATCCATATTCTCTAGAGCTGAGGTATTATAGTGATGATCTAGAAGAGGCGATGATCGAGCACTCACTTTTTGACAAGCACCAAATGGCGGGACGGAAGCGCTTTGTCTGATCAACCAATCATATGTCTCGTTTGAAAAAGAATCACGTTGTTCAACCAATTATAATGCGAGTTGTATATTTGATTGACATTTGCCACATCGTCGCGTCACATGCCAAGAACGTTGGAGCGTATTCTTATCCCCGAACGTGAAGCTTACTTTCAGGAGAGACAGAGGGAACTTCTTTTGGTATTGAGCCTTGATAACAATGGTAAGTCTTAGATTTTCATGTTTTATTAAGGCAATGTTACACGGGATAACTTGCAACAAAAACTTTTCGCGCAACATTGTTGCGCGAAACGTTTTTGTTGCGAGTTGTCCCGTGTAACATGTGTCACAAGACAACTTTCCGCGCAACATTTCGCTCGGCAACATGTTGCAAGTTTTTGACTTGGCTTCAAAAACTCGCAACACAAAATGACGAATATCTGAAAAGTTGTCCCGTGTAACATCTTTTCAACAACTTTTCGCGATACACCACCCCATAATAGTATGTAATGTTCTCATGCAAGCGAGGCAGTGTCAATAAACAAAATGGCGGACGCTTCTCAAGAAAACGGGGAAGATGATGCTATTTCTGTTTTGGAAACCGCTCCCGAGTCAAACAAACTATCAGATAATGATAAATTGAAGCTAATATCCCTCATGAAGACCAGAAGATGCATGTGGGGGGAAGAAAAGTACAGAAAGCAGTTGAAGACGGCCGCTCTTGCCGAGCTAGAGGCCGCGTTTGATCTTATGTACACGGGAGCAGATCTGTTGTCAGCTTTTAAAAGCCTGAGGTCTTCCATGATGAGGGAAGTTAAGAAACAAAGGAAGGACCCGGGCTATTCACCGACATGGAAGTTCTATCAGAGTTTGCTTTTCCTCAAGCCTACACTCGATAAGGCGTGCGATAAGTCGGAAGAGTGGCAGGATGAGGAAAAGCGAACTCGCATCAACTTTACCAACGCAACCCAGAGCTGTGGAATCACAAGTCAAAAGACTATCACGACACCGCGAAGCGCCAGGTCCTGCTCGGAAAGCTAAAAGAGGAACTTCAACAAAAATATGATGACAAAGAAATGGTGCTCGCTTGGAACAAACTCAAGGGTTACTTTGACCGCGAGAGGCTGCGAGAGAAGGAAGCCAAGCGTCTGGAAGCGGTACTTCACAGGTGAGATAGTGTTATTGAGACTCTTGCTATTCCTAAACGAGCTAGTGCCTGATAAGTGCTGACTTATTGGCAGAAAATGGCTTTTGCCGGGAGTGGCTATTATTTGTTCAGTAGGTTTTCTGATTTTGGCAAGAGTTTTACTAGTAGTCCACCCCATTCTCCCTCAACCTTCAACAGAATTCAGAAGTCTTTAGTGGGGGAACACATTCTGATCCTTCAAGTTACAACATTGTGTGAAAACTTGCCTTTAGTGGGCATTTATGCTTTCACTATGCGGGTTAATATGCACTTCTGAATTTTTTCTCCAACTGAGAGCTTTTGAGAAGGGTCAAAATGTTTTAGCAATTGTTTTTCAAAAATAGTAACCCTCAGAAGGAGAGAGAGCACATTTTCATAAGTATGCAGCCCACCCTCTTGTTGGCCAATTTAATCAATGGCCCCTCCTTATTGCAAGAGCAGAAATAAATGACCCACCCCAGTAGCTACTGGTTGCCCTTGTACTCCCTTTCTACTTTTTCATAGAATATGCAATGGTATTTAAAGTGATACTCTAATATTATTTACCTTGCTTGAGTACAAAATGTACCTTTATTCATTTGTACTGCTAGAAACTAGTTTTTTTTTAAAAGGAACCAGATGTTGTTGTCATTACTATCAGGCTGTATTACATAGTTATCAAGCTCTTTATAGATAGTTGTTAGAAAATTGCACCTGGCTGGTGACATAATAAAACCCAGCTTGATTACTATGTATCCACCCCAAATGGATGGCTTAATTTTTTTTTGGCCCACCCCTTTTTGCAGGCAAAAAAAATTCTGGTCCACCCCTATTTTTTTCGGTCCCACCCCTCCTGCCCCCTCCTTTGCTGGGGGGCAACTGCTCCTATGCTTGCTAGCTACGGCACTGGTAATGTATTGAGAGAAAAGAAAACACTGCCTGATGTTGCTAGAAAGTAATTATAATAGTAATTTGCAATTCTGTTGGCTGTTGATTTATTTTTGAAAAATAAATTCCCCTCCCCCTTCCTCCTAGAAAGGGCAATATTGCCTTCTTCAGTCCAAAAAAGCCCATGTATCTATGACTGAATTTGTCATTTTTTTTTATAATTTAATATTCATTTCCATCTCAAGGTTTATCATTCATCATGGAAATTTTTCAAAGAGATGGAATTTGTAGCTGATGCCAATATTGAGCCAGATGTAACACGCTCAACCCTTGACCTGAATGCCAGCTCCCCATCACCCTCTACCTCATCAGATGACACTCCACCAACCAGTTTAATCAAGCGTAAACGGAAATCTACAGCCATGTCCACTGATGAAGAATTTCTAAAAGAAACCAAATGTATGATGCAGCAATTGAATTCATGAAGCAGCCGGCCCCACCACAGCCATTGAAGCAGAAAACGGATGATGATCTCTTTGGAGAGTATGTTGCTTCACAGCTCAAATTGGTAAATGACCCTAGAAGCAAGCTTGGTATTAAGGCCAGAATCAATAACTTGTTACTCATGCAGCAGATGGAGCAAATTACACCTGTTGTTGCTCCTTCAGTTAATAATATATAGATTTAGGCACTGCCTAAAAGCGGAGCTCCCAACTATTATAAGGAATTAAAGATGGTAGTAGTTAATTGTAGTATCAAAAAATACATTTATTATATTTAGACTAATATTATTGCCTTTGTGCCTTTTACAAAACACAAAAAGCATGAGGACAACTCAACTAATAAAAATGTAGACACCTTGTCTACACCTTGGCTTGTTCACATGAGGCGAGATATCAACCTCGTCCCCAGCGTCTTGTGGGTAATTTCAAGATGGCGGTTGGTCGAGTAGAAGACCCTGGGGGAGGCTGAGTCACATGACCACTGTTTGAAAACATGGGAACGAGGTTGTCCTTTGTTGTGAAACGGTCGAAACGGTCATGTGACTCAGCCTCCCCCAGGGTCTTCTCCCGAATCATCCACTATTTTGAAAAACGATGGAGGAGACCCTGGGACAACTTTGGGGTAGGGACAAAACTGGCACCTGTTTCACATGAGAAAAAAAATGCAAGATATCTTGGTGTTGTGGCTAACACATGCGGCATGCACAATCAAAAAGTTGGCCCAACCCCTGACCTGTCAAGCAATAGGACAGGGAAATTCTTGTTAGGGCTGTTGTTAGGCCTAACAGACCTAACAGCCCAAACAGCATCAAGAAAACATTCCTTACTCCCACCTCTTAAAATACCTTGGGGCACAAATTATGATAAACACCTAACAACCCTAGCCACTTGCAGACCTAACAGCCCTAACAGTCCTAACAGCCCTTACAGCCCTAACAGAGGGCTGTTAGGTGTTGATAATAATATGTGCCCCGCCTTTTAGGAATGCTTCCTCTCTGCTGTTTAGGACTGTTAGGTTTGTTAGGGCTGTTAGGTTTGTTGGCTGTTAGGGTTGTCAGGCCAGCCAGGGCTGGGACAGTTTTATGCTGTCCCTACACAAATACCATATCTCTCAGCCCAGAGTTGTCTCGGTCACAAGTGAATTGTTTGATTTCAACACAGAGGGATTGTATAGAGGCAAGTCTGGGGACCAAAATATCCCCTAATCTCCATATCGTGCCTCATTTGGTGCCTCAGCTGTATCCCTGCAAAATATCCGAAAAATATCCCCCTAAAATATTTGGTAACCTTTTCAATCCTAAACAAGTTTGCAGTTTCAAATTTTGTAATGACTAAATTTTCAAATTTTACAATAAATTTGATTGGCTTGATTTATTTTATTGCTTGGCACATGTCCCATGGCTTACAGTCAGAATTAGCATGCTCCCTGCTCTTTTCCATACAAATACTGTAATTTGTTTTTAGAAATTCCATAGGGGTGGCGGTCACTTTTCAATGCCCTTCTGGGCAGGGGGGGACTTTTTTTCTTTTTCCAATACAGCCTACCCCACTCAACGAGGATTACTGGCTGGGGGTCAGCTGGGGGACCCCAGGGGGGTACTCGGATATAAAAATGACAGAGCTCCAAACTTCATACCCAAAAAAATACCTGAGCCATAAATTCTATACCCAAAAAAATACCTGCTCCCAAAATTTGATACCCCCAAAAATACCCAACTTTTGATGCAGAGCTGCTTATGTTTCCAGGAAATAGCTTATGTTTAAGGCAGTATTTTGATGATCAAATCTAGCCTGTCACTGAAGTTTTAACCCCCCAAAAATACCCGCAAATTTTGTACCCGCAAAAAAATACCTGGTAGAATGTTCAACCCAAAAAAATACTTACATGATTTATTCAGGACAATATTTATTCCTCAGTGGAAAAAACTGCATTATCTGACAGAATAGTAAGTAGAATAATTTCACAAGATAATTATTGATAGATACACCAGAGAAATTAATATGAGACTTTTACCAGGATTCCGGGCAATTTTGACAAAGTGGCCAAAAATCCAGTTACTGAAACACTTATGTATGCCATGAACAACAAAATGAAAAACGGAAAAATATAATGTCAAAGTTTTCCACCCTGGAGTACTACAATGAAACTCTATGTCGACCCATTCTATAAAAACCCTCAGCTGTATATTGAAACAGGTTGCCATCTAGATTTCATAATGGAAATAACACAAGTTACTATACTTGCATGCAGACCCTTCAAAAGATATTGGACCAGACACTACTCCTGGCCATACGGGTGTTAAGCAGAAGGCCGCAAAGTCCAAAGTGTTCCAAATACATAACTCCATATTATGGGTGGAGCAATTTTGTAGAAGGGTCTGAAATTCATGAAGTTTCAGGTTTACAAGATGTCAGAAAAGGGAAAAAAAAAGGTACTTGAATTTCACCTAATTGCACTTAAAATACTGAAGAAATGGGGTTGGGGGGGGGGGGGGGGGGGGGGGGGGGGGGAGAGAAAATAGAAATGAAACAGAAAAACTTAATAATTTCTGTTTGAGGGGGCATGCTCCCCCTGAGAAAAGTTTGAAAAACTTGGATCAAGATACTTCTATTGAGTTTTAGAAAGAGGTGAAAACAATGAAACTACGGCAGAAAACATATAACAGAGGCTCTCTTTATTCTGATCCAACAGAAATGGGAAAACGTTCTGTGCACTCTGCTCACTTTCCTTTGAGGAAGGAAAATATTATTGTACATAACATTTAACTTATATTTTGCTGGGGACAAACCGGTTATGCACTAGTCAATTGAAACCCCCACCCTAGGGACCCGGGGAAGGGTTGGTGATTTGATTTTACCCCTGAACAAAAGCCGTTTAAGTCCCCACTCCATCGGGAGGAAATTCCTGTGAAATGCCCTTGGGGCCTCCGAAATCACCTTTTACTTGCAAGCATCAAAGAAAGAACACACCTTTCTATGATCGTCAAAGGGGAGTGGGCCTCAGCTAGTGTGGTGTTCTATATGAAACAAGGGATGCAAGTACAGAAAAATGCATTAAAATCGAATGCTTCCAATTAATTGCATCGTAGCTAACATGTAGATTTGCATGGCCAAAATCAAAGTGAAAGATTGACCGAAATAATTGATTTGAAAGCAAATAAACATTCCCCGGGTGTGGGGACAGGTTCCAGAATCAAAACCAGTCAAATCCACCACCCCCTCGGAACAGACTCTTGTTTTAAAATGCTTTAAACCCCACGATAACCCCACCCTTTCCCGGGTCCCTAGGGGTGGGGGTTTCAATTGACTAGTGCATTACTCACGAAGAATCCAAAACAAATTGAAACACAGGTCGAATGTTTTCAAGAAATATTAATAGATAGCTATCAATAGATAGAATAAAGTAATCAATTCTATAATTCAATGAATCGCCCCCGGGGGGGGGGACTCTAAGGTTAAAATGCTAGGGGTGACCGTCGGGAGACTCGAATTTTAACCCTAAAAAATACCTGGTCGGAAAAAATTTCAACCCTAAAAAATACCCCTCAGTCTGAAAATACCCTAAAAAATACCAACAATTTTGACAGATTAAATTTTGTTCTGGCCATTTATTTAATATACATCAAATGTATCCTCTTGACTTTCAAAAATACTACCTTATTTGCGTGAGAACCCCCTAAAAAATACCTATTTTTCTTACTATACCGTTTTTTTTTTTCGAACCCCTAAAAAATACCAGATCGCCGATTTCAACCCTAAAAAATACGACGGTCACCCTAGCATTCTAATATAGGGAGTCCCCCCCCCCCCCGGGGGAATCGCCAAAACACAGTTGAAAGTCTATGATCATCTTTTCTAAATCGTACGGCCGAGGAATCAAATTCCCAGAAGAGATCGTCTAGTCAGAGAAAATATTTCTCATAAAACAAACATTCTTACCCAAGAGCTTGCAGTTTAATCCACTTCATACTGAATGTTTGTCCAACTCCAGCGAACAGTGAGTTTCCAATCAACACCGCAGCCATTATATCCGTGACTTTCAAAGCTATTCCATGTCTTTAGGGAGCTAAGAACCCACAAAACACGGCAAAACACGAAAACTCCCGCGCTTGATTTTGGGCGCCATTGTTGTTGTACTGTAACTCGTGACAAACGTTTTCAGTTCCTGTGAATTCAGCTATAGTCCTGACACTTCGCATTCAGTGGAGAAGTAGAACATATGTCTAATTAAATAGAATTGCAGCCTGTAATTTTTCCTCGTGAAAACGACTCCTCTCGAAAACAAACAGAGCAGACTATCGTGTGATGTAGGAACACAACTACACAACTTTACTTTCACTAATCTTGCCGCTTCGGGTCACGTGGTGGTCATGAACAAAGACGTTTGTCAATAGAAACTTTGAAACTTGTTTCTGGTTTATTTCCGCTTCCTCTTCGCGTATTTTATCATTTGGAGGTGCTTTTGTCGGCCTTGATTGAAACTCCGACTGGAAGGAAGAATTTCAGGAGCAAGCCGGCAAAGAAAATACTCCAACTTGATTATTATTCCCCATTCTACCAAATCTTTGGATTCCATGGCTTCTTCTTTTCTTCTTCGGGCATTACTCCTTTGAATAATTATTGTAGGTCGTTTTTTCAGCCGCTCTAGCAGCCCTTTTTGTGCCTGCGATTTTAGCTTTCACGTGAACATCAACCCCCCCCCCCCTGACAACGCGCCCCTCCCCCCGTTAGTTGAGCATGCTTGACGCTATGTGGACGTCAGGCTTCAGGAACACGTACAACATCCGGGACGCTATTGTGACGTCAGGCTTCAGGAACACGTACAACATCCGGGGCTTCCTGAGACGTCCAAAAATCGGATCGGACCCCTAGCAATTTCCCCAGGTTACTCAATAAACTCACACAGGGTACCCAATACTATATTTGCAGTTTTTGACGCTGTTTTCTTAGGTATGGTGCTCCGCTTTGCGGCGGCCTTCGGCCGCCGCAAGGAGCTCCGCTAATAATCAGCAGTTTCTCTCTCAAGATTTGGCCAGTTTTATTAAGTAATTCTTATTTACAGGTCAATTCAACTTTGCCATTTACTGGCCTTAACCAATTATTTCAGCAAGGGGAATGTATTTATATTGAAATTTATTTATACAGAGCAATGTTCACATGAATGTAGTGAAAGCAATCAATTTCTGAATAAAACCTACAAACATGTAAGGTTATTTCGACCACCTGCTTTCAAAACTGACTCATATAACATAATTAAGTGCGCTCTGCTAATTATAAACCCTCTGAGTCAAATATTGGGTAATTTGTCTATTGCCTGGTGTCTAAGTCACAGCTGATTAGCTCAAAACATTTGAGATGCAGAATAGAAGTGCAGGGCAAGTTAGAGTTTCAAAACTAATACTAGGGTTGTATTGCATTCTGTTCAATGACATGGCATGACATGATGGTCCTGTGCTCAGTCATACAAAAGTCTCTCTAATTATTATGATGTGCCATCTAATGGCATATTGTCTTTACAAAAGCAAACGGTTTGTGTCATATTTAAGAATTATTAAAATATGGAATTTAAAATTCCCTAACAACAAAGATATATATTACATTATTGACATAAGTTTTCTTTTATATATTTTTAATCTGCCATTCAAAGGCATGTTGTCTTGTCAAATAAAAATATGAAAAGCACATTCCTCCTTTAAACATAACAACAAACAAATGAATGTTGTTTGCCTTTTGTGTTGAAAGTTGTCTCATTTGAAAACACTGAGATCAAGAGTACAATATAATAAATGCAGAGTATAATAATTGGTGGAAGTGAACACCCCTTAGACCATCTAGGAGAAAGAGCTTTCAATTTCTGCTAGTGGTTGGCGCTAAAATACAGATGATCCAATCCGCACGATTGATTTGATAGTGCCAATGTAATTGTAAGTTTCCATGAGGGTGCATTGCAGGTTGCAAACAATATTTCCAGTGTTTAACATCTGCAGCAACTCACAATTATTTTTAATTCGTCATTGTTGCGTTGGGAGTTGCAAGAAAAATTGCCTCGTGTAACATGACCTTTATTGTGACTAAAATTTGGTCAAATAATCACAAAAATGCAATCACATATTTTTTCTTAACTAGTAAGTACCCGTGAAAAATTCACGAATTAAATTTTCCTTGAATGACGAAAATTATCGGATTGTCTGCCGTTGTGGAATGAACAGTTATACCGCTACGTTTAGAGAGATGTGCTCAAACAATTTGTAACTACGCCTGTTTACTTAAAGTTTTAAAGTATTTGTTATCAGTTTATAGATAGGTGGCATACCGGTGTGAAATATTTTGCACCGTAGCATACGATAGGAAAGGCGTTTTAAATTAGATCTTTGAAAACAATGTCCTTGTGAATGGAAATGAGGCAAATGCCACACAATAACCCCTAAATATTTCATAACAAAGGTGTTGAGGCATTGGTTTCACTGTGGTTTTGGCGCGAAAAGATCGCGCGTGTGTCGATCGATATGGTCGTATTTTCGGTCAAGAAAGAAAAAAGGCTGAGCTGTACCCACTCGAACTTCAACAACTATTGGTTTTAGATGTATAAATAATATCAAGAGAAGTCCCTCGTCTAGTGAATAGGAAGGTTTAGGAAGCGGCAGAAAGGTAAAGTAAAACTTTTTAGATTCTTGCTGTTTTCAATGGAAAGTTGCTTTGCACTGCTCATCATGTTGGACTTTCTTAAAGACTTGTACAACTCGGTCAATTCGAATTCAAGTGTGTGTGATTTAAAAACTTAGCTAAACAATCTAAGCTTGTCAGTTAAACTTGGGAAAATCGCTTGAATTAGACCTTAGCTCAAGTAAAACCTTTTCCAACAAAAACATGCACACTGGAGAGATTTCCTTCCGCTCGGGTTTGTGAACTTCGTTTTTTCGGCTCGAACATCTCCGTTTTTAGCATAGATTTCGAAGATTTCATACATTTCCTCCCTCCGGTCGGGTTTGAGAGCTTCGTTTTTTCGGCTCGAACTTCTCTGTTTTTAGTATAGATTTCGAAATAAATAGGCTGTCAAAGGACTGTTGTTTGTGAACTGAGTGTTTGTTATTTATAAATGGCGCGCCGGGGCTTCGTGCAACGCGCCAAAACCTTTGAATGGGATATATTGTTCACTCTAAACTTTTGGAAAAACGACTTTTGCCTGAACATTACTCTGTTATTTGTGAGAGAATCGCGTAGGTTTGGACGTATTTGTTGCTTTCGGCTGCGAGAAATTGTTTATTTTTGGTTTCTGTGGAAGACTTAAAATGGCGCCTTTGCGAACTCGATCTTCTCGCTTACGAAAACGCTTGAATTAGATCTTCCGTCCACTTTATCGTTTTCGAATAAAATGTATCCTATAACACAGTCCCCAAGTATGCAAGAAAATGGCGTGGTTTTGAAGTTCCGTGTTGCAGCCGTTTTTCCAGGCTGCTGGGCTAACAGTTTGACCTTGACCCCGCCCACATCACGTATTATATATAAGATGTTGAGCCCTGACGAGATATGCTTATAAGAGGTATTAATAGTGGTCCTGACTTACAGGGTAAATGCAAAAAATTCAATGTCAAATCTCTCAACCATCAATTCTAGCTGCAACCCACTGCCAGCCAACAGCACCCTCAAAGTTAAAGTATCACAAAACTCATTTCTGATGGCTTTAGCTTTGACAGAGTAGTTTGACCTTTAGAAAGGGGTGGTAGGTCAAGCCATGATGTCGCTGGGCCAAGTGATCTCTGCTCCTCCTCTGACACAGTAACATAACATTTCTCACCACGCATGAAGTTATGTAACATCATAATAGCAAGCACAATTGTTGTGACTTGTCTGGCTCCAGTCGTATTACAGTGCGTAGTACTTGCCACTTCTGTGCCATAATGCCGAGCACATTTTCACTTATTCTCCTCATTCGGCTAAGGCGGTAATGAAGATCCTCTGCTCTGTTGTCAGTGACGAGTCTGGGTATGGCTTGAGTAGGTAAGTTGTTAGGGTGAATGCATCATCTCCCACGGCAACAAATGGTACTGACAAAACACGTCCAGGCAAGGGTCTTGATGTGGGATATTGAGAGGGTTCTGGGGGTCTTCAAGGAGGCTTCTAAAATATTGCGGCTCCAGTTGCCACCGTCGCTCATACGGCCATTCATGCCTACATCAGCAGCCAGTATCTCATATTCTGGTCCCACTGCAACCATAGCAATTATTGAATTGTTTCCTTTGTAGTCATAATAGTGGCTACCAGAGTTTGCAGGCTGTTGAATTAGAACTCTCTTCCATCAATAGCAAAAAGACCATTTGGAAAGTTCCACCTTGTTTCAAATTTTTTAGATATATCCAGCAATGTATCTTCTGTGTTGGGACTTGCATAACCTGACCACTTAGTTTTGAGATGATAGCCTCACATGTCTATAAATAAGAAGTAAAACAATTCAGTAATAATCTTTGCAGAGTCTGATTTCCCTTTCTAAAATATACTGTAGTCTGATCCTTTTTTGAAATAGGACAAACAAGTATGCAAATGAAGTGTAGATTATTTCAATCTTTTTTACTTTTTATTTCAGGCATGTACACTCTGTAAACCTTACTAAAGTGTATTTTAATAGCACTTTAAGACCCGTTCACACGGGACCGGTACAAAACCGGACCGGTACAATTCTGGTATGGTACGCTGTTCATACGGTACCGGTACAATTCTGGCACGTTTTGCAACAGTGTTCACACGGCCTTGCCGTGCCAAAATCGGTCCGGTACCGCAGGCCCCGTGTGAACGCGCGACGGTACCGTACCAGAATTGTACCGGTCCGGTTTTGTACCGGTCTCGTGTGAACGGGGTCTAAGTGCTTTTGCTGTTGTTTCATTTTTACTCATTCATGCGCGCGCAGCGCAAATGAAGGAGTATTGGTATGGTGTGGGACTTCTGCGTTAGCACAATTTCGATTCGATTAGCATTCGATTTTACTTCAAGCAATTTCTAGCGATTGTGATCTAGCGATCTTGCACGATTCCTAATAAAAGAAAAAGAAATCATAATGCGCGCCCAACCTGTAGTCGAACCCGTAACCTTTCAATTTGCAACCTGACGCTAAGCACATTGCGCCAAACAGCGAAAGATAGCAAGGCTCTGCAATTTATCTGGGTCAATCTAGACGACAAAGCATCTAGACGACAAAGCATCATGGGTATTTTAAAAAATGGAGGCCGGAAGCGAGAACGATTTTCAGGTACTTTCCAGGTTCAAGTATTTAACACCAAAGAATTTACAAAAAGTCGAAAGAAGAAAGCTAATTGAAGAAGTGAGAGTATGCACTACATCTTTAACGTGATAAAGGTGGACGGACACGCTCGCTATTGCTTCTTGCAGCACAGAGAATTTAAGGTAAAATCTGTTTAAAATGTTTGGAAAGAGAAATAGAGAAGCTTCATTTTTATACTTGCAGTACAACGCCATATTTCTTCTAATTGATTCGGATTTCTTTCGAAATAAATTCGCTGCATTTAAAGGCTTATAATGTTATAATTTATAAGTTATTGTAGCATTATAATGGAGGCTCAAAGTACTTGACAACTGCTCATGAGCAGAATATCAACATGTTCTGATTCTCACTAGGAGGAAAGTAATACTCAGCATCCCTGTTTTTGTTTAGGTATACAAATTCAGGTTGCAAGAGACTGGTATTTAAAAGCATCAACTATTTTCATGGATAAAATGCATTGTTTTGTGTTATCCTAATTCTTGCGATAGATTTTACGGTTTCAAAAAAGCCTGTGGATCATGGTTTTCACGTAATATTTACTTGTAACATTTCAGATTTCGTCATTTTCGAGTATTATATAAGATTAGGACTCCCGTGCTGAACAATTAAGAAAAAATTGAGTGACAAATTCAGAGGATCGGGAACACCAAAATTGGACGAGGCTGTAGACCAAATCCAATTTCATTGGTGTTTCTAGGAATTTTTGCATTCATTTTTTTCTTAATTGAACAAGCATGGAGTCCTTTTATTTATCAATGATATAGCATTCATACATAAACTTAAACTATCCAATTTCAAAATATTCGGGGCACTATCCAATTTAAAGTTAATTGGATACATCAGCAAAATTCAAGAAAATCAATCTGCAGCACTATTGGATTGTGAGGTCATGTGTATGCTCCCTCACCAAGGCTTTTCATGCCCATGCCAGGGGTAAACCAACTGGAGGTCTCTTTCAAAGGCAGGATACAACAACATTTGGAAAAAATCAGAGACGTTTTCTTGAATTGCCAATATCTTCCATGTGGCTACTGATGACAACAGACCACATGCCTGTACCCAGTATTCTCCTAGGGGGGAAGACTCCCCTATGTTTTGTGCAGAGGTGCTCCTAATTGTCTTTCATATTACGAGGGGAAATATGTCTTTAATTCAGGCCACCAACAAGTGTGATTTGCTTCATTTGCTAGAAGGGGCCTCTAAGAGGTACCTATCTAAGTTTTCGAATTTTACCTAGCCTGCGTAGCGGCTCTAAAAGGGAAGGGGAGGCTGTCGGGGTGAGCGAAAACCCGAAATAGCGCAGGCCTCAAGGCTACCAAGGCTAAATTCTACCCCCTAAAGGTACCAGAGGCTGCCCCAAAAATAGGGGAGTCTCCCCCAGGGAGTATTTCAACATTTGAAAAATTATCCATTCACTAATTCCAAATTCATGAATGAGTTGGCTCATAGAGCCCTTTGATCTCTATAGACATGCCACTCATAAGAAACCCCTATTGTTTTCCACTTTTCACTCAATTTTTACGGTTTGCTCTATCATTTAACAAAATTTCATTAGTAACAAATTGTTGACAGAAGACAATAAAGATAAGAAAGTGTACTCACTTCAATAACGATGTAAGAAATGGCGGTCCGACTTATTCGGTATTGCTTTTCCAGAGAGGAAAATGTCTCGCCAACCGCCAAATACCGCAAAGTCACAGCCAGCCGCTCATTGGGCTGTATTGCCGGCCTCATCATGGTATCTTCTCTTTGCAGGTCGCCTTTAATGAGATCTAACAGCTCTTCAAACTTTCTATGGGGCATGCGAAATATCTATCATATTCTCTCCCGTCTTCATCTCGGAGCTCCCGTACGATCTGGTTGAAGGCGCCTCTTTCTCGCCTCCTCATCCAATCTCTACACCACACAGCTCTTCGTCGTCTCTGTACCGGTCTATCATCTTTTTCAATATCGCTTAATAAAAGCAACCAACAAATAAACCTATTTCGACGCGCCAAACCCCACTCCACCGGCTCCCCGATCGCCGCCATCTTCTTTACTTTTTGGCAAAGGACGCGCGTAGATTGGGCACTAGCGACAATGTTGCCGCTCTTGTTGCGAAGAAGAAAGTTGTTCCGTGTAACATGTATGTTGCCGATCGAAAAACCAACAATGTTGCGTGGAAAGTTGTCTCGTGTAACATGTCAAATAGGATACGACACAATGTTGCGCGGAAAGTTTTTGTTGCAAGTTATCCCGTGTAACATCACCTTTAAGCTCGATATCATTTTGAATCGAGAGTTTGATCGCAACTTCTACTAAAACTCCCTTTCGCCTCATGTAAGCTTAAGTTTAGCTGCCTCGTTGTTTCCTCTGCTTCCCTGCAGCAGACAACAAAAGAGGCTCTGCTAGCAGGGAATTTCTCTGCTAGCATGGTTCCTCTTTTGCATTTAATGTACTCTAAGTAAGAGGTTTCGGCTAGGAATTATTGCTGATGCGCGCCTATCTCGTGGTGGCATCGCTGTCTGTCTAATGTCACCAAATCATTGATGTGACATCAATCAGTTCCCGCGTGTGCTTGTAGTCGAAGGGCTTTAAAAACACGTTATGAAATTAACTTTTGAAGTCATTCCATGTTCCTTTGCATACGTAAATCAAGTATTTGAGAAATTCCTTGCATTATCAACTATACAAGAGCAGCGGCGCTTTCAAACGTTTTCGCACCTGGGAATGCGAAACTACAACAGTGCAGAGATGTCAACCTTTAAAATGCGGGAGATGGGATATATTTCTTTACCCCTGATGGTCCTTGTTTTGTGAAATATCTCAACGAAACCATCTCGACTATAGTCTTTCTATCAAATGCGGGAGATTACTACTAAATGCAGGAGGGAGAGAGGTAAGGCTAAAGCGCGCGAGTCTGAGACCCCGTCTACACTAACGCGCTTTCGTTTGAATCCGTATACTTTTTTAACACACCGATCGTTTTCAATGAATCCGTATAAGTTTGAAAACCCTCTCAGACGTGAATAAAAATGGATCCGTATACAGATCATTTTAGTTTGGACGGTCGAATCCGGATAAAAATGAAAACGATGACATCAACTTTATCACCTAATTTGATACTATCCTTGCACACGACACACCCCAACATCAAATAACAACTGATCTTTTGTTTGGAGCTAAATCTTCCGTCCACACTAACACACATCGAATCTGTATAAGTTGAAAACGAATACTTTTGAAAATGCATTAGTGTGGACAAGGCCTGAGTTTTCAGGAGTTGGCATCTCTGCCCTTGCATACCCAGAGCTGCCTGGCTCGTCTCCTCACAGGAGAGGCTATGGTGACATCCATGTTACGATGTTGCTGATTAGTTGTTCTTGAACGTTGGTGCATGTGCAGAAAGGTCTTTCTCTCAATGGCTCTGTATTAAATCTCACACATGCATCAGTGGCTGTCACGAGAGCTTCCCTACGGGGAGATGATCCATAAAGCTCTGGGCAGAGAATGGCATCTCTGTAAAAAAGCACTTAATGAGGCCCATTCTATCTTGTTCTGTGTTTTGAAATGTCCTCTGCAAACAAAGGTGGTGGACATACCTAACTGGTTTGGCTAGTCAGTGTTTTTGCTTTGGAACCAGCTCACACTTTCATGCTTAGTGATTTCTCGCTTCAGTGACCAACACACGGGGGGGGGGGGCTGTATTCTTCATAAAAAAATCACCATTCCTATGTGCATGTTATAATAATAATAATCATATTTAGTATATACCAAATCAATGAATAGTCATTTACACATGCTCTGATTGGTTCCTCAACTGGTAGATATCCAGCATTAGTATATACCAGCTCGGCAACCTCCTAAGAACGAGCAATTTGATTGGTTTAGAATCTCGGAATCTGAGACATTATTTACCTCCGAAACAGTAGATATTGTGTTGGCAAGCAAGTTTCTTGTAGTGGCGATTTTTATTTAAAAAGCGGAAGAAAAGTCAGTCAGCAAAACTAAAAAAGTAACAAACTAGATTTCCTTGTCTCAAAATCGGTCTCTCTGGATACATAAGTGTCACAAATCTTCTGAGCGTTGTTTGTGAAAAGCAAAAATCAAAACTATAATCTAATATACAATAATAATATATAATATAATAATATAATATAATGTATAATCTACAATATGTCGAGAAAATAAAGTCCAAAGAGTTAATTTTCAAAGTACCTGAGGATGGGTTTGTGTCTTGCTAATCGGCAGCTTTTTTGTAGTTTTTTTGCGTGCGAACTGTCAGCCACAAAGGAGACTTCTGTGTGTAGTTTGTTCTCCTTCTTCTTGCCTGATAATAACCCCATAAGCCTTTTCACAAGGTTTCGTTCTCATGTCGCTGTTCCAGCCTGCTAAATCGTTGTTCCCCTCAAATATCCAGTGTTTACGGTGTTCATTCACTCCATTTTTCCAGCAAACTAAACTTGTGCAACGAGTGGCTGCCGACAAATAATTTTCATCTCCTCGGAAACGAATTGCTTATAAATGCTCTTCAATTTGAACCTATATTCCTTCTTGAATTGAAATGATACAATATATTACTCACTACATGTCCAATTTTGTTGAAAATCCCTTGAATTGTCCACATTTTCCCCATCGAAGTAAGAATGCTTGCAAACTTTCTAGAGCTGTCAAAATGGACCAAAAATGTGCTTATGCAAATCATCTAAGTTGCGTGAGTTATGTCACGCGCGTAGTTTTAAAACGCTAACACAACTTTTTTATTGTTTTTCGACTAAAAATTGAACAGGTTGCCTCGCTGGTATATACTAAAACACTTATCTATACTATTATAATCGGGTTGTCTGCGCAAACGTTTCTGATTGGCTAAATCGTTCGCACTCACTCCGCTTGGCCCTGAAGCTGTGCCGCCAAACGAAGTTCACAAACCTGAAGAGAAAGTGGATATCTCCACAGTGGGCGTGTTTTGGTTGGAAAAGATTCACCCTGGGCTAAGTTCTAATTCAAGCGATTTCTTAAGCGAGGGACAAAGCTGCCATCACCGCCATTTTGAAATCTCCCACAGAAACTAAAAAAGAACTCAGTTCGCACAGCCGAAATCACCATAGTCACCTAAACCTAAATGGTTCTGTCACAGATTACTTGCAGGAATGTGCAGGGATAATTATTATTCGAAAGCTTTAAGCTGAGAAAAAGTTTCATTCAAGTTTGAACAAACGTACACCGCCGTACACCGCCTTGCTTTCTGGAAGCACGCTAAGGCGAAATGCCACAAAGTCATGAATAATATTTTCTAAGTATAAATCCTGACGCTGTATCGCAAAACGAAGGACACAAACCAGAAGAGAAGGAGGAAATCTCTCCAGTGGGCGTCTTTTTGTTGGAAAAGATTCACCTTTGGCTAAGTTCTAATTCAAGCGATTTTTTCATAATCTAAAAAAGAACACAGTTCCCTTAGCCGATAGCACCATAGACATTCAAACCTAATGGTTCTATTACAGATTACTTACATTTGTGTGTTGATAATTCTAATTCGAGAAAGATTTGAGCTGAGAAAAATTTCATTCAAGTTTGAACAAACTTACACCTGGCACTGTCTACAGAGCGCGCGAAGTCGTGAATGATATTCTCTAAATATTCCTATGATAAACTAAGAAAATTCTTAGAACAGTTTAACTTTACCTGTTTCTTCTCGTGCCGTAGTTTTTTAATAAACCATCTATCTTTCTATCTACCTTACTACTGATAAGCTTTATACAAACAATTCCGAAGTCAAATGTTTTCCTGTAATAGGCTGCGTTTTCAAGACAGATTTGAGAACCGAACTGACTCACCAAGACACACACACGTGCGGAGGTCATTAGTAATGTAAATCAGCAGTTTATGGAGGGGGGAACTTAGGATGGGTCTTCTAGCGTCACGAAGTGACGGGCTGTTTTCTTGTTCTATTTCAATTTCGGTTGATAGTGGCTTTAGGAATATTTACCTCGAGCCTGCGGCTCTCGGTAAATATTCTGCCACTATCCACCTCAATTGAAATAGAATAAGTGCTAACTATTTACTGTTTTTGAGAAAACTCTCAAAATGGCAGCTCGTGTGGCCTGCGATACTGCATTTTGAACGTTTTAATCACTGTATTTTATTCTACTGATTTGGTATATAGTACTAAAACAACTATCCCCCTCGGAGTTGGTCACCTCCCCTTCGGGGGAAAGTTGTTAACTTCGAGCAATTTTGCTAGAAAGCGGCAAAAAATCTGTTACTCGAAATAAAAAAGTTGTTGCTTTAAATTTAGTCTCATTTCAAAGGTCTTCATGGTAGTGTTCGTGTATTATCCCGCCGGTAAAAAAATTCCATAGGAAGCTGAGAAAATAAATTTTAGTTTTTACAGATAGACATATTTTTCGCACCTAAAGTGGTGATGTCAATCACAGCCTATATAGATTCTATAGAATTTTTCCATTTTTGAACGCTTATTTCTGTGGCGGCGCGAACCCAGTCCTCTGCCTTTTGTGATATTTCGAAATGTGGACCACAAATCTACAAATTAGGATAGAAATCATTGAGTAACATTATTTTTGGCCAAACGTTGCTCGAAGTTGTAAAATAACCTGTCTTAAATATATTTTATAATTTTTGTTTTGAAATGTATCTGGACTTCAGGAAGATATTAAAATCACTGACTGACACTTTTTATAATATTGTGGTTTCATTCTTTTCATTAGTCTTTCATGGAAGCAGATGCCCAGTAATCTTCGACAAGTGGCTCTAGCCAATTGGCTGCTGCGGTATGTTATCATTGAATCTATTCAAAGTTAGCAACTTTAAAGCCACAGTACAATTGTAGGATTTCAAATATTTTATGCCATCAAAATGTAATGTATCGGTAATACCTTCCTGCAATGGAAATGCCATTGACAATGCCAAATAAGTGTAATCTCTTGTTGTCTCATTGATGTCCAGGATTTATATTCATAATTTCAGGTACAAGATACAATATTATTACTATATAATAATATATAGTAAATCATTGATAACTTTGTGTAATAGTGTCATTTTGTTCTTTTCTTTAGCCTAACATGCAAGCAGATGCCCAGTCATCATCAGCGAGTAACTCTAGTCAGTTGGCTGCTTCCAGTTAAGTTATCATTGAACCTGCTCAAAGCGAACAATTAAACTACAAGGAATGTAGCATTTAAAATATTTATGCCATAAAAATGAAATGAAACTGTCATGCCTTCCTGCATTAAAGTATGTCTTGGACTGGATTTTCAGGCACAAGATAAAAATATCTTGTTGACTTAAAAACCCACCACCAACCACCATCCTTTGCGCGCCGGGGTACATTTTCTCAATAATAGAAATGTTCCTTCAAGCTGTACTCTTTCCATTTTGTGCAGCTTCTTACCAGGTATTTAAGTTTTTTCAGACAGTCTAACTTTTTTCCATCCAAGTTCTTGTGATATCTATATATTAATACCGTAAGGAAAATCGTGTCGACACTCGCTCCGCTTAGCCCTGAAGCTGTTACGCCAAAAGAAGTTCGCAAACCCGAAGGGAAGGTGGAAATCTGGACCATGGGCGTATTTTGTTGGAAAGATTCACCTCGGGCTAAGTTCTAATTCAAGCGATTTCTTAAGCGAGGGACAAAGCCGCCATCGCCGCCATGTTGAATTCTCACACAGAAACTAAAAAAGAACTCGGTTCACGCAGACGAAACCACCATTGACATTGAAACCTAAATGGTTCTCTTACAGATTACATACAGGAATGTGCAGGGATAATTCTAACTTGAAAGATTTGAGCTGAGAAAAATTTTCATTCAAGTTTCAACAAACGTACACACTACCTTGCTTCCCTCCGAGCACGCGCTAAGTCATGCTAAGTCGAAATGACACATTTACAAAACAGTCCGCAGAAAGTCATGAATAATATTCTCTCTAAGTATAAATCCTGACGGCTCTATCGCAAAACGAAGGACACAATCCCGAAGAGAAGGAGGAAATCCCTTCAGTGGGCATGTTTTTGATGGAAAAGATTCACTTTGGGCTAAGTTCTAATTCAATCTATTTTTTAAGCGAGGGATAAAGCCGAAAAAATATAAATAATATAAACTAAAAAAAACTTATTAGTCCTTAGTCTTAGACCATTTTTACTTGACCTGTTTCTTCTCTCCCCTCACTGAGATATGATAAACATACAAACAATTCCGAAGTCAAATTGCGCTTTCGATTTTCACGGGTTCATTTGACCGATTTGAGAGACGGACACACGCGTGATTTTGTCGCACCAATCAGGGAGACCAGTGCAAACAAAATCCTTTTGGGCTCACTTCATTTAGTTCGGCATGGTGGGACGGGTACTCATGCTGATGGGAGGTTATTAGTAATGTAAATCCAGCAGTTTATGGAAGGGGGAAATCATGAACCCCTCCCCACATCCATATGGCCATTGTGATTTTTTTCCTGTTTTTTTTTTAACAGAGAACACTTTAAGTAAAATAAATTTCCCCCTTACACTCCGTGAATTTTTCACGGGCATCAGCTAGTTCTTATAAAAGTGCAATTCAAAACAAAAACATAAGCTCGCAAAGGATGGTGGTATGGCGGTGGGCCTAAATGGACAAGGCCACAAGATCAGTTTCCTGTCAGTATACTGTTAATTATTTTAACATGATAAACAATGTGTCATGCAATGCTAGGAATGCCTTGGACATAAAGGAAATGTAGTTCCCAGTCAAACTCATTCTGAAGAAAACAAAATGGGAGGAATAAACTGAACATATGAGGGATGCCGTTGTTTTCTCCTTGTTGGCTGCTTCTCAATACTTTTGTAAAAGTCTAGAGATTCAGTGAAATCATGTCTTAAGAGTATCACTGAAAGTTGCAGGAATTTGGGACCCTGATGTCATGATCTCACCTGGTAGTTGTCAATATCTTTTCGAATTCTTCTACAACAGAGCACCACAGCAACAGCTGTCCTTTCATCGACCACATCAGTAACAAGCAACTCTAGCCAGCCTGTATCCTTGGTTAGTTTTCGATAAGTCTGCACCTGATCTGTGAAACATTTTGGTATCCTCAGAATACCAGCTAAGGGTACATGAAGAAACTTATAACAATACACACAGCAAAAACACACATCTTAAAAGAAACTTAGACCACACACACAGCAAAACAATTAAGGCACAAAAACCATATATATAGAGGATATAACATGGGCGCGCAGAGACGCAAATTTTATCTTTCGAGTGTTCAACTCAATCTCTCACGAGTGAGAGTGCAGCGAATGAGTGAGAGATTGAGATTGAACACGAGAAGATAAATTTGTATCTCCATGTGCCCATGTAATGTTCTGTTTATTATATAGATATTGATGAGATAAATTTAATAACAAATAAAAGCCTTTTATTAAAACCAGGGAGTTAGAGAACTGCAAATCAATAAGACGGCAAACTGCTTCTGACACTGTAACTCTCCACATGCAAGTAGTGGACTGTCATATAGACTGTTTTTGTATATTTAACAATTATTCGCCGAAGGCGAAGTGAATAGTGGCGAATAGTCCCCGAGACCGGAGGTCGAGGGGACTATTCGCCACTATTCACTGAGCCTGAGGAGAATAATTGTTTTAATATATACTACACGGGAAAGTTTGTCACGCATGCGACATTACGTCAGACTTCACTACAAGCATTCGGCTACTGAACACATGGTGGAAACTTGCTGCTGTTTTAGAGAAGCAAAAACGCTAGAAAACACTTGTTTTAAAACCTTAAGAGCGACTCTCTGTAAGGACCGAGTGACTTCGTGAAAATGTGGCACAAGGTTGAAAGATTGACCCCCCTCATATTTTATCCAGAGATAGCCTATGGTATGCTAGTAAACGTGATATATTTTTTATGTTAGAAAAATAAAGCAATGTAGAGAAAATTTCGAAAAACCACCGCCGGGTCGTGAAGCTCAAAAATGACTAAAACAGCATGCGATCCTACGGTCAAATAACGGAACTCGCGCGAAGGCGCAAAATAAAACTTGCATTTATTTGCATCATAATTTCATTTTAGAGGTATCAAAGATTTTAAACCATCCAGATGTTTAATTATAGCTAACATTTTAAGTTCTTGGCGAGCACTCAAAGAAGGCTGAAATTTCACATTTTGAAAATCTAAAATTTCACTTTATCTTGAAACAATGAAAAATGCAGGCGGTATTATTCAGAATTTATTGAAACTTGGAATTTAACAAGTCCTTAAGATATATTAAGCCGGGTATAAAAATTATTCTTGGAAAACATATCTGAGACGAGAACGAGTACACTCAATTTACCCTAATTAAGCCAATTTTCTCGCGGAACTGTAAGCAATCGCCTAAGAAAGATCCTGAGAAATCTCTCATTTTTCCAGAAAGAAGCCGGAAATATACTAGATTTACAGCTTACCATTTATTAGAAACGCCGTGGAGATAAACTACGGGTCGTGTATTTGTACTTTTGCTTTCTTGCCGCCGACATTACGAAGAAGTTTTCTCGGCAAACAAAGTCAAAATATTCCATGTGGCGTGTTTTTCCCACGCTCACTGCTTACTCTTGTACAGCTTGTTTGTCGCAATAAAAACTTGTTTGTATATTCAAACTGTAAAGGAGTAATTTCTGAGGTTCAGAAAGACTGTTCAAACGATTTAGAAGCTATTTCGATTTCTGATTTCTCCGTAGCTAGCTGGAGATAAAGTGCAGTCAACCGACTCATTGGACAAAACAAAGGCAATTAACGTTTGTCACGCAATATTCTCGCACGTGGAAGGGACAGTGCGTTTGTCACAATAAATATCATTTGTTTCTATCATTAACTCTACCTTGATCTAAAAAAATCCTGTGGCCTAAAGAGATCTCTCTTTGAATAATTCAGGCGCGTGTCTTCTCGTCTGACATTCATGGCAAATAAGAAAATGACGCGTGTCCACGGTGTCCACGGTCCGCACTAAATTCCTGCGACCATATTTTTCTGAAGGGGGGGGGGGGGGGGGGGGGGGGGGTCATAAAATTGCCTGCTTGAATCGAGACTGTTTTAAGATTATAAATATCGCCAGCCCAAAATCCAATTTGCGCCGGCAGCATGGGCGCGAGGCCTATGTTCATGGTTTTTGGTCATGATGACGAAACTAACATGATCTGAAATGAGAAATTGTGAAACGTAGGGTATTGACTATCTCCAGTCAGTGTTTCCTTGTTTTGAGAAAATGAAGTTTCGGCCTTGGGGGGTCTGGGGAGAAATGTTGAAATTTAGTGTCCCAAGATGGCCGGAGATGTCACAGTTGAAAACCTCTCTACAAAAAATTTATTTTCTGTTTATTACGATTGCAAACAATTTATTTCAGTGATTTTGGCTCTGCAAACAATTTATTTCCAAATTTTCCGACCCTCCCCCCTTCAGAAAAATAATGGTCCGTCCCTAAAAACAATAAAATCAAAATGGGAACAGCGACAAAATAAAACAGCCCAAAGCAGTGACAGCGATTTCTTTTTCTGCCAATAATGAAAATTGTACTTACCAAGGCGTGGTCGTAAAGACTTAAATATTGTTATGAATGTCAAAAAATAAAAACTTAACAGCCTCGAGAAGAGTCTAGGCAAATGATAAAATTCAGGGAAAAACATTTGCCGTCTAGATTCTCCATCACAATCAGTTTTCTTGCGTTACAAATCCCGACCTCTGGGAAAGTCATACCCTCTCGCGCCTCAGCATTTGGGTGTGGCAGTAAAATATCGAAACTCGCCCTGTTGGGCCGAGCACCCCGCACAAAAGTCTTGGGAGTACCCCATCCCCATCCCTATCCCCTTCCGGGTGAGCCAGCGTCAATCCCATTGTTGTTTAATTTTGTATCGCCTTCTTGCAGGACAGTAAGGGGACAAATAGGTATTCCTTCTCATTCTGCGCTTGTCGTTCCCAGGACCTTCTGGGTAATTCTCAAGATGGCGTGTCACTCGGAAGAAGACCCTGGCAAAGGCTGGGGTCTTTCCACAGGGAGACCACCTAAGTAAAACAGTTAAAATCCGATATGGCTTGCGGAAAGCCGGCACAAATCATGAACACATGTCATTAATATTAATTTTAGCCCCGACTTGGGCCCTCTTTTCCCGGCTGTCTGCCTTCCTAGTCCTTCTATCGGACTTTAACAGTGTTTTCTTAAGCGGTCTCCCTGTGGATAAAGCCCCAGCCTTTGCCAGGGTCTTCTTCCGAGTGACCTGCCATTTTGAAAATTACCCAGAAGACCCTGGGAACGAGGTTGTGCGCTTGTCTCTCCCGCACTGCCTCTCCCCACTGCTTGCCTCTCCCGCACTTTCCTCATTTTAAATTTATCGTTTTCTTTTACAAAGAGTCCCGGCCACAAACAACTGCAAAACTGGGCGTAACTACGTGCACGGCGGCGGCACACCCTTGATCAAACATCACAGAACCTAGTCTCGCTAAAATGTTTGAAACATTTTAATCTTAGTTCCTTTTCATTGGAAAGTCACATTTTATTTCAAATATCAAATAATATATTGCTCTATTAGTGAAACAATATCGAAAGCCGGAAAAAGAAAGGTTCCCCTTCCTTGTGTGAGAAGAATGCGTGACAGAAGCGTTAACTGACTTTGTATTGTTCATTGAGTCGGTTGACTGCACTTTATCTCCAGCTAGCTACGGAGAAATCAGAGAAATAGCTAAATCGTTTGAACAGAATCTTTAATATATAGATTTAGCCACTGGCTAAAAGCGGAGCTCCCGGTTACATATATTTCTGTGTTAATCAGAGACAAAAGGCAGCTATTGTACATAGCCTGTCATCATCATGCCACATGACCAAACACTACCATCCATCTTGCCACTTAGATAATTTTACCCAAAATTGGTTCTGTGCGAGGTTCATCCCTTTTCAAGATTTATACATTTTCTGGTTTTATGACGTCATCGATGACGTCATACCACGTGATCATGCCATCGTACCCCCCTTGCCACTTAAACAACTTCACCCAAGTTTGGTTGTCTGAGGTTCATCCCTTCCAAAGACATAAGCCTTTCTCGTTTGATGACGTCATCGATGACGTCATACCACGTGATCACACCATCGTACCCCCCTTGCCACTTAAACAACTTCACCCAAGTTTGGTTGTCTGAGGTTCATCCCTTCCAAAGACATAAGCCTTTTCTCGTTTGATGACGTCATCGATGACGTCATACCACGTGATCACGCCATCCTACCCCCCTTGCCACTTAGATAACTTCACCCAAGTTTGTTGTCTGAGGTTTATCCCTTCCAAAGTTATCAGCCTTTTCTCGTTTGATGACGTCATCGATGACGTCATAGCACATGATCACGCCATCGTACCCCCCTTGCCACTTAGACAACTTCACCCAAGTTTTGTTGTCTGAGGTTTATCCCTTCCAAAGTTATCAGCCTTTTCTCGTTTGATGACGTCATACCACGTGACTATGCCATCGCACCCCCCCTTGCCACTTAGACAACTTCACCCAAGTTTGGTTGTCTGAGTTTCATCCCTTCCCAAGATATAAACCTTTTATTTACTTCCGCTGTAAAACTGGTCATGGGTTGCCTGTGCGACGACGGAACCACGGACGGAAGTAAATAAACCGGAAGTCCATCACAAAACAGGTCGATGCATATACACTTTTGTGTTGTTTCCTTTCTCCTGCATGTAGCTATGGGGCTCCGCTACGCGGGCGCCTTCGGCGCCCGCGGGAGCTCCGCTATGAACTTCGGAAAATTACTCCTATAGAATTCGATTTTACAAACAAGTTTTTATTGCGACAATCAAAGCTGTAGAAGAGTAAGCAGCGAGCGTGGGAAAAACACGCCATCTGGAGGATTTTGTTTACCGAGAAAACTTCTTCGTCATGTCGGCGGCAAGAAAGGAAAATTATGAATACACGAATTTTACCCCAAAGTTGATCTCAACGGTGCTTCTAATCAATGGTAAGCTTTCAATTTGGTATATGTCTGGCTTATTTGCTTATTTTTTCGGGTAAAAAGTGAGATTTCTCAGGATATTTCTGAGGAGATTGTTTACAGTTCCGCGAGAAAATTGACTTAATTAGGGTAAATTGAGTGTACTCGTTCTCGTCTCAGATATGTTTTCCAAGAATAATTTTTATACCCGGGCAAAATATATCTTAAGTACTTGTTAAATTCCAAGTTTCAATAAATTCTGAATAATACCGCCTGCATTTTTCATTTTTCAAAATAAAGTGAAATTTTAGATTTTCAAAATGTGAAATTTCGGCCTTCTTTGGGTGCTCACTAAGAACTTAAAAAGTTAGCTATAATTAAATATCTGGATGCATTCAAATCTTTGATACCTCTAAAATGAAATTATGATGCAAATAAATGCAAGTTTTATTTTGCGCCTTCGCGCGAGTTCCGTTATTTGAACGTAGAATCGCATGCTGTTTTAGTCATTTTTGAGCTTCACGACCCGGCGTTGCTTTTTCGAAATTTTCTCTACATTGCTTTATTTTTCTAACATAAAAAATATATCACGTTTACTAGCATACCATAGGCTATCTCTGGATAAAATATGAGGGGGCTCGATTCTCGACCTTGTGCCACATCTCACTCGGTCCTTACAGAGAGTCGCTCTTAATATCGACTACGGTAAATGATTTAAGTTTTTTAGAGGGTTGCAAGGATGGATTCGAGGGATAAATTCGCATTTTGTGCCTTGGATTATGGATTGTGAAATGCAGAGTTGCTTCGCTGAAAATACTTTGCCTTTGGTCGCCATTTCACCACCGATGGATGACTATATTTTTCAACCCGCTGGCAGAGAAATTCAAGATTCGCTCTTGGAATATTCAAACAGAAATTTGGGAAATTAACCTCTTCAAACTCTGGGACAATGACGAAGACCTTGTTCATATTAAACAAGAGAGACCACTTTAAATACGTTTGATGCCGGATGGCTCGTGATCAAGCGAATCAACATGGCGACGGTAAGCTTAACTGAATTTCTCCCATAAACTCGATCAATGACTGGCTTCTACGATTTACTGCGCCTTTTAACCTACAGGTAAATGTTCGGCAAAGTAGATTAAAAGTTTCTTGTGATATGTTTTCGACAAAATTGCCTTAATTAATATGCTGTTGTGAATGTAATTTGTCTCTCAAAAGTGCCGTGAACAAATCATCGATCTCTGATTCCGAAGAACGGAAAAACAAGAACAGCAAATTTTCGAAGTTCAAGAAATAAATTCTCTCTCTGATTCACCTACTAAATAGACAACAATATACATTAATTAATTTAGAAGGATTTTTGTAGCATTTCGAATCAGATAGTTCCTTTAGGAAGTAAAAATATCCGAACCACTTGCACTCGAGCTTCTCAATCTCGGGATAATGCTTTCGATCTCGGAATATTGTGCAATATTCCGAGATAGCGAACCAATCAAAACGCGCGATCTATGGAGGTTCCCGTGTAGTATATACTAAAATATAATATACACACTTGTAAATGTGTTATATATAATTATAGGATAAAGAAACTGCAAATAAAACCATGGAAATGTATTGATGTTTCATAATGCTGTAACAACATCTTTTCCTCTATCCATATGAAGGGTTTACAAGAAGCTAATGAAGTGGCCCAGAGAGTAAGAGGAACATTCGGGAGCCAAGCAATTGGAACACCAAAGATCCATTTTGCTGGGCCATCCAGGCCATCCACCAGCTCTGCCAGCAACAATGCAACCAATTCCAACAGAAGACCAACAAATCACTACACTTTTACAGTGGTGCTATTGGACCCAGGATTGCACAGTGTGCCAAAAGGAGCCCACAGAAGGATCCTTGAGAGCGACGGAAGAATCAAAGAGTTCCAGATTGCCAAGGGTGCCCCTGGAAGGGCAACCTTTTCAGCGCCGATCTCTCTCTTTGGGGTGCTTAGGTATGACACATGTTGCATAATTCAATATAGGGGGGATTCCATGTGAGAAGTGAAAAAAACTCAGCTCAGATTCTCCTTTTTTTAGGGATCGCCAGTTTGATGTGTTGACTCGTGGTGGGACGTCTAACACACTAACTGTGTGTACAGAAAATGCCAGAGACCTGTCAGCACGCATGCTGAACAGCAAACGAGGCCAAAGATGCCTTTATCTTCGTCTCCGTTCTGAGGTATTACATTTGTTCTGACTTTAATTTAAGCAATGCAAGAGTTCCATCTTGTTCTACTAAGAACAACTAAGAACACAAGAAAGAGATACAGAAGTTTTTGTTTACAATATGATTCCAGTTTAGCCTTGTTTAGCCTGAGCAGCAGTTTGTCCGTGGAATTAATTAGCGAGTCTATTCATATGGCTGCCTGGAATGTGGTCAAACGAAGCCTGTGGGACAAAAGAGGAGATAATAATAACATATGCCTGCACACCATTATTCATTTTCTAAACTCCTAGTTAGTGATGAAATATTTATTCCTTTACTACAGACCACCTCTGCATCTTCAGATGTCCTGGCCTCAACGGCAATTATGGCGAGTTAAGCAGTCACCATCAGGAATTTGGGAAACATTAATATAAATAATGATTGAAATAATAGCAACAACCAATAGTAAGTTCTCGCTGTTGTTTAATAGCTAAATTACAAGTTACAACTACATGCTACAAATTGCATTGCACCTAACATATGGAACTAGCTCAATTTGGGAAACTTCGTTTCTTGCAAAATTTCAGTGTGGGAAATGAAAACGCTTTCCTACTCCACGTTGTTACTTGTAAAGCATATATTACTTGTTGTTACCATATATCACTGTGTTTGCAAATTTAGAGTTGTAATTACGAATTTGTCCAAATAACCATGACACAGCCCCTTTCATTTCTGTGGGAGATTTCAACATGGCGGCGATGGCGGCTTTGTCCCTCGTTTAAGAAATCACTTGAATTAGAACTTAACCATCAATTTCCATCTTTTTTGGTTTGTGGACTACATTTTGCATCACAGCACCAGGGCTAAGAGGAGTGAGCGAGGACACGATTTGGCCGGTATTATTATATAGATTGAAGAAACTGCCTAATTTACAAAAGCACTCCTAATCTGAATGCCTATGACAATTTTTGTTGGCTTTCTTCAATCAGATTCAGTCAGGTCAGCTTTTTGCTAATTTGATTTGATTTTGCAGGATTCAAGTGAAACTTTGACCACTGGACAAGTCAGACAACCAAATGCACAAGTCAGAGGTTAATCATGATCATAATTTTCTTTTTTTAATAGTTACTTGTTTATCTAAGTCATAGCTAATTATCTTGTAAAAGAAACAAAATGTGTTATTTTTAGGGTTAGTTCCCTTTTGTTTATAATTATAATAATAATACAGAAAATGCTTGTGGGATTGAGTTATTTCAGGGATCTGTACCCTTATTGGAATTCCATGTACTGTGTATATATGCACAGGGCCAGTAAGCCATCCCAGAAATGCTGGTTGCATTATGGTGGGGTACATAACATTTTCTAGAATTTCCTATTACGATGTGATACCCCTAAACTGGGAACTGGAAAAGGGTATACTGTAAAGTTTTTTTTTAGGAAACATCAGACAACGTGCTCAGCAGTGGAGGAGAAACCTCACCGGTACCCTTGAAAGTAAGGTGTAATTATAATGTTTTCAAATGAAAACACAGGCCTCTCTGAAAGTAACAGCATGCAGCTGCATTCTTTCATTGTTTTTGTATTGATAGAAAAGTTTGTGTTGTTTTTAAAAAGATTGAAGGTAGTCACAGAATTGTTTCTGATGTTTCGTTTTGACTGCACCCGGGTAATAATTTAATTGATATTGATTCCAGTGTATTGTTTTCAGCATCTGAAAGACATACGACTGACAATGCTGATCTTGATGACGATGACAGTGAAGATGAGCAATCACTACTCCATTCCACTTGGGGCCCCAACACTGGTATGTGCCTGTATAACTTCACCAGCATCACATTCAGTTGAACTGAGCTATTATATGAACGCTACTACCGGTACATGCATGCATTAATCGTCAAACAAACTGTCCAACAGTGTCAGTTATTAGATGAATCTATGCCAGGTTTTAGTTAAGAAAGCTTTCTATTTGCAAAGATACCATGATGATCAAGTACTGGTGCGTGCTGCCGCACAAGCAGAGAACACCCTTCACAATACCGGTATGTTGAAACAAAATTTGTTATAATTATAATGTTCATGTATTATTGACTGTCTGCTAAAAGGTAAGTATGTCAGTGAAATAAATATAGTTTTCCCACCTAGATGACCAGCCTATTGCAGTCTTAGAAGATGGTACTGATGATGAGAGTCTAAATGAACTGACCACCTAGATGACCAGCCTATTGCAGTCTTAGAAGATGGTACTGATGATGAGAGTCTAAATGAACTGACCATCCGTAAGTATGATCAAGTTTTTGGGTGCTGATATTATGTTATTTTATTAACTTTGTGGCAGGGTCACCGCAACAGCTTTCACCAATTACTGTGGGCTCATGTATTTGTTAGTAAGCCCTGCATAATTAAGCTTGAACAACATTCTGATAGTCGTTAGGGTTCTAAACATCCCTCAGTATGTTAAAGAAAGTTTGTTCATGCATTTCTATTATATTTTATGGCAGTTGACAGGCCATAGAGAAAGGACAGAATAAGGTCCACAGGCCATAGAGAAAGGACAGAATAAGGTCCTTTTACAAAGCTCAGATCTCTAATGATAACACTTAATGACTGTCACTTAATGACTGACTGACTGCGAATGACTGTCTGCTATATAAAATGTCAACTGCAAACAAATACTTAATGAATGTTGTTTTCGTATAGATGATCCGCCTATTCAAGTCTTGTGAGAAGATAGTTCTGATGGACCCATCATCCGTAAGTGTTTTTTCCCATGCTTTCGCCACCAAACATGGCCGGTACCGTGACGTATCATGCATAAACGAATTGAAAGATTGAAAATTAACATAACAAGAGAACAGCCTAGAGTTTGTAGTTTTAGTTGATAGCTTATTGCAACCATTCCTATGGGGATGGCATAACAAACCCAGTGGTAGCCATGTTGGTGCCACAACAAGTGTTAGATGACCTTACTTTTTCGGCACGAACAATGCCACCAGTGATGTTACATGCAATCCAAAAATACTTAGCAGTATTAATCGCTCCTGCATTCATGCACAAAAGGGGCACAGAAGCCTTGTGGCTTATAAGGTGTTTCACACTTGTAGGAATTTCAGGTCACAGATAACCTATAAAAGAATATATGCTCAGTATATATATGTTTTGCCCATTAATTTAGATAAAAAGGAGAGTAAAAGATGTTTTCTTATTTTGTTTTGCAGTAAACAGAGGCCCTCAAACAGTGCCATTTGATGCCTCTCTTTTTCAGAGTTCTGAGATTTCTGGTAAGGGCATTTGAGCAGATTTTAAATGAGTGCTGAAAGCTTAACGCAAATCAAATACACTTAGCCAATCGGGAACCAAAAAAAATTCAACATTCAGGGAATGAAGTGCAATTTGCGTTCATTTGTGACGCAAGAGAAAAAGAACCACACTGTGTGGCTGATTATAAAAAATCCAAGTCCTCAACAATAGAAACACAGGAAGACGGGAAGAGTCCGATATGCTTTCAGTCTGAAATCCGATAATTCTTAATTTAAATTCAATACCCTTAATGTCATTTGAAATAATGCAATTGATCAAGACTGACTTCAACAGCAATGAACAACATAATTTGTAACACCTTTTCTTCTGTATACTACAGGTGAACTTAGCCCTGCTGGAGCTCATTCATTGTTAAGCCAACCAAAAAGTAGTAAGAACGTATTAGAGTGGATTTCAGATGACTGTCAAGACTTGTTATGTTATTGCGATTCCTTTGCGTTCACACTGGCTACTCGTTTTTCTCAGCCAATCAATTTTGTACTAAATACAATTGTGTAAATACTTAGTATTTGGTTCGGCTTGTAATTGGCTGAGAAAAAAAACCATTTAGGCGCAAGCCGTGATTGCTCAATTGCTATTGTTTTCATGAAAGTCATGTGAAAACCGCTCTTTTAATGCTTATCAACGCATTGTTATCATGTTTCTTTGTAACATAAAAGCAACATCAGACATCAGTGCCCAACTGGTACTTGTGCGTTTACAAAAATTTATTTATTTGGTTACATAAGCCCTGTGGTTTTGCCACCTTATTATTTAATGTATAAATGTATAAATGTATAGCTTTGTATTTATGTTGTGGCTAAATTATTACCCTGAAATTACGTGAATACTGAAAAGCTCTTTGTTTAGGTAAACAAAACAAATTTTGAAGAGGTTGTTCATGCTTTCAGAGAAACCCAAAATATCTTGCTTGCTTGATCTTGAGTGCCAGTGAAGGAAACTAACCACAGGACCCCTGGTTCAGCGAAAAGGGTCTGTTAAACACCTTTTTTGTTTTGCTTTCAGGATACAATCCAATCAGCAGTTCTCTGCTACTAACTGCCATGCCCACCCCACTCCATGCCCATATCTGGAATACTAAACTGGTATGTACATGCACATACCGGTACTATTTGTGATCAAGCCCACAGTGGATTTTTTGCTTTTGGTGTTTGAGAACTGTTATTCACCCCACTTATTACAACTAATTATGCAAAGATATGAATCCATGATTCCAGTGTGTCTCTTTTTTATTTAAACATATTAAGGTGACTCCACAAAAAGTCCAAGTGTATTTTCTGTAAATATAAATTAGGTCTGATTAACTTTATAATATTCGTGTGACGGCTATCAAACTCAGATGACAGCAGGAGGTATCCTTCAGCAATAGTTTAACATTTGAAGACATAAAGCAATACCATGTCTTTTCTGCAAAAATTCCAGAAAGCTTGGGTGTATTTTTTGGTGATGCTGTAGGTCTTCAAATGTTGAGCACGAGCCAGAAAACTTCAATTTGTTGCCCCAATAATATGTCCATTTTGTTTCCACCAAATTGGCCAGACTTTCTAAATATGTTGAAATTTGTGCTAAAGAGGACAAAGGGGACCACTGTAGATGGGGTATTATTAAAAGTATTCACGCAAATAAAGTTTAAACTATTGCTAAATGATGCCTTTGGCGTACTGTTAGACTGCTAGCAGCCCCTACTTTGGCACATCCCCAGAGAATCACAGAGAACCCCCGGTAAACGCCGATTATCTGGGGTTCGTCGGGGGCTCTTCATGCTTCTCCGTGGACATGCCAAAGTAGGGGCTCCTAGCCGTCTAATGTAATGTCCTCCAAGTTTATATCTGTAGCATGAATAGTATAAACGTTATGACCGAACTTAACTTTACAGAGAAATGCGCTTACACTCGTTGTGGAGTCAACTTAAAGTTATAAGTAAGGGCTCATTTTTAATAGCTTTTTTTCAAGCATGCTTAAAAGAATTTCATCTAAACCATAGTTTAGATTATATAACACACATTTTTTTATTGTGGCTAGATGAAATGGTAATTGATGATAAACCAAGTCTGCATGTAAACTTGAGTCCCTGGCTCCTTGTTGCCCTTTTGGTGGAGCTTGGGAATAAGCGCTATAAGCACACAGTGAACAAATTCATTTCACGACAACACACGCTCCTCTGAACAAAACAGTGCGAACTTATTTTATAGATTGAACAAGGTGCTCCCATTTCAAATGGCAAACCATTGCTGGTGCTTTTCATTAGGGAGGGAAGCACATCCACCTTAGGGTAAGTTTGATCTACTTTCGCATTTCAGTGTTTTGCATCAAGGGAATAAAAGGACATTATAGTCTACCTGAAGGATCTACAATGCATAAATAAAGCTTTTACTTACTTACTTACTTACTTGGTCAAAAGATGAGACAAGAAAGTATTTTGGTTTGAGGGGCCCCCTTCCTTTCTTTATGGATGTTTTGTTGGTTGTCTTCCATGCATTACTGTGCATGTCTTAAAACGTTTTCCTTATCAAGTACGAAGGAGGAGGTTGAGTGAATAGCTGTACATACCATGGGATCCAGAGGCTCCAAGTTTCACCCGTTTACTACGTAACACGCTAAGCCAAGACGCAGCGATAGCGGTGGCTTATGCGTTTTGTAAACGAGTGAAGCTGGTAATTTTAATCTTTCCCACGTGTAAAATAGATTATTTCTAGTTAATTTGTTTGCATCATAAATTATTCTTCTGTTTTTTGTTAGCAGTATTTACATAATCTGATTTTCAATTTGTAGGCATTTCATTCATGCACAAATTGCGTCATTGGCAAACGGAGAAACAAATATTTGCTTGATGCCGTCCGAGTCGGAAGAAGTTGCAAAACGTAAGAATCTTGCAATCTGAACTGTTGCATGATTGTTTTACATTGTAATGAATTGTATTCAAAAATGTGTTTGAGAGTATTTGCTTTCTGTAGAAATTTTCTACACGCAACTATACAACCTTTGCTTTGTGTTTTGATACGGCTCTAAATTTGTAAGTAATATTGCATCCCCAAATTACTCAATAAGCAATTAGGTAGGTTTCACCGATTTTGGTACATGTAACTTCAAACTTTGGATACTGTTTGTTGTAATCCGTTTACATCAACTCTGTAATAAGTCCAGAAGCCTGCAATCATTAGCGCTTTGTACTTAAAGCCTAGACAAGTATTCTGGCTATCCTTGAGTTATTTGGATGCTTCTCGCCAAAAGTGTGCTAAAATCATGATACCGCTCCATTAATATTGTGCTTACCTCATTATCCAAATAATACTGTATTCAATCTTTGTGATCATTGCATCTTTTAGATGAAAAAAATATTTTCTTTATAATGTAACCATCTTTTTAACAGTGCCTGCTCTACTTGGCAATATAAGTCTAAGGTCTACTTCTGCCTTGCTACTTGCAAAAATTGGGAGCATGATGAAAGTTCTTGTCAACATCAAGACAAAAGGTATTTTAATATTAGTGGCTGTTCTAAATGTATTTCCACGTGAATACGAGAAAATCATTTTCGTTTCTATATAACATTAGCGTAATATGGACTCGACAACAGGGCACTTGCAATTGGAGTGTGTTATACGACACCATCATTCATTTACCTGGCAGTAAAATAATGTTACCAGTAAATAACCCGTCACCTCAATTGGACGAAAGCGTTTTACATTATTTACGTCCTGAAAATTTCTCACTGAAAGAAATGGAGAGAAGACTCCGTAATCTTCAAGTTCGTAGCTCAGCAATTTATACGTTAGGGGCTTCCTGTGTTGCACGCACGCGCACCAAAAGTGGCGGGAAAAAATCAGCCAATCAGATACAGTTCCCTGACAGACGCTAAGGGTTTTATTATATAAGATAATGAAGTTCTTCTAAAGATGGTTCACTGGCGTAAATCCATCTTTGTCTTTCCATCTTCTCTTCACTGGAATAGACCACGTGCACCAAGAAATTCATGTGACCCATCAATACGTTTTATTGATATCACATCCAAAGAACCAGTTGATGAGTAAGAAGTGCATACCCTCCACCAATTGATGAAATAGCAGCGATTTCAATTTCCATATACATTTAATCTAGGATACTGTAGAATATGATTAATTGTGGAGCCAAAACAATCCCTACCAGTAGAAGGATCCGCAAAAGGATTCACAGTTGGTCGGCTTGATAATGAAGAGGAGAATTAAAGAATGAGCCAAACCAGCAACTTCTAGGATATGTATCCTCATAGCAAGCAATTGGTTTCTCATTAGTTTTTTTTTCCTTTGTATTTTACTTCTATTTTGTATTTTTTTTCAGATGGTGGAGTCTCTCTGGGAATTCTGGGGTTACTCGGCTAAACAGACTGGTTGAGTCTCTCGGGTGGGCTGTGATGGTGGAGTCTCTCTGGGAATTCTGGGGTTACTCGGCTAAACAGACTGGTTGAGTCGCTCGGCTGGGCTGTGATGGTGGAGTCTCTCTGGGAATTTTGGGGTTACTCGGCTATACAGACTGGTTGAGTCGCTCGGCTGGGTTGTGATGGTGGAGTCTCTCTGGGAATTCTGGGGTTACTCGGCTAAACAGACTGGTGGAGACCCTCGGCTGGGCTGTGATGGTGGAGTGGGTGAGGGTCAAAACTCTAAACAATGAGGTGGGGCTAGCTTCGTAGCACCACAATAAAATTTAGTGTTAGTAAAGCGGGGGGGGGGGGGGGGATTGAGTCAATTCACAACTTTTAAAGAAATAAATTTGTTTGATTGGAGTATACGAGTAAGAGCGAGAATAATAGAGACAAAAGAACTCCATCTCAGGTAGATTAAGGCGTGGGTCAATACTTAATTTTGCCCTAAAACTTAGGGGGGTGGTCAACTCTGTTGGAAAATGCATATATCAAGAGAATAACTTGTCCATAACATCGGTATGGATAAACTCTTCAATAAAAATAATGTCCACTCTTCATCAACTCATCACGTGACCTATCAAATAGTTGGCTTCGATCGGCTTGAAAACATTATTCTCACAAGACATTTCATTAGCACTCCTGCTTTAATTTGTAATGGGTCAAATATCAGGAGGACAAATAAGATTTCCAGCCGAATTTATGTAATCTTCGAGTCCAGTTTGTTGTTGTTGCTGCAAAAATCGCCGCCACGGAATCCTGGAGCATTTTTCTCCCAACGCCGAAATCAAAGGACGCTAACGGCACTGTAAGTGAGCTGAAGCTTTAATAAATGTGTCTTGATGTATTTGTTTGTCATTTGATTGCAAATTTTAGCATTCTTGTCCCGCTCGGGTCGGTAGTGCGAATGTAAATTGTCACGAATAATTGCCGCAAACAGCTAATGCAAATAGCGTTCACAGCAATTGAAAATCGCAAAATCCCGGGATTTTATTTGATAGATATAAAGTAGAAGACCTGTTTTGATAAAGTTATGTGTAGAATCAGTGAATGTTCGCGTAACATGGGAGATATAAGCCGACTAATTTGACCTTCGAAATAGCGGTCTCGAAACCCAAAAATAATTAAAATTCCACAAAATATTCTATTTTCACTCAAAATGTTTGAAACTGCACTCAGATTACCAAGGAATGTTTATTCTTTCTGTTTCCATCCATTGTAGGTTTCATTGAATGCGTATTTGGCGATTTTTAGTGTGATTTCAGGTGCTCTGAAAGGACGTGAAATTGGAGCTCGAAACGGGGGTCAACCGGGTGATCCGATTAAGTGCTCGTTCAAGCAATATATTTATCAGATCAAGCTAAAACTTGCACCGTAGTTAGTGGTCAACTAGTTCAACATTTTACCAAATTTTGGGGTATTTTTCAAATTCTCGAAATTCGCGACCCGGGCGATATTTACTGACGAGTGCTCTTAATTGTCTTATGTTTTGTGTTATATGTAATGGCATCCATTGGCAATGAGCAAGACTGAGGGGTACTCAGGTCGTGACTGAACTATAAACCAGTGAGTTATTGCTGATTTAATACGTGTAAGAGCGTATTTTGTTTCTCGAATCTAATTAATATATAGATTTAGGCAATGCCTAAAAGCGGAACTCCAATCATACACACCCCACGTCTTACTCACAGGGAGCTCAGCTTTACAGTTTAAATCAAGAAAATTCATGTTACCATTATATGGCAATGATAGTATTAGCGCGTTCTGATATGCTAACAAGTCGCAGTTCACGACCGACAAAAGATAATCTCCTTGAAATAAAAATGAAAAATAAGATTTTTTAGCGAAATCCACAACAAAGAATACTTGACATAGTATTTGTCTCATTGCACTAACTAAACCTAACATGTGACAAAGGAAAATCAAGGCTAGAATATCAGGCAAAGCAGGGCCAAAAAGTCAAGCTTACTCAAAACTACAATTCGAGTTTAGCCGGAGAAAAAGAAACCTCGAGGGAGCCAACTAAAGCAGCAAAACGTAAAAGTTACATGTAAAGTCAGAATTTTCTCATCAGGAATGCAATAACTTGGAAGCTAAAATATAAATACATAAGAAGCAATTTCAAGCTTTGTGCTTACCGATAACTGAGTGAAGTCATTTCTTTCCTCCGAAAGTCTCCGTCGTGTTGAGTTGAATTTCTCCAAAATGACTAAACAACATTATGAAATTTCGGCGAAGGAATCGAATCCGATGTATTTTGACAATCATTAGAGAATTCTTTTGAGCAAATTTGGCGTGGTTCGCATCCACGAGTTTGTCTCAGTTTGACTCAACAAAAATTATGAACTCGAGTGAGCCAACGCGGGCGCGTGTTTTGTGAGTTTTTTCGGCGGGAAAATGAAGGAGCGACTTCCGGTCCGTGTCACCGCGGCGCTGTGCTGGAGGACAAAATGACGCGCGCGCTCAGTGATCCAAGACGGACTGTGATTGGCTGTGTACACGGGTCGCCAAAAACGCAAGTGCGCATGCGTAAATAAGAGCCTGCGATGTTTTCGTAAGCCGCTGAACGTATCGTTTTGGCTTGGATGGGTTTGCTTTCTCATGTGACGTTGAATGATACGTATGGAGTTCCGCTATTAAATGTGGTTTTATAGGTGTCCATGGTGGGAGACGTTGACTACGTCAATAATGATGACACCGTAGGTGACAACGACGACGCCGTCGAAGACACCATTGGAAATGCGTCATCTAGTGAAGGTAGTATTACGGAAGAAGCAAGTTGGTTGTCTGGAAATGAGGTTTATACACCGAATTGAAATATGGCGGGAAATTTGAATAACTATTGTTATTGGCTTACTAGCCTCTTATTTTTACATGAGCGAGAGGCTGTTAAGGGCCTTTAAATCTCGAGAGTGAGGATCTCTAAAACACTATGTAATTTGGATGCTGCGATTGACATGTAATATATAGAGTTAGCCACTGGCTAAAAGCGGAGCTCCTGGTTACATATTTTTCCATGTGAATGGAAAATTGCAATACGTTATTTGACATGAGTTAATGTGTCATTCCAAAATCTGGGATCCTACAATTAGATTACAAGCACAAAACTTATATGTATTTTAGAGCAGGATTGCGTGAGCGAAAACTTGAACAGTCAATAAGAAATATATTATTGGGTAAGAAGGAATGGGCAGCAGTCGCAACAAAAGCTACCCACCCTGGATTTTTTAAATTTGAACCAACCACCCTGCAGTTCCAGTGATTTTATCATGACCACCCTGGAAATTGTGCTTACCCACCCTGGAATGTCGTATTTAAGGGTGCCCGCCCTGAAATTCCAAGCGCTACTTCCACCCACCCTGGAATTCTGAGGAATTGCCCAACTGCCCAATTGGCATGGGGTGGGGCACTCCATCGTATATGGTAGATGGATATGCTAGGGTTTTTTTTGGGAGGCTCCTGAGGTCTGCCATAGGCATGAGGAGGATAGGTAACAGGTAGGTCTGCCATAGGGTAAAGTTTTTTCTTGTCTCTGATAGGGTATGTATTACAGTATGGCTACCAGCACTTAGTGATAAAGATTTTATTTTAGAACCTTTTACACATTAGCAAAATTTTTACTTATTTTTCAAGGAATCACTTCCAGAGCCAAACGGGTTACCATGGAAACACTAATTAGCATATGGGTTTATAAGGTCTTGGTCATTCTTTGTTGTTACCAAGTTTGAATTGAATCGAAATATCCAAAACAGAATTATACATAAAACATTGTTTGGCCTCTTTGCCCAAGTCTTGTTGTGACGTCATTTTTTGCTAATTTGCATTAGTAAAAATCTTGAGTATCAAAAGAGCTATGAATCAAAAGAGCTATGAACACGAAAAAAAAACATTCTTTTGTATTTTGAATGTGCAATCAAATAAGCCATTAAAATTCAGCCTTGAGTTGCACTTTAACCAAACCTATTAAACAATGGCTGACTGCATTTATAACCCTACCAGGGGTTGAGGACCTCCTTAAAAAGACCCCCTCCCCTGGAATTTCCAGTCGTGAAACAGACCCCCTCCCCTGGAATTTCCAACCCCATAAATGACCCCCACCCCTGGAATTTCCATTTTTTCTGGCAAAATACCCATGGGAAATATCTTTTTGGATAAAATGTCCCTGGAAAATCACCTTTTTTACCCCTCCCCCTTGGAATTTCCAGTCTCCAGACACACCCCCTCTCCTGGAATTTTCAGAGTTAAATACAGCCCCCCTGGAAAATTTTCCATAGGTCCTCAACCTCCCGGTTCGGTTTAAAAATGCAATCAGCCAATGAGTAAGACAAGAAGTTTATATTTCATGCTTAAAAAATCACGAATAGTTTATAAGAACAATACAATATAAACACAATAAGAAACACAGGACAATAGCATCCCGGGGGAGGGGGGCTCCCCCTATTTTTGGGGTGCGGGTACTTGTCATACCTTTTAGGGTTAAAATCAGGCCTCTGGTAAAATTAGAAAACTTGCAAAAAAAAATTCCAGATAGGTACCCATTAGAGGTCCATTCTAGCAAATCAATCAAATTACACTTGTTAGTTGCCTGAATTTCAGACGTATTCTCCCTCGTAAAAAATATGAATATATGTTTTGCTGGTACCTTTTTAGGAGCCCAAGTCAACTAAGCGATGCCATGTATGGTACCTTTTAGGGATGAAATTGAAAGTTCCTGACGAGCACCCCTGCCCCCAAAATAGGGGAGTCCCCCCTGGGCATACTGTAGCATGTTGTAAATCTGATACAACCACTAGTGGTTGTAGCTAATTTGCATAGCAACTTTAATGAAACATATCAAGTTTCGCTTCCAAATTCCAACAGATGACACTAAAAGGGAGGATGTCTTCTCCATTTTTTTAAGTAGTTTAAAACATTTGCAACAATTGACAACTATTTATAGTAAAAATACACTGTATAGCAGCTTTCACATAACTGCTGTGAAAACAATTCATGAGTAATTCACTATCCTATCAAATGCATAGAAATTCGACAATTAACCAATCGCAGAGTGAGATGTGATTCACAATCTCTCTTTTTTGTCAGCAATTTAATTAGACGTATAATTGTGTAATTATTTTCTCTACAAAAATGATTGGCATAAGGATCAAAGACCATGCTCTTGACCAATCACAACCCAAACCAATCACAATTAGCAAGTTATTTGTAATTACTCATGACAGTCATGTGGAAACTGCTGTAATTATGTTTTACTTGTGTCATGGTATGGCCTTTCCGAAAGCTGCCTCTGGCAAAAGCCACCTCTGGCTGCTGTTGTCACTGAAATTTAAAGAAAATAACCAATAAGTCTGATGAGCCTCGAAGACAAAACCTGCAAGTGTTTATCAAAACTATGGGCCCGCCTCACGCGCAACGAAAGAAAAGTGTGATCCCCCTCGACTACCTGTAAAATGCCTTCTACTATGTCGAAACTAATTAAGAACGCGTCCACCTGAGGACCATGCAGACGAGTATACACGACCCCTCACCGATTCCGCTCAAATTTCGCTCACATATTGACATCATTGAACGATGAATACTGGCTGAACGATTTGTCGAAATATTAAATTCTGATAAAATTACGCAAGTTTGAAAATTTTGGTAAAAAATGCTCTAAATCCGACCGAAAATGACGGAAATTCAACACGCTCGCATTTCCGCGAAATATCCAGCCCAGATATGATACTGCAACAAAAAATAGGATGACCCTTGGTCATTATCGAGGCATATTTTAAATGTTTATAGCTGCTTTATTTTTTTCGTGACATTTCGCAACGTTTATGCCGTTTTCACGATTTAATAAAATCGGAAAAATAGCCCTGAAAACGCTCAGTCAAAGCAAACATGCGGCCACGTTTTTATTCATTTGAAAACCGTCACAGTGTTAATCAACCATATACCTTTACAAATATGCAATAAAAAATTTGTGAAGTTAATGCTTTGTTTGGAGAATTGATGTCTGAACTAACCTCACCTGCGTGTTTTTGCCAAAGGTCACGTGACACTGTTTGTGAAACCTTGGCTCTTTTTACAACTTTGAAACCGCAGAAAAAGGCTTCCAGAATTGCTTTAAAGTCCGTTTTAGAGTTGTGCTGTTGTATTTTCATTACTTTTTTTTTACTCGCGCGCCCTTGCAGAATTTCAGCGCACCAAGTTCCCCAAAAATTGATGTTTCTATCGCCTATAAATGAAAAATAAATGTTGCATAGAAAACAGATCAGTAATAAATAAATAATCTGATATTATTGAAAAAATATTTATTGGTTTTAAGACTAATAGAATAGAGAAATTTGATTTTTGAACTTTTGATCCCGTACGCATAGTGCTTTGAGATTGCGTGACACGCAAAAGACAAATTTTCCCACGCTGAGATTACAATGATGGGCGACTACCAGTTTCATTTCGTCTGCTCCTTTCGCCAATTTTCTAAGAAAGATTGTCAACTGACGCACAGAAACAAAACCAGCACATCGATTTTGTCGTTAGCAAAATGTAATACCTCCACGCAAGATCATCTACATGGTTGCTTTAAAACGTCGCGCGAAGGAGTACAAGACGACGGCAAATTATGCTTGGCTCGAGTCGGGCTGTTTGACGAAAGTGCCGTGGAATTACAATCTGTCCAGCGCACAGAAGTGAATTTGGCTTAAGCTGGAGACCAAGTAAAGTCTGCAGATATCCTAATCATGACTCAAAGCAAAAGCCTTTAGAGGAGTCTCAAGGGAGATGTCGAGAAGTATTTATTTACACCTCGGAGTCCTTTGTGAAACAGGGCAAGGTAATTTTGAATTAATTGTGTCTCATGTCGTATTCATTTAACATTCTGCGTGGAGGATTTATTGTTTCGCTTTCAATGTTCAAACCAATTTTCTTATTTGCTAGGGATATGCAGGAAGTGTTTGACAAAATATTCAGAGGAAGTACGCCCGTCTGGTGAGATACAGGATGATGATGGTGACAATCAGGTAAAATACACCACCAATACTCACGACAAATTCATGCGAAATCCGCTCTTAATTACACTAATTTAATGTCACTCTTAATTACACTAATTTAATTCATTGACTAAAGTTATTAAGGCAAATACTCTTATAGAAAATGTCTCTCTCTCAGCCATATATTTATACAAATGAAAAACAAAACGTTTAGGCAAAATTTTATTTCAACAGGGCCGTGAAGTGTGTGAAGAGGGTGTGTCTATGGCAAGGTCCACACGCCAGAAAGTGAGTGCAGTTCTCTTGTAGTGGAACGGCAAGAAGTTATTTTTTCATAGGGGGGGGGGGGGGGGGGGGGGTAAACATCAAACTTTTGGTATCATTGTGTGTGTGTATCTATGTGGTGTGGTGGTTATGGTTGGGGGGGCACTAACTCTGGCGGTAGGGGGTCACTGACCCGCTTTCGTGTCCATACAATCACATGAAAATATTTTCATGTGCAGCGAAATAATAACGGCGATCATGACATGATCATCTGTAACTCACCGTATTGTCCTTGACTTAGGGCATATATTTATTCTTTATTTTTTCTTATTCAAAGACCCTGGTGCAAAGTGTTGAATTTGAGCTTCCTGATACGTCTCTATTAGAAGATGAACTCTCACAGTTGGCTGTTGAGGATGACACTGAACCAGAATATCTACCCACCCCTATGCGAAGAAAGAAGTTCGGTCTAGAGGCACTCAATAGAAACATGAGTATTTTGACGGACGGAAGAATCAGCCCCGTAAGATTCCAGCTTACCCAACCACTAAGTGACTGCTCGAAGAGTACGAGATACTATATGAAGAGGAAGGCCTCGGAAATCATCGGGACAAGTCTCAATTGCATTGCCCCTGGGCAGTCACCAGAGTTGCTTCAGCTCGTGACTTCTAACGCTTTAGACCGACAAGATGAGGAAGACGAACATCCTGGCGAAAAAGTTATGAAAGAGCTGATTTCCCTATATGAAGAATCCACATCGTGGTATACAAAAATGACAATTTTGTCCATCTTTGTGAAGCATTACACAAAATCCCATTTACAACAGATGATACCCGGATTAACTATATGGAGGATTGATCAAGCCCGAAAACATGCATCACTGGTTGGAGCTGGTGTGCAGGAGGAGAGACAGCCCGTGGTTCGTTACAGGTTGGATAAAGAGAAACTCGACCACTTTCTGGACTTTATAAGTTGCCCACATTACATTCAAGATGTGGCTTACGGTACAAAGAAGCTACAGATGTCAACTGGCGAAGTACTTGAGATTCCCAATCTGGTGCGCACAGTTCTCAGCTCGCGAATGGTTGCATTGTACCAAACTTACTGCCGGGAAATGGATTTTGAGCCTCTCGCAAGATCAACGCTCTTTGCTGTGCTCAAAGTGAGTATAAAAACTAAAGGGATTTGTACTCAGTCGTTACTAACGGTTTTCACCACATTGAGTCGCATTTGCATTATTGTTGTTTGCGTTACGCGATGTGCAAAGGCGTATGGGAAATGTGCAGATCTTCGATGCTCCGAGCGCTATAAAGAAAGCAACAAGAGGCGTCTGGGTACAAATATTTTTGTATACTTGATGACAAACCATTAGTAGAAAGTTTAGAAACACGTATTATTTTACAATCATACAACAGGTGTGTGCCGCATCCAAAAAGAAAAGGCCTGGACAGCATAGCAAGCGAGGGATCATCAGCATTTGACACTTTGGAGGCTTCTGTCCAAACCATTGGGTCATCGCTAGGTTGGTTCATTTAGTCCTGTAAGACCTTAAAAGCACTCAAATACTTAGGACGCCAAACAAGACGTGTCTGTCTCGACTTTCCAAATAAGCGCTATTATTGTAAAACGAAATGAATGGGAACGAGAGACGCTTATTTAGAACGGCGAACATTCCGAGCACACAACTCCAACGACCGTTGAGGACCTTGAACAAAATCCAACAACTTCCTTAAAGGCCCATCACCAACCGAGAGCCTTTGCGAACTCTTAGCCAATCAGCGCACCCGAAAGACAATGGAAAAAAAAACAATGCGGCTCCTTTAGGGGAGGCTCTTGTGACGCATGAGCGAGATATAACTGTGTTCGGCGGGAGGAGAGGTTCATATTATAACGAAAGGTGTCACAGTTTTTTGTCGATATTTTGGTGATTGGCTCTTATGTAATCTATCCACGGGCGTAGTAATGAATTGACGGTTTACGTTTTTGCTGACAACAGGTGCGAACACTGGTTCACATTTTTGACGCCTGCAACCAAGATTGGTTTGCGGTGGCCTCGGTCCTAGAGAGTGTTACGTCTGCGTTAGCTGACATGGAGCCTAGAGTGAAGGAGTTGTTCCTTAGAAGTGATAACGCGGGCTGCTACCATAATGCTGCCCTCATTACCAGTGCTGTGGTTATTGTATCCTGTCATGGACTAGTTCTGAAGGACTACAACTTTAGTGAAGCGAATAGTGGAAAGGATGTGTGCGACCGAAAGATTGCACCTCTTAAGGCGCACGTTGAAAGATATATCGACGAAGGTACTATACCATTTCTCTAGTCTTTTTTAGCGCTTCGCACACAACGAAAGAGAAATTGCTCGAAGCTCGAGAGACTTGCACAGGGGCGTAGCCAGGGGGGTTCCAGGGGTTCCGGACCCCCCCCCCCTCACCTCTGTTCTGGACCGACTTACTACTAAAATTGTAAATATTTAATAGACAACAAATAAAAGCTCCAATAAAATGTAGCAAATTTCTTCAAACGCTAGTTTTTCCCGAGATCTATGTGGAGTTTTTTATTTTTGAATTTTGGAAACCCCCCTCTCATAAGTGCTGGCTACGCCCTGTTGCAATGGAAGCCAGAAGGCCAGTTGGAGGTTGGAAATCGTACTGCGAGTTCCCAGAATTATTAAAGTTGCAAGCCCTTGCGCTGTAAAAAAGATTCATGGGACAAAAACGTGACCCCCCCCCCCCCCCCATCACTTTTACAATGGTCCCTTTTACAATCTGCGGGCGTTGATTTCCAGGTCATGATGCAGTACACTAATGCAGTACAACTCAAGGAGGCGATCGACTCGTATGGAGGAGTTAAAGGATGCTGGGCTGCTGTGTGTGAGCTCGACCTGATGAAACAAGTGTCAGCACCCAAATGGGCAGGGATAAGTCAGCTGAATAATTTCGTGTACGATGTAGATGGTAATATCAAGGTGTGGCGTGCATATGGCGTGGGAACAGGCAAGCGAAAACAGCGTCTTCCTGCGAAGTCAACACAGCGGGTCACAGGCATCAAAATCAAAAAGCCTTTCGTCGCGCCAAACATGATAAAAGGTGCACTAAAAAAGCCTGCACACGAGAAAAAGACTGCAGCAGCAAAAGAGGCCAATAAAGACGACGAGCGTGAGTGCAATGAGAATCCTATCTTTACCTGCCCAGAAGAGGGATGCACAAAGGCCTATCGCTACAGCCGCTACCTAGTTAGCCATCTGGACCTAGGAAAACACGAGTATAAGCTTCACCGTGAGACGCAGTATGATAACATAAAAAGGCAGTGGGCGGCGAGGTGCTCCTCCCTAAAGGTCAAAATACCAGAACCCTCCAAGTCAGATGCCACATGTCAATCGACAAGCATCGACGCCTTGCCACGAGGCTGGGCCTTAAGACAGAGAAGACAGGTATACAAAAATGACAATTTTGTCCATCTTTGTGAAGCATTACACAAAATCCCATTTACAACAGATGATACCCGGATTAACTATATGGAGGATTGATCAAGCCCGAAAACATGCATCACTGGTTGGAGCTGGTGTGCAGGAGGAGAGACAGCCCGTGGTTCGTTACAGGTTGGATAAAGAGAAACTCGACCACTTTCTGGACTTTATAAGTTGCCCACATTACATTCAAGATGTGGCTTACGGTACAAAGAAGCTACAGATGTCAACTGGCGAAGTACTTGAGATTCCCAATCTGGTGCGCACAGTTCTCAGCTCGCGAATGGTTGCATTGTACCAAACTTACTGCCGGGAAATGGATTTTGAGCCTCTCGAAAGATCAACGCTCTTCGCTGTGCTCAAAGTGAGTATAAAAACTAAAGGGATTTGTACTCAGTCGTTACTAACGGTTTTCACCACATTGAGTCGCATTTGCATTATTGTTGTTTGCGTTACGCGATGCGCAAAGGCGTATGGGAAATGTGCAGATATTCGATGCTCCGAGCGCTATAAAGAAAGCAACAAGAGGCGTCTGGGTACAAATATTTTTGTATACTTGATGACAAACCATTAGTAGAAAGTTTAGAAACACGTATTATTTTACAATCATACAACAGGTGTGTGCCGCATCCAAAAAGAAAAGCCTCTCAGGCCTGGACAGCATAGTTTAAAGGATAATTAATTCCACTTCGAAAAAACTGGAACTGCATGAGTTAGGGCGTGGGTCTACATGCGAATTTGCCCAATGCACCATGGTCCATTTTTACACGAATGTACATGCGTGTATCTTGCAGGCAACGCCCTTTGTTACTGATTTTATGTGATAATGAATTCCATCTTGGAACTCTGGAAGTACATGATCAGGGGGTGTTACGTATTGTAGAATTGTAGGGTATTAAATACTCTGTCACGATACAAAATTTCGTGTCTGAACTCAAAAGGTAACACGCCATTTTATTAGTTTAAATGATAATTAATTCCACTGCTAGACAACTGGAAGTATACGTTATCGAGGGTGGGTCTACATCCAGAATTGCTCGGCATGGGACGCTCTATCACCCTGCCAAGTTTCATGCTTTTTCCATCGAAATGAACAATTTTTCACCAAATTCCTGCACTATATATATTTTACAACAGTGATAAATTAGAAGTTTACAAACTTTCAGCAAAAAATGTTTATTTTTGTAACTTTTATTAAAACTAAAAGTACCAAAATCGTTGCGGAGTCTACAATTCTTCATTGGACAGCCAATTCTCCCAAGCTCAAGCTAAACAGCCTAGACTGTTATTGTGTCTATCTAAGTTTCAAACTGTTTATGTTTTATTATTTTGTTCAACAAGCAGAATTGAAATGTAGACTCCGCAACAGCATTTTACCTAATTTGGATAAATGATGCTAATTTATTCATCAGTGCCGCCAGTTAGAGCAAAATAAATAGTAATAAAATAAACTTCAGACATTGTCCTGTAAGTTTCTCTGGAAAAGAGCCTAATATTTGTGCATTTTAAAAAATGATGTTCAGGCTCAAAATACCGTGGAATGACCCTTATACTTTTGTGTCACTTATTTTTTTTTACAATTCAAATATACAGTGCAGGATTCAGTAACATTTTGATAGACACTAGTGTCACTGAATTTAAGCACAGAAAAAATATGCAGGGGGAAAATTACACAGTAAAAGACTTTGGACTTCTTTGTACTGAAGATCATCCCTTTCAGTTAATGAAATGGAAGTGGGATAAACAAAAGTATCATTGTGTCATTGTATCATTATTATTTTTTCAATTCAAATATACAGTGCAGGATTCTGTAAGGAGGGGTCGAGCGCTCATGCTGGATGGCCACGTTTTAGGCTAGCTCCGTAGAGAAACTTTTCTACTAACTCTTTAGCTGCTCCCAATCACTAAAATGTCTCTTTTCAAAGGAGCAAAAAGGGCTTAGAGCAGCTCTACCAGTCCTGAGACCTCTATAGAGAGAAAGAGGGCTCCTACGCCACCAAATATTTCTTCGAGTACCGACTTAACCGCCATATTGGAACATATCAATTCACTGGGAGTTAGGATGGCGGATGGTTTCTCTAGCGTTCATGCAGATATAGACAAAGTTAGACACGAGTTTCAAGAAACTCTGCGAGTAATGAAGTCCAAGATCTCTGACTTGGAAACCTCTTTAACTTCAGCTTGGGAGGAAATTGAAATTCTGAAGGACGTACAGGAGGAGCAAGATAAGAAGTGCAAAGAAGTGGAGGAGCAACTACAAGATGAGCGCGAGAAACGAATGCGCCTTGACGCCTATTCCCGAAGAGAAAATCTGAATTTTAAGGGGATACCTGAAAAAGAAGGAGAAAGTTGCGAGAAGATCATACGGGAATTGCTGCACAAAGAGCTTGGCCTCCCGAATATCCAAGATGTAGGCTTCCACGCAGTACACCGAGTGGGCAAGGCAAGACAAGATGGACGACCAAGACCAATTATTGCCCGTTTCATATCACGACAACATAGAGACTTCACTTTTATGAAGAAAGGGAAATTAGTGAACTCTACAAGTTATCCAGGCGTATATATTACTCATGATTATCCGCGGAAATTCAAAAAGAAAGAGTGATTTTAATCAAAGCAATGGAGAAGGCAAAGGAGATGGGCAAGCAAGCCAAGGTTTTGGGTCGCTCGTTAAATGTTGAAGGTGACTCATATAATGCCTCGACACTACCCGAGATTTACAGGGAGGTAAAACAGAAGAAATATTAATGTGCAATAAAATTGTTGTGACTTGACCCTTTCCTGTATTTGGAGCTGAAGAGCTTGACCGAGCTTTTCTTTTCCCGGTTATAAATATTTGACTAAAGAAATGGTTAGAATTTATCTTAATCTCTTCTTGCTCGCAATACTAAGTATGTAAGAAAATTTATGAATCAAATATCTACGTATCCGCCTGTCATACGATGAATCCTTAAGTAGGCATCTATTTCTTTATAAACCATACGGAGTTTTGCTGAGAGGTACTAGAAATGTTTCTTTACTGGGCTAGTTTGCAATCTGAATACTATGAACATATCAATTTCAGATACAGTCTTGTATAACAGCTTATTCTATAAATCAATGACATTTTGGTTTCTAGATTTTTGTTTTTGGATTGCTAGTTTTCTTATTTATGAACTAAATGTATGTGTGTTTTATGCACCAATTGTGAACATGACAATAGGGATTGGAATGCCTCATTGCCACTATTATCCTTTAGTTTCACCATAATGGAACCAACTCATTGTCAATTCAAATTGCTTTCTTTAAACGATCGCGGGCTTTGTTCTAAAGAAAAAAGGCAAAGAGTTTTCACTTGGCTGAACCGCTAGGGTGCTGACATTATTTATTTGCAAGAAGTACATAGCACCAAGAATGTTGAATCGGAATGGAGAAAGCTATTGAGAGGCGAATTTATTTATGCGCATGGAACTTCACAGAGCAGGGCACGGCGATCTTGATTCGGTAAAATCTAGATTTTGAAATTAAGTCATGTCAAAGAGATAAGGATGGGCGATTCATTTTCTAGATGTTGTTATTCAAGATACCCCTTTTCTTTTCATTAATGTATATGCACCAAATCATGTGAATGAACAGATTTCTTTTTTAAAACAATAGGGCAAATGATTAGTGATTATCAAGCTGCTTCCCTATCGAATCTTATTTTAGGTGGTGATTGGAATGTTATTCTAGACCCGCTTCTTGACGGTTCGGGCGGCAATTTATATATCAAAGAATCTTCCAATGTTTAAAAGAGAATTATGCAAGAAAATGATCTGATCGACATTTGGAGAGTCAGAAACCCCGATTTAAAACGCTTTTCGTGGCGTCAGAAAAAAACACTCGTTCAGAGACGATTAGACTTTTGGCTGATAAGTGATTTTCTGCAAGATGAAATTGAAGACGTAAAAGTGAAAACAGCAATACAAACTGACCATTCAGCAATCTTTTTGAATATCGATAGCCTGGAATTCCAGAGTTCCGGACCTTCATCCTGGAAATACAATACTAGCCTTTCAAATGACCAAAATTAAATTTCTATGATAAATGCTAAAGTTGAAGAACTAAAAGGACACACAAAATTTTTCTGACACGCGTGTTCGCTGGGACTGGATTAAATACAGTATTCGCTGGGACTGGATTAAGTACAGTATTCGCTTGGAAAGAATTAAATACAGCAAAGAGAAAGCAAGGGAGCGCAGAGACGATCTCAGACGTATTGAAAGGAACTCAGGTGCCTTGATGAATTATGCGCCCGCACACCTTCTGCTGAGAATATAAACAACTTAGACGCGATAAAATTGGAGTATGAGGCGGCAAATGATTATATTACACAAGGTTCTATAGTGAGATCACGAGTACAATGGTATGAGAAAGGAGAGAAAAATTCAAAATACTTTCTCAACTTAGAAAAGATCTCAAAGAAAAAGACCGCAATTAGAAAGCTTAAAGTTTCGGACGGTACGGAAGCCACTAATCCAAAGCGAGTAATGGACGAGATTCATCAATTTTACTGCGATCTTTACCGAAGACATCCCGTTGATCCAGCCGACGAGCTGTCCTGCCCCTTCCTCAACACCCCACAATTACGTAAACTTGATACTGATATGCAAAAATCGTGTGAGGGGGATTTAACGATTGCGGAATGCTTTAATACTTTGTCTACCTTTAAGAATAATAAAACGCCAGGAAACGATGGGTTACCAATTGAGTTTTACAAGACATTTTGGATAGCCTTCGGCGATCTTCTAGTAGAATGCTTAAATTACTCTAGAGTACACGGAGAACTTTCGACTACTCAAAACAGGATATAATTAAACTGATCGAGAACAAAGAAAAAGATCAACGCTTTCTTGTAAACTGGCGCCCTATCTCCTTGATCAATACCGATGTCAAAATCGGCTCAAAATGTATCGCCAAAAGACTTGAGAAGGTGCTACCTTTTCTTATACATGAAAGTCAGTCAGCCTTTGTTAAGGGGAGATCAATATTCGATGCTATACGCACTATTGATGATATGCTATTCTACTGTGAATCACAAAGTATAGAAGGCTTGCTTATCACGATCGATTTTGAAAAAGCGTTTGATTCCCTTGATATTGAGTTTATGTTTAGAACACTTGAAACAATGAATTTTGGACCAACATTTCTTGATTGGGTGAGGACCTTTTAGAAAAACATAACTAGCTGCGTCATGAATAATGGATTTTCCACACCATACTTTGCGATAAACAGGCGGTGCGCCAAGGCGACCCCTTTTCTGCCTATCTATTCATACTCGTACTAGAGACTTTGGCAACCTCAATAAGGGACGATGAAAATATCAGGTATAAAAATAGGTGACGAAGAGATAAAAACAGTTATCTTTGCTGACGATCTAACAATCTTTACTCGCGACCGATTATCATACCAATTCTTACTGCATAAACTGGCAATGTTTAGAGCCTTTTCTGGGCTCAAAGTAAATGGTGATCAAAGAGATGAAACAGAGGTTTTTGGTCTAGGGCCGATAAAGACAACAAAAGAAGAGTTGGGTGTAAAGAAAATAAGTAAATCGGTGAAAATTTTAGGTGTTCACTTTAGCTGCGATAGAGCCCTATTAAAACAACTGAATTTCGACAAAGTGCTTAAATCTATTGCAAAAGTTACGAATATGTGGAACTGGAGAGGTTTGACACTATTGGGACGTATTCAGGTTATCAAAAGATCCTTTATAATTTAATCCCTCTTTCAAAGAACACAGACTATATCAAAAAGATTAAAACGTCCATTTTTAACTTTCTGTGGAGAAACAAGCCAGATAAAATCAAGCGATCAGCTATAATTAACGATTTGGATGCGGGTGGCCTTAAGATGCCAAGTATTGTAGACATGTTAAAAACACAAAGAGTTATCACTATTAAAAATTTCCTTGACGATACACCAGCCGTATGGAAAACCTTTTTGCAAATGTACTTAAAGAAGTTGGTGGGAAACTTTTATTTCAGTGCAACTTCGACCCGTATCTTTTATGAATTGAAGCCTCGCCCTACTACTTCGAATGTCTCACAGCTTGGGCCGAGATCTCTTCTTTGTCCTTTACTATCTCATCTGACGACCAAATATTAGATCAGATTATTTGGAACAACAAAAATATTCTTGTGAATAAACACTCGTGTTTTGTAAAATCTATCTTCGACAAGGGGGTGGTAAAAGTAAGAGACCTCTTAGATCGCAATGGAAAACTGAGAATGAGCTCAATATCCTCATCGTATTTCTCAGGAAACGAAGTCTTTCAATTATTTGCAATCTACCACGCTTTCCCCTCTAGTTGGAAATCATACATAAAATCTTGCAGGATGCTAACACCTAAATCTGATGATAATAACTTCTTTCTTGTGATCAATGATAAAACCTACTTAGTTGGAAGTCTAACATCTCGAATTATATATAACTTTTTTATATCAAAATCTGTTACACCCCCAACTGCTTCAACTAATCTGTTATAGCGAAGTGCAGTTTATCCACAGAAAGATGTAAGCTTACAACCGACACACGAAAATAAAAACACATGGCTCTACAGTGAAAAACACGCGAAAATGACTCAAGAATCAGGAGAAATGTTTTGATATTTCTGTTGTTCAGTTCTTACCTCTTCTAGCCAAGACTCTTCCTTCTGAAGTAAGCCCTAATTGCTTCACATCTACCAGCATTATCTTGCTGAACTGGAAGTATTCCACTCCCTGCCATGCCCTTCAAAATTCTTCTAAGCTCCGTAAGATTTTCCCATTTCAAATGAACCTGACCAACTGATTCTGAGCGATATTTTCGTCCAAAACACAGATTTCTAAAGAACTAGAAATGGTCTCGCGCGAAATCAAACGGAAATTCAAAAAACTAAAAACTTAGCGTTTTGGTTTGAAGACTCAAGAACGCACTGAACATTAATGCAAAGGGATTAATAACTCCATGGAAAAAGTAAAACAAGGGTCAAAATAGCTGCTGACGACTATGTTCTGTGTTTTTCGAATTTTGCCACGGAAGGTTTATAAGCTCACATAAGAAATTCACGTTTCTTACCTTTTAAATTCGCGCTTCTACTGCTTCAGAGAAAGGGAGAGTCAGGCAATGTTGAAGAGGCCCGAGGACGGCATCAAACTGCAAAATCTAAGCTTGTAGAAACGCGCGGGGAATTGTTATTTACTAGTACATCCTCCTCTGAGGAAACTGTGATCGTGTTTGTCCGTGTTTTGTGAGTCTGTGCATTTGTGAGCATGATAACTGATTGTAATTTTCTGAGTAAAAATCTGGGACCATGAGTGTACAATTTAAAAAATCTGTCCGTTGAATCTATCTGAATTTAATCTATGAACATGATTACTGAGTACCAACTGTAAAAAGTTTTTTTTTAAATCAGGCAGGGACACAGTTTATGTTTGTTTTCGTTTGTATATGCTGAGTTCAATTGGTAGTTTGTGCGTATGATTTCTGAGTGCTGTGTCTATCTGGGATTGTGACATGTAGCCTTTTTTATCCCTCTTTTCCTGTTAGGATGCTAATCTGAAGGCCATTAGGGAACGCTTGGACGTTTTGGAGAAGAGCAATAAAGATAGTGTTGAGGGAGCTTTATCAAAGATCTTCCAGTTGGTGGAGTCAAAGAGCACCGTGTTCTCGAAAGATGCTCTCTTGGATTTAGTACTCAACCTGAAGATGGTTTCCGCAGAGCAAAAGCATACCAGGGCAGCCTTTCGAGCTCTTAGAGAGAATTATCTTGTCCTGATGAACTATTTAGAAATTACGTCAAGGGGTTCTGGGAGATAAGGATGACCAATATGTTATGGCCAGATTAGCCAAGGTGAAGAACGCCGAGAAGGTTGTCCCTCAAAGGAAATCTTATGGGCGTGCTGGGTTCCACCCGTATTCCTCAAATGATAAAAGGTGCCATTACTGTCAGCGTTTGGGGCATTTTCAGCGGAATTGCTATATGAAAAAGAGACATGAGGGTCAGATATGTGCTCCAAGGGGACGGGGACGAGGAGTGTTTCCTCTCCCCCTCCTCTCTCGGCGAATTCAGGCGTTTAATTTATGAACGGACTCTCACATCGGTGCAACAATAAATGAAATGAGAATATTTCGTGGATGTTATTTTTTCTGGAAGTTACAATAAAAGTATGTAGGACGTTATTTTTGTAATGCATGGTCGTTATTTCATTAAACCCTAGTTTGTGGGAGGTAATCTTGACTATTGAAAACCCTAGTTTACCTTTGTAGCGTGCCGTGTTTTTGCATGGGCGTGGTGATTGCTCTCTCCTGATCAGGAACCCCGTTGTGGAATGTTTTAATTTTTTGTTGTTGTTGTTCTCGTTGCCTTGTTTATGAACGGTTTTCGCGTTCTTTTTCGATTTTTAGAATCCTGTCATCAAGCGTCGACGCATAGCAGTTTAAAGTTCATGAATGGGAATTCGCGGATCGTACATTTGACCAAAAAGTTAGAGTCAATTACCGAGATTCGAGGCAATAACCCCAATACATCCCAAGGGCCGTAGGCCCGAGGGATGTATTGGGGTTATTGCCGAGAATCGAGGTAATTAACGGACTTAGTTTACAGTTGACAAGGTTTTCAGAAAACAGGAACAAATGAAATGCATTCTTCTTATTGAATTGAACAGTTTTGAAAAGGAGTACAGTTTACAATTGAGAAAGATAGCGGATTCCAATAGGAACTATTGTTAGTTATTTAGCTGCTTTCATAGAAGTGCGTTCCCCAGAGAAACTTATTGCAATTAATTTTTACCATGCACAAAAAAGTTGTGATGCTGAAGAAAATGAATGACAACTTTTATTCAACCATAATTGACAAAGGTTTCCAAACACGAATTACGTCAGCCAGTCCAATCAATCGAGCGGCCTTTTGTAAAAGCGCAACTCATTAAAGCGCTGTTATTTTAGTCGGTACGTAGCTGCTTAAAGCTCCTCTCTGGTTGGATAATACAACAATACCCTATACCTCAACACAAAGAACGAGGATAATAGACTAGAGACAAAAGAACTCCTTTGTAGAACGAAAATAATAGAGGCAAAAGCAACTACGTCCTCACTGGTCATTTTCGTTTGTACCACGCCCTGACAGCTACAGCTACTACAGCTCAATTTGCATAACGTTGTGAAGCTGATTCAAGTTGGCGAAACTGAAGGCAAGTTTCAGGTATTTTGCGCTCGTTGGTTGCTCTCTACGATTAGATATCAATTAACCTGGGCATGATTTTATCTGTATTTTCAGGTTTACGTCTTAAACACACTCTATGGCAAGGAGACCAAGCAAGTAGACTGGACAAACGCTTCTCAAATGGTTCAAGTGAAGGCGTTCTCGTGTTTTGTGGCGTTCAACGGGATTCGCATAAAGGATAAGAGCAAATATTGGTTGTAGACTAGTCAGTATAGATACATAAACTGAGATTATTGGATGTTTTTTTCTCGGGGTAAGTGTATGGATTTGAATTCACTAGTTAAATGTTTTGGGTTGATAATTGAATTAGTCCTTGTGAAAGGGGCACTGTCATGCTTTATCATGAATTTGGTCCAAACTTGGGGTCATTTTGAGTAGCTTAATGCAGTCAAACTCGCTAGAAATCAACAAAATAATCGTCTACGTTTTTTAACTAACCTTTCAGCTCTTAGATCAATACAAATTTGGAGTATTTTCGTGTATAATCGAGCGGATGGAATTGGATTGCTAATTGGCATTTTTGAAACATACTATAGGTTCGGAATTGTTTCTGTAGAACACTGGTCTTATTTTAAAACATTTTGTTGAAACAACCGTGACAGTGCCCCTTGAAGTGTAGGTAAAAATGGCTTATTGTGTGATTCCAGAAATTATCCATAGGAAGGGATATCTTTTCCATGTAGTCCATGAGCCAATTCTCAAAAGAGGCCTAGAAAATGAATTTCGTAGCACCCCCATCCGGGCAAAGTGAATTTGGTATCAAATTAAAGCTCATGACCTATATTTTCAAAATCTACCTGTTTACATTTTTCAAACTTGAGCGTTAACGAGTTCTACTGCTGTTTTCGAGGGGGGTGGGGAGAGGATACTTTGGTTCCTGTTTTCTTTTCAAATGAATCTTTGCTGATATCTGAACTGTAAATGGGCAAAAACGTTTAAAATTTGCCAGGCACACGTGTTGTGCCATACTAAGTCTACAGGTAAGGGCAGACTGGAATATTGGTTTCCATGGCAACAGACAGAGAAACAATATAGAATGGTGCTGGCATAGTAAGCTTTTTGGCTGATTTTAGTAAACAAATATAACCTTAACATTCTTGTTTTCTGTCAAGGAAGTGAAAATATGGTAAAAATAAGAGCATTACATTGTAGTAGTACCGAAAAACCTTAATGTCTTGACTCGTAGTGTTTCTGCTGCAATATAGGATCCATACAGTTTAGGGGCTCTACAGTCTACTTTATAAGAAACACTGTATGAGTTTTGTGAATAGTAATATTTCTTGAGCTTAAAGGTTGTATAAGCAAGAATTTTGCTGGAGTAATATTGCTATCCAAGAGAAGCTAGCTAGAACCTAGTGGTTCTGTTACCATGGTAACTGATTAAGGAAAAAATAGTCAAATTAATGCATTGTAAATTGCAACTTTGTAAGCGCAAATAAATGTTTGCATTTTGTTTCGTACGAAAGATTAATCTTTGACATTGATTTTTTGTTTAACATTCCTCTTTTCTTTATTTCTCATCGAGATTGAATGATGGAATTGATTTAACGTTGTTGTTTTAACTTTCGCGGCAATTCTGCGACAAATCCGAGCCTCGTTTCCGAGCTTTCGCGGGAAATTCAACATGGATGAGTTTGGTTGATTTGTATTTCCTCATGGCAGGTAAAATATATTCAAGGTAAGTAAAAAGCATTTGAATAATGACTTCCACTTTTTATTTGAAAGTCTCATTAGATATTTTAGCGATGCGTAGATTTATCATATTATGGTGGTAGAATAAGCTTAAAACTGTGATCTTTTTAAGGCCTTAACTTATTGCAAACCTTACGATACATCTAAATTGTATTTTAAATATTACGTTCGTTTCTCGGCAGAAATATAATTTGCGATTTTTGATGGTTTGCCGCAAAATATAATTGACCTATGCAAGTTTTTCATCCATCTTTGCCTACGTCGTCATTTCCGTGCACGTTTTATAATATAATCATGTGAGTCAGGTCGATGTTTTCTAAAAGCGAGCATCCTTTCACGTCACGGCTTGCGTTCCTTTCAGTGCCGAAAAATCTAGAATTCTACCAGTATTTTCAATGACAAGAGCATCAATTTGAGGGAACGTCTTATTAACAGGCATATCGACTGAAAGTCTTTCATCATTTTCACTAAAATGGAGTATTCAAATTTTTTTCAGTCATGAAATAATTTCTCGCGGACCCGCGCTAATAAAAAATGCAAGCTTGGCCGGTGTGCCTCAAATTTCAATCATCTATTACGGTATTAAAGCATATCTAGCAAGAAATTAAAGAACTAAAATATCCATGCGATCTATTAAAAACTTTTTCTCATTTCTTTCATTGTCTGTAGTGAAATGTTGAAGAAAAAAATAGCAAATTGCGGAATACGACTGACACTGACAATAAATTTCTATTTCGTTGTTTGTTGGCTCGTCCGTTTTCCGTGAAGAAGCCCTCGCGAGGCAAAATCTCTCAGTGTGCCTTTCTTAACACTATTAAGACTCAGTTTTTATCTATAAAATAAGTTCAGTAATTAATACCAAATATGTAAAGAGAAACTGGCAGCTGTTTTTAACACTATAAGCGAAATTTCTTCGCTTTAGTTCTATTAATGCTACGTTAGTAGGGTTTATAATAAATCCCTAACGGTGAAATGTATCTCTACTAAAACATTGTTTTCTACTTTCTGGTAATAAGACTTACAGTTTACTTGTTGAGCGTCGTCCTGAAGACTCCAGACACGACTAAACCAAGACGTAAACAGTTCAGAAGTGTTGTGATCCTCTAAGTCCATGTATATATTTTCTTTGACCAACATATCGCCGATTCTGCCTGAGTCCGACAAAAAGAACAACAAGCATACTCGATCGGCACGTGGAGTGATTGGTCAGGCTCAAACCGTAAAAATACATACCCAACGGAAATAAACTAGACTCCGTTCATTTTGGAAAGTCCCATTAATCTTTCTTGATTGGTTAGGCCAAACACGATCGCTTGAACATCACTTTCCGTTTTCGAATGTAGTGGTTTTGCGTACACAACCTTCCAACCGAATAAGCAGAAAACATCAATTTGAAATGGAATCTTTTCTCTATGCTCATGTTCTAAGTATCTTTCACTCTCTGTGAACCCGACAGGCGTTTTGTTTCCTTTCTTTGCTACGGAAAAAGGTTGTACTTGCAGTTAGTAAAGCCAGTATTAAAAGAAGACGGCTGCCATGTGGTTATGAAGGAACCGCTGACGTCACTGCATTCTAATTTTAGAATTGGAATGCGCCAGGCAATGTATTGTGGGATCAGGTGCTGCGAACAGGCTTCCTTCAAGTTTTTTAGTCCTTTTCTTTTTCCTTCCCTTTATGACAGCTTGAACCAACATAGCGTATCGTTTTATTGCATGTGTGAAATGTAAATCCTAGAAATGTTCTTTTTCTATAAGATATATTAAAAGACTAAACTGAAGAGTATACTACTATCAAAATCATCGTGTCAGCCGCGTCAAGCTTAGAGGGAAGTGTGAGATTTTAGGTAAGAATTTCACTAACTTTAAGAAGTTGAACCCGCCGTCATGCAATTTTCCGAAGTGTAATTTGCTGCAAAAAAAAAAAATTATGAGAAGGCTGAAACCATTTTTTTATAACAATACTTCACTAAAAGATTGAAACGCCGATGAAATAAAATGAATTGAGATTTTAGCACTTGTACCGCAAATGGGCATACAGATTGTAATTGCTGGATAAATACTACAAAATCCAGACAGGAAATTTAATTTTGGTTGTAGTTCCGTAATCGAATTTCTGTTTTTTTTAGTTCGACCCTGAGATGGGATAAGTGCCTCTGCCACGTGAAAGAAAATGTTAAAGAAAAGCTTTCGGATTTTACAGAAACAAGTTGGAAGAAATTTAAAGAATGTTCTAGCATGCGAAAGGATGAAATATGGTTTATGATGAAGGATCACTGGAACGATGGACCGAAGGGAGGCTACCACAGACAATGTTATCAAAAGTATACTAACCTAGTGGATGTCAAAAGATCAGACAAATTACTAGTTCCCTCACTTAATACGAGTTTGGAAAACACTCCTCCATCCGATGATCACGAGCTTCCCTCGAAGCGCCTCTGCAGATCTCAAGTGCTGCAGATCAGCAAGGATAAATGTATTATATGTCAACGAGACAAGTTTATAAAGAACCGGGGCATTGCGAGGAACAGAGAAGTGTTAACGGAGAATGCAAGCGAAGATGTTGGCTATTCTATTCTGAACGCAGCAAAAATAAGAAACGACTCAAGAGTTATTGTGCATCTCGAAGGGAGAGACACTGTGGCTATGGGAATTAAGTACCATCGATCGTGCCATAGAGATTACGTGAGGCAGGAAACACTCTTGAAACTCGAAGATGGAAGTTGTGAGAAAGAAGACAAATCGTCAGATCGTTACAAGATAGCTTTTGACGAAGTGCGAAAGTACGTACATCGTGAAGTGATTATCGGTAATAAAGTAGTAAGCATTTCGGATCTCTTGCCATTGTTCCTCAGTCATTTGCCTCAGCAAGATGGACATGCTACACCACATTACCGGTCGTCAAAGTTAAAACAACGTCTTAAGAAAAGTTTTGGCGAGCGTTTGTCATTCCGGCGGCCTTCATTGCAAAATCAGGCAGAGTTGGTGTTCCATACGAACACTCAAGGTGATATGGCCGAGAAAGTGTATTCCGCATCAGTCGAATCGGTGAATGTGGTTTCAGTACAGCATGAACACCGTGGAGATCCAAGTAAAAATGACCGGACTCCGACTCCTGCATACCAAGTATATCACGCCTCTAGAGTTATAAGGCGGCTGCTTCAAGATGTGAAATCAACCATGAAATGGCCGCCCAGCCTGCAGGACCTGACAACCGAGAATGAGATAGTCCCAGATTTGCTGTACAACATGCTGGCTTGGGTATTTTCATCAGATGCAGACTTTACAGAAGAGAGACTTACAGGTCTATCATCGGATGTACATCGCCTGGTTTTGTCAGTGGCTCAAGACATAATACATTGTGTGTCTAGAGGTCGAGTGAAAACGCCCAAACATGTAGTTCTTCCGATGGCGGTAAAGAGCCTTACTGGAAATGCTGAAGTCGTCACGCTCCTTAACCGATTTGGACACGCCCTTTCCTACTCTCAAATAGAGGAAATAGAAACTTCCGTTGCTGATAGTCAGATCAAGAGACAGGCAGATGGTGTTTTTCTCCCTAGTGTATGCAGTCCTCATGTGCCGGCCACATTCTGCTGGGACAACAACGATCTCCAAGAGGAAACTCTGTCAGGTATTTCCAATGTATTTGATGTGGGATTTATGTATCTTACCAAGATCAACCTTAATTTCCCCCTTTGAAATACCTAGCATTGATATTGTCGGTTATAAAACCTTTTACGGATATAAGTATTTTTCTTACAATACAGACATCTCGGGTGCGCCCTATTCATTTAAGGTTCTATGTTTCATTAATTAATAGTTCCAAATGATTCCTTGTTGATAGGAAAGGGAACGACTCACTGCACGAATGGCATCGTTGTACAACGTAAACCACTTACTTGCGAACCACCTCCAGACATTGGTAATGCGCTTCAGCCCCGGTCAAAGAGGCGTTCCATTGCTGGCGTTCAAACTGATGTTCTTCCATATCATGCCGGTCGACGCCAAAGTCCGAATCCTATAGAGGTTGATGCGAAACAGGTGTTGATAACAAACGCAGGGGTCTCGGTTTACGCACGTCTGGCCGATTTTTGCTGGTTGTTGTGTCGGCAAGCAATTCACGACACGCTATTTCAGATGTCGGTAGGAGATAAGCAAGTGATTCCATCATGGTCAGCGTTCAATACCACCCTTAAGGAAGGTCAGGTTCCACGCGAGAGCTGTGTTGGCTACTGCCCAGTGATTGACGCTAGCCCAACTGAGCTTCCTACAGTTTACACCATCCTTCAGCGGTCCATTGACATGGCTGATCAACTGGGACAAGAAGACGTCATGGTAGTGTTTGACCAGGCTATCTATGCCAAGGCGCTTGAAATCATCTGGCAGAACCAGCAACAGTTCCAGCGCGTAGTCCTAAGAATGGGAGCCTTTCATCTAGCGTGCACATTTGTTGCCACCATTGGAAAGCGCTTCGGAGATGCTGGTCTTTCTGATGTCTTGATCGAAAGCGGTGTTGTCGCAACGGGATCAATTACTGCTGTCCTAGAAGGTCGTCATTACAACAGAGCTGTGCGTGCCCACAAGGTAAAATAATAACAAATAATGCGAACCGAACTGAAGCGAACGAAATTTCGTTTAAATCCTTAAAGCTTGCTTTAAGTTGCCTTTAATCGCAAACCAAGTCGGAATTATATTTCTTAACGGTAAATTGTGGCGCGTTTATGGCCGGGAAGGCCTATAAAATAATATTTCTTTATAGCAAAAACTGAGGTTTTTGCGTGGTTTTACTTGACACACGGGTTCTACACTTAAACCAATAACCTCTTTTTCTTTTATAGGTTGTATTTGAGGCGATGTTCCGAATCCTATGGCAATGCTTTGGCAAATGGCTTGAACGACGTGATCAAGGAGCGTATGTATGTTTAGTCCAAGAATTTGGCAGAATCCGTGAAGAGTTATCCGTAGAGAAGTTCCACTCTCTGACAGCACGTGAAGACTTCCTACAAGTTTTTGATCTCTACCAGCAGTTTTGTCTAGAAGATTCCGGCCCTATGAAGTCGTTCTGGGTATCGTATCTTGATATGGTTGCGTTTCTTCTTGATGTAATCCGGGCTACAAGAGAAGGCAACTGGAGCCTCCATTTGAAGTGTGTGAAGGAGATGATACCCTGGTTTTTCGCGTACGATCATACTAACTATGCTCGCTACCTCCCTGTATATCTACTCCACATGGTTTCCTTACCTGACACACACCCGGAAGCGTACAGAATGCTGGAAAATGGCGATTTTGGCGTCCAGCGATCTTTAGGGCATGGCTTCGCACAAGTTCCGGTGGACCAAACGATAGAGCAAACTTTGAACAGGAACACCAAGACGAAAGGCGGCATAGTTGGATTCAGCCTGAAAAAGGCGCCGTGCAAAGATGGATCCTTACAGCGCATTTCCGGGCTGCATTGTTAGACAGATGTCGAGATATGTCCGCGACTTCAACTGGCAACCAAGACACACGCCACAAGGAAACTTCTCCAGCCCGCATGCATAGGGACGAGACTGACGTGAAGAACGTAATGGATAGGTGTCCAGTTGGATGAATCCCTTTGAGGCATCCGATGAGCTTGCATGCCTAAGCTCTGGGTACGTTGCAAGCGAGAGCGTGACAAATGATCTACTAACAGCCAAGGACGAAGGCAAATCAGCTGCAGTCGAATTTATCGAAAATCGACTTGTTTCTAAAAGCACTGATTTTTTTAATACCCTTCCAAAATTAAAGTTGGGGACTTTCCGAGAAGCTCGGAAGAAAGTATCAGTTCAGAAAAACACCGTAGCGGTGATAGCTGATAGAAATCTCTTCGCCAGACTCTTGGTGATTGGACAGAACCGCAAGCTGAGTCTTCAAGAGCTACTCTCTCATGAGCTTGGGCCAATTCCATGGTCTCTCACCACAAGTGATGGCTCGTTTGCAAAGACCAACAAGGCGCTTCTCCCGCAGCTTCTTGAAGAAGGCGTTCTATTCCCGCAGCATTTACCAGTCAACACGACAGCTTTCATCCTAGACGCAATGGCACTATTACAAATGCTAGTCAGAATTCCTGACCGCTTTGAAGTATTGGCAGAGATGGTACTTGCTGCAATTTTGACGCACGCTGGCAACGCATCCAGAGTGGATTTTGTAGCAGACCAGTATCCCGAGATTTCGATAAAGAATACAGAGCGCAGCAAACGAGAAAGAGGCGGTAAGCTAGTTGTCAACATCACTAGTCCTAAGCAGTTGTGTCCACGGCAATGGAGCAAGTTCATGGCGAATGGGAAAAACAAGACCAGTCTGATGAACTTCCTTGTCAAGCAGTGGTCAAGCGACCCACGATTTGCAGAGATGATCGGCAATCGGACTCTTTATGTCACCCATGGTGCTTTGTGTTCAAAACTCGAGGGCCGAAACGGTGAAGTATCCTCCAGTGTGGCTTTAGAGCTCAACAGCAACCACGAGGAGGCAGACACAAGGATGATGTTGCACAGCGCACATGCGTCGAATGCTGGCCATCAACGAATTGCTATAAAGTCATCCGACACTGATGTAGAGGTCTTGGCATGTTATCACCAGTGGAGTATTGCAGCTGAACTCTTTATCATAAGTGGTACCAATACCAGAGCACGACTGATTAGAGTTCCCACTCTGTGTGATCAACTTGGTGAAGACATATGTCGCGTTTTACCGGGACTTCATGCCTTGACTGGGTGTGATACAGTCAGCGCTTTCTTCGGTAAAGGGAAGAAGAAAGGATTAGAGCTGGTAAAGGAGAGAGATGACCTGAGGCGAAAGATCGGGGTGCTTGGTGAGAAGTTGCCAATGAGATCAGGCGACACAAGGGGTCTGCAGCCATTTGTGTGTGCACTTTACGGTGATACAGAGGGTACCAACAGTGTTAACCAGACAAGGTACAGGATGTTCTGCAAAAACCCAAAAATAAAGTCCCACCAGTTACCGCCGACAGAGTCAGCACTAGAGCAACACATTAAACGTGCCAATTACCAGACATATCTTTGGAAACACGCACTACAAGCTAACATTCCTTTGCAAGATCCAGACGGTCAGGGCTGGAAAGTCAAAGATGGTCGGTTGGATGTTGTATGGAGTGGCCTTCTACCGGCCCCCGAAGGAGTGTTGGAACTTGTCTGCTGTGGCTGCAAGGGAACTTGCTCAAACAGACGCTGCTCTTGTGTAAAGAGTGAGCTTCCGTGCACAGAGGCTTGTTCAAGTACAGAAGAGTGTGCAAACTCAGCCGCTGACGATTCCGTTGACACAAACGACAACCAAGAAGACAGTAGTGATAGCAGTGACGAGGATACCTAGCATTAACCTTGCTTATTGTAGATCTTGCTCGCTAGAATGTTTACTTAAGGTTTTCATATGAGCTAGTTCACTTAAGGTTTTTGTTCCAAACATTAAAGGCAACCAAAACAAGATATATAAAGAGTAAGTGATAGGCTTGACAGGAAAGTATGGCTGAACAAATTTCTGCTGAGAAATACACTCTAGCCAAATCCATAGAAACCGTTGCCATAGCAACGGCTGTTTATACTGATAAGCAAAAGTTATTTTTAAGGATATGCATGTTGTAAACGCTCTGTAAGTATTTTTTAACACGATCGGCTTTACAAGTCAGACTATTCAGGTCAGGTCCTTTCGGACAATTTGATAGCTTTCCTAATCAGTATCACTGCCATGGTAACAGAACCACTAGGTTCTAGCTAGCTTCTCTTGGATAGCAATATTACTCCAGCAAAATTCTTGCTTATACAACCTTTAAGCTCAAGAAATATTACTATTCACAAAACTCATACAGTGTTTCTTATAAAGTAGACTGTAGAGCCCCTAAACTGTATGGATCCTATATTGCAGCAGAAACACTACGAGTCAAGACATTAAGGTTTTTCGGTACTACTACAATGTAATGCTCTTATTTTTACCATATTTTCACTTCCTTGACAGAAAACAAGAATGTTAAGGTTATATTTGTTTACTAAAATCAGCCAAAAAGCTTACTATGCCAGCACCATTCTATATTGTTTCTCTGTCTGTTGCCATGGAAACCAATATTCCAGTCTGCCCTTACCTGTAGACTTAGTATGGCACAACACGTGTGCCTGGCAAATTTAAAACGTTTTTGCCCATGTACAGTTCAGATATCAGCAAAGATTCATTTGAAAAGAAAAACAGGAACCAAAGTATCCTCTCCCCACCCCCCTCGAAAACAGCAGTAGAACTCGTTAACGCTCAAGTTTGAAAAATGTAAACAGGTAGATTTTGAAAAAATAGGTCATGAGCTTTAATTTGATACCAAACTCACTTTGCCCGGATGGGGTGCTACGAAACTTGATTTTTGGGCCCTTGGCTCATGGACTAATGCAAATACTGTATTTTTCTTCGGAACTTCGAGAGAGGTGGGGGGTCACTTTTAAGCACTCTTCCGGGGGGGCGGGGGGAATGTTTTCTGGAACCACACATTATAGATCCATAGGTATGTATATGGCTTATTATGGATTCATAGGTAAGTAACTAGATATTTACCTATGAATCCATAATGAGCCATATATTTACCTATGAATCCATAATGAGCGATATATTTACCTAGAAATTCAATTCAATTCTATTGATCAACCCCACCCTTTCCCTGGAGAATTCAAATCCCTCCCCGACTTTTAGTTTGTTGAGAGTCATTATCCGAGTTAATTCCCTACGAATAACAATGGAAACCGCGTCAACTGTAAACTAATCGGAATAAATTCCTTGTTCGCTATATATTGACGATCGTCTTAATGGGGAAGTCCTTACCATGAAGGGACCATGGTCTAGTGCTCCGTCAGAGCGCTCTCACAAGTATAGTCTCGCTACAGCTAAAGTAGCTGTTTTTGAAGTTGAAGTTTGTTCAGCTGGGATATACTATCGGATTAGATAAGAGTGTTTTGCAACCCACCAAGAACTTGGAATATTTGGGTTTTAATATTTATACAACAAAGCAAACATTTGTTATTCCGCGCAGAAACGTTGAATCCTTCGAGAAGCTTCGTGAGGATATTTTGGAACCCGGAAAAGAGAAGGTGACAGTCAGAGCGCTCTCAGAATAATAAAACCTAAACCTAAACCTAAATCAGAAGCGAAACCCATTCAACAATAAACCTATAATTGCGTTGAAAAAGAAGTATAGCCTTGCTGCAGCTAAAGTAGCTGTTTTTGAATTTTTGTCCCTTTTTGTTCAGCTAAGATATACTATCGGATTAGATAAGAGTGTTTTGCAACCCACCAAGAACTTAAATATTCGGGTTTTATTATTGATACAACAAAACAAACATTTGTAATTCCGCGCAGAAAAGTTGAATCCTTCGAGAAGCTTCGTGAGGTTATTTGGAAACGGGAAAAGAAAAGGTGACTGTCAAGTCTTTACAGAGATTACAGGGGAAGTGTGTATCATTTTCGCTAGCTGTCCCTGCGGCGAAACTATATATTCGACAGAACCCAAAAATGGCAAGATTTCTACCATAAGGTCAGGTAAAGTCATGTAGGCTTGATTCTTAGCATAGACAATCCTTATGCAATAAGAAACAAAATATCAAATATAACTTTTTTCTAATTGATCCCTCTGTAAGATATGAGGGGTTACACTTTGGCTGCTGCAGCACTTTTCCACATTCTCCTCCGATATGCTCCGCATTATGAGCTTAATTTGCATACTTCCTTCGATACTAACAAGTCAGCGGTCACTCTCCAAAGTAATTGAAATGCAAATGAGGACGGTATATAACCCCAAGCGCGCTGCATAATAATCAGTTCTTCCTTTTGTGCTTTCACAAACAGGTCAGTATTTTTATATTTATTTATATTTCTTTACTTTGAACATTCGTCGTTCAACTGCTTATCAGCTAGTTTTTTCGCTTGCCTTTATTTCTCCTAGCGTTATGGCAGCAACAGAGGACGTTAATAAGAGTGCTGTACAACTCGACGAGTATAACGAGTCTGGGGTACAGGCTAGAACTGACCTCTCAACCCTACCAGCGTTTCATCCCTAAACCTATAACTTTCTCTGAATCGCAATCAGAAGTTGTTAAGTCTGAAATTCAGACTCTTATGGATAAGGGTGCTATTGAGCCTGTCGAATACACCCAAGGAGAGTTCATTTCTACTCTTTTTCTAGTTTCAAAGAAAACTGGTGATCTTAGGCCTGTTATTAACCTTAAGCCATTGAATCTTTTTGTGGAAAAGATTCATTTCAAAATGGAGAACATTAATTCAGCCATAAATAATGTTTGTGCAGGTGATTACATGGTTTCTATGGACTTGAAGGATGCTTACTTCAGTATGGTGGCCTGGGACTGCCATAAGGAAAATCCATGGTTTTGGGATATTTTTTTTCATTTTCTTGAAAATTGTGGTATATGTAGATAATTGTCATTTTAAATTGACAATCAAAATTATTAAACACTAGAATCGAAACGAAAACAAAAATAAGACTGAATGAAGAAAGATTCAATCAATAGGAAGCAAACAAAAGTGTAAACAATGCGAAAAATAAATATATCTTCATTTATATTTAAAATTCAAACAAAACGAAAAAATAATAACGATTGGCCTATCACTGCCATAGGGTTTTTTTAAATTTAACTGAAAAAAAATAATGCAGTTGGCCTATGGTTGCCATAGACCAGAATTCATTTCGGCCCCTTGCATGTCCTCAAAATCAAATAGTGTGTCGGCTTCGCACGTGGTTTTCTATCCAACACACTCCAACTCGCGATACAATCGAGCGAGAATTCCAGAAGTTCAAAGATCGCATGAAAGCGCAAAAAAAGAAAGGAAAGAAAGCGGAAATCCACCGGCTAAGGAGCTTGAGACCATAGTTGTTCAACGGCTAAGCGCAGAGGTGAGCGGGAAAGCTCAAAAGTATTCGAGGAACTCACCATGGAAAACATCAAACTCGCGTGCATGAAGCACTTCGAAATGTTTGAAACTATGTACTGTGATGTCCTCGCCGGGAACAGGGGCCTTCGTGCTTCTCAATAAAGCAACTCCCCTCAACAAAAGTAATACATATTCGCTTTGTGCCAGTTGGGGAGGAAGAAGACTCTGGCCCATAGAAGCGCCCGAGAACTACAGGACCAGAAGTCAAGGTAGATTCAATGAAATCCCAGCCTGGCCCCTCCCTTGCAGCAAGCTCTGTTCCCTTAAAAGCTAGCCCAAGCAAGTTTGTCCCGCGAAGTTTGTCAGTCGTGGAGATGCTCAAATTGGGCAGGATGATAAAGAAGACCACGGCGGTCGAAGTCTTTCATTTCGACCTTACCGAAATGTCATGGTCAAAGCCGGGCAGAGTGGACTTCACTATCGAAGGGGAGCCGTTCGCTTCAGGAGGGTTTCGACAAGCCTTCAAGGCCACGTCGAAACACCAGGAATTCAACCACACCACATGGTGATTAAGAAATATAGCGACAAAACCAAGGCGGATATATTGGAAACGAAACAAACACTGGAAGAACACACAAAGAAATGCGTCCAAATACACTATCTCGCGCGAAACTTCTCTGCAAAAATAAAGGCAGAGGTCATTGGCGGCGGCAATGACATTCTCTTCGGAGAAACTCTTCAGTACAATAAAATATTCATGGGAAAATAGAAGACGAGTTTGTTGCCATCGAGGAATTTGTAGATGGGACTTTCGGGAAATACATCAACAACGATGGCAGCGTTTGTGACAATGGAGCCAGCTGTTCATGGACTGAAAAGGCAGAATGTCTTGCTCACTTTTCGTACGAGCGTTCTGAAAAAGAACTTATGTTGCTTGATATTCAAGGCTGTGAAGGCTTTTCGATCCCGAAATTGCGTCAAAGGAACTTGTTTCCAACGATAAGCTTATGTTTTGTACAGGAAATCTGTCACACAATGCCATCAAAACCTTCATCGGAAACCACAAATGTAGTGATTTTTGTCAAATCCTAGCCTTAACTCCCTTGGAGCCTGATCAGTAGATTTCCTTCTTCCTCTTTTAAAGGGTTGCACAATTGATGTGGCATTTTTTGTTACTATAGTTAGATTTTTTGGCTCCATGGCTTTAAACAATTTAGAACTCCTAGACAGAGTAGCGGAGAATGGACCCCAATGCTGTGGACATGTTTACTATACAGTCAAACCGGATGTTCGTTTCCTCACAACTTTGCAACATTGCTGAACAACATTTGCAATGATCAATTTGCAAATGTGTCGAGCAAGTTGCTACTAGGGCCGACGATTTCCAAGAAGGAAATCTAATAAGGTGCTCAGTTTTTCACACTTATTTGTATGATTTTGCTTTAAATAAGCCATATGTTTAAGCAAAACTCAGCACCTTGGTGGATTTCTTCTAGGAAATTGTTCGGCGCTAGTAGTAACTTGATAATCAATATATTGTAATGTTCTTCAGCAATGTTGCAAAGTTGTAGGAAACGAACATCCGGTTTGACTAATGGGAACTTTAGACCGGAGTTTGTGTCATTTGAAAATTTGACAAAGTTTTGTTCATAGATGATTCTGGCATATCAATCACACTGCCAATGACATGCTACTATGTAATGTAGACAAAGGGTGAGGCAATTTCTTTTACACCTTGGTGGTTGGCTGTATACACTGTTAAAAAACTGTTTAGTGACAACCATTTAGGGGTTGACCATTTGATCTTTTTTTTTGTTCCATGCAATATATCCTTTTATTTCTCTGTTATGCGGTGGGAACTTTTTTCGAATAAGAAAGAAGGGTTGAAGTCACTAAAGTTTCAAAAAGCCCCAAAATCCCCTTCAGAAGTTAAATGGTCAGCCCTCAAGTCCACAGGTTATAAAAGAACAGGATACCCAAGTTTGCAACTAGTGAAAATTAAAGATTATGTAATTAACATGCCAGCAGATGTGAAATGCAGAGAAGAGGCCTCTGCCAGCAGGGTATATATTAATAGATATTAACTATATAATATTCTTATCTTTGATTCTGAAAAAATGATCCTTATAGCAATTGCTTCAGCTATCTTGTAATAGCAAGTACTGTAGAATACATACATACTTCAACTGATTGGTAACACATTTCAACATTTAACAATTAGTCGCCGAAGGCAACGTAAATATCGGCGAATAGTCACCGAGGCGAAGTCGAGGTGACTATATTCACCGATATTTACGGAGCCTGAGGCGACTAATTGTTTTAGTATAATTACTCAAGCAACTTTAAGGTTTTTCACAAAAAAATCGGGTTTAGGGATATTTTTGTCTTAGTTTCTCGTAATGAAGTGCGCGCGCGATCCCCAATGCTTTCAATGTAGGTGAATATAGCAAAATATTCCGAACGTCTCGACCAATCAGCGCGCGGAATCGCTTGAGTAATTATACTAAAAATATATAGTTTCTTTATTTAGATGTTTTTGACAGTTGCAGTTTACAGGGTAAAAACAGTATTTACAATTTGTAAGATATTGAAAAGAGAACAAACAAGGATGTCAGACTTCTGTGCTTAAATTATATGAAATGCTCTCACTCTAGAGTAAGAGTATGTGAAATGATTATACTGTTATTTTATCATAAATGTGATATTGTTAAAAATACATACATTCAATATTGTTAGCTTTGATGTTCTGTAGATACTCTAGAATGCCAGTGATAAGGGTTTTAAATGGGTCTGTAAACAGGCGAAAAAAACATGTCTGGATGCATTTTGGTTTCTCTTGAATGAATAATATTTATGTTAATTCTATTATTAATCCTTTTTTTTTGGGGGGGGGAGTGGGATTGTTTCAAACCTAAGAACTTAATAGGCTAAACATTTTTGACCTGTCAGACCCTGGATCTATTTTGGAAGGTTGTTGAAAAGTACTACCACCCCTATGGAGTTTCCAAAGAAAACTACAGTATTTGTATGGAAAAGATCGGGTAAATTGATCCCCCTCCCCAACCCTTATGGCATTTTCAATGCCCTTCTTGGGGGGGGGGGGAGGGGGGAAATAATTTTAATATTCAAATATATTAAATGTCATGGGGATCTCATTCTAAAATAATCACCAACTAGAAAAGGGAACCATGTTTGCTGGCAAGAGATGTTCAGGCAAGCATGTGGCCGCGTAGCACTAAGTTCAACAGAGTGGAGATAAGGAATTAACCTTGTGTGAAAGCTAACGTGCTTGGTATAAGCACACATGGGACCATTTCATTAGAGTTTTTCTGTATCCTCTGTTTTTAGGTGTGAAAAACAAAGGGTCTGTTCTATTATGTAAATAGCCTTATGTAATAGGCACAACATTCCTTTCTCGCGCGTGGTGCTCACTCATTCATGACAACTGACTGCGAAACTCTTGGTCTTGACGTTCCTATTTTTTCTTTCCTAAGTTTCATCAGGGAACCGCACTTCCCTGGCTTCATTAGACTAATTTTAAAATATGGACGACGACCCCGACTACCTCTACCAGCGCTTTTTTGCAGGTATGTAAAACGTTTTGTAGCAAATATGCAGATTTCTTCGACTTTCCTTTGATTTTATTTATATACTTTTCTGAGAAATGACTTGTAACAATAAACCCAGTATCGAGCCATATTTAATTACACGATGAGCAGAGGTGCAGTTAAAATGTCTGTCAAAATCCGAGCATTTTACTTTACGAGCACGCACTGCATACAACGCCAGTAATCAAGCTAGCGGATGGGATAGTTGAACTATCTAATGCCCCTTGCTTAGGAAAAGTTAGACGCAGAGTAAAACACTTGTTATATATCTTGTTAAATATATTGTTTTTTTAGAATTTGTTTTGAAGACGTTACTTTTTGATTTACGACATTTCATCTGGATTAAAATACAACTTAATTAGAAAAATATTTTATAATTAGACATTTTATCACCAAATGTTCCCACAGTTTAAAATGTCCATTTGCCATTGGTGCCAAACGAAGTGGAAAGTCCTAATTGAGTAAGCTTAAAAAGATTTCTTGATACCTTCTCAGCTGCTGTACTTATAACTGTCAAATGCATTTTCCAGGTAAAAGAACGCGGCAAACGAAAAAGAAAACTACCCGGCGTGATGCAATCACAGAAGCTGAGATTACCCTATACAAAAGAGCAGTTGTAAAATCAGGAAATGATTGGAAGAAGATTCTCTCTTTCTTTGTAAAGCACAAGGACCTGCTCAGTGACCAGTTGGCCACAAAGTACGAGAAGGCACTACAGAACAGCAACAGCAAGGAAGCTACTAAGTCTGTGAGAAACAGACTTGGGAACATTGGAAGAAAAACAAAGAGCTCGACTGAGGTCACAGAAAGGGAGGAGAGACATGTTGTGAAAGAGAAGGAGGCTCAAACAGCCGAACAAGTTATTCAGACCATGCGGCGGTCAAAGAGTGCTGAAAGAGAAGACCCGCTTTATAAAGGGCCGGAGGATTCAGACGTGGTGCAACCAGGACCGAGTGGCCGTCAGAGGCTGTCAGAGGCTGACCCCAGTGAATCCAGTGGTGGTCCCAGTGGCGACAATGAAGAGGAAGTGGAAGACGTTCCGGATGTAGTCAATCCACCTCCCAAGAAAAAAATCAAGAAGGGAAAGGCCAAAGTTTCCTTAGAGGATCTTAACTCTCGCGCTGATTCCCTGTTGAGCGTGGAGCTGGCTACAGCCAAGCTTCACATGAGGTTTCTAAGGCAGAGCGCCAAGAGCCAGGGACTATCACTGTCCGGGTCGGATAGCGATTGAACTAATGAACTCTACTCTGCGATGCCTTGTTTTGCACGGTTCCTGTTAGCTTGACTTTGTGTATTGGCTTATACGTGAAGCCTTCGATGAATAAATAATTTGCTTAGTTGCTACCGTAGAACCTGATTTATTCAAATCTAGAGATTATTATATATTTTTACAGAGATTTAAAATGTGAGAACAAGCTACAAATCCGGGAGGACTTTAAATAGTAGGGATAACCGTCGGGAAGCCCGAATATCCACCCTAAAAAATACCCCATCAGAATAAATTCCACCCTAAAAAGTACCTAATCAGAAAAAATTCCACCCTAAATGAATACCTGTCAGAAAAAAATTCCACCTTAAAATACTCCTCGGTCCTAAAATACCTTTTTTAGCGTACCGTTTAAGTTTAAAGAATCCCTATAAATACCGGATTTTCTTTAACGTACGGTTTTCGTTCAGAACCCCTAAAAACTATCCATGGCCGATTTTAACACCCGAATATAGGGAGTACCCTCCCCTCCACCGGATACAAATGCCGAGCAACATGTATATGGATTTAGGGATCAACGCCAGAAATATGGCCGGGATTAGGGCTCAGAGGAGCAGGTCCAGGGATCAAAAGAGTCATTCAGGCGAGAATGTATAGCATTTCGCTATATAAATGACCATATTATTATTATTATTCAACGCAAAAAAGGCTCTAAGCCGAGTTTCAACACAAATCAGTAACACGTAGGATCAGGAGCCGATGCACCCTGCCCATAATGCACTGCATTGCCGCCACCTTTGATACTATGAGAATCAGAGAAAAGCGTCATTATTTTTGGCACATTCTGCCTAACAAACATGATAAAGACTTAAAAAGTATGAATCCTTTGCGCAAGTCATAGTTTATATTGCGCTGAATGATAAAACAAAGCAATGTATTATGGGCAGAATTATGGGCACGGAAACAAATTGGAAAAAAAAATAAGGGATCGCTGTAATCCGAGCCTGAATAACGGGGTATAGAAAATTTTGTTCACGGGGAGGGGATCTGAATCCCGCTTCACCACCTCGATCCTGGACTGATACCAGATAGAGGAAGATCTGGCAGTATAAGTCATCGTTGTTGGGTGTTACACATCATATTCCGGAGAAACAGAATGTAATCACAGATACGGGTAGTTTGAATAAATAAACAAGTCAAGTACACGTGACAGTTTCACACACTTGGACACAAAAACTGCCCATTAACTAGCAGAATGGGAGACCCCTAAACAACAACAACAACAAAGCAACAAAATAGTGCCCAAGTGTCTGTCCCTTCACCATGCTCGAGGATCCCTCGGCCTCTCAAAAAGGGTCGACCCTCAAAGGAGCGGCAATTTCCACGGCCAGAAAATATAGCGCTGGATCCTCGAACAGGGCCTTTTACATTTGAATATGGCAAATTAAGCTAATTTGGATTATCCCAAATCAAAATCACTTTTATATACTATTTAAAAATAGTATATAACACAAGTGTAGGATTACAGGGCTGCAAATCTACTCCTTATGCGTCTAATTAATGTGTGGCGCCTATTTGTTAGGTATACAGTATAAGTAACAACACAAGCAAACTGCCTTTGTGCTCGAAATCTCCCTGCCCTTCCAGGAACGCTACGATATACCCGAACATCTCCTATGCGGTTTTCAACGTGCACCCTCGCTTTTCCCAGTTCTATGTTTGCTCGATAGCGCGCGAGACCCAAGCGCCCTCCTCTAGGACGCCTGAACGGCGTAACGAGTGGTTCTATGCCAGGATATCCGCCGTCTGCTAAGAGGTAAGCCTCCGGTGGTAGAGGGAGTTCCCGCCTGTATCCCATGGTTGGGAGACGCCTAAAAGTTTCTGCATCAGTTGCATGGCCTAGAAATCCTCCTCTCACTAATCCGAAGAACCCGACGTTGTCTACAACTACGTGAAAGTTAAGGAAATGGAAGCCGCGATCACGCCTGTAGAACATACGTTGCGCCTCACCCTGGGGCCGGTTTATTTGAACTGCGAAAGCATCAATTGCCCCGATAGCATTTGGAAACTGTTCGAAGCGATTTCTTTGTCTCTCCCACGATTCCAGGTCAGTCCATTGCACGTACCGATGAAAGTAATGCTCGTATAGAACAGGGATGATTGTGTATATTGTATCACTGACGGTAAAGACCGACACGCCAAATTGTTGGCTGAGCGCCGTCAGTGTCGGGTAATTTCGTAGCCATAGGAAACAGAGCAAAATTCTATCATGCAAACATAGGGCATATGGTCGCGTGTTCCTTCTACTTCTTCTAGGGTTTAATTGGTCTCGTACACGCGCCTCGACATCGGGTCCAATTCTTCGTACAATCCGTGATAAACTTCCAGGGGTCTCCCCTGTTAACAGCCAAAAGTTGCCGGGGCGAACAACCAAACTATTCCAGACACTTTGATGATGTTGAATTCGCCAAGCACGGCCGTCGTAGTTTCGACTTATAATATTGTGCACTGGCACATGATATTGTGCCAGGAGAGGAATGACACCTTGAATCGCTGACACAAACGTATTTATCGGTGGAGCAGGAGGAGGGAGAAGACTTCTGCGGACGATGTTGAAATACTCGAGAAGAAACCCGAGTATTGAAAAAATAAATGTAGGAACTGGTGGAATCATATTTGTACAGTTGCAAATTGCAGTAATGAATTGAACGCTTGGCTAACCCCATTCAAAATATGTTAATGTGCTCAGTCACTGAATCACAGAGGCCTCTGAAAAACAGAGGATACAGAAAAACTCTATTAGAGTTTTCCTGTATCCTCTGTTTTTCAGAGGCCTCTGTGATTCAGAGAGTTTTTCTGTATCCTCTGTTTTTCAGAGGCCTCTGTGATTCAGTGACTGAGCACATTAACATATTTTGAATGGAGCTAAATGGTGTAACAAGTAATTAAACTTCCAAGCGTTAAAATCATTATTCAATGTGTGGCGGCGAGATAACAATAAGACATGATTCCACCAGTTCCTAATTTTCTTTTTTCGATACTATTTTCTTGTGGAAGACTTCAGAAAACATCCACCGAAATGTTCCTCTTCATTACTACCCTTCGCCACCGCGCGATAAAGCGCAAAGAAAACAACACCGATATGAGTGTGACTCGTGCTGGGTGCCTGCGGACAATGGTACCACGCTTTATTTATTTATTCTACACATAGGTCTACTAATACAGTAAATCAGGTGATATTATGAGCTCTTATGACAAATGCATAAGCCTAATAGCTAATACTAAATACAATGTACATCCAAAAACTTAAGTGCAAGTGCAGTTACAAGAATTCCAAAAATTTCTTATGTATACCTAAAAAAAAAAAATACAATTCAAACATCAGCGCCCGATACGAAAACCCGGGATAAAACCCGTAAGGCAAAAAAACCGGGAACGTACTCCTCGATCGAATGCGCTGATTTTAGTCTCGAGGATTAAGACTTTGACTAAACATCTCATGAAGTTTGGTAACAAAATACTCTACGGCGTCCAACAGGCGAGATGAAAAATTATCATAATTCTGTCGTATTTATACGAAAATTTCTAAAACCTTATGCTAAACGTAGTTATGTAATCTTACATCATAAAACAATTGTTTTGTCGCGAAGAACAAACAATTATATAATTGTGATTCCATATGCTCAGAACCGTAATGAAAACGCTTTCCAACTGCACGATGTTACGTTGGAAAGCATTTATTCATTACTACCCTTCGCCACCGCGCGATAAAGCGCAAAGAAAACAACACCGATATGAGTGTGACTCGTGCTGGGTGCCTGCGGACAATGGTACCACGCGAGGCTAACAAAGACGAGAATCGACCGTGATTAATAGGGAACCTGAACATATGTTAACACGATATTACAAGTTAATGGCTTTAGGAACCTTTAACTTATCTTCTATGCTGATATTAATATAACTTTGTTTAGATTTGGCTGATTTCCAGCCAGCATGCTTATCGAGTAAACCTTCAGAAACACCGGCTGCATATGAAGCATTTGCGCCCCCCTTTTTAAGGCTATGAGTACCAAATGCCTTGACATCTTCTACAAACAAACTAATAGTTTCCTTGAAAATTTCTCTTACTCTAGAATAACTGATTGAATGCTGAAGTGCAGAACCATTAGAAGAAAGCCTACAAACTAAAGGTTGATCAGGACTATTTGGCAATTTAGACAAAAGTTTCTCAGTGATACAAACAGGACATGTGATCTTATTCGATCTGGCAAAATAGAAATTGTGACCACGCGAGCGCTGGTCGTTTTTACGCTTCGAACATAAAATAGACATATGATCATGAAAAACTGAGACATGACTTCTGTTGATGTGAATTATTTCATCAGACCGCATGAGGCCAGCAAAAGCTATGATGAAAATAAAGCACGTCCTCAAATTATATAGAGAAGCCTGAGGAGTATTAAATCTCTCTGCAACTTTAGAAATTATTTCTATATCTAAGGACTGTTTTCCTTTAACGGGCTTACCCAAGAGACGTTTCGAAGCTTCTAAAAACTGTTTCACCAAACTACAATCTGTCGGGGAAGAAACCCCAGCTAATTCATGTGCCCATCTCACGCCATAAACGGCTGCCTCAATCGGCGCAGGAGAATTACAGGTTTCGGCTTTCTCTCTAAGATACAGGCAAAATAAAAAAGGTGGAACAGGAAACCGATTTAAGCCGAGATTTTGTTTTTCCCATTTTTTCCAGTTAAGCCAGGCATTTTTATACTTTACATTAGTTGATGTAGCTCTGCAGTTAAGAATATAACTAGGAAGAGAGTCGGCAAGACTCTTTAGTTTGTCGCTCTTGAGTTCTTGCCTGTTTGACCAAATTCCAGCTTGGAACACATCTGAAAGAAGGAATCAAAGGAGAAAAAACACAACGAAAGTGCGAGATCTAAACTGAACCAGTAAAATCCAGTCTCAATGCCAACATTTTAAATTTCGGAGTAGACAAAAAGGCAGATTTCTTATTAGAATACACAATGGTGGATCCCCTATCAGGAATAAACGTGTCCACAAACTTCGGCAAATACAAGTGATCCTTAACAAAATCCACAAAACGGCGCTCACGCGAGCATAATAACGGCCAAAATGCAGCAGACTTCCATTCAGGTACAACTAACGTGCCCTTAGCCTTACAAGACTCCATATGAAATAAAACTGCGCTGACCAAGTAAGGTGGTGGACAAACATAATTGTTGCATTCTTTACCCCAGTCTTGCGTAAAACAATCTACGGCTTCTGTGCCAGGGCACCAAAACTTAGAATTGAAACGGGGCAATTGGGAATTGTAATGACAAGCCATTCTGTCCACATGAAATGGACCCCACCTATTAGAAATTAGCTGAAACAGCTTTCGGTTTAACATCCAATCATCTGGATCCACAATACGACTTAAATAGTCGGCAAACTGATTCTCAGCTCTGGGTATCCACTGTGCCTGAAAGGAAATACAATTAGTCATACAAAAATTAAAGATACTGAGAGCAATCTGCTGCAATTGCGCTACACGACTACCATTATGTACTATACGAACCACATTCTGGTTATCTGAAAAAATCTTTATCTTTTTTCCCGAAACAACACCCTTAAAACTTTTTAGGGCTAAAAATATAGCCAACAACTCTCTCAAGGAGGAACTCTCTTTCTTCTCTGATTCATCCCACATTCCAGAGCAAATTCTCTGATCGCCGTCAAAAGCGATATGCGCACCATACCCAGAATCACTGGCGTCGCAGATTAAAACTGCGCTAGACGACAAAGGTCTATTAATCGGATAGCCATTAAAGGCTTCAACATGAGACCACCAGAATTTTAGCTCATGCAATACTCCCTCTGGTGCGAAAAGCACGTCATTCCATGAATTTCTCATTTGAACAAAAAAATACATTTGCCTAGTGAACAACCTGGCAATAGGCCCAATGGCAACAGAAAGGGATATTACTAATCCGGCAACACTAGCCACACCCCTAACTCTAAGGTTAGGAAATTCGTTAATGAGCGTAGTCAAGTTTGACTTCAACTTTTTAATTTTCTTGTCGGGAACGATAAAACGCATTCTAATCGTGTCTATAACGACACCCAACCATTCCCCCAATTGACGTGGCTCCCAGTCCGACTTCTTAACGTTAAATTTCCAACCGGAATTCTCGAGATCGGATTTAACCAACAAACTCGCAGATTTTGCATCTGACAGGGACCTGCAACCAAAAATTCCATCGTCAATATACAGAATGGCGAAAATACCCATAGTCCTCCAGCGTGCCACAAGTGGCTTAAACATTTTAGTAAATAAATGACAAGCGGAAGAAAGCCCGAAAGGCAAAACTCTGAAAACAAAGTACTTTACCTGACCGTTGTAAGACCAAGAAAATCCTAGAAACTTCCAGAAATTAGGATTAATATCAAGGTGATGGTAGCCAGATTCTATGTCGAATGTAAAGAACCAGAAGTTTTCTCTAAACATAGTAGCCAGCGTAGGCAAGCCTTCATACTTAAATTTAAATTTCTTGATAAATGGATTAACGGACCTACTAAGGTCAAGAACTAAACGTAACTTACGGCCGCAAACTACTGAAAGCGGATTACAACAGTATGGTCTCGAAAAAACTTCTACAGCACATTTATTAAGCAAGAGTTCATTAATTGCTTGGGCAACAAAATCTGCGTTATCTAAGGCGCTTCTATTGTTCTTGATAAAGCAAGGCGGAGGAAAGCTAATAAATGGAATCATATAGCAGTTCAGAAGAACTCCAATAACTAGAGCTGATAACTGTAAATTATTGAACCACCACGCTTTTGACGCCGATATGCGGCCTTGCACAGACTGAACAGTAGTAGACTGAGTAACGTCAGCGCTCTTGAATTCAAACAAATCTACTAAATTAACGTCACCTGTCTCCAACTCGCAGAAACGAGTATCATGAAATCTCTCCCCATCACTTGCTTCCTTGGGCCGGCATAAGGGAGGCTGGGGCAGCTGCAAACTGTGGCGCTTGACGAGCCTGCCACGAGAATTGATTTCCGCCGACATTGGCTGTGCTTGCATTGGACCCTCTTGAACGGTAACAATTTCTCCAAAAATGGCCGGGTTTACCACAGAGGAAGCATCCGCTCATAGAATTGAAAAAGGGAGCACCATTAGAAATTGATGAACTAGCACGTCTATAATCAGGCTTAAATCTGTTATCTTTCTTTGCCTTTTCCGCTTTCTTTTTCTCCCTTACAGTTTGTACTTCCTTAAGCACTTTACGTATACGCTTTTCGTCACTTTCATCTTCTGCGATTGGTATTTGCTTGTATTCTGATACAAAGTCCCAGCCATGTAAATCAGCTAATACAATATGTTTCATGCGATTGGCAATAAGTGCCTTACCTTCTTCGAGGGCGTTTTTCACTTTGAGTAGTTGACCAGAATGTAGATCCTGCGTTGCGCCATCTAGAAGACACGCCAGCTTCTCCTGGTGGCCATACTGCTCCTCATTTCCCTCAGCTTTAAACACATGACGAGCAGAGTTTTCTAACCGCATTTATTTGACTGCAGAATCTATGGATTCCTCACTTTGTCTCTTTAACTCATTTTTAAAATTTCCTAGCTCAACATACAAAAAACTTTTCAGCTCAGATAGAATCTGAGGAGAACACGAAGCCGAAGGACCGGCAACTGGCTCTTCCGGATCGCCCATAATCATACTAGAGTTTGGTAACAAAATACTCTACGGCGTCCAACAGGCGAGATGAAAAATTATCATAATTCTGTCGTATTTATACGAAAATTTCTAAAACCTTATGCTAAACGTAGTTATGTAATCTTACATCATAAAACAATTGTTTTGTCGCGAAGAACAAACAATTATATAATTGTGATTCCATATGCTCAGAACCGTAATGAAAACGCTTTCCAACTGCACGATGTTACGTTGGAAAGCATTTACTCCACCTGCGCCACCGATACATATCTTGGTTCTAGCCATACAGCGTGTTATTCGTCTCCTTGTACAACTTAGCCTGCCAGTGCACATTCAATTTTAAGGCGAAGGTACGACGAGAATGCATGGAAAATTCAACAGCCAAGTGTCTGAAACCCGGAGCGGGTTCTATTTTTCTTCTATTTTCTCCAGATAGGTACCTGTTAGAGGTCCGTTCTAGCAAATCAAGCAAATCACACTTGTTGGTGGCCTGAGTTTCAGACGTATTTTCCGTCGTAAAACATACGAGAGAAAACTACGAGGTAAAATACGTCTTGTTGGTACTTTTTACGGAATGTAAATCAACTAAGCGACGCCATGTCTGGTATCTTTTAGGCGTAAAATTGAAAGTTCCCGACGGGCACCCCCGCCCTCAAATAGGGGGTGTCTGGAATGTGCTAGTTGCTCGCCCTGGCAATTTTTGGCTCTTGACAGGAGAAACTCCGGGAAGCTTATCGCGAATTATACAACGAATAAGAATAGATGTCGAGGCGCGCGTATGGGACCCACTGAATCCTAGAAGGCAAGACGCACAAGACCATATTCGCTTTGTTTTCATGATAGAGTTTTACTCTGCTTCTTGTGGCTAAGGAATTGCAGCCAGCAATTTGGCATATTACTCAGTAATGTCAGCGATACGATCTACGCGATCATCCCCATTTGATACCAACATTATTTTCATCGGTGTAGATGGATAGACGAAAATGGATGGGAAAGGCAGAGAAACGAATTTGAACAGTTTCCCAATGCTGTCTAGACGGTCGCAATTCAAATAAACCGACCCCAGGGTGAGTTACAGGGATTGTTCTACAGGCGAGATCGAGGATTTCACTTCCTCGACTTTAACGCTGTCATGGACAATGACGGTTATTTTAGGTTTGTGAGAGGTGTTTTCTCGGGCACGCAACTGATGCGGAGACATTCGGGCTTCTACCTCCGATTGGCTTCCACCTGCAGCTCCCTTTCCCCCCGAGATGCTTATCTCCTAGCAGATGGTGGATATCCTGCTATCCAACCACTTCTGGCGCCTTTCAAGGGTCCTAGAGGGCGGCATGCACTTGTGCCTCGCTCGATAACATAGAATCGGGACGAGCGAAACTACATGTAGAAAATCGCATAGGACATATTCCAATTCATCACAGCGTTCCTCGAAGTTAAGAGCGGGAAGATTTTGATTACAGAAGCAGTTTGCGTGTTTGTTTACGTATGTTGTAGTCGCCCTTACAAATAGGCACCGTACGTTAATAACGCGCACACGGGAAGGTTTGCGCCAGTCCTGTAATGTGAAAACAGGCAAAAGGCAAAGAATTTTATTTCTAGAAAATCAAAGTATATTATGTTACGTTACATTAATTTTCTCTGTAAATTGTCATCCAACGCTTTTGAAAAAAAAATTGAAAGTGTCGTGTCACGGTGGCGGGTACGTGTTTAGTCCGCGCCCTTCAACTAAACAGGATCATGACTTTCAATCATACGTTCAGCCTCCTGTCTTACCATGAGCCGTTCAGAATTTAAAAACAAAGGACGGCGTCGGATTTTCTCTTGTTGAAATTCGCTATGTATGGTGCATGATTAGACCCGTCAACTGGGTAAATAGAGTTTAGCGATGACGGAATCTCGTCGGGGGGAGGGGGGGCACTTGGGCCTGGTGGCTGGATATCGCATAATTCTTCCGAAGCTTCATTATTCATAGGATCTGCGTTTTCTGTCTTCTTGGTCTTTCTGTTATTCATGATCATCTCTTCCGCCGTGTGGGACGGACCATTTAATATTTGATGGGGGAGTGGCAATTTTTTTGGGGCTCGAAATTGTTTTCGCGTCCAGTTTTGCTGCTCGATTTTTTTACCCTAGAATGTGACTGTGCTCGATTTTTTTTCCTGTATTTGTCTTTTTAGGGTTTGAGAATTACTTAAATTTAATTTCGCCGTCAAAATGACAATTGATCACTTCAATAAAGTACGATTTCAAGCTCTCCTGTTATGTTAGCATTTCGCGAAATTGGTATGTTTATAGCATCCGGAACAGTTCGGGTTTTTGGTCACCGGACCGCTTTGTAAAGTTTCATTTTCCTTCTAACTAAACAAAGGCTATATATTCAAGACGCCGTCGCAGGAAACTTTCCACGAAAACTTTCCAATTATTAATCATAGTCCAGTACAATTTTAGTTTGTAAATACTACACCACAACCTATCCGCCTTTTATGCGCGCGAAGCTGCCGCAATTTTGGACGTATCAGTTGAAAGTAAGTAAACCTTTATTTACCATTTCCTGACAGTAAATTTACTTCAATTTTGAACAGAATGCTAAGACACTTGGCAAGCGCGCATCGCGCGCCGACCAAAAAAACACTATATTTATAGTGTCATCAGGTTCCCTAAAAAATAATAATCAGGAGAGAGTTTGAGAGTGAGCTTGCTCGATTCTTTTTCGCCACCAGCTTTGCTTGCGCGATATTTTTATTCTAGGTCAGAGGCTTGCTCACATTTTTTTGGGGGGAATATGAGAATCAAGACGTTATGCACGAGTGATCACAATAGTTCACCACAATTAAGCGAACAAAAGATCGAGGCATTTGCATAATAGCACAGACCCTCTGTCTTTCACACTTTAGCACAGGGGATACAGAAAAACTCTATTAGCACGTTAGCTTTCACACAAGGTTAATTCCTTATCTCCACTCTGTTGAACTTAGTGCTACGCGGCCACAGGCTTGCCTGAACATCTCACATATATTCACTTCATTACCGCGACCATAACATCTAATATACCCCGACCTGCTCCCAGTCTGACCTGATAGCTCAGCTGGTACAGCATCGGATGTACAATTCCGGAGGTCGTGGGTTCGAATCCCTCTCGTGGTCAGAGATTTTTTTCTCTTTCTCCGCTTACTAGGGATAACGCTCATAAGCACCCCATTTCATTAGCACGTTAGCTTTAACACAAGGTTAATTCCTTATCTCCACTCTGTTCCTCAGTAACTTCCCAACCTTGTCATACAAAAATGGAATGTAACAAAGATCAAGCACAGTGTAATTATAACAATGGCATCAGAGTATTGCACTTATAAAATAATGTGACCTTACTATTGCCCTAAGGGGATACCAACGTGTTTTTTGGGTATGAAATCTTGTGTTAAAAGTACTTTGGGTTGGAAATTCTACAAAGGTATTTTGGCATTTGAAGCCAATAGTGAAGCTTGAAACTAAACAATAACCATACATGTGACTACTTTTGGAGCTTGTTGGTACTCGCAAGTTTTTCAGCTTGAAATTGAGGCTCCCACTGTATTTAGGCATCCTTGGTGGTCTTCCGGTGCAAATTCAACAGTAGAAACTGGAGTATTGGTCGGCTTAAATGTGATCAATTCGGCACCTGTAGTCAATTAGAACTTTGTTTATAACATTCCAGCAGCTCGGCATCATGTGTTTATTGGTCTGAAAAAGCCTAAAAAAGTTGGGCATTGTTTTGAGTATAAAATTTTGGGAGCCGGTATTTTTTTGGGTATAAATTTTATGGCTCAGGTAGTTTTTAGGGTATGAAATTCGGAGCTCCATCAGTCCCCCCCCCCCCCCCCCGCCCCGTCATTTTTATATCCGAGTATCCCCCCTGTGACTGTTGCACTCCCTATGCCTTCAATAAAATCCCCCCCCCCCCGCCCCGTCATTTTTATATCCGAGTATCCCCCCTGTGACTGTTGCACTCCCTATGCCTTCAATAAAATTTTACCCAATTTGCTCCATTTAACAATCTCTTCTTCAGATCAAATGTTGAGGGTATCAAGAATGTTACCAACATACCACATTCTTGGAGATCATACTTTTCTGGACATCTGTAGATATGGTCTGGAACACCGTCTGGTAGGAAGGTATCTTTTTGCACACGTATCCTGTGACTGTTCCAAACCACTTCCACAAATGTGTCAACTTCCTTTTGAACAATTGGAATCATAATGTATGCCATGATTTGCCTTTCAATCATGGCAAAAATATCGAGCCTTTTTAAGTAACACAGTCTGTATGAAAACTAACGCACACACATTTCAAAGGCTTATAGCAAATGTGAAACCCTTGTCACTTGGTTTGTCTTGGTTGCAAGCCTACTTGTCTAGTATATAAAGAATATTATTCAATTACTTTTACCTATGAATTTCATTCTCAGGATCATAGTGGCCTTGATCTTTAAGTTGCCTCAAAGGAAACTTTCCTAGCCTTTCATGTAGCTCCTTCCACCATCGCTCAATCTGTAACAATGTATTTCAAATCAAACAAACAATTTCAGTCTAAGATCATAAAAGAAAACTAAGAATGGAGTAAAAAAGTATGCAAATGCTACCCAGTCTACAGAAAAAGCTTATTACCAGAACATGCATTATCCTGAAAAAAATCCAAATACAACATGTAGGTTGACCAAGTCTGTTCAATAAAAAAGATAAATGTAGATGATTTGCAGTTACTTCCAGCCTATGAGAAGCCCTATCAGAAGCCCTATGAGAACAATAAATATAATAAGAGGAACCCCGATTAATCAGGACCTGGTATTATAAAGGTCAGATTCATGTCCTTACAAAAATTAACATCTTTTCTCATAACAACAATAAAAAAATAATAATGAAGAAATGTAATTGTCCAGTTTTGAATTATCAACTCCACCGCTGAAAAGGCATTGATGGCGCATATACACTAGGAGCCTCAATTTTAAGCCAAAAAAGTTGTGAATACCAATGAGTCTGGAAATTTATCTCAAGTTTGTCTATCTCAATTCATGCTCTACCAGTTTCTCATCAGTATTCGCTGTCCTTTTTCCACATCAAATAGCACACTTTGCGCTAGTGCGTCATTTGGCTATGACCAGAATCCTTTTCAGTTTTCGTTATTTATGCAGATAAGCCACTATTGGAAACAATAGGTGGAAATTGTGCAAATAAAAGGGACAACGCAAAGGTTTCTGGTAATCGTACGTCATAATGAAAATGTCTTATTCAGGTCCCCACTGTATTTATTGACCGTTGATGCCTATCTAGCGGTAGAGATAGTTCAAAACTGGACTATCGATGAATTCTTTCTATTTCAAGAACAAGAAACTAAAATAAGAACAAGAGTACATTTTACTGTGCACCTGTCGATGGAAGCATTAGCCTTCAAGCAAAACAAAACTGTCATAATGCCTCACATGATATGAGGGTCATTTTTCTTTCTAAACCCCTACCAAAGTGACTAGGTAGGCATTTGGATGTACACGTCTCACCTGATTAGAGGTTGATGGTCCAAACATAATGGTTTCAGTTGGATCGTCAATATCACCATGGTGCTGCCTTAAATAACAATGCATGGTTGCCATGACCCCTGTTTCAGTACCCTTGTCTAGTCTCAGGTAGCTAGCTATCTTCCTTGTTTTGAACAGATGCTCCAGGTAAATTCTGCCAATGCGATTAGGGTCACTCATCCAAACATTGGCCCAAAGTATCTTTCTGCTGCATGTATCAATGCAGCCATAGACTGCCAGCGGAAAGGTACTGTTTTGGTAGCCCATCAATTTATCGTGGCCATCCAGTGAATGGACCCAGTTTGGGCCAGGAGAAGTGAAATGTCCCTTTGCTTTTTTCTTCTTAAAGTGTGGAGCGCGTGCCTTCAAAGCCTCTGGATTCACATCATACATCGCCGCGTAGACTACGTCTCTCGGTACATTAAGGTTATGAATAACCATTTTTTATGAAGACCTCGATACCCAAGAAGCTTTCCTGGCCCTTCCATTTCTTCTCTCACAGCCGTTGTAATGTCTTCGATCTCAACCTCCCGGTCAATATAACTGATGCCAAAATAGTCAAGTCTCCTATCGAGCGTTCTTAAGCTCCAAGCATATTCTCCGAAATCTTTCCTCGCGAAGTCTAAAATTTCAGAACGACGGAAGTTTTGCTTCACGTATCTCTCCAAGGCAGCTTCCAAATTTCGATCCTCCATCCACGTGGGATTTCTTATGCGAGTCGACATCTTGAAAAGTGCCGAAATGAATTCTGGTCTATGGCAACCATAGGCCAACTGCACCTTTTTTTCAAGTTTAATTTTTAAAAAAGACTATGGCAGTGATAGGCGAATCGTTATTATTTTTTCGTTTTGTTTGGATTTTAAATGTAAATGAAGATATATTTATTTTCCGCATTGTTTACACTTTTGTTTGCTTCCTTTGATTTAATCTTTCTTCATTCAGTCTTATTTTTGTTTTCGTTTCGATTCTAGTGTTTAATAATTTTGATTGTCAATTTAAAATGACAATTAAACTACATATGCCACAATTTTCAAGAAAATGAAAAATAATATCCCAAAATCATGGATTTAACTTATGGCAGTCCCAGGCCACCATACTTCAGTGTTCCCATCCACCCCAAAGATAGAACATTACTGCGTTTTATGTGGGAAGGCCAAAGATTTGAGTTCTCGTGCCTCCCTTTTGGGTATTCTTTAACTCCTAGAGTCTTTACGAAGATTCTAAAACCATTTGCTGCCAAATGGCGTTCTAATGGTATTAGAATAATTGTCTACATTGATGACATTTTGATTATTGCTAGCTCTGTCAAAGAGGCTGATAATTATTTTAGCATGATCAGAAATTCCTTAGAATCTCTGGGTTTTCTGATTAACATAAAGAAATCTCATACTGTCCCTACCACAACAATTACACATTTAGGGTTTGAGATTGACTCTATGGCAATGAAACTCTTTCTTCCTGACTCCAAAATAAGCATAATTATTCAGTCTTGCAAGAATTTGCTTGATAATAATAATCCAACCATCCGTGAAATTGCCCATGTTGCTGGACTGATTGTGTCAGCAATGCCGGCAGTAAGGTATTTACAGCTGCACTATCGCTCAATTGAGATTTGCAAGTCTCAAGCTCTCCTTTCTGGGAGAGATTATGATGAATATTCATGCATAGATGCATCCCGATCTGACTTGCTTTGGGTGATAGAAAATATTGCTTATTTTAATGGGGAAGATTTTCTTGAACCAGAGGTAGATGTTTTCATTAACTCAGATGTCTAATTGGCTGGGGTGCCTTCTGTAATGAACAGAGCACAGGGGGCCGTTGGTCTTTATTGGAGGCAGAAAACCATATCAATTTCCTAGAATTGCTGGCTGCTTTCCTTGCTCTTCAGTCCTTTGTTAATCAGAGCAACATTCATGTCAGACTCCAATTGGACAATACCACTGCAGTCTCATATATGAACAACATGGGGGTATAAAATGGCAGTGGTGTATGTCAAGAGAAATTTGGTTGTCAGCCCAATATGTTCCTGGGGTCACCAATGTTGATGCTGATACAGCATCAAGACGTTTTTCTGAGGACCTTGAATGGTCTCTACATCCAGTCATTTTCAGAGAACTCCAGTCTAATATCTGGAAACCAGAAATAGACTTATTTGCATCAAGATTGAATTTCAAGGTTGAGAAATATGTTTCTTGGCACCCAGACCCAGGAGCATATGCAGTTGCTTTTTCCCTGTCTTGGTCTAATATGGGTTGTTACATCTTCCCACCTTTCAGCCTAATCCCTCGGATTCTAACCAAGATGCGAAGGGACAAAGCTCTGACTATACTAATAGCTCCTGTTTGGCCCACACAGGCCTGGTATCCACTACTTCTTCAGTCTCTAGTGCAACTACCAATTCTGTTACCACAGTGGGAGGATTTGCTTTTTCGCCCATACAATCAAGAACTCCATCCCCTGAGATTCAAAATGAGGCTGGCCTCCTGGACTGTGTCCGGAGATCCCTCTCGGACAGAGAAATTTCTACACAAGCTGCCAATCTAATCTGTGCAAGCTGGACTTCCGGTACAGAAAAACAGTACAGAGCAGTCTGAAAAAAGTGGACAAGCTGGTGTAGTGAAAGGAACCTCGGTCCCATTCAAGCACCTGTTTTACAAGTTTTAAATTTCCTAGCAGATTGCTTTGGAGAAGGCTAAAGCTATATTACTTTGAATACTTACAGATCAGCCTTATCATCGACTCTTTGCCCACGCGATGGCATAGCAGTTGGTTCTGATCCATTAGTTTGTAGACTTTTAAAGGGGGTATATAACTCAAAACCTCAACTACCACGTTATTCGTCAACTTGGGACGTATCTGTTTTGACACAGGACCTTGGAACTTTATTTCCTTTAAATAGTCTTAGCTTGAAGCAACTTACATTAAAGACAGTTTCATTATGTGCCTTGTGGTCAGCTAGAAGGGCCGAAACCCTTTGGTCCCTTGACATAAGTAATATGACTCAGTGTGAAGAGCCAATTCAATTTATTATCACAGATCGTTTGAAGACATCGAAACCTGGCAAATCGTCAGTTACGGTTAATGTTCCGTCTGTACCAAGTAAGCCTAGTGTCTGTCCTATGAGTACAGTTATGGAATACATCACACGTACATGTAATCTTAGAAGTTCATCTCAGGAAAGACTGTTTATTTCCTTGAATAAGCCTCATGGAGCAGTTTCTACTGCCACAATTTCCAGATGGATTAAAACAGTCTTGTCTGATGCAGGCATAGATACTTTGTATTATTATTAGCTGCTACGTCGGCAGCTTACAACAAGGGTGTGCCCATAGAACATATCCTAAAACTGGCCAATTGGTCTATTGAAGATACATTTCGCAAATTCTACTTGAGATCTGCTGAGCCAGGTACTACTGACTCAGGTGTTAATGTTATAGATCTCGTTTTGGTATCAATAAACATCTCATGTCAAAGTCACTTTGTGTTACCTTGTGGACTGACCTTTTGTTGTGTCCATTGGCTATGGTGCTTTAAAATCGCAAATTAAGCCCATAATGCGGAGCATATCGGAAGAGAATTTAAAATTAGACAAGAAGTTACTTACCTTGAAGTGTAATCATAATTCTCTGAAGATATGCGGAGCATTATGGGACAAGTTTCCCTCCCAGCATCCTTTGCCCGCCCTTACTTGTCCTATACCTTCGCCAATGACTCACACTTCCAGAAAGAACTGATTATTATGCAGCGCGCTTTCGGTTATATACCGTCCTCATTTGCATTTCAATTACTTTGGAGAGTGACCGCTGACTTGTTAGTATCGAAGGAAGTATGCAAATTAAGCCCATAATGCTCCGCATATCTTCAGAAAATTATAATTACACTTCAAGGGTAAGTAACCTCTCGTCTAATTTTAATTTTTTTGGTAGATTTGTACAAATTTTGCCATAAAACGATGCAGTAACCAAAGTTTAGCAGCTCGTATCTTAAAGACGGATCAATTAGAAAAAAGTTATATTTGATATTTTGCTTCTTATTGTATAAGGATTCTCTATGCAAAGAATCAAGCCTGTCTGACTTTACCTGACCTTATGGTAGAAATCTTGCCATTTTTTGGTTCTGTCTACATTCGCAGGATAAGTGCGGCGATTGCGACATCACCTGATCAGGTTTATGTCAGGATGACCGACTCCCTTCGAGAGGAAATCACGCACTGGCGGTTTTTGGACTCTTGGTCAGATTTTCTTCCGTGGCGCAGTGAAAAGCATTTCAGATTGTCCATGTCGACTGATGCTTCGGGATTTGGCTGGGGTTGTGTACCATGAACCTTCCGGTGACAGGGTTGTCAGTGATTATTTTGGTGCCCAGGAACTTGGATTGGGTATCTCAACGAAGAAGATGTTAGCAATCTGTTACGCTATCCAGGCTTTGCCTAAGGTAATTTGCTGCGTTGACATTCAAGTAGACAGTCAGGTCGCGTTGACATTCAAGTAGACAGTCAGGTTGTCATTGATACTTATAAAGGCGAAGGGAGCAGGAAGTCATCAGAACTTAGGGATGCTACAGAGATGTTATTTCAAACGGTTTCCGCGTGGAATCTATAAGTTGAACTAACCTATGTTTCTTCAGGTGATAATCCCACTGACGGCCCTTCTAGGCGCTTATCCACTACTGAAGCCACGCTAACTTCGCCAGTTTGGCAGCGTTTACAACAGGAGATTTGTGGTGAAAAAGGACACACTTAAGATAGGCTAGTATTATCACATTTTACAATATGGCCTCCTCCATTGTCACAGGGAGTGAATGTTTTTGCCCAAGACTTGACTCTAAGTACTTTTGATATGCACAACCCTTACGTTTTCCCGCCATTTTGTTTAATCTCACTTGTGATGAGATTTCTGCGGCATTTTCAAATACCGTTTACAATAGTAATCCCGGATGTTTTCCCTAGGACTGTTTGGTGGCCTGTTGTGCTGGGTCTTTCATCCAAGAGTCTTCGTTCCCGGGAGAAGATTATATTGGCGTTCTATTGTTTCCGTCAAAAAAATGTTTCAGGCCCCGCCCCTCGATGTATTGCTGGCGTGTAGGGTTTTCACACGATTTTCACTTTTCTCATCCTCATTGCAGTCTCTCCCAAGGATTCCCAATATTTTTATACCGACTTTAGCTTGTCCTAGTTGGATGAGACAGAATAATACACTATGCCGAAATAAATGAGTCCCAACAAAAACTTTTTTTGCACTGTTCCGTCCATGAGTTTGGTGCGAAAATAACGCGCGTCTCAAAAAATTGTTTTAGAGAACATTATTCATGTTTTAGAGCGCTCTCTTCGAACCAAGGCAGTGCCAGTGGTGTACGTTTGCACAGACTTGAATGAAAATTTTTCTCAGCTAAAAGCTTTCGAATCAAAATAACACATAACTGTAATTATTCTGTAACAGAATCATTAAGGTCTGAATGTCTATGGTGCTTTCGGCTGTGCGAACTGAATATTGTTTTAGTTCCTGTGTGAGACTAACTTTCTTAGACATGGCGACTTTGCCCCTCACTTAAGAAATCGCTTGAATAAGAACTTAGCTAAAGAGATTTTACCCTTCTCGTCAGGTTTGTGAACTTAGTTTTGCGATACAGCGTCAGGATTTTTATTTAGAGAATATAACTCATGGCTTTGCTTTGCGTAAATGTGTCATTTTGACTTAGCGCGCGCTCTGGAAAGCGAGGCATTGGTGTACGTTTGTTCAAACTTGAATGAAATTTTTTCTCAGCTCAAAGCCTTCGAATGAAAATAACCCCTATACATTTCTGTACCTAATCTGTAACAGAACCATTTGGGTCTGGTTTCGGCTGTGCGAAATCAGTTTTTTTTAGTTTCTGTGGGAGATTTCAGCATGGTGACGATGGCGGCTTTGTCCCTCGCTTAAGAAATCGCTTGAATTAGAACTTAGGTGAGCCTAGGTGAATCCTTTTCGAATAAAATGTATCCTATAACAGAGTTCCCCAAGTATGCAAGAAAATGGGGCGGTTTTGCAGTTCCGTGGTGCAGCCTTTTCCAGGCTGCTGGGCCAACAGTTTGACCTTCACACCCCCCCGTCAGAAATAGGCTATGTTGACATATCAGCTTCCATGCGTTTTGGAACTAGAGCAGATTTTGTGAAAAGTGCCGCGACAAAGTTGTGCCGCGCCGCGACTACGCGATTTCATTCCGTATCTACAGCAGGTCAGGTTTCGTGCCGCGACCGCGACGCTCCATTACCCGATTGTATTGTGTTCGCCCCAGGAGACCTCCTAAACAGCGAAGATAGATGTTGATGGTGAGACCAGATCACGCTGATCTCAGTTTATTTCTGATTTATTGTAAAATTCCTCGGTTAAGCCGTTTTGAACATTTTAGATGGTCTCAGGCCTAACTTGAAAGGCCCACAATGCAGTAAAGCACGGCAAAAATGGCGACAGGCAATCAACGAGACTATTTAGCATTCGACGGCCCATTCCCACCAACCGATCACGTACATACACCCATTTTCGAACTACCCATGGGCCGGGCTTTCAATCGGTATATGTCTTCCAAAATACCCAGGGAGAAGGTCCGTCTGGCCCACGGACTACCTACTATACAGGAGCGTAAACTAACCTTGTCTTGCATGCACTTCGGTGGGACAACACTCGCGCAGATTCTCATAATACTTGCTCTTTCCCCAAAGGGTCCTACAGTGGTCGCAGTACTTTTTATGCAGCTCATTTTATTTAAAAATGAATATGGAAGAAACACATTTAAAATTTAAATGCAGATTGATAAAAAAAAGTTTTCCCTGTGGAGCGCGGCGTGTCAGAAGGTTCTTGTGACACGCCCTAATACCGGTTGTCGTCGATATTGCTCTATCGTTTGCAAGAGGCTGCGGCGTTCTAACGTTTGAGTACCAAAAAGTAATCTCATAAAAAACATTAAATTTATTAAACTAAAAATAGGATATATAATAATGTTTTCATACGTTCTGGTTCTTACGAGAGTTCACTTCTACTTACCTTCGTACCACTGACAATCTACCTTCCACGACCCCTTGAACTCTGGCATAATTACGATGGTTAACAAATGCGCATATAGCTAGTAGTCAGATAGTCGGTCTTTGACACAAGTTCGAGGGTCAGCCGAACGAAGTGGGTTTCGTTATCGATGATTCGATGATTTCGAATGTCTTGTTTGACCGATTCTGATTGGTTCGATCGAATTCTATCAATCAACCACCAAGTTTTTCAAAGGTCGCATATCAGTGCAAATTTGCGTGCTTTGTCGTTTCTGTAAGCTTCTACAGTGATAATGTATTCGAGTACGAGAGCGTCGAAAACCTCAAGAGGCGGGGCCGTTATGTCAACTAATGGACCGCTATCCGCCGGTCGAGTAATAATCTCGAACGCCGAATCAAGGCAAATTTTCGAGAAGTTTTCAGATGTCACAAACTTATTAATGCGTCAAGCGGCCAAGATCGACAGCATGGTTGTCCATCTAATAACCACAAGAAATGAAATCGGCAAAGAAGAAAGGTTTAGTGGCTCACTTCCGAAGGAGCTGAAGGTAAAATCCTAATCATTCAAGCATAGTACTTTTTGAAAATGTGCCATCAAAACTCAAAGTAGCTCAAAGTACATTCCTCGCTATTGATTGTATAATTCACTATTTAAGGTATGGGAAAAGGTTCAAGGGATCCTTTGGCAAAATTGTTGTCATTTCGTCTGTTTTAAAGATAGGTACATGTATTATGTCAAAAACTGATTTCCTCGTTAGATCAAGTTCTAGTCCGTCAGAATTCAATACAACCACCCAGTGTTGCATTATCTTGAATGACCCTAGGGTGGACTCCAAAATGATTGTCTTCTACTCTAGTATCAAGAATAATCATAACACTGTTGTAATGAAGTTCCTGCAACACAAACTCTTCCAGCTCAAGCAATTCCCGAATGGGACGATCAGAAGGACGTTGCTCTTAACTGATACATAAAGGTAATGAGAAATTGGTCCATAGAGTGTTTGTAACATGAATAAGCAAAACAGTCAGGATCTATGAATGTTGGACATATATTATGCCTGTTTCTCACACAAAGAAATAAAATATTATAGCTGCATGTATTTATGTTTTGGTTATTCAGCATCAATATAATGCACTGCTCATATACATGTGTTGGTCATTGAATAGCAAATAGCTGTCTTCTGTACATGACATAATATGAACTTGCGATATCCGTCATCTGCTGAGGGAGATCTAATGTGTTTACATGGACTTGGTGAAAGCAAATGGAAATTGGGTAATTAATCATTTATTTTGAATATTAAAGAGCCGTAGCCAGATACCACGAAAGCAGAAGAGCTACATTTTTAGAAACTCTCCCGGAACGTAGGGAATAAGCAGAAAAGAAAGCTGCAGCCAAGACGCTAGCTTCAAGGGGAAGGAGGGTTACTATGCTTTGCATCAGTTTATTGTTGGTCAAAATAGAATGGGAAAACCCTGTTAAAATTCCATCGGTACTCTTTGTTTCTTTTTTGTGTGAAAAACATTTGTTTTTTCCAATTTTATCCCATCCACTCTGCACAGTTTTAGGTAGCTGGTAAAAATATAAGATACATAGATAGATAGATAGTTTTTTTAATTAACATTTGCGGCCAAAAGGCTGAATTGCGGAAAATTTACAATATATATACAAATTGGAAGAAAAAAACTATAGTAAAAACAAAATGGGTCATTCAATGTCAAATCGACCAAATGTCCCCCTGTGACCCCTATCGATTTTCATGAAAACCATTTTACAAGCTCATCTGGAGGTCAATAGAAACATGCATAAATATCAGCGCTTAACTTTGAACAGTTCAGGAGTATTACACTTCAAAGTATTATTCACTAACTAAGGCTCCTTCACTTCCAAACTAACCTAAAGCAAAAAGTACTTCCAGTGCAGCAAATGAAGTGTTTTATTTAATTTACACGGCAGTGCAATATTTCTTGTTAATTATTGAGGGTGAAAATAACGGTTGTTTTTCCTTTCTGCATTCGCTCAATGTATGAAAAGATCAAAGCTATCGAGAAAAACTCACAATAAGACAATTTACGCATTTGATAATTACCGAATTTGGCGCTTTTCATGTCCAAACAACAACGCTAAGTTTTTGTTCTGCAATTCATCACATAAAGATTTGGCACGCTTTTTCAATAAAGCTTTTCCAGTTCAAACAACAGCGCTAATGATGTTTTGTTCTGCAATTCATCACATAGATAATAATTTGCTCTCCTATTTTTATTCAGACTGTTTTGGTGTTGATAGAAAGTGTTTCTCTATACGTATCTTGCGATAAATTATGGTTTCACGTTTAACACCTTGTAAAATAGGGCTTACCCTAGGTGAACAATGTCATAAGAAGGTCCTCTGCAGAGGCACTGGCTTTCATAGTTTATCCTCGTTTGGTGAGGGAGATGTTGAGCTTTTGGAAATTCGAAGTGGTATACACTTGACACAAGACACAAGACACAAGACACGGTGTGCTATCACCACGAAAAACAATACTTGTCAAGCTTCGAAAAAATGCAGAAATATTATGCATCGAAAGAAAGTTTCTTGTAAGTTTTTAGTAATCCAAGTATGTTTTCTTAGTTTTCTTAGTTATACATTTCTTAGTTTAACAAATTGTGCAATTTATTTTTATTTGTTGCTACTAGAATCGCTCGTTGTTATCGATAAGCAACTCGCGGCGGAGCTGCATCTTTTAAGCCTGGTCAAAAACTGTGTTGCAAGTGCAAAAAGAAGACCATGTCAGGACCACCACCGGCATCACAATCGGATAGTGACGAGGATTTTGTGCTCTTAGAAGAAATGTCAGACAACCTCGACAAGTCTTTTGAATTGCTTGGCTGTTCCCCTTTAAGAAAAGACTACACTCGCGAAGATGAGAAAATCGCTTGCGGTAAAAGAAAGCTACACTCAGGGACAAAAATAGCTGAGAGTCTTTCTTACTGTACACGAAAAATAGAGAATTCGCTAAAACTCACTTTAAACATGCTCAGCCCCCTCCCCCCTCTTCAAGTCTCAGCTATTTTGTCCCTGAGTGTAGATGAAGTGAATAACGTTGTTAAGGAAAAATGCGTTAAAGTGTTGCATGTAGCCTCTGCTAGTTTGGATGGTTGTAGTGGATGTGATGATCTTGAAATACTCGTTGCACAGTTAAAAAAGAAAGTCGCGGAAAGTTCTAGTTCCAGCGAAAAAATAAAATTGCTAACACTTGCACCAGAAAGTTGGACAATCGAAAAAATTGGTGAGGAATTTCACATATCTACAATCCGGGACAAAATTGTTGTCGCCTAATTGACAAACCATACATAATTCAGAGCATATACACAGGCACCTTTTCCCCTCCCCCTCTCCCCCGTTCAATGTTGTGCCTAGGGGATGATCATGTTGGCATTTCAAAGTCTATTCATCAACAACATTCTGTGGGGGAAGGGGGGTTGTGATGAACAATTTTTTAGGAGAAATAATTTTTTAAGTTGTCAATGCCGCTAAAATGAGCAGTTTTCGACATAGGCGACAACACATTTTGTCCGCGATTGTAGCTACATAGCGAAGCAAGCCAGGAAACTAAAACAGAACAGGGGAATACTGGCAGAACCCGAACAAAAGAAGGGTAAAAGAATTGAACAAAATATTGCTGATCGTGTTTCACAATTTTATGAATCCGACGAGTACTCAAGAATGTGCCCTGGAAAAAAGGAATGTATCTCGTTCAAGGATGAAAACGGGACAAAGATCACCATGCAAAAACGACATATTCAATGAATATAAGGCTAAGTATCCAGATGATAAAATAGGATTTAGCAAATTTTGCCAGTTGCGCCCAAAGTGGTGTATTTCTGTTACTGCGCCAGGCGCTCATTCAGTTTGCGTTTGCCAAGAACACCAAAATCTCAAGCTTATGATGGCAACACTTGCTAATTATAGCGACCTTGACTATAAGGGACTACTAGGCTTATCGGTGTGTTCCTTAGAAGAACGAGACTGCATGCTTCATGCGTGTGACTGCTGCCCGCTGCGATGCGCGAATATTTGGTGGATGTGTTAACTTCCAATGGGCATAGTTTAGATGAAGATATATCTTATAAACAATGGGGTAGTGTCAACAAGAGGTGCAACATTTTAACTCTTACAGTTACAATTCAAGAATTTATTGAGTTGGCCACTGACTTGTTCGGTGGCTTACGGGAACACCACTTTATTGCTAAGCAGCAGTCAAGCTATATTTCTGAGGAAGCCATTGTACTACTTGACTTTGCCGAGAATTTATAGTTTTGTTGTCCAAGATGCTGTTCAAGGTTACCATTGGACCAATGCACAGGCAACTCTGCACCCATTCGTTGTATATTACAAATCATCCAGTGGTGAGCTGCTAATACTAAATATGTGCGTAATCTCCGATTGTCTAAAGCATGACACTCCAACTGTGCATGCGTTCATTTCGGCAATCATGCCGTGCCTCAAAGATTATGTGCCTCTGATTAAGAAGCTAATTTACTTCAGTGACGGGGCTGCTGGACAATACAAGAATTGCAAAAACTTCTCAAACTTATGCATGCACAAAAAAGATCGAGATTTACATGGGGAGTGGCACTTTTTTGCCACAAGTCATGGCAAAAGCCCTTGCAACGGGATAGGCGGTACCGTTAAGAAGCTCACTGCGCGGGCAAGCCTCCAAGCTTCTGTAGAGGGTCACATTCCTACCCCAGCTGCAATGTATCAATGGGCATCTGCAAACATTACAGGGATTACGTTTTTCTTTGTGTCTTCAGTTGACGTTGCACACAATGCTACAGGATTTGACTTAACAACAAGGTACAAAGCTTGCAAATTTGATTTAACAACAAGGTACGAAGCTTGCAAAACTGTCCAAGGAACCCGCAAACACCACTTTTCATTCCGACCGCACAGAATAGCCTTATTATGAAGCGGATCTCAGCAGATGAAACATTCCACACTGCAAGCATCACCTGAAAAGCTTCATGTGCTGCACTGGAAGTACCTTTTGCTTTAGGTTAGTTTGGAAGTGAAGGAGCCTTAGCTAATGAATAATACTTTGAACACATTTAGAAAAAGGATTGAACTTTGCGAATCTTTGATAAAAGATTGAAGTTTTAACTGTCAACAAAGCAATTTCAGGGCTCGAATTCTGATCACGTGACAATTATGGAGTACAATAGTTCGCGATCGAAACAAGCTAATTTAACGGTCTTCAACATAGATCTTATCTAAGTACCTGTAGTACGCCATGATAATCTTAATTTACCCAAGTCAGTTTAAGAGTTGCAAAAAATAGGTATCTGAAAATCGAAAAAAATACCACTTTCTTGTAAAATGCAAATTTCACGTGCAATTTATTTGGAAACAAGAAAAGCTAGACTTATTGAACTTTCAAATTCTCTCAGCCAAGGTGGTTGTTATACCATTTCTATAAAAACTTTCACTGTAATGGTTTTGATTCTAGAGATCTACGGCCCTGAATGTCGAGTTTTAGACGAGAAGCGGGTGATGTGAAATGTACATCAAAACTTTGAAGTGTAATATCTCCTGAACTGTTCAAAGTTAAGCGCTGATATTTATGCATGTTTCTATTGGCCTCTAGATGAACTTGTAAAATGGTTTTCATGAAAATCGATAGGGGTCACAGTCGATTTGACGTGGTCGATTTGACGTGGAATGACCCAAATACTAAATTAAGTTTATATATTCATGACTTTAAATTCAGTTTGGTCTAAAAACTATAATACAATTAAAATTATTATCGATATGCTTTGAAAGCATTAGCCACGACAAAACTCGACTTATACCTGACGGTGCTGAAACTCGGGACATTAGGGACCTTACGATCCGACAACGCCGACGGCGACGTCATGATATTTCACTTCCGGTAGGCATGTGCGCATGCGTACGCCTTCGACAATATCGCCTTCGACACTATCGCGTCTTGTGAAAACGTGAAGACCATGGCGAAGGAAACAAGGTACGAAATTACCCCAATTTGCTCTTAATCCTTACTCCTGGTCTCTTAGCCCTTAGTTTACTCATTTCTCAAGTAATTTCTTATAATTTGGTGTTGAGAAAGGTAACTGAAGTGAAAATCAAGGGCAAGAAATGAGCCCTTCTGTTTGCACACCTTCGTTCCGAACAAAAAGCACGTGTGTGTTCGAGTTTACAGGCATTTCACCTGGCCAAATATGATCTCCTTTTAAGAACAAGCACTTTCCTCAGGCTTCTATTCTATACTAGCTTACTTTTGTATGTTTATCGCACATACGGATAGGACTAGATTGGAGTTTATCCCGCTTTTCGATGTCATAACCGTAAGCTTACAAATCTTACAGGCATAGCGACGTACAGAAGTGTGCGAATTTAACTCATGCTCATGCCTCATACAACGAAAAACATAGAACGAAAAACAATTCGCAATAATATACTCTATTCATGCTGGCCATACATTCCTGCTGTGCTCTTGATTGAAATTCACTTTTTTTCATGTTGAACAACCAGCTACACTAATTTTATAGACTTAAAAAGCTGAGTGAAGCTTGTGAAAATTGGAGACGACAAAGAAGAAACTATTTTTGCACTAATTATGCACTATTGGCCTAGTTTACTTAAAATCATGATGGAATGAAATAATCAAGATAACACTAAATTTTATGAGCTCATAAATCTTGCAATTCTCCCCTGAATGTGCAAGTTTATTGCAAATTTCTGTTGAAATCAAATTATTTCGAATGATTATCAACAAATTATTCTTGAATAATTTTATAATAAGATTAATAATCGTATTCTTTTTCCATGTCATTGATATAGCCAACTCATGAAATGGACAGAGGAACATGAAGTTTTGATGCTTAGAGAAAGCAAGCAAGTTCAGCCTTGCACTAAAAAAAAGGGAACAACCGGGAGAAGTGATGCCTGGGAAAAGTTAGCTTCTACTTTGAATGGAATTCAAGAGCCCAAATTTAAGGTGTCAAAGAGGTCAGTCAGGGACTACTATAACACTATGGTGACAAACAGAAAAAGAAAAGTAGGAGAGAGAGAGGAAAGAGCCTCTGGCATTGCCCCAGAAGAGGAAAGAAGAGTTTCCGAATGCGAAACCGGTCACTGGAAACATTTAAAGAGAGCTCAAAAAGAAATGGTGATTCACAAAAGGGAGGAAATGAAAAAAGAGAAGAGCTAGTGGTGCAAGTACTATGAAAATGAAATCATTTGGAATAATCAAAACATTGGGGTTGGGGGTATGCCTGTGTTTAGCAGACGGCTGATGGCAAAAGGCTTTAACAAAATTGATGATTTGTTTTGTGACACGGGGAGATTTAAATTTAGCAACCCAGCCCCCCCTGACCTATCACCTCTAGATGTCTTCTCCCTTTTTAGCATATACAATAGCATTCCAACCAAGTGGAAAACAACTTTAATTTCTAGAAAAAGTGAGATAATTGCCACCACGATCCCGCTAATGATAAATGTATTCACATATTGTCAAGACAATGTTAAGTATGATGTCCTGAATTTAAAATCAAAATCTAATTATAATTTCCTCATCGATGAAAAGGCCGAAAAACAAACAGCAATTATTAGGTATAATGAATTATTCAATAAGAGAGAGGATCTACCATAGGAACAAATTTTTACTCTCCCTTTCTTAACAACGTTAGATACAAAACTCAGGGAATTCCAATTCAAAATACTCCATAAATGTTTTTACACAAACGAGAAGCTTTTTAAGTTTAGAATTATTGATTCACCAATGTGTTTTTTCTGCAACAATGACATTGAGACCCCTGAACACTTTTTATACTATTATCCTAAAATTCAGCCTTTGTGGAAGGAGGTACAAACGTTTCTTAAAACACGTTTAAAGTTTAATTTGATTTTGTCGCTGCAAACGATCACTCTTGGTTTATTTGATCAGGAGGACCACAAGCATTATATTCTGGTTAACTTTATTATCCTGGAGGTTAAATTCTTCTTACACCTTTCCAAATAGAAAACAAGACACCCATCCTTCGATGGTTTTATTGCGTTACTTAAACGAACTTGTGAAATAGAAGAAACAGCCCCGAGAATTCGAAATAAAATAGGTTTTCGCGATAAAAAATGGGGCCCGTTAAGACCCTTGTTCAATTAAAAAAGGAAGGGGGATCCCCTGTCTGCTCTGCGCACCACGCAAAATGTCAAGCGCAATCTAACAAACAAGCACTTTTTTTCTCGTCTGTTTTTTATTTTTATTATTATTATTTATGTACGTGTCAAGAAGTGATGTAAAGGAGGGGGGCTGCACTAGGGCGAAGGGTGTAAAAATTTATATAGACTATACCAATAAAAATGTTGAAAAAAAGTACTATGGAATACTTGAAGGACAGAGCAGAAGCAGAGGCAACATTGAAGCGGGAGAAGGTAGATGTTAAGAGACAAGAAATTGAGCTTCAAACAAAGGAATATGAACACAGAAAGCGCCAATTCGAGATGCTAAATAAGCAAAATCAGGATTGGCACAGACCCAACAGATGCAACAAATGATGCATCTGAGTGCAAACATGATGCAGCAGCAGCAACAGACGGTAGCTCTCATGGAGCTGGTAAAAAAGTTTGCTGAAAAATGACTTTGTTTCAACTATGTTTTAGACATTGGAATTTATTCTGAAGGGATCTTTTGAAAACATGTTAGTTTCGTTTTTGAGGGCCTGTGTATATACAGAGTCAACCCATTCTTGGGTAGTAAGTTTTCCGGCCAAGCTGGCTTGTCTAATGCCATATTCCCCCGAAAAAGTGTGCTGTGTTTATACGAGAAGGTGGCCCACTTGCTGAGATCTTGGATATTCCTACCACTTTCCCATAAACACAACAATTTTATGAGGGAAATAAGGCATGCACTGTCCCAGGCTAGCAAGTATTCCGGATGGTTTGTATCCATAATATATAGATTTAGGCACTGCCTAAAAGCGGAACTCCAATGTTTATACAATGCAATATTTATTCTTATACAATGCAATAATATCATAGCAAATTTCTGACAATAATATTTCACTATGACGTCATATCAAAACACTCTATTGTTTTTGCGCTATGAGTCATGGTCGCCAGAGGGGACAGCAGCATTTAGAAATGACCAAACTAGACTATAATGGACTATAATTGATAAGCCAGTTAGCTAAGGCAAGTAACGTTTCTGTGCTACTTGTCCCGATGGGACTAGTGATCAAAAAAGTCAAGGTCGAGCACTCACTCATATCAGTTGGGTGGGGGTGCTTGTTCGACAAATAGAATTCGAAGAGCTGTGTATTGTGGACATGTATTTTTACCCCAGAGAAACATAACTTCCCATTACAGAATCCTAGAAATCTGGCAAAATCTAAACATCTGAATATTTTTTTTCCTTGGAAAGAGTTGTAAATTGATGGCATTTCCAATCCCTTCGTAGGAGGGTATGGATAATCTGGAACCAGACATTTCCAGAAAATATCCCCCAACAAAGAAGGGTGTTGAGAGGAGACCCCCTCATCCCTCCAAAGAAAGTAAATTGACTCCCCACCCTCACCCCTCCGGGATTTCCAATGCCCTTCCATGACCTACGGATGGAAAACGGGAGACAAAGCAGGTCATTCAAGGTGTTAGAAAAAAAATAAAGAACTGAAATGGAAGAGCAATTTTATCCTACCCAACTATATGAACTCTTCCATACCATAGAAATCAAAACCAAAATCAATTTATGTCAAATGGCCCCCTTGGATGCATCACAAGAATAATGTTACTAAATTAATAGAAAATATCCGAAAACATAGGAAAATTTTGTATGGGTGACCAAAACAGAACAAGAAGAACTACTTTGCAAAATCACTCCATCATGACAAGCCTTCGAACCCCCTCTTTGAACAAATAAATGAAATTAAACAATCAATATTAGGCAAAAATTTATGTACTTTTTTATATTTATTGGAGTTTTGCCAATGTAAATCATTATTATTTCTTACAGTTCCGAATAAAAAGTATATCTCATTGTAGGGGGATTTACTGGAACTCCAGTGAGCAATGGTTTAAATCCAGTTTTAAGCCTTGTTCTGGTAGGGAGCATTCATTATTTATGCCAGGGGGTGGGCTGGCAAGATTTTTCATTCAGCCCAATAAAAACCTCAAAACCTTTAGGCAATTTTTATAATAATGATAGCCCCCTCCTCCCTTTAGATGAGGAAGAAATGTTGCGACATCTAGATACCAAGTAGACAACAAACAGTATTTTTGAGACATTTCCTGATGCGTGCATAAACAGTTTGTTGTAATTTTACAGGTGTGTAACCTCTTGTATCCATATATTAAATTAACGTCGTTGCTGCCATAAAACGTAGATGAATCCTCACACTTGTTTTCATATTTTCTGGTGACCCTCTACTTGAACGTGCCAAATTTAACATGGTCCCCCTTAATAATTGCCAGCCCACCCCCTGGCATAAATAATGAATGCTCCCTTAAAGTAAAAGTAAACGAAAAACTGCCAACAGAAAAATGAGCATAGTCCCCTTACCCACTATAAGGCGAGATCCTGCTTTGGAATAACATATCAAAATAGTTCCCTTGAAAAAGTGTCGACTTTCTCCAACTTCCTTATAAGGAAATATCTGCATATCATATTTGGAATTCCAGTAAGTTTTCAATATTTCTATTGGCCTAGAAAACTAACTCAACCAGAACTCAGATACACTCGAGAAAGGATGATATGCACATTTTCCCGGGGGGGGGGGGACTCCCAATATTTTAGACGGGGTGACTCTCGGGAAAATTGATTTTGACCCTAAGGGATAGCAAAATGGGTGTGGCAAACAGCAAATTTACCCCTAAAAGAAAGCAAATTTGGCGTGGCGACCGCCGAATTTACCCCTAAAAGATAGCAAATTTGGCAGGTCAAAACAAATAAAAGCGAAATTTTAGGTCTTTTAGGGTTTTCAACCAAGTTTCCTTTGTAAATATCGGTTCTGGTGTCAGTACCAATATATTTATGGGCAAGGATTAGTCTGAGACTCCCCTTAGGGATAGGTCTGATTTTAAACACCCCTAAGAGATAGCACGTCTGTCAATTTTATACCCTAAGGGATAGGACGAGCACCCCCATCTGAAAATATGGGGAGTCCCCCACGGGCACATTTTCCACTTTGTTTTTCATGGTCAACAACCTGGAAACAAGGCAGACAAGACACCACAGGAAGCTTGGTTCGATGTCTAAAAAGGAGGCATGTTTGAATCACAATACTGATAAAGTACAAATTCATGGTCTAGTTGAAAGTATAAGTACAAATAATCACAAAGTGTTTTGAAATGTTGCTTTTTTGCACTTGGGATTTCATAATTATGCGAACAACAAAAAAGAAAGAGTTTGAGTAGTCTATACTTTTGAGTTGATGTGTTGCATTCATTTTTTTTGTTACAAGATTGAAAAAATACTTCTGGAAAGGTGGTATGTTTATATGAACCAAGCCACAGGCAGGCTAGATATGACCTCTTAAATTCCAGGGTTTTTTTACAGTGCTTAGTGCAAATGGAGTCTAGAGTTACAGGATGGGTTAGCTGATGCCCTGGAAAAAGTCTTGGCTACCTTCTTGCACCTTGTGTTGCAATTCATGGGTGAACCAGCCCTAGCATCAGCACCTGAGAACTGGAAAAAAAATCAAAGTCAAACGGGACACCTACAGCTAAGTAGCCTAGTCAGTAAAAGAAATTTACAGGCTTGGAGGGTTGGATCATCAAATACCATAAATGATACCTTAAAGTACCTTTAAAGTCCTTGAAACAGCATTTAAAATTCCACAGAAAATTTAGAGTGTGGTGACAAATCTTAACCTAAGTCTGAATTCTAAGATTCCAGACCTCTAGCAAGAAAATCAGAAAATCATTCATTTCATGGAATCTCTAAGACCAGGGACGTCAACCCAGGGACTTTTTGTTGGTTATTTTTAACCTGCCTGAAATATCATGGATTGAAGGTTCTGGTTTTTGTGACTCCATTAACTCAGCCTTATTCTTATTTTGTCAAGAACTCATGGATAAGAATTTGTTCCAGCTCATTAACGCTCCGACACGCGAGAACAATATCCTGGACCTTTTATTGACCACCATTGTTGAAGGCGTCTCCAACATCAACGTGATTGGCTGCGAGGGTGTGGCTCTAAAATCGGACCACAAGGCAGTAACTTTTGATTTGCATTTTGCCTCACGGGCACCAAATAAAAACACTAGCCAGCAGTCGTTCAACCTTCAAAAGGCTGACTTCGAGGGTTTGAGGAATTGTCTGTCCAGTAATTCCCTATCAAATGCTTTCTCGCCTGATCAGTCGATCGAACAAAACTGGTCTTCCTGGAAAGCTGCGTTCTTGAGCCAGGTTGAACGTTTCATTCCGAAGCGTAAACCAAGGAAGTTTGTTATGCCCCCGTGGTTTGACGGAGAAGTATTACACGCCCTCCACAAAAAGAACACAGTGAGGAAAAAGGCTGTTCGTAAGGACAGTGCGATTTTGTGGGATAAATTTAGATCACTTCGCAAATACCTGAAATACTTAGTAAGGTCTAAGCGTGCATCTTATATCAAGGACATCTCGGATTCTTGTTTTTCTCAGCCAAAGCGCTTCTGGAGTTATTTCAATCGCCTATCCAATAGCTCCTCTATGCCGGAATCATTACATTTGAATGGCTCTTCGTTTACCGATGCTAAAGAGAAGGCGAACGCTTTTAATAACTACTTCTCGTCCGTATTCAATGACGATTTTTCCATCCCAAACAACCTACCGTCATCGCCGTTTACGGATCTACGTTTAGAAAGCATCAACCTGACTGAGCAGGACGTACTATCAGCACTCGCTCGTCTCGATCCGTCTAAGACCCCCGGACCAGACAACATCCACCCTAAGATCCTAAAAGAGTGTGCTCGCGAGCTGGCACCTTCGCTTTGTATGCTCTTTAATCAGCACTTAGTTCTGCAAGACTACCTCACGAGTGGAAGTGCGCTAACATCTGTCCTCTGTTCAAAAAGGGTGACAAAGCGGAGATTCCAAACTATCGCCAAATCTCCCTCCTTTCTATCATCAGCAAGCTGTGCGAACGTTTTGTTCTATGTTAACTTGTCCCGAAGCTCGTTAACCTGTTGTCTTCGCTGCAACATGGTTTTACCGAGGGTAGATCATGCGTGACACAGCTTCTTGGAGTTCTTCACGAATTGGGGGCAGCGCTGGATGCAGGGGAAGAAATTGACTTGATCTATCTTGACTTCAGCAAGGCGTTCGACTCTGTACCTCACGGTCGCCTACTTCATAAGCTTTCCTTATTTGGCATCGCGGGTTCACTTCACCAGTGGTTTGCCGACTATCTCACGGGCAGATCTCAACGTGTTCTCTTGGACGGGGCCTTCTCGCCCTGGGCACCAGTTACCTCAGGGGTTCCTCAGGGTAGCCTCTTAGCGCCTTTCTTGTTCCTCCTTTATGTAAACGATCTCCCCGAGGAGGCAAGCTCCACCAAGATGGCTCTGTACGCTGACGACGCTAAGTGCTACAAGATTATACGGTCCGCAGAGGATTGTGAACTGCTCCAACGTGACTTAAACTCCATGTTTATTTGGACTGAGCTTTGGGGGCTCTCATTTAACACAAATAAGTGCGAAAGTCTAAGAATATCTAGAAAGCGCAAAAACAATGTCCCATCACTTGCGGTCAGTCCCTATTTCCTGGGGGGTCATGCCCTAGCTGCTGTGCCCTCGCAGAAGGACCTCGGGGTCACAATCTCTTGCAACCTGAAGTCTGCATATTTCAATCATTGACGCGAAGGCTAACCGCAAGCTCGGATTCTTGCGTCGGCACTGTAGCAAGCAAATAGGGGCTAGCCGCAAGAAACTGCTATACCTGTGTTTTGTGCGCAGCAACCTCGGTTACGCTAGCGAAGTCTGGGCGCCACAGTCTTCAATAACAGATCTCAAGCTAGTGGAGGGTGTTCAGACGCGCGCCACGCGCTTCATTCTGGGGTGTCACTCGTACCATCAACTAAGACCCGACTACAAAACCCGGTTAATTCAGCTGCATCTCCTGCCAATTTCCTTTTGGCTAGAGTCTAGGGACCTTTGTTTTTTCTACAAATGTCTGAATAGTATAGTAGATTTCCAAAATAATGGTCATTTTTCTTTTCCGCACTTCTCTTTTTAGAGACTCCTTTTTCAATAGAATCGTACCAATATGGAATAATCTCCCTCTTTCAATTAGGCAGTCTTCTAGTTACGCCATGTTCAAGGACCTTGTGAAGTTGTACTTTTTTGAAAAACTGAACAGTGACTTTCATCCCCAGCGGGTGCGTACATGGAAATCGATCTGCCCCTATTGTAGATCGATCAATAACACAAACTGCTGCGCGTGAGTGGCGCTGGAACTTTTTTTTCTCTTCTCTTTATTATCATTCATAACCTTTGTAGTATTAGAAGTATGTATTGTTTGGATCGTGTTTGTATTTGTAATTAATGGGACTTACTTTTGTTGGGACTTCGTGTCCGTTAGTTTGCCCCTCATCTGTCAATGTCAATTTTAGTATCTTATATGTTTTATTGTAACTTTTTTATATGTGTACAGATGAAATCCTCTAAATAAATAAATAAAGACTTAAAAAATCTGGAGATTGTCTTGAAATGGCTAAATTTCCTGAAATATTCCCGGGAGAAATACAGTAAATGTATGGCAGTCATCCTGAAGTTGTGCTGGGAAACGAAGCGAAAACTCTTGAGACGCCTGGCAAAACCGGGAGAGTTGACATTCCTGTAAGACCCATGCAAGAAAAAAGAAAGATGATAGTATCTTCTGCATAATAGCATATTCCAGGTAGAAGTAAATAAGAAAATGTGCACAAGCGTTCCTCCCTGCCCCTTTGGAGTCAAATTGGTTATTTGGTTTTACCCTGGGGTAATGTGCAAAATGTCCATCAGGGGTAATCTGCTTGCAGGGGAACGCTTGTGACCCAAATGATTTTTTTTAATTGTCCGTAGTCAGGGTTTGTTTCTTTAGAATTAGCTGTTACTTTAGAATTAGCTTGTAGAAATGAGATCTACAAGCTAAATCGGCATAAAAAATGCACAGTGAATAAAAGCGTCTTGGCTATCTGAAAGACAAAGTGTTTCCACTGTTTTAAAGTATTTACTGTTGTAATAATATTTTTTTCTCAACAGAGATGACAGGCCGAGACATTTTCTTTATTTGAAGGCAGCTTGTTAGGAAATGTGAGCGATTTTCCTCCCACGCTCTATAGATGCAAAGTTAGCTTCTAGGCATTTCGAACTGTGGAAAACCAGCAACTGAGGAAAACCAGCAAATGTCCAGGGGTTGGGGGGATTTTTTTTATTGCCAAAGCCTGTTGTGCCTGGGAACTTTGTTATGCATGTCAGCAGATAAAATCAAGAAAATCCCTTGCATTTTCTAGCAAACTGCCTAATAAAAAAATGTCTTAGCCTGATCTCTGTTGACAAAAAATGACATTACCAGAGGATTAAAAGAGTGGAAAATGTCTTTGTCTTTCAGCTGGCTGTGATGCTGGCCACCAACTTTAAGCTTTATTATCATGATACAATGTTACAGTCAATCATTGTTTATTTCTGTCTATGATTTCAAGCCAAATGCACACCCCTTTTCAGCAAAAAAGTTTTCACCAAAACACACAGTCTCATCCACAAAGCTAACTTCAAATATTGAGTTAATTAAATCTAATTTCCAGTAGTCAAATTAAAGAGAGTTGCTGAATGAATCACAGGGGACTGAAACACGATTCCAATGTGTATTTACAATTATCTTATGCAAGTACAAGGGATATGAAGTATAGATAGAGTAGTTTAAATATGATATCCTAGCGATTCATGTGTTGCATTTTCAATGGAGAACATGCGCCCTATGAGCAAAGAGATGAGCAAAGCACTCAACTTTGGAACTAACTTACTTTAAAACTCACCTGAATATCGTATCTTTTCTTCTTGAAGGAATCTTGATGCCAAACCATTTCTGTCGTTAGAAACTTATTCAGCTCCAAGGATGTCCTTGAGAAGCGAGTCGTACATTGTTCTTTCCATTCCATGTACAAATGTTTAGACTGCAAAGGCTGGCTAAATTCCGTGAGAATTCCGTGTCTATGACAATTTAATTTATTCCGTGTTGAGCTGTAACAAAGCTGCAAATTATTTTCCTTGTTGTTGTATTATCTAGAATGATTCATAGCTTGATTTTATAAACCTCTTAACTTACGTTAATTTCTTTCTGGTATCATCCCGGCTGAATAAACCACGTCATCGATTACTCATCCTTCCCTGATCCCAGTCCATTCTGCCAGCAACCAACCAAAGACAGGTAACACAAAGGCTTCATCTTTTCCGAACATCTCCGAAAGTTCTTTCAAAGTTTTGTGCCCAATATAACAATGATACAAGCTACAAGAAACTGCAGATGGCGGACGAAATCTTGACTGAAAGTGGTAACCCATGGCAACACACCATGTACGCACTCAGAAATAAGCCGACGGTACTTAGTCAGCGGCTGTCCAACGGAAAATACAACCACTCGAATACAGCTCGAAGGGTTACTTTTATTTATGTATTTTGTTTTCACACATTAGCCTATGGGGCTCCACAGGAGTTCCGCTATAAACAGAAAAATGACCACAACGGTAGGAAAATTATGGCAGACGTTGAAAGCCATTTTAATAAAATACTGTTTGTTAACATTATTATGATAAAATGTACTTGTATTAACCTACAAAGTTTTGAAAATTATGACAGATGTTAAAAGCCATTTTAATAAAAACTGTTGGTTAACATTATTTTGAAAAAAGTACATTTTATTCTTGCAAGGGCGTAGCCAGAGGGGGCCAAGGGGATCCCCCTTTTGGAAAATTATATAGAATATAGAAAATGGTTGTGAGCCTGCATGTCTGGCTATACGCCTGTTTTGTCCCTTTTTTCACTTTTTTTTAAAAGTCAAGAAATTTGAAATAGTTAATGATATCCCCGAAGATCCATTCAACGGATACTCTTACTTCGCTCATAGACTTGTTCCATGCCTCTTTTATAGGAGTAAGTCTTGCTGCACGAAAGGGCCCTTGAAGGTCACACGGAGGGGGTAGGCAGGGTCTCCATAAATACATAACGCATCACCATGTGTACTAAAGGAAAACCGCTCCAACTGGTTTAACAATCCAGACTAGCCAGCATACCAGTATCATGCTTTCTGCCCTCCACTGGACCAAATAGATTAGCAACAAGCCCATTTGGTGCTGCCACTGACTGGAATTTAATTCCGTGCACTTTTTTATGTCCATTATAAAGGCACCTTTGGTTTTGCCCTGACCGGGTTACAGGCCTAACGGTTCCGTCCACAGAACCCTAACAGTTTTCTAGGGCTGCCCCTGAATTGTAAATTGCTGCGCTAAATTCCTCTAGTTGATCACGTCTTAGCCATGCTTGGTCCAGGTTGGTAAGTAGACGATTCCATGTTTGATACAAATGATTCATGACAGCATTAGAGATCACGCAGAGCTGTGGCTCTGGCCTCCCAAACCTTGAAATCATGTCAACGTATCGGCAAGGGTATGCAAACCTCTTGAGAAAAATGCAAAGAGCCTCAACCGCCTCCACATTTACCCCGTTTTAACAGATGATTTGATTTTCGGGTAAAACAAAGGTGTCGACTAAATTAAAATTCTTGTAAAACCGAAATTCAGTTTTACATTCATCGTCATTCATCTTGTCAAGATCAAAATACCCATAGTTGCCGTAAGGAATGTCTGGATTTTTTTACTTATTCATATCATACAGAAGTTCAGCCTTTATCAAGCGAGAAACGTGAGCCAAAAGAATGGTGTCGCGGAATTTTGGCATTTCTTTCTCCTGCTTATTTCGAGGCTCTCGTTTGACAACAACAATGGCGTCCACGTTCTCCTTCACAAAGTAGTAATCTAAATTTTGGCGGCAACGCCGACGTCACGTATCACTTCTCGACCCAGGCCCCTGAAGTTGCCATCGCCGTTCTGGATCGTATGTTCTCTATTAAAACATCTTTGACGCTTGAAAGCTATTGACGTGCGATTCAGTGTAGGCAGTAGCCCATGCAGTTTGTGGAAAGGGTCTTCTAACAACTCTTTAAAGAGGCGATTTGACAAACTTTCCCTACGATCTTTGAGTGGTGCGAGGCCCGATAGTGCAAGCGCATCGCTGTATTTGTAAAACGGATATATAATGTGTAGAGCTCGGCGCTGCACCCTTTCTATGTCTTCTGATAAATACCCTGGAAGGCTAGTATGGTACGCCTGGCATGCATACTCCATTAAAGGTCGAATACAGGTGCAGTAGAAGCACAGAAGCTCTTTCGGATCAGAACACGCGCGCTTAAATTGCCGCAACAAATACAGACGCGAGGCCGCCCTGCCGACTATGTCTAATAAGTGCGGATTCCATTTGAGGTCGCTGGATATAGTAAGCCCTAACAATTTAGCGCTGGGGATTACTTCCTAGTTCTTACTATTAACGACTATGGGTTCTAACTATGGGGTTCTTAGCAAAACTAATTCGTAGCTCCTTGCACTTGGTTTCGTTCAACTTGAAGCGCTCCCGGTGAGATTGGGACAAGAGATTGTCAACGACTGCTTGAATGTTCCCATGTTGGCCTCTAGGGATGATTTTAATATCGTCGTGTCATCCACGTACTTCCATAACTTAACGCTACCGTCCACCTTGATGTCATTTATCATGATAGCAAACAGCCAGGGACCTGGAACCTGGACCTATTCCGAGTAACAGTCCTGTGATAACTTCACTCTTTGTTGACGATTGGTGAGAAAACTCTTGATCCACTGAATCACCCAAGTGGGGAGATCATAATGCAGGAGCTTGTCACAGAGAATATGGTGGTCGATCAGATCGAAAGCTTTTTTATAGTCAGAACCACTGTAGCAGTAGAAGCGTTCCCGACCGTACCCCGATACCATTTATCTAGCATGCTGATAAGGGCGTGTGTGGTACACGAATTAAGAACAGTTCCAAATTGGTTAGGGTCGATGCTGGGTCGAGTTGGTTAGGGTCGATGATCCCGTCTGGTCCAGACGCCTTACTGGGGTTCAAGGAATGGTGTTTCATCAGAGCTGAGTGTTCCGAGACGGGACTTGGTGCACTTGCCTGGTCGTGTGCGTGTGCGTGTTCGTGCGCATGCACAGGGCTTAAGAGCGAATGCACACAAAAATCGAGCAATGGGCGGTCAGAGCTCAAAATTGTTTTACCCTCATTTTAAGTTTGTAGCAAGATTTTAGTGAGATTAAGACCGTTATAGGGTTTTTTTCGCAGTCCGGGGGGATTTTTTCGATTTTTTCGAGATTTACGTTTTCGCCGGTCTGAGGCCGGTTATTAAAGCAAAATTCAAGGGGCCCACAAATTGCCTCGCGTAGTTTTTATAACGATATTTGCAGTGGATTTAGCACTTAATTTTCGATCAACAGATAATAAACAATTGATCAGTGGTGAATTTCCGGATTAAGATCATATTTATGTCCTCGATTAACACCATTCTTTGGAAGCCACTTGACAACACAGTATTTTACTGGCTAAAGTAAATGCCGAATTTAGATACGGGGCCATTCTTCAAATCAGCCCAAATTCAAGAATTAGAACAAGGAGAGGTAGTATTTTAAGAATATATAAACATTTCTTTGGCTTTTTCCTTGAGCGCCCTAAAACTGAAGGACGAATTCGGTAGATTTCACGCTAATAGCGGGTTATTTGACCCGCCGACCTGTGCGTATCAAGTTGCCGGGAGTGAAATCAAACTAGAAAACAGCCTCTATTTCCCAGTTAATAGAATTAAGATTGTGAGACTTACGTTTTGGTGGAGTTATTTCAAGGGATCCAGTGTGGTCTTTATAGCAAAACAATCGGTTTCGGCGTGGTATTAAAATAGGGAACTCCAACGCGGTGAGCGGTAGGCATGTCCTCCCAGTCCAAAGTAAATAACAACATAACTGCTTGAACTTTAGTTCAGCTAGTTTTTTTCAGGATAAATCCTTGTAGAGAAATATCAGCACTCTAATGGAAACAGACGAACATCTATAGATCTTGCTCGGTTGTGTAGGATGTCAGGGACGACGTGAGAATTCACAATGGTTTGGAACAGAATTCATGATTCTCGTTTCTCAAATCACCACACTTCAGGCCTTATCCTTAAAAATGTTCGCATCCTCAAATTAATGTACTGTATGTGGTCGATAACTGCTCATGTGCCTGCAGTCAAAACTGAAGAATGTTGCTGCTCATAGTTAGCAAAATCAGATCTGTGCTTCGCCTGCCGCCTATGCTCGCACTAATAAACCATACCCCTTGTGTGTATTACTGGCGTGACAGGCACGTGCGTGGCGTCTACACAAATCCATGCACGTAACACAATTATTAAAATCGTGATCGATCTTTTCATCGAAACGCTCAGAATTCCTGTGCTCCATCAAACCACATAATAATGGGAAAGGCGCGGGAATTTGAAGGAAATTCAGGTGGAATTTGAGGGGGGGGGGGGGGGGGGGGGGGGAGAAGGGGCTGCTCTATCAATTCATTCATTCATTCATTGGGATTATTTTTATTGCCTGGGTGTGGTTGGGTGGGGGGGGGGGAGATGTGGCGGTTGGAGGATCGCTCTCTATTATTGGGAAAGCGATCATTTGTACTTTTTTCGGAAGTCTAGTCTACTCAACTTGATACGTTAAATTGCGCGAAGTCACTGCAGGTCAAAAGAAATAACTGTTATCGAGGTATTCGAGGGCTCGGCGGAAGCCCCTATACAGGGACCGACCTAAAGCTAATAAATATATATATATATATTCCCTTGTGCTCGCGGTAACTTTCGATTTTACTCACCCCTAATATAAAAGGTACCAAAAATGGCGTTGCTTTGATAAAAGGTAAAAACAAGACGTATTTTTTAAGAGAATATCCAGTTTTTTCGATCCCTTACCCTTCGTTATACCTATTTTAGAGCAGAAAAGGTACCCCTTTCTTATACCAAAGCCAAGAAAAGGTACCCCTTTGACTTTGAATCGGCTTTGTGTGTGGTTTTTTTTTTAAAGAAACGGTTTTGCTCCCGCGTTACCCGGTTGAAAAACCGGTGAAATACAGGCCCTTTTTTATTCCAAAATTGCAATTTTCCCTACCCTTCTTTATGACCCAGTCCAGCCTGAAAACCCTACCCCTTTCGGGCCGTATAGTCCAATATAAGGAATACCCCCCCCCCCCCCATCTTTGCGCGCCCAGGGTCCTCTCACTTCCCCCCAGGGGAAGGAGGAAATAGGGAGTACCCCCAGCGCTATCCTCGCGCGCCTTCACCTCCCCCCAGGGGAAACATGAAATAGGGAGTACCCCCCCCCCCCCCCCCCCCCCCCCCCCCCCCCCCCAGCCCCATCCTCGCGCGCGCCAGGGTCCTCCGCTCACCTCCCACCTTTTCCACTTTCCCCTGGGGAGGCGAGGGGAGGACCTTGGCGCGCGAGGACTATGCCCCAGCCCATGGCCACTAACAGGTACCCTGGAAAAAAGGAAGTTTTTCGAATTTTACACCCTAAAAGGTACGGCGAGCACCCCCGCCCCCAAAATAGCGGAGTCACCCGGAGGGAATCGAAAACGGTATGAAAAGAAAATCGTGGTATTTCCTTGGGGTTCATGAGTTAGGTACGCTGAACCGGAGGATGTATTTGATGAATATCAAAATAAAAGGCTAGAATTAAAATCAATTGTCAATACATTTTATTACACCGAGGTTTTTTTAGAGTAGAAATTGTTTTTTTCTGGCCCGTTGTGTTTTAGGGATACAGCGACACGAGGGAAACAAATTACATTGACACGTGACTAGTCACGCAACCACATGAAATAACAATACCAGTTACGGTAGCTGTATTTCAATCTTTCCCACTATACAGGACAGTAAGGCTTGCCAGCCGAAACGATCCCATTGCTACGCATATTTGCAAAACATCAAGAGAAAGTGGTTCATACATGCGCCTTTTCATTCGAATTTGGATGCAAACAACATATTTCGGGAATGTTTTAATGTATGCGGCCGGGCTCATGTCTACCGCGTTAGGGAGTTCTCTATTTACCACGCCGAAACCGATTATTTTGCTGCAAAGACCACTGGATCCCTTGAAATCACTCCACCAAAACGTAAGTTTCAAAATCTTAATTCTATTAACTGGGAAATAGAGGCTGTTTTCTAGTTTGATTTCACTCCCGGCAACTTGATACGCACAGGTCGGCGGGTCAAATAACCCGCTAGCGTGAAATCTACCGAATTCGTCCTTCAGTTTTAGGGCGCTCAAGGAAAAAGCCAAAGAAATGTTTATATATTCTTAAAATACTACCTCTCCTTGTTCTAATTCTTGAATTTGGGCTGATTTGAAGAATGGCCCCGTACCTAAATTCGGCATTTACTTTAGCCAGTAAAATACTGTGTTGTCAAGTGGCTTCGAAAGAATGGTGTTAATCGAGAACATAAATATGATCTTAATCCGGAAATTCACCACTGATCAATTGTTTATTATCTGTCGATCGAAAATTAAGTGCTAAATCCACTGCAAATATCGTTATAAAAACTATGCGAGGCAATTTGTGGGCCCCTTGAATTTCGCTTAAATAACTGGCCTCAGACCGGCGAAAACGTTAATCTCGAAAAAATCGAAAAAATCCCCCCGGACTGCGAAAAAAACCCTATAACGGTCTTAATCTCACTAAAATCTTGCTACAAACTTAAAATGAGGATAAAACAATTTTGAGCTCTGGCCGCATTTTCCCGAATTTGCTCGATTTTTGTGTGCATTCGCTCTTAAAGGGGCAAACTCAAACATCGGCGATAAAAAGGCCTTGTTGATGAAATCGGCTAGATATCGCGAGTCCAAACTTACAATCATAAAGCTTGGATTACGCAGAGTGCTTCGAGGGAAAACAAAGTATTAAACTAGGAACTTCAGCTTAAAATTGAGTGAAATAGCGTCTGTTTACACGACTTGGATTTTGGTGTTTCTTAGCAAAGCTATTGATCACGGAAATTCTTAGGATAAGATGTTTTACAACCGAGAGGTTGTGTAGAGACGTTTTGATCAACGTGAATCAAACTAGTTAGTGAACATTTAAGTTGAAGCGAGTCCGGCGTCCTTCGCTTTTTGTGAAAGCCGCGATTAAAAAACTTCAATTTTTCAGCAAATAGTTTTGATCACGGTAATTCTTGTACGAAAAAAGAAACCTTAGGAGAAGATCTTTCATAATCGAGGGGCATTGGCATTGTAGATACATGTTTTTTTCTTCGATGTTAAAACCAATTTATACCGTTCAAACAAAAGGCGCGCGTATCTTTTGTGACTCTTCTTTGAATCAAGTTCTAGAATAGCTAAAAACAAAATCGACGCCTACTAATTGTTCGAGCACACAATAGCGCGCGCATTATCTTGTCCTTTTCAAATCGTAAATTTCACAGTTTGTGTATAAAGCAACAAGTACCCCATGCACTCGGCATTCTCGTCACCACTACCTTAGAGCAACTACTTAGCGAAATCGAGTTGTTTAAAATTATGGCATCGTCATCAGAAACACAGCTCCAGCATTTCGATTGGGAGCTCTTTTCAGAGCTCATAGAACCCCCAATCGAACCTGGAGCTATCCACATGTCGGCCCCATTACCCGGTGATCATGGACCCGGGCTTTACGTCCTCGAGATAAATGGCGAAGCTCTTTTGAAGTTTCGTAAGTCTTCAATGACTGAAATACTAGAAAGCAGTATTGCCACACTGGGCTACTAGCTGCATCCTGCAGGCCTCAAACGAATCGCAGATAGCTTCTCCGCACGGCTGCGCAAGATTTTGCAGAAAAGTCGGAGAATTGGCAAACTCGGTCGACGCCAGGACGTTCAGGCACAGCTACTGGGTCAGGTCGGCCATCGAGGCATCGGAGATAGTTACGAGTCCGCGCGATCTCGTTGCGAAATTTGTCTCGATTAACAAGGAACTCGAAGGTAAATAATTGGTTTCTAATTGCATTCTTAGAACTAACACGAAACTCGATCAAACTTCTTATTTATCTCACACATTTCCGCCACAACACGCAACAGACAACTCTTGTTCAAATCGATGTCAAAATTATTAACCTGAAAACATTTCTGTTACAGAGAAAAGCGCTCGGCTCTATCTAGCCTTGCAGGACTACGAAGCCGACGAAAGTACAAGGAAGAGGAAAGGGTTTGGCGACGTTTGCAAGCGACAGCAACAGCGCTTAACTAAAGAAATGAGGTATACAATAAAAACCCGCATATAAGAACCTGTTAGTCTCGAATTATTCATGTGAATCCCATGTTATTTTCAAATCACAGGTTTTTACTGTATTTGGAGAAAATCACACATCAGAACAGTCTAGTAAAGTCTAGTTTGTCACTCATCAGATCATATTGTCCTCTCATTATTTTATAGGAGTAAAGTTGAGAAAGCGCTGTGGTTCGCCGAAACGTATGGCTTGACTCTCAAGTCTGTCGTCTTGGAGACTAACTCTGGGGACACGTCTCTCAATTTCAAATATAATGAAAATGGTAAGTATACAACCAGGGATGTGTGAGAGACTTCCCTGATAGAATACGGTAGCTTATGTAGTTAGGTGCCTGATATAGCTAATTTAATAATAACAAATTAATATTATCATCAGGTTATGACAAGGAAAACCAGGCTGCCCCAGACCAAGACAATCCTTTAGAAACAGGTTTGTTATTCAATATCATAACCCTCACAGTCTTATCAGCTGTTCCACAAAATTGAACTAAAATAAGAAGGACATATTCACAAACTTGCTAGTCACATTAGGTCCCAGGTGCCTCAAAGTGTCAGTGTATCCGATATCATAATGGTCACCTACAGCATTCAATATTATTTTACCACATTAAAATCTGATTGCAATACAACACAAGTGTGCTGTGCTTCCTAAAACAATTTACAAACATTATATCATAAAACTAGAAGTTTCTAATAGAAAGTGAAGTGCTCGCGGCAACGGAGAATGTGCCTCCTCTGTATTGTATGCCAATCGGCCAATAGAAATCATCAGAAGAGCAATATCCAAGGCAAATGATTTCTTTTGTCATTAATACCAATTTGGCATGATGACCACGCAAAGAAATTCGACTGTTTCCCTTTCAACAACTGGGGGGGGGGGGGGGGGGGGGGCGAATTGATAGTAGTACCATTTGTATCAGGAATCTACATCTAGGACAGCTAACATCCTAATGTAACAATTTCGATAACCGTTCTCTGCTTGTATACCATGTATTGTAATCACAACCTTCCTGCATAATATGCTTGTCTTGCTTGGCATTCATTATGAAAAGGGAAGGACAGTCCTATTGAGAGAAAGCGAAATGTGCTTTGATTGCCGTGGAATCTATCGTCGAAACACAGCAAAAACTCTGAGACAAAAGTTCATTGTGGTATAAAATATAATAACGGGGGTTAAAAAAAATTGCAAGTGAAAGGAACGAAGAACTTACCTAGAAACGAAAGTCCGCTCTCAGAAGGGCTTGGAGAGAACAGTTTTTAAGTCGAAGAACCAGAGTTTACCATCGCATAGCCGCCATTTTGAAAATGTGACCCCCTGCAGAGGCAACCCTGCTGATATCGATTGGATATCGATCTGTCCAGACAGACACACGAAAATCTCGACGCTTCACGTAAGATCAGCGGACATTGGAGGTTCCGGACGTGTTTTTCTTGGGCTCCGTAAAATTGTTCAGAAAATTAACTCCTTGTTACCTGATTGCTCTGGTTAGCACTCCACTAGAACAGGAGAGTTATAAGGAGACCGTGGCTCAAGTTCTTTGGACATCTTTCAATCAGTTTTTCTGTGTTTTGGGACTTTTTGGTCGACCAAGTGGGCTTCAAGTTTCCCGCCAAGAACTGCCGTGATATTTCCTGTCCCAGCAAAGACTGATCTCGCGATTGAAAGGTTAAGGTATTTTTATTAGTAATCCTTTCGAAACACTTTGTTTTGCAGTCTAGTGCTACTTTTTCTTTAATTTTTGCTTCGATTAATTTTCTACCTAATTAATTCAATTTGAAGTTTTGGTTTTTCAAGGTTCACTTACCACCGCTTTACTCGCATCTTGCATTTAATTATTTGTGTCACGCTTTTGATTTTGTGCGTTAGTTTCTCGCGGGACCCGCGCAGGTCGGGTCAAGCACTTGGCACTCGCAAGGGTTTAGGGTTTAGATTCACAGATCTTAAACATTTTTCTTAAAAAGTACATTAAACTCCCAGTAATATATCTAGCTTGCATATCTATACTATATAATCGGGTTGTCTGCGCAAACGTTTCTGATTGGCTAAATTGTTCGCACTCACTCCGCTTAGGCCTGAAGCTGTGTCGCCAAAAGACGTTCACAAACCTGCAGAGAAGGTGGAAATCTCGACAGTGAGCGTGTTTTGGTTGGAAAAGATTCACCCTGGGCTAAGTTATAATTCAAGCGATTTCTTAAGCGAGGGACAAAGCTGCCATCGCCGCCATTTTGAAATCTCCCACAGAACATGACTAAAAAAGAACTCAGTTCGCACAGCTGAAAGCACCATAGTCATTCAGACCTAAACGGTTCTGTCACAGATTACTGTCAGGAATGTGCAGGGATAATTGTTATTCGAAAGCTTTAAGTTGAGAAAAAACTTCATTCAGCTTGAACAAACGTACACCAGTGCCTTGCTTTCCTGTTCGCGCGCTAAGGCGAAATGAGTGACAAATTTACACAAAGCAAAGCCATGAATAATATTCTCAAAGTGTTAATCCTTACGCTGTATCGCAAAACGAAGGACACACACCCGAAGAGATGAAGGAAATCTCTCAAGTGGGTGTGTTTTTGTTGGAAAAGATTCACCTTTGGCTAAGTTCTAATTCAAGCGATTTTCAGCGAGGGACAAAGCCGCCATCGCGGCCCATGTCGAAATCTCCCAACTCATTTCCCCAGCCGAAAGCAGCATAGACATTCAAAACTAAATGGTTCTATTACAGATTACTTACTATTATGTGCAGGGATAATTTAATTCGAAAGATTTGAGCTGAGAAAAATTTTCATTCAAGTTTGAACAAACTTACACCACTGCCACTGCCTACAGAGCGCACGCTAAGCCATGAATGAAATTCTCTAAAAAAACTATGATAAACTAAAAAATTCTTAGAACAATTTTACTTTACCTGTTTCTTCTCTTCTCTTACTGAAATATAATAAGCATACAAACAATTCCGAAGTCAAATGGTTTATCTGTGTACTAGGCTTGCGTTCAATTTTAGCGGGTTCTTCGGACTTGAGACAGATTTGAGAGCCGTACTGACTCACACGACACACGTGCGTCATTTTCTCCACCAAAATCACGGGAGACCAGTGCATACAAAAAAGGCTCTGGGGCTCACTTAATTTATTTCGGTATGGGGCAGGGGATCTTACTTGAAGGGAGGTCATTAGTAATGAAAATCAGCAAATTATGGAAGGTGAACTCAGGTATAGTCTTCTACTAGCGTCACGAAGTGACGGGCTGTTTTCTTGTTTTTATTATAATTTTTAGCTCTACCACACAATTATACGTTTATAATCGCATATAAAAAGTTAATAAATGAAAATAAAAGGGAACACATTACAGCCTAAAGGGAATTTAATTAAAACAAGTGAGCTAAAGGGGAGGTAAAAGGGTGGTAAAGATTTTATTGGCATAAATCCATAAATAAAGTATAATATAGAGTATAATATAGAGTATAATATATTTAATAAGAAGGGTTGAACAAGAACTAAATTGGTTACAAATATCACCATTATTTTCAAATACACAAAATTATTTAAAGAATTGTAAATTGATTGATTATATCCCAGCAATATCACAAAGTGCTGTCTGATCATAAGTTACTCCAACAACATGAGTACAGGGCGCGCATCTCTATTTCTATTCTGCGTGTCCTTACTAATTTGCCTGACCTCGGCAGCCGTCGACCAATACTCTTCAGGTCCTTGGTCACAAAACAGCAGCTGGGACTACAGCTGGGACACTAATGATGGCCAATTGTCTCCGTGGCTCTTTTTGGCCATAGACGACACACACGTTTTTGACCTAACATGTACTAGGAATTGTCGCCTTGTACCTAAGAGACTGAAGCTACGTCGACACAAACGACCATGTGCGTACTACAGCAATAGTACTGCTACATTTCATATTCTATTGAAGGTGACTTGGTGTTCAAACTAAACCCAGGCCCCGAATCTAATAGAGCAATATCGACCATAATTTCATGTCGAATGGAACGCAGTCATGCTGCGGGATCATCACATTTCTTACCAAATGCATCATGGGCTAATAAATAATGCGGGGGAGTAAACCCTAAAAATCTGATCAACATAAAATGTCTAAGTCAAATACAACAACAATGCGGGGGCTTTGTAAAAATGGATTTTGCTTATTAAACACTCCATCCATTAATAAGAAGGAGCTTGCAATAAAAGACTATGCTGTTGACAATGATGTCGATATTTTTGCTGTGACAGAGACTTGGCTGCGCGATAATGAACATTACAGTTTCTCATGCGCAGAGGTCTGTCCTACTGGGTACAGCTTTTTCATATTCCTCGAAAAAACTCTAGAGGAGGTGGAGTTGGGCTCCTAATGAAAACTAATATCAAAGTCAAAAAACAAAGTCAGAGAAAATTCAGCTCTTTTGAATACCTAGATGTCATTGCAACATGTTCCGCTGGGTCCACAAGGATAGTGACTACTATCTGAATAATGGTCTCTTCTTTGAGGAATTCTCTACTCTTGCTGAGCAGTTGGTTGTTTCTCCTGGGAACTTATTGATTGTTGGTGATTTCAACTTTCACGTAGACAATATATCTAAATCGGAAACGAAAAAATTTAACAATACCAACATGTACATGGTCCAACTCATAAAAAGGGTCATACCCTCGACCTTGTAATCTCGAGGTTTGCTGATGAGCTGGTGACAGAAACTGATATACGTGATCCAGCACTCTCGGATCATTTAGCTATCCACTGCAAGTTACGCCTTAAGAAGCCCCCTCCCCAAAGGGTAGAAGTCCGGTACCGTAAACTCCGATCTGTTGATATGGCGCAGTTCAATGATGACCTTAACAAATCCGTACTTCTCTCGGATGACAATGTTGATCTGCCTGCTCTTGTGGAGGGTTATGAGAAAACATTGTAAGAAACGCTCGAGCGGCATGCACCTCTGAAACGTCGCATGAAAACTCTACGCCCATCGGCCCCTTGGTATCATGAGGGCATCAGTGATGCCAAGAGAAAACGCCGGAAACTAGAGCGTCGCTGGCGTAGGTCAAAACTGTGTATCGATAGGGAGATGTATGTTGAACAATGCAAGAAAGTCAATCAAATGCTCAAAGATGCTTAAACAACTTACTACTCCTCTCTGATATCAGAAAGTTCATCAGATCCAAAGGTACTTTTCAACACTGTTGACACTTTGCTCCACCGCAAAGGTGATGTTGACACTTTGCTCCACCGCAAAGGTGAAAGGCGTTTTCCAACAACTTCCTCGACTTTTGAGCTTGTAAATAATTTTGCAAACTTCTTTGATGTTAGGATTGCTGACATACGATCTGAACTGAACCATGCAGGTTGCCATGCCCCACCCTCCTGTTCAGGGAGTAAGCAAAGTGCTTCCACCTTCTCTGAGTTGAGAATGGTGTCCGAAAATGAGATTTACGAGATTATTTGTAAGGTGGGCAAGAAATCTTGTGAACTGGATCCCATACCAGCTACAGTCTTTTAAGGATGCAAAACCACCCTATTACCCGTCATAACTAAAATCACGAACATGGCACTGCAGTCAGGCTCTATGCCCACTAAACTTAAAGAGCCTGTGTCAGCCACTCCTTTGTTATTGTTTTCGTTCGATATCAGAAAACGAATTACGTGTAGAAATATCTAAATTAACATCTAAAAACAAAGTTTCAGATTTGATTTACCAAATTCAATCGAGAACATTGCTCTATATTCTCTAAATCAGCCGATGGAAATGGATGCTTTCTCTGACTTGGTATGTTGCTATGCTGTCAAAATGGCGGCTGACACAGGCTCTTTAAAGAAGCATTGCTTAAACCAAATTTGAAAAAAGAATCTTTGGACATTGAAAAGGATACCAGCTTTAGACCTGTCTCTAATCTCAAGGTTGTATCTAAAGTCTCAGAGAAGGCAGCCGCCTGCCAACTGAAAGACCATATCTGTGATAACAACCTTGAAGAATCTTTTCAGTCTGCATATAAACGCTTCCATAGCACGGAGACGGCTCTTTAATAGTTCAAAATGACATTCTTCGTGACATTGACAATCAGAAATGCGTTACTCTTGTACTGCTTGATATGTCGGCTGCTTTTGATACGGTCGATCATGAAATATTGCTTGAAAGAATGAATACGCGATTTGGAATCAATGGCAAGGTATTGAGCTGGTTTCGTTCTTATCTTAAAGATATGACACAGTTTGTAATGATAGATGGGACCAGGTCAATGCAAAAAGAACTGCGCTATGGTGTTCCCCAGAGATCAGTGTTGGGTCCGATGCTATATCTTATATATACCTCGCCTATTGGGGACATTATAAGAGGCCATGAATTAAATTCATCTTTATGCTGATGATACCCAGCTATATATTTCTTTCAAACAAACACCCATTGATCAATCCTGTTCTATAGCAAAAATTGAGGCATGTGTTCGTGATATAGACACTTGGATGGTTCAAAATAAGCTTAAGCTAAACAGAAAAAAGACGGAACTACTTATTTTAAGTGCTCACCACCGTCTGCCTCCGCTTGTTGAACATGTTGATGTTTCTGGTGAAAAGATCCGGCCGACTCCATTTGCAAGGAACATTGGAGTGATTTTGACAAGCACATGTCCTTGGAAACACAAGTAACCAATATCTGCAAGGCATGTTTTTTCCATCTCAGGAACATAAGCAGAATCCGTGACTGTCTATCTCTATCTGACACAGAAACTTTAATACATGCATTCATAACTTCAAAATTGGACAACTGCAACTCATTGCTATATGGACTACCAAAATTCCAAATTGATCGACTTCAAAATGTCCAAAATGCTGCGGCGCGTCTACTCACTCGTACTAAAAAGTACGACCATATTACACCTGTGTTGAAGCAGCTTCACTGGCTTCCTGTGTCCCAGCGCATTAATTTCAAACTCCTCCTATTAACTTACAAGGCGCTGAATGGCTTAGCACCCAGTTATATTACCAATATGCTACAGCCATATATACCTACCAGGAGTTTGAGGTCTGATTCCAAAAATTTGTTAAAGCAACCTCGATCAAAAATTATCACCTATGGACACAGGGCGTTCTCATGTGCTGCACCTAAACTCTGGAACATCTTCCAGACATTATTATTCAGCACATCGATGCACTGCCCAAATATGGTCATTGGAACGCCAATAGCTGTCTTCTGTACATGACAGCTATCCTGCGATATCCGTCTCTGAGGAAATCTAATGTTTTGAGCTCGTAAATAATACACAAAAGTCATGTTTTCGGGGGGTTTTTGTGCTATCGATGTGCTGAATAATAAAACCATTATCCTGCTCGATTTTGCAGAATATCGTCTGATTTTAGCCAACTCGGGACTTCGTCCCTCGTCGGCTAAGTATCAGACGATATTCTGCGCAATCTCGCAGGATAATGGTTAAATATTCGCCAGAGCAGCACATTGTCTGTTTTTTAAGAATAACCTAAAAACACACCTTTTTAAACAGGTATATGATTAATTTAGTTTTTAGTTTTTATTAATCATTTTTATTAGATATTTTTATTTTAGGTTAGTCATTTTTAAGTTATTTTATTATTATATCTTTTTTTATGATGTTTTAGATCGTTTTAATATTTGAACTGTAAATTTGTTTCGTTAACCTCTTCGTTTTAGTTACTTAGATAATTGCAAAGCGCCATTGAGCTTCAGGAAATGGCGCTATAGAAGTTTTGTATTATTATTATTATTAGCGGAGCTCCGCGGGCGCCGAAGGCGCCCGCGTAGCGGAGCCCCATAGCTACATGCAGCAGGAAAGGAAACAACACAAAAGTGTATATGCATCGACCTGTTTTGTGATGGACTTCCGGTTTATTTACTTCCGTCCGTGGATCCGTCGTCGCACAGGCAACCCATGACCAGTTTTACAGCGGAAGTAAAAAGGTTTATATCTTGGGAAGGGATGAAACTCAGACAACCAAACTTGGGTGAAGTTGTCTAAGTGGCAATGGGAGTGCGATGGCATAGTCACGTGGTATGACGTCATCGATGACGTCATCAAACGCGTAAAGGTTTATATCTTTGAAAGGGATGAACCTCAGACATCCAAACTTGGATGAAGCTGTTTGAGTGGCAAGGGGGGTGTAATGGCATAGTCACGTGGTATGACGTCATCGATGACGTCATCAAAAGAGAAAAGGCTGATATCTTTGGAAGGGATGAACCTCAGACAACCAAACTTGGGTGAAGTTGTTTAAGTGGAAAGGGGGTGCGATGGCGTGATCACGTGGTATGCGTCATCGATGACGTCATCACACGAGAAAAGGCTTATATCTTTGGAAGGGATGAACCTCAGACAACCAATCTTGGGTGAAGTAAGGGGGGTACGATGGCATGATCATGTGGTATGACGTCATCGATGACGTCATAAAACCAGAAAATGTAGATAATTTCACCAAAGTTTGGTTCTGTGCGAGGTTCATCCCTTTCCAAGATTTATAAGTGGCAAGGATGATGGTAGTGTTTGGTCACGTGGTATGATGATGACAGGCTATGTACAATGGCTGCCTTTTGTCTCATTAACACAGAAAAATATGTAACCGGGAGCTCCGCTTTTAGCCAGTGGCTAAATATATATATTATATTATATCATCTTGCGGCTGTCCCAGAATGCTCTGCGCGCGTAATCCAAAATTGCAAGCGTTAGGACTTTTCAAGATCAGATTGAAGAAAGGACTTGTCAAGATAAGATATGCTCGCTCTCTAACGCTCGCAATTATGTTTACATAATGTAGAAAGCATAATATATGTTTCTGGCTCCCATTTCATAAAACTAACAGTCGTGTGTTCTGTGTTCAGTATTTCCATATGTGATTGTAGAGTTTGACTCAACAGATACTAACGAGAAGCTCGATGAGGAAGACATCGAGAAGCTGAAACCCATCCTTACATAATGGAACTGTTCTCGATTTCTATCGACGGGTACCATGGGCTAGCTCAGGTAGAAAAATACCTCCCTAGAGTGAGTCACCTGGAGGACCTGGCAAAGCACCTCAACAGCAGTTGGACTGTCACCAAATGGAAAATGAAATCAGAAAACATGAAATGAAATGAAACCATTGCAGAAACCATTTTTCCAAAGAGGGTGTAGAGCTTAAGAGCGCTCGTCCACAAATATCAACCAAGTCGCGAAATAGAAACATTTTCGAATTTCACCAAATTTTGCTCATTTGTTCCTCTACTAGATCTATAATCGCTGTGAAAATTTTAGGTCGATCCGAAAATTTTACATGAACGAGCTTGTTATCAGTTTATCCGGCTAATTGCCCCGTTCGAGACCATTTTAGCCTACCTCAAAATTGGTTAAAAATCGTAAGTTTCAGCAAACGAATCCAAACATAAGAGGTTTCTAACAAAAGAAGAGACATTTATTGGTACTAGGAGTGAATTTTTATACTCGTAGATGAAAAAATAAATATTTTACCGATTTTTGAATTATTTCAAGTTTTCGTACTGTGTTTTGAAGGTGAAATTGGATGGCTAATATTTCCATTTCGACGGTGAATTCAGCCGGTTTCTCAATTCTGTAGGCGAGAATGGTCCTTATTGATTACATTTCTCAAGTGAAAATTGAGGGCCAGGCAGAATTAAAGTTTTGCCAAAGCTATTGCGAGCGCCGCTTGAAGCCAATTTGTGACACTTACAAACACCTTCGATCACGTAACCGTCGAGTTTAAAAATACACAAGAAGCCATTGCCTGCACCAGAAACACTACCAAATGAATCTTAAAACATTTATTGTAGCTGTGCATAACTTACAATTAAGTGTTCTCCGTTGGGCCTTCGTAGAATGAGTTTCCAGCTCGAAATTATCCCATCCAGCGACCTACTTTCAACGTAAACAACACCAAACCCGGCACAACATGCAGACATTCCTCCCAGTATTTGCAATTTCTCTATCGCCTTATGTTCACATAGTGTTTCAAAGACAAATTGCCCTGTATTCTTCATTTGACGAGAAATCTAGAGCTAAATCTAAGCCCATGGGAAGGAATATTCTGCTCGTAGCGAAACGTAAACTTTACAAGACGAAGTAGAGCTGTCAAGACTGAAGACACGTGACCAGTACCACAGGAGGCCCAATTTGGTGGCATCCGCGGATGGCTTCTCGCGAATTCGGGCCTGGCAAATTTTAGTAATCTGAGCTCTAAAAAGGCGTAAGACACTTGCCTACATTAGTTTATAGAAATAAACAAATTTGAAAAAGCGAAAAAGAGTTCCCTTGTGTACGACAGTAGTATAACCCGTCGCTTGGGGTCGCAATTAATATTCAAAATGGCGGACATGCCCAAATAGACGCTAATGAATAATTCAATAAGGAAGAGGGGTGGCTTTAGTGATATATTCAAAATGGCGACCAGGGTCACGTAAGGGCATGTGACAAATGACGTTGTAGAGACAAGTATTTGGTATGAATAAATTTTATTACAAGAGGTACATTTTTTTACAATATGAATATTTCGTTTGATTATTTTATTACAGTAAAGGATAACTTTACAATCTGGATAACGGCATTATTTTGCTTACAACATGTCTGCATACTGTTATTTGAGTTTATCGTTCCATTCGAGTTCCTGGTTAGTTCCTTCCTGTATAAAAGGTATGTACTGAGGAAATGGTTCATAGAAATCAGCTGGAAGTTCATCAGCCCATTGGAAGTATTTGCACTTTTCCTTGTTCCTGCAGCTGAAGTAAGGTCTGTATGGGTTCTTTAAAGACTTTGATATTCGTAGTGTGGGTACATCAGAGTGTTGGCATGTTACTTTGATAACTCTTCCTCCTTCGTATACTTTGTAGGCAGAGATAACCTTGTTCTGTAAACATTTTTGATAGTCAGTAACATCTTATTCTGTACAGAAAAAGGGACATGTTCTCCAGTTCAAGCATCTCAGATACGTTTTTCCTGTTGGAGGTTTGAGAACTTCGAGATCTTGCATACATAATCCGCACTTGGAGTAGCTCATGATGACTGAAGTGTACTGGCAAGTGTAGGGCCTTAGCCTATATAAGTATATACTATAAAACTAGATTATCTTGAAAACAAAACCGGTTTTAAGACAATCAGGTCTAACCAGTATCAACATGTAAGCGTGACGGTTTTTTCTAACTGTCACATGTTTGATAATCAGCTGGTCAAGTCTTGTACGTGAAGTTCAAATTTTCAAAAGTCTTTATTCAAAGCAACGAAAAGAGAAAATCGAAAATCAAGTGGAAATGGTTTCGTTCATAGCAAGAAGGCAGAGAATATGTTTGGATCAAAGAAGCATATTGTTATTGAACTCATTTTGGGGTAATCTTTGCGCAAAACATCTGGCACGCGTCCCGATAGAAATAGTAAAAGAAAGTAAAGGTATGGAAATAACCGTTGGTGTACTTAATGTTCCTGCATTCTACTTGGTACTCAAAGACAAATTCTGGCGTCAATTGAAAGATGTGGCTAATACAAGAGGAGGGTCGGAAGAATGGATTGCAGTCAAAGTGTACAAGAAATTTTACGTTGATTGGGAAAATGAAGTCAGTTTGCCGCGTTATCACAAGAATACATGAGAGACAAAATAACACTAGAGAGTAATAAGGATAGACTCTCAATAAAAGTATTAAAGCATTGACTTATATTATTGTTGTGGTTTTAAGAAAAACCGTTTTTTTCTGGCAAAAGTTTACCAGTCTCTTTTTGTTTGATTAGTCAAATACTAATCGTCTTTTAACGTTCCTCTGTCGTTGTTCACCTTCCAATCGTTTTTCGGGTGTTTCATCCCTTCTTCTTGCATATCTCTCTAAAATGAGACGTATTTCTAGACCTCGTTCTCTAGCAAACGCTTGAAGACGATCTACTATGCGACGCACCATTTCTTGATCCATGGTTTGAGTGAAATGACTGTTTGTGATCTCATGGGCTGTATCTAATTGATTTCGTCTTAAATGATAATTAGCATCGTAAAAAAGTAATTAAAAGTAATCTGATGAAATTGTACTAGCAAACTTTTCATTACGGAGGGATTAACACTGTTTGTTGTAAAACATAGAAAAACATTTCGCTTTGCATTCATTTCTTGATATTATTTTTCTGACTGAAATAAAACCGTAAACCAAGTACTAGTACGTTGAACGTCTATTGAAACAAAAATAAAAAGCCAGGTAGTTTTAACAGTACATGTAAACCAGATTCTAAATCATCGTTAGCGGTTATAATCTGGTAATCGTTCTGTTAATCTTAATAAAACCACTTAATTAACGCTAGTCTTTTTATTGATAAGAAGCACGAAGGACTGAGATTCATATCATGTGGTGGTTTTAAAAAAACCGTTGTTTTTTTTGTATAAGTTTTGAAATAACTCAAAACTTGAGTTGTCTTTTTACGCCCCGACGAAGGTTTTCATCCATAGGAATCTTCTCTGGCGTCTTGTACGTATGTTGTATTCTGTTGTGTTCTCGTATCTGGCGCTCCACCCTTGCCACTACACGCGCAAAGAGATTTGCAGGCTCACGCTCCATGATGATAAAAGTGAGATATCAATACACGACAGTAAAGCGCAGTAATACATCTTTTGTGCTGTCGAGTAACGTATATTACACACAGTTTAGTTCACAAGTTTATCCGTCGTTGGCTTTGCTAGCATACCATAGGCTGATTTAAGATATTGTTTATTTATAATTTTAAATAAGCCACGCCAAAAAGGTCCAGTTAGATACATCGTTGATGATTCTTTCATATCATTGGCTACACAATTTCAATGTCCAGGTATGCCTTGAAAGCAAAGTAGTCAAACAGGTTTAAAACAATGAACAACTAACCGTTAATTTTGTTTGCCACTGAAATAAAATACAAAAACAATACAGTTTATTTTTTCGAGTCATACTATTGGCTGTTCGAGACGTCATATCTTGCTATAAAAGCTGATGTTTTAGGAGTTCGTTATCGCCTGCTTCAGTCAATCTACTGGGTGCGTTTTTACTGTTTATTCCTTTAACAAAATGTCACGTCGAATCCAATTTCACCCTCTGACATCAACGCTAAATTATATTGAAGATGATAGTCAGGAGGGGAATGTTGTAGAAACGTTCCCCCCTCTGGTCGATCAAGAGGATATCGAGAGCCGTACAACCAGGTTCCAACAAATTATCCGAATGGGACGATTCTATTCGCGTCGTCGACACCAAGAGAGGAGGACTTCAAGATTGCCCATGCGGCAAGATATTATTAGTGCTTTTCAACAGGTATGTTACATTTTTTAATATCAATTGATTTTTTTATCACATACTTCCTTTTGAGATGCAATGTTACTAATTGATTTTCTCTGTTGCTTTTAAGGTATTCTTAGATAACTCATGGCAGTGTTTACTAACCATGACTCGAACCGCGAGGCCCTCGTACGAGCTGTGCGAGATGTTTGTCGATGAAGCGCTCCTTGCCGTCGACAAGGAGAAAGTAATTCAAGAATGGAGAGAAAAACTAATGATGATGTTTCCCGTTGTCGAACAACATCACCTGCTCCCATTCACCGACAACTGGATAAAGTACCAGTTCAAAGACGAGGAGTGCTTACAGATCATGCGGGAAAGACTTCTCAACAAAGCCTATCGGCATTGCGAGGATTGGCTCACCGATTTGGTGGCTACATATTGCATCTCGCCAACAGGTAATTTCGTTATTTATTTTTTTTTTTTTTTACTTGTCTTTCCTACTTCATCTAATCACAATTACAGTAACATGAATAGAACACACGCATTTTTCCATTTTATATCCCACATTTTTTTGCCCCACAATTTTGTTTTGTTGTCTTCCAAGTTATTTCCCGCCATTTTGACAAACATGTGTTGGACACATGAAGACCGCATTAATTATGTGTATCATTTTAAATGTATTCTGCGTTGCATCACTGTTACATGAATAGAACCCACAAGCGTTCTTTCCGCCTTTTGTCCCTCAGTTTTGACTCTCGGTTTTGTTTTGTTGTCTCCCTGATATATTTCCCGTCATTTTTGAAAAACACGTGTTGGACACAGGAAGACCGCTATACATTTTCTGAATTATGTTCTGGGTTGTATCCCACTGGTTTTGACACACGCTTTGTTTTTATTGTAGACGATATACTCATGACGTGTGAGGAAAGGAACTCCCAAAACAACCGTAAGTTATTCGTTGTCTTCCCTTTATATTTTTTTGAGTGGTGAAAAGTACTTATCGTTGCCTTTTCTTTACTTGCAGTATTCGTAGTACCTGAAACACCACAAGAGATGGAACCACGAATGGAAAAAGGAGGTAGCTTATACCTTGTTAATTTCTTCAAATCTTACATTTGACAAAGTGATTATATTAAGACATTAATTGAGTGGTCTATCCTGGTTATTTACAGTTGATATAGTTCCTGGAATCAATGGGTATATTGTTCCCGATACGCCTGAGAAAGGAGAAACCAACGATTCCACAGGTAATTTTCTTTTTAGACAATTTGCAACTTTTCTTGTGTGTTTTAACCTTAATCGCTTATTATTTATTGCTAGATGGAGTCCTAAGGAATGATCTTACGGACGACGAGATAATGGGGGCTGGGGACGGATGTCCTGATTTATACTCAGACGACGACTCTGGTTGCGAATCTGATGATGAGCTTGTAGCTTGCTTGGATGAGTGGGAAAATTCCAACTTCCAGCATTTGTTGGAAAACGAAGTGAGTAAGTGTATTTTAATGCAATATATTTAGCGTGTAATTAAACTGCTTCCTTATATTTTGGAATTAATGATGTGAGAATACACAAATCAGAGGTGAAGTGTCTACATACAGATAAGAAATTAGCAGTATTTTCTTTTTTTTAAACAACCAAATCTTGTAGTTTAGTAATATTGTGATACTTACCTCTTTTTTATCTCTTTATTTTTTTAACTCTTTACAGGAGGATAACGAAGCTTGTATGATGGCTGCAAATCAAGCAGGAGGCGGTAATGAAATATGGACAAACCCTGGTTATTCTCTACGACAATTAGTACAACGAAGAGTAAAAAAGTATAACACAACAGGTACAGATTACATGTTAAAGTTAAATCCTTTACCGGAAAATGCACCACTGCTCGATCAACTAAGTGAAATATTTAATTCTGTAGTTAACACTATCACTAGAGAAATGCAGCCTGTAGACCTAGTACGTTTTGTTTTAAAAAGTACCTCTCTTTCATTTCCAATTAGTCTTCCATTCATGCCTGCACGCGATTTATCGGCTAATATTATCCTCGAAGAAGTGCAAAAAGTGTTGCAATCAAACGAGGAAGTAAATTTAGAAGACGGAATGTATGTACATATATTTCATATCAGCATACCACAAGGTGGTCAGTCCAGACGTAAACGGAAGCATTATCAATACAATTTGTCCAAGTTTTTAGACGCAAAACGATGTGTAATTCGTATTAAGAACAAGGACTCCCTTTGTCTTGCTCGGGCTATAATTACAGATATTGCGCGTCAGGAAAAAGATCCTGAATATAGTAATATTCGCCACGGACGTCCTAGACAGAAGGTTCTCGCCCAAGAACTACATCAAAAAGCTAATGTTCCTGAAGATGTGTGTGGTCTTAAAGAGCTAAAGTTGTTTCAGGCTGTGATTCCTAATTACCAGTTAGTTGTCTTATCAGCAGAACATTTCAATGGTATCATTTATGAGGGCGAGAAGTGTGACAAGCAGATCTATCTTTACAATCACGATAACCATTATGATATAATTACTTCAGTTAGCGCATTTCTTGGAAGGGTTTACTGGTGTCTGGAATGTAAAAAGGGTTTCGATAAACGAGATGAGCACCGCTGCAAGAAAAAATGTAACTGTTGTTTCCGAGAAGACTGTGAAGGGGTACCCAAGAAAGATCCCTGGCGCGAATGTGGTAATTGTAACCGTGTATTTGCTGGAGACAAGTGTTATGAAAATCACTTCCGTCCAAACAATAGAGGAGTGTCTACCTGTCAAGCGGTTTACAAATGTACATTCTGTAAGAAAACAATTTCACATGCGACTCGTCATCCCGAAGATCATTTCTGTGGTGAGGTAAAGTGTAAAAACTGTGAAGAGTATGTTGATCCTTTGAATCACAGGTGTTACATTCTTCGTGTAAAAGAAAAGAAAAAGAAGAAGAGAAAAAATAAAAGACGACGCTCAGATGTAGACGCAAATGATGATTTCTCGTCAGATGATAGCGATGAGGATGAACAAGATGATCCACCAAGATATATATTTTTTGACATCGAAGCAAGACAAGAAGAGGGTCGTCATATTGCTAATCTTCTTATTGCGCAAGACCAAGACGGAAATGAAGAAGTGTTCAAAGGAGAAACGTGTGTTGACGATTTTGGTCGGTGGCTACTTTCATTCTGTACTAACTCTATTGTTATCTCTCATAATCTTAGAGGATATGATGGGTACTTTTTGTGTGAGTATTTCTATAGGCAATACATGTTACCTAAATTAATTCTTAATGGAGGTAAAATAATGTCTATGGAACTGCCAGATGTAGACATTAAGTTTCGGGACTCTCTTAACTTCTTCCCCATGCCATTGAAGGCCTTGCCTAAAACCTTTGGTCTCACAGAGCTAAGAAAGGGCTACTTTTGTCACTTTTTCAACACGAAAGAAAACCAGAATTACATAGGGCCTCTTCCATCAACTGAATATTATGATCCAGACGGAATGAAAGAAGATGAACGACGTGACTTCCTCAAGTGGTATGATGAGCTGAAACGGGCGAATTATGTATTTGATTTTCAGAAGGAGATAGTGGGTTATTGCCGATCGGATTGTGATATTTTAAGGCGTTGTTGTTTAAGGTTTAAGGATCTGATGCAAGAAACCTGTGATTTAGATCCATTTCGTTATTGCATAACCATTGCCTCCAGTTGTAACCGTGTGTTTCGGAAACACTTCCTTACTGAAGGGACTATAGGTCTGATCCCACCTCAAGGATATCAAGCTTCCCGGAAGTACTCTCTTATGGCTATGAAATGGTTAGCGTGGGTACATCGACAAACGGGACATCGCATACTACATGCACTAAATGGAGGCGAGCGTCGTATTGATGGTAGTCACGTGGATGGGTATGTACCAGGAGAGGGAGGGGAGCCTGGGATTATCCTGGAATTCCTTGGCTGCCTTTGGCATGGGTGTGACTCCTGCTATCTTCCAGACACGAGAAATCCTGTAAATGAGCTTACAATGGACGAACTCAATAAGGCAACAATCCGAAGAATAACAAGATTTAAGAGATTAGGATACAAAGTGAATGTGAAATGGGAGTGCGAATTCAAGGCTGAAATTGAGTCAAACAAGGAGATGAAAGACTTCATAGAAAGCCTTCATTTTGAAACCCCCTTAGACCCACGCGAAGCATTCTTTGGTGGTCGAACTAATGCGGTCACTCTCTACAAAGAGGTAGAAGATGGAGAGAAGCTAATGTATAATGACTACACGAGCCTTTATCCATGGACTAATAAGTATTGTGAACATGTTTTAGGGCACCCTGACATCTTAACGAGTGAATCTCTTTTGAATCGATCCCCTCTTGAGTTTTATGGTCTTATCAAATGTGAAATTTTACCTCCCACTTCACTTTTTCATCCTGTTCTCCCTTATCGCGCGAATGGTAAGTTAATGTTCCCGCTGTGCAGAACTTGTGCTGAAAGTTTACAGCAAACCCCATGCCAACACACTGATGACGAGCGGATGATTAAAGGAGTGTGGTGTTCTATTGAGATAGAAAAGGCAATAGAACTTGGTTATAGGGTGAAGAGAATGATAGAAGTTTGGCATTTCCCACAGCGCTCTTCTAACTTGTTTTCCAGTTACATAGATACCTTCTTAAAGATCAAACAAGAGGCAAGTGGTTGGCCTTCTTGGTGCGAGACCCATGAGCAAAAGATGCAATACATCCGGGACTATGAACGAAATGAGAAAATCAAGCTAGACGTGAACAAGATCCAAAAGAACCCAGGACTGCGTTCGCTAGCAAAACTAATGTTAAATTCCTTTTGGGGAAAATTCGGACAGAGACCCAATATGCCCCAAGTGGAACTAGTAACCGATGCTGAACGCTACTTCAAGTTGATCAGTTGTAAATCTACTCAAGTGAAAGATATTCAGTTTGTGAATGATGAATGTGTTGAAGTGTACTATACTCATGGTGAAGGTTTTGTCACACCATCGAACAACACCAACGTTGTCATTGCTGCATTCACCACTGCTCATGCGCGCCTCAAACTGTACAAGTTGCTTGAACCTCTTCAAGATCGCGTAGTTTATTTTGACACTGATTCTGTGGTGTATAGCAGCCGTCCTGGAGATTGGAATCCACCACTGGGTGACTATTTAGGGGAACTCACTAATGAACTTGAAGAAGGGGATTATATAACTACCTTTGTTTCTGCTGGGCCTAAGAATTATGGATATAGAACACACCATGGTAAAACAGTCTGTAAAGTTCGAGGATTCACCTTAAACTACAGAGGAATACAGAAACTTAACTTTTGTTCCATATGCTCAGAAGTATGCAACCCTCTTGGTGAGCCCATTTACCTTGAAAATCCCCATTTCATTAAGCGTGACAAAAAAACAAAGACAATTCACAGCGTCTCTCAGAGAAAGAGATATCAGTTGGTTTATGACAAGAGGGTCATCAGAGGCTTTCAAACAGTACCTTATGGATATCGGTGAAATGTCATAGGCCACTCGTCATGCGATTGATATACTTCTATCTCGTGCGCAGCTGCTCTTATTACTGTTTTCTGCCCTACACATTTCCAGTATGTACATCTATACAATGGTTGGCTTTGTTCAAAGAGCTCGAACCAATGAACTATGGCCGGCTGTTAAGTATCTATGGTTTCATGCATCAAAGTAACTTAACCCTAGCAGAACAGGTTGAACTCCATAATAAGTTGCTCATTTCATATTCAATTTATTATCCGCACTGGTTGTGGATGATTTGGCAAGTATTTAAAGGAGTGCTGTCGGGCGTCCTTCATCATTTCATGTAACACCATGGGAAGCTTACTAAGTCGTCTGTGCGTAAACTCATTGCCAACTCTCTCGTTAAATGATATTTGCAAGAGAATGCGGTGCTTAGTTGTCTGTTGTGGCAGTGAAGTGCACATTGATTCTAAAGATGGTCAAGACCAAAAAGATGAAACCTCATATGACGCAGAAGAAAAAGGATAGAGTTCTACAAAAACTTTATTACGACATTAGCAGTCCTTCATCGTTAGGCGGAGTGAACAAATTGTATCGATATGCTCGAAAATATGGACTTACTTTATCTGATGTAAGGCTTTGGTTACAAAAGCAACCTGGATATACACTTCATAAACCGGCGCGAAAGAACTTTCGTCGTAACAGAGTAATTGTGTACGGACTGGATCATCAGTGGCAAGCTGATTTGATAGATGTACAGGCATTAAGTCGATGGAATCGAGGATACAAATATCTGTTAACTTGCATTGATGTCCTTTCTAAATATTCCTGGGTTGTCCCTATTCAAAACAAAAGAGGAGGTTCTTTGGTCGATGCCTTTACGAAAATCTTCAAACGGGGTCGAATACCTGATCGATTACAGACAGATAAGGGCTCTGAATTTAAAAACAAGAAGTTTCAATCATTTCTAAATAAAGTCGGTGTTCATCATTTTGTTACTTACAATGAAACTAAGGCGCAAATAGTAGAACGGTTTAATCGGACACTTAAACAGTTAATGTGGAGAATGTTTACTGCTAGCAGTTCCTTATCTTACCTAGATAGTTTAGACGATTTAGTGAATAACAATTACAATCAGAGTGTTCATCGCACTATTAAAATGAAACCTGCTGATGTGAACATTTTTAATGCAAAGAAGGTATGGGAAACCATGTACAATCAACGTGATCCTCCAGTAAGCTATAAATTTCGAGTCGGAGACTCCGTTAAAATCAGTAAGTATAAGAGAGTCTTTGACAAATCATATCTACCTTCTTGGACTGAAGAAACGTTCACAATAGCTCAAAGGATTCCACGTAATCCTCCTGTATATCGGTTAAAAGAAGCAGATGGTTCTTTGATCACGGGAACATTCTACGAAAAACAGTTACAAAAACTTATTGAAGAAAAGGACCATATTTTTAGAATAGAAAAAATATTAAAGTATCGGGGTAGAGGAATCAACAGAGAAGTGCTGGTGCATTGGAGAGGATATCCAAAGAAGTACCGAAGTTGGATTCCTTATAAACAAGTGATCTCTCTACAACAATGACGAATGAAGACAATGACTTTTACATCGTCCTACCAAGTAATGCAAACGGTAATATATTTCCTAACAATACCGGATCGCATTACAAAATTGCTTTACCAAGGCAAATACAAATAAGAAGCGACGAGAATTGGGAGGTAGGACTTCACCAGGCAATTTATCCATTTTCGTGGTATGAAATTCCTCACGAGTGTGATCATCCACATATCATGATACGCGAATTTGGCAAATTGACAGTTACGAAGATGACGTTACCGGTCGGGCGTTATCGAACTGTTTTGGATGTTGTAGAGGGAATACTCAATTGTATTTCAACTAAAGGCAATAGTAACTTGATAACAATCAGTGTAGATAATAACTGGAATATGAAACTTAATTCGCCAAAAAGCTGGATATTTTTCTCCCTTCCTGTTGCGCGTGCCTTGGGCTGGATAGACAGTGACAATAGAAACACTCTTTCTAATGTTGTAATAAAGATGGATTCATTCTTAAAACGTCGTTATGGTGTTGAGTGGTTCCTTCTTCCTCCTAAAATTACTATCACGTGCGCAATTAAAGATCTCATACCATCAAACATAGCTCTTTGTGCGTGTAAATACAGAATTGTACAAATACATTCTCCTTTGGTGGAAGGATGGCAGATTGGCCGAGATCGCTTACATTTACTACACGAAATGGTTGCAAAGGGAAAGTTCCGTGAAACAATAACTCACGTGCCTAAAAATATATCCTATTTTCCTTTGAGGACAAAGACTTTTCAGACGATCGATATCTATTTAACAAGTTGCTGCAATCGACTGCTATCATTTCAAGGTGGTACAGTAAACGTGGTGTTACATTTTAGACGAAAATGAGTAACGATTTTACAATTGTATTGACAAGCAATGCAAGTAGCAAGGAATACCCCCACAATACAGCAAACCAGTTTAAAGTCCATCTTCAGAATCATCTGAAACTAAATGAACATTGGGAAGTGGCAATGACGCGTATTATTTATCCATATAGCTGGCAAAATGTGAAAGCAAATGAACTCTGTTTCACACTATCGTACACTGATGTTAATACCTGGAGTTTACCTATATTCATACCAAGTGGTAATTATCAAACTGTTGAAGATTTGGTCAACGGTATGATGTTGGGTTTACACAGTGCTTTTCCTGACCTCTATCAGAGGAGTAATCAATCAATCCAAGAGGTTAATGGTGATAAATGTTTCAACATACAAAGAGCGGCAGAAAATTTCTTTCATTTTTTTGTTCCTGGAGGATTTGCCATAAAACTTCCAAAGAATCTGGCACAAGCTCTGGGATATTTAAATCATCGAAATGAAATACCAAAAATATATGAGTTGGTCAACCCGGGAGCTGTTAAATTAGAAACAGCTAATCATAGTGTTATTCTTGTTTCATCAACTACCAACATGCGCAGATATGATGAACTGGTTTGGGGAATGCTATCTGTTAATTCCTTTCAAACCCTCTATGTGTACACAAATCTTACGGAATCCATTCTTGTCGCGGACACACAGGTGAATCTACTGCATATGCTAGTACCTAGAGGTCACTATGGCGACATTATATCAGAAGAAATCAAACGTCCTATGTATCACAGACTTCGTACGTCCACATTCTCTTCGATCAATATAGATATAAGAGACGATCTTGGCAGGGCGATTTCATTTACTTCTGGCGTTGTACGTGTAACATTACATTTTCGCCGACGAACACTGATCTAAAGAAACATGATATTGCCGATGAATAATCGATTTTATCCTTATCAGAGATTTGTGGTACCCTATAAACAAATGGGTAAGGGAGACATAAGTGTTTTCGGAGGGGCGCACCCCTACGGGCAAGGCGGGAATGGACTTGGTGGAATGTTTCGTTCACTTTTTCGAACAGCCACTCCCATTTTGAAAATAGCCGCCAAAAAGGTTGGTAAACAGTTACTTAACACTGGTCTTCAAACCGGTCAACAAATTGCTCAGGATGTAATGAACGGAAAGTCTTTAAAGACCTCTGCGAAATCAAGATTGAAAGGCGCTGGTAAAGAGCTGTTCACTAAAACATTGCACGAGTTTACTCAACAACAAGGAAAGGGACGGAGAGCTTTTAAGCGCAAACGGAAGGCTATCCCTGTTAGTTCTAAACAGACCAAGAAACGACGAACATCTCAGCGCTTCAACACTATCTTCGATTAAGCATGGCCTCTGCTCACCCAATGTCTGCACCAGGGGAGAATTCAAGTTTACAACTCTTCAGTGTACCTGTAACGGATGTGTCCATTCTGAAAAGTAAATGGGTAGACTATGAGCCAATTCAAAGCGGTACCAATCCGACTGAATTCCTGATCAGACCACTTGCTTATTACATTGATCCTACGAAGTCAGAACTTCTCTTTGTTGTGAAAATAACAAAACGTGATGGCTCCGATATTGGAAATGAGAAATACACTTTGATAAATAATGCACTTCATTCGATAATCAAACAATTCACCATTAAGAGAAACGATACCCTTGTGACAGAGCAGTCCGATACACAAGCCTATAATGCGTACATCAAGACTTTGCTTAATTACACTGATCAGGCAAAGAAGTCATACTTAACTAAGTCACTTTATTATAAAGATACATCAGGACATATGGATGAAGTGGATAACACAGCGGATACAAATATGGGATTGAAAAAGCGAGCTACATTTACTAGTGGTAGCAAAGAAGTAGGATTGATTGGTGTACCACTTTGCGATATATTCAATACGGACAAGCTCCTTTTAGACCGCCTTGAAATTAAAATGAAAGTAGACCTCAACAGTGACGAATTTGTTTTGATGTCCGGAGAAGACAATAATGACTGCAAGCTTCACATTGTTTCCAGTACACTTCGAATACGTCAAGTACAAGTGGCCGACAGTACAAAACTGGGACACGTCAAAATAATGACAGGGCCAAAGGCTGTACCTGCTGTCTATACTATTACAAGAACACCAACATATGCACGCATTATTCCCAAAGATGTACTTAATCACACAGAGACGGATCTATTTAATGGTCTAGTTCCTCAAAGTTTTATTTTTGGCATGGTAAGGAATGATGCATATAATGGATCATTCAAAAGAAATCCTTTCAACTTTCAGCTATTCGATCTAGATTCCGTGCGTGTTACAGTAAATGGAGAAGAAACGCCTTACTCGCTAATAGATCTGTCAGGAGGAAAAAAAATTGACGGTTTTAACACATTGTTTTCCGGAAGTGGAGATATGAATTGTGGCCATGGTTTAGACATAGATAGAGAAGACTGGGAGAACGGATATGGTCTTTTCCGACTCGATTTGACACCTGACGGAAGTGGTCACCCCAGTCATCTAATACCTTATCGAAATGGAAACGTTAACCTTTATTTGAAATTTGGAAAACAAACACCCACCGTGCTTAATTTAATAGTCTACTCAGAAATTCAGAGCCAGTTGGAGATTGACCGTAATAGACGCGTGGTCTATGATTTAACTCAAGGATCTTAAAATAAGAAAAAAGATGCATACTACCCAAGAGCTTTGGCAAGCTGCTCTGCGTGATCCCGTCTTAGCACCGATATTTGTAGGGGTGTACCCTATTGATAAACTACCTGTGATTCGGACATTTCCTTCCTGCGTCATATCAAACACAGATCCTCATAATCTTCCGGGCGTGCACTGGACGGCAATGTTTTTTGCATCAACCAGTGAGAGTGAATTTTTTGATAGTTATGGTTTTCCGCCTGACACATATGGGATGGAAAAGTACGTAATGAGAGACGTCACATACTACAATGACAAACCCATGCAAGGATTGACTACCGATACATGCGGAGACTATTGCATTTTCTATTTGATACATAGAGCAAGAAATATAGATATGCTTAGTATACAATCTAAATTTCAGACGTACGATACGCACTGGAACGATACTCAAGTAGCAAAATTTGTACATCAATATATTAATTCTTTAAAAACAAAAAGATGTAATACAATAGTGTCGGACAATCAATGTTGTAATTCGTGTAGGTAGACAAACAAGAATAAATAAATAAATTTCAATGAACTCTGTGTAGTAGTGTCTTTACTTCAATGTTGATTAAAGGGTCTTGCACACTCCTTTTTGGACTCACAAGTATTTTCGCTTCGTCGAGGGAACATGTTTAAATTTAAGTGTCCAAGTAATATTATGATTGGAGGCCCCAGTCAATGTGGAAAAAGCACTTACACTAGGGAGCTGATCGAACATGCGAATGAAGTGTTTGATCGTCCTGTTCGAAAGATAGTGTATTGCTACGGTCAGTGGCAAAACTGGTTTAATGACTTCTCGTCGCAAGTCACATTTATTGAAGGAGCTCCCGATGACATCCCAAGTATGTTTCCACCTTCACAACGTCCAGGAATTTTAGTTTTGGATGACTTGATGAGAAGTTGTAGTAATGATTCTCATATAGCTGATCTATTTACCAAAATTTCGCATCACTGTGATGTTACATGCATTTATTTAACTCAAAATCTATTTCCACCTGGAAAGTTTTCAAGAAGTATATCCCTAAATTCTCATTACATCGTTGCTTTTAATAATCCTAGAGATACTTTAGGTTTTAGAACTTTAGCTCAGCAAGCATTTCCTGGTGATGTGCCATTTGTTTTAGAATGTTTTCGAGATGCTACCTCAAAACCCTTCGGTTACCTATTGTTAGATCTCCATCCTCGTTCGTTATCTTTACAACGTTTACAAACCAATATTTTACCTAAACCAAACTCTTTTCCTGTAATTTATCTCAACGGTAAAATGCACAAAACAGAAGTGCCAATACCGGTAGATCTCATTTGACATTATGGGGGCATGCAAAACACATCAACGTGGAAAACGCTCAACAAAAAATCAAAGTGGAGGAAACATGACCTTGCGTTCTGGTCTGCACACAACTCCAAAACGAAAACGTGTTGTATCAAATCACAGCAGGGTGAAACAGCATTTACCATTTCTCTGCGCTTGTTTTAAAAGTAAAGGGCAACAAAGAAAACAAATGATTAGCCATGCAAGCAAAGGACAAGTCGAAGCTATAAGTGAAGTAGTCTTAAACCTTTTAAAAGGTAATATCATCGTGCCCACCGCATCATTTAAACGTCTGAAACCGCATAAGACGAAGCTCCTTTACTTGACTAGAAAAACACCAAGTCTTAAAAGAAGAAAGAAGTATTAAATCAGAAAGGTGGTTTTCTTCCGGCCTTGGCATCTTTGATCGCACCCCTGGCTGTTAACCTATTCGGAAAAATATTAAAATGAAGCAAGCTAAAAAAATGTTCCTAGTACCTGAGCACTTAATGAAAAGTATCGAGACTGAGCATCAAGTAACGGCACCTCCACAACTTTCTACCTTGACGCGATTGGATAGTGACCTAAAACAAGTCATGGAGTCTGATTTGCCTGAAGATAAAAAAGTACTGATGTTGGATCAAATACTACAAAGATATCACGGAGTTATGGGTCAACTTAAATCGGATGCTAATGTTAAACCTACTGTCATAGTTTCAAAAACAGAGCCCGCAACCCCTAAAGATGAATCAACCCCACCTCCAACATATTCTGCGATTATGCCAAAACCTACGGCATCCAAGTCACAAAAAGAATCTGAGACTCCTGTTAGCAGTAAGGAATTTAGACTCCCAAAGGAGCTTAACTTTTCAGATTTGGAAATTCCACCAAGTTTTAATACTTATCAAGAAACTAATAGAAAGTTTAAACCATCAAATCAAAGAAAAATTAAAAGAGCCAAGGACAAGTCTGTTCTGAGCTTTCCTCATAAATATGACAAACTGTCAAAGGTTCGAAAAACGCCTTTGGTTGCTAGGTTACGTAGTAATAGAGAATGGGAACCTTATTAGACAAGTAAAACTTGTTTACAATAGAGACTAAAACAGGTTTTGTTCCAATAATATAAAAGATCTAAAGTATTGTTACCCGTTGGCATTTGTTGAGAATCATGACTCAGTCACAGCTCGACTTACGATGTGAAAACGCCTATTGGAATTGTTTGGCATTTATGGTTTATAACGACATTGCAAAACACAATCAAGCTTGTCTAGATGACAACAAGCAACTCGAAAAATACGTCCAAGACACTTTGAGTACTATCGAGAGAGAGGAAACATATTGGCTTTGGCAAGATCTCTTGTATTGCCTTGGATTATTAGCACCATATGAACAGGAGTGGATCGATAATACAAACAATGAAAAAGAGAACATTATTAAAATCATTATGCAGCCTGATAGGTTTCGAAAAACCTGTTGGTACTGGTTAGACCTGATTGTTAATGGGGTAGACGAAGAGGACGCTTAAAACCGCTATGAACCATTTCCTCAGTACATACCTTTTATACAGGAAGGAACTAACCAGGAACTCGAATGGAACGATAAACTCAAAGAACAGTATGCAGACATGTTGTAAGCAAAATAATGCCGTTATCCAGATTGTAAAGTTATCTTTTACTGTAATAAAATAATCAAACGAAATATTCATATTGTAAAAAAATGTACCTCTTGTAATAAAATTTATTCATACCAAATACTTGTCTCTACAACGTCATTTGTCACATGCCCTTACGTGACCCTGGTCGCCATTTTGAATATATCACTAAAGCCACCCCTCTTCCTTATTGAATTATTCATTAGCGTCTATTTGGGCATGTCCGCCATTTTGAATATTAATTGCGACCCCAAGCGACGGGTTATACTACTTACGACAGACCAAAAGACCCTCGATTCACTTCTTATAACAACAAACAACTTGTAAAATTAATCCACAGCGTTTCCTGAACGTCGCACAATAGAAGGACCTGAAAATCAAGCTTTTCCTAGCCTGCCTACAGGCTATCTTCGATTAAGTTTTTAGTATAATTACTCAAGCGATTCCGCGCGCTGATTGGTCGAGACGTTAGGAATATTTTGCTATATTCACCTATCATAGGCAAAAGCTCATGATATCATGAGCTTTTTTCATAGGTTAATATAACATTGAAAGCATTGGGGATCGCGCGCGCACTTTATTACGACAAACTAGAACAAAAATACCCCTAAATCCGATATTTTTGTCAAAAATCTTAACAGTCGCTTGAGTAATTATACTAAATTTCGTCTCTGTGACTATTCGCCGATATTTTTTGTTTCCCAAATAAAGTTGATTCGCTTGTTAATTTAGACGCGCATGGGAGATAGAGATAGAGATAGATAGTTTATGGAGGATTCTGCACGCGGTGGGTTTCCTGTGTCATGCGCGCGCGGGTTTTGGGCTGTTTTGGGTTGGACCTTTTTGAAACTTTTCGTAACTACGTTCAGAGTCCACAGGAACCCCATACAAAAAAGAGTGCGCAGGAACCATACTGTGCAAACGTGCGCGCTCGTGCAACAGCATTATATTCAAGAGAGCCTGCGGGGAGGCTAGCCTTTTCCAAACACTAGCTATCTAGGCTATCGCAAATTAGTATCACCCTTTTAGTCCTCTGGCCAGAGGGAGTCCGTTCTGTGTTGCTCGACGTCAAAACGCCGATTCCTGACAAACAACATTAAACTTGTTAATCGAAGATAGCCTGTAGGCAGGCTAGGAAAAAGCTTGATTTTCAGGTCCTTCTATTACGACATTCAGGAAACGCTGTGGATTAATTTTACAAGTTGTTTGTTGTTATAAGAAGTGAATCGAGGGTCTTTTGGTCTGTCGTACACAAGGGAACTCTTTTTCGCTTTTTCAAATTTGTTTATTTCTATAAACTAATGTAGGCAAGTGTCTTACGCCTTTTTAGAACTCAGATTACTAAAATTTGCCAGGCCCGAATTCGCGAGAAGCCATCCACGGATGCCACCAAATTGGGCCTCCTGTGGTACTGGTCACGTGTCTTCAGTCTTGACAGCTCTACTTCGTCTTGTATAAAGTTTACATTTCGCTACGAGCAGAATATTCCTTCCCATGGGCTTAGATTTAGCTCTAGATTTCTCGTCAAATGAAGAATACAGGGCAATTTGTCTTTGAAACACTATGTGAACATAAGGCGATGGAGAAATTGCAAATACTGGGAGAAATGTCTGCATGTTGTGCCGGGTTTGGTGTTGTTTACGTTGAAAGTAGGTCGCTGGATGGGATAATTTCGAGCTGGAAACTCATTCTACGAAGGCCCAACGGAGAACACTTAATTGTAAGTTATGCACAGCTACAATAAATGTTTTAAGATTCATTTGGTAGTGTTTCTGGTGCAGGCAATGGCTTCTTGTGTATTTTTAAACTCGACGGGTACGTGATCGAAGGTGTTTGTAAGTGTCACAAATTGGCTTCAAGCGGCGCTCGCAATAGCTTTAGCAAAACTTTAATTCTGCCTGGCCCTCAATTTTCACTTGAGAAATGTAATCAATAAGGACCATTCTCGCCTACAGAATTGAGAAACCGGCTGAATTCACCGTCGAAATGGAAATATTAGCCATCCAATTTCACCTTCAAAACACAGTACGAAAACTTGAAATAATTCAAAAATCGGTGAAATATTTATTTTTTCATCTACGAGTTTAAAAATTCACTCCTAGAACCAATAAATGTCTCTTCTTTTGTTAGAAACCTCTTATGTTTGGATTCGTTTGCTGAAACTTACGATTTTTAACCAATTTTGAGGTAGGCTAAAATTGTCTCGAACGGGGCAATTAGCCGGATAAACTGATAACAGGCTCGCTCATGTAAAGTATTTATCGGATCGACCTAAAATTTTCACAGCGATTATAGATCCCGTAGAGGAACAAATGAGCAAAATTTGGCGAATTTCGAAATGTTTCTATTTCGCGACTTGGTTGATATTTATGGACGACCGCTCTTAATAGACATTTAGGTCAGTTTCAGTTCATTTCCTAAAAGGGTAAGGGTTAGTTGAAAAAAATTTGTCAGCTATTTTTCTAAATGGGGTTTAGAGCTTGCTATACAGTTAGGTTGTGAGCTGGAGTCCATCCAATGGGAAATTTACAAAGGATTCAAAATCCTAAAATTGTTTTTTTATTTATTTATTCTAGATTCCACCTGGTGGTACCGTGCCCACTAAAGTGAAGGTCAAGCCAAGTGGAGATGGAGTTGTAATCTCTCACTCCAAATCCCTCTTTGTGTTTACATTTGACTTATGGAGGAAAACATTTCAAGTGGTGTATATATTTTCTTTTTCTCAATGGAAAAACAATTTTACATATCATGTACCACTTTCAACTACCGTAATGTTATCCTATTTAGTCAAAATATAGATCAAACCCTGTCAGTAGCTCTTTAATAAATTATCCTTTCTGAAAAAATGATCTGTACCATGTAATCTCCACCAAGAAAAAACTCAAGTTCGATGGTTGCTCCATCGATTTCAATAAACCTTAGTTGATCAAGGCAGTCACATCTCTGATTACGTTTTTCAGGTATTCCTCTAGAGTGCCATATAGGTCAATACAATACTTCTGGGTGACCCCGTTTTTGGGGCCCAGCTGACAAGGATGACTGGGCTAGGGTACAAACATGAAGTGATTGTCACCCGATATATTCACCTCATGATTTTCCACGTGGGATAAATAATGAAAAGGCACGGAAGCATTTTAGTGGACAAGGTAACAAATATGCTTAAAAAAATGTCACAGTAAGAAGAAAACATTGGCTTTCAGAAAAAAAAAATGAATGTTCCCCCAAAAAGCAGCCACTACACAGGTAAGAGGTAAAAAGCCAATTATTTTACCTCTTTCCTGCTTATCTTCACTTTTCAATTTTTATTTACTTGCAGACGTAGAAAAGAAAAACGACGATTTCAGGAGGTTCTTCCACAGCAACATAAACCGGTCGTATCCTGCAACCAACCTGCTCCTTGTCGAGAAGCGCCAGGAAACTCTGAGAGAATACAAGCGCACGAAGAGGCCGTACAATAAGCACAATGATGCTTTCTGGATCGGCGGTGGGAAACAGGAATCTGCAAGAAAGGTCTCTCGAATCTCTACATCACTACCAACAACACCTCCTTCAGCCTCACCAGCTCCACTTACATCAGCCACACCATGTAACTACACCCAAGATGAACTTGCCAAACTCTGTACCACACCTCATCACCATCTACAAGCAACTCACTGGCAAAGTCATCAAGGGCGAGGCGACCCGCAAGCAAGTTCTCATCACTGATCTACTGGCTCTCAGAGCTTCCTGAAACCAAGAAGGGACCTGCTCAGTCCTTATAAATGAGCTAAACGGCTCTTCTAGGAGCCACCCACATGTTCAAAAGTCAGACTTCATGCTTCTAGAAGAAAACTGACACAAACACACACAACACAGGAATAGCTCAGTCCTACTAAATGAGCTGAAATAGAACAGCTCTTAAAAAAGCCATAACATGCTCAAAAGTCAGACTCCATGTTTGTATAAAATAAACAAAATGAAATATCATAAAAATAATAATCTAAAACGCCAGTTCCGTGTAAGTCACCTAGGTTGTTCAAGTATTCCCAGTTATTAAACTCGGACAGTCATGTTTTTTTAATCTAAAGCTTAAGTTTAACGTTTACTTTTTGCAAATGACAAATTGACTGCTGACGTTTTGCAAATTAGAAATAATTGACTGCTTTTTTGAAGAAACATTCGGGCAAAATTTAGTGCTGTTTTAGAGGAACATTTGGACAAAATTTACAAACTTACAAACAAATTTACAAAGACTTTCTGGATAGTAATAGTTACCTGCTTATTTCTAACAGTGGCAATTTCCATGTTGTTTGCGTCCATTATCGACTCCCTTCTTTCATCCATCGATATTTTCAATTTTCGCAATGTAACCAGGCATCATTCAAGCGAGGTCACACAGGCTACCCGCAGGCACGTTGGTTTCGCAGTTCACGCTTTCAATGCGAACTTAAAGCAGCGGCAGCGAGAAAAGTGGCGAACTCTTCCGAATTCTGAGGGAGAACCATTTGCTAGCCCTACTTATTATTTGAGAAATATATGTTATTTACGTAATTAATACGTATGTAGGATGTGGAAAGGGGTCTCGAACGAACCCCAAAGCTAAAAATTTGGGTTCATCAGACCTAGTTCATGAGAATAGAATGTATTTCTTTTATTAATTTAGTGTTGTTTTAGGTTTGAAGGGCAATGAAGGGCTTATGTAGCCGGGTAAAATCCGGAGATTCATTGAGAAGACATTGACCTTATTAAATGTGGGGACTCCTAAAGGAGCCGGTTTTTTTTTTACCAGTGGCGAACTGGCAAGAAGGATGAACTATTCACTGCGAGGTCCATGCTCATATTTTCCGAACCTCACTTGAACCTTTTCAAGTAATCTCGGCGCAGCATAATTCCCGTTACCACCAAAGAACCGCTTGGATTTGGCTAAGAAAGGTTTGATGCTGACTGGCATAGCAATACTGGACCTCCCTCCGAGGACTGTGACGTAACACTCCATGAACTGTCCTAGGCCTACATCTTGAAGTTCAGAGAAGTTGGCTAGATATGGGGTAGAACTTAGATGTGACGGCATCTGAGGAAATAGCGCTCGCAATACATCATGCCGGAGAATTATGGTCTCTGCGTAGTCAAGTCTTGCCTTCAGACCATTCTCGAAGAGTGCACCGAGCCGGCCCCTGCTTCATCTAGGCGGATTTCATCTGGTTGAGGCTTCTCGAAGGCGGCTATTAACTCCGGTTGAAGGTGTTCTTTGGTTCTCAGGTGTTATCCGCCGTCGCCCAGTTTATAAAGAGTTTTGTAATAACCTTCTGGGTGTCTTACACGTTTTGCCATGTTATCGTTCTGAACTGTTCCGGCTCAGGATAATATGATTTGTGGTAGTGTCAAGGCACTGACTTTTAAGGCAACCTCAAACAATAGCACCATGTTTCTTTGTTTATTAGCTAATTAGCGGCACATGGCCCTCGCGCACCGCCAGGAATGCATTGTATCTTTGATGTCATTCATATTGCTCCGAAAAGAATCCAATGAATGCGCTTGACGGTTTAATACAATATTTTTCCTTTCCCCGTTATGACTTTTCCTGCCACCAAGTTTTTTGTTGTTGTTGTCTCAGTTTGTTTAATTAGCTTTTTCGGCTAAAGCAGCTTTTGACCAATTTCATATTTATACACTTTTGCACAGTGTCAAAAACATTTTCTGCGTGCGCATGTCGTCATTTTCAATCAAAAATAACCGCATCTGTGTTCGGGTCCCACTACACCGCGGAAGGCATTTTAAAGACACTTTCCTTACGGTGCATTTATGTGACAATCATGGCCGATGATCTTGAAACTCCGCCGGTTACACCACAACCATCGCCTCCGGCTTCCCCAAAGGGACCGAAAAGGCCTCGCTTGGTTCGGCAGGATGCAAAGTGGGGGAACGAACTTCTAGCTGCTTTAGGTATTAAGTAGTGGTCTGTATAAGAACTAGCAAGCCAACGGCAAAGCATGCTGGAACGCAATTAATTTCTATTGAAAATATAGGCAATTTCATTGGCTTAGACATGAAAATCAGTAAATTCACTAAATAAACTTCGCAGCTGAAACAATCTTGCTATCTAATCACACGAAGCGAAAAGCTTTTTTATCCGAAGAAGGAGAATACGACAAAGATTCGCCCCGCGGCATAGGCATATTGTTATGAAATGCAAATGACAGTTAGGTAGTAATTGAAAAATGAACATGGAATGTTAAGTTAGGTAGTAATTGAACAATGAACTTGGAATGTTAAGTTAATTAAGGAATATGAATGTTATGTAACGATGAATAAGCATGTAATAGTTGAACAATTAACAGTTTTGTAATTATTCAAGAATGAGTAGCTATAAGTTTGGAGGAACTAAATTAATAAACAGAAGAGGAAAACAGTGACTCAGAGCTCTGGAGTTGTGTTGGTTTGGTTCTGCGTGACAGGGTTGTTTGGGCTGGCGAGAGTCGTCGTTTCTCTTTATTTTATCTTTCAGGTTTGACCCAGGGCGTAACATTTGGGGGCTCAGACGGGAAACAAGACAAAAACTCTGATAACGACGAAAGGAAATCAACTAAAAAAACTGTGAAGGACGAGAGGGGAATCAAGGACTTTGGAGAACTGACGAGGGATTTTATAATCGTCGGAAAGAAATCAATTGGCATTGAAGAATTGGCAGGAGAAATCAGAAGGCAATTAAGAAGAGAGAAGAACGAAGAAGCAGCGGAGTTGGTGAGCGATTTATTGATTATAATTAGGAAATGAGTCACGAAGGATATTTATTGACAGTTGCCAAGAGGAACATTTATTGACAATTCATCGTGTAAATTTATCAGAAGGACAGACTGATATCAATGATCGTAATTTGTTTTTTTGGGTTTTTGTGTGTAAGGAGTACATTTGTAATTGGCCCGTCATTTGTTTGGCGAGAACTAGGGAACATATGTCTATATTAGCGGGGTTAAAAGCCAATTATTACTAGATCTAAAAGCAAAGCAGCTCCTATGGAGGGAGAAAAGTATTCAAGGGAAACTAATACGGGGTTATTTATGGACGGGGGCAGTGATGCTAATAGTAACACAACATGCCCGGTTACTACTCAGATTGAAAATATGGGTTTGCGAAATGAGGAATTTTTGAAACGTAATCACCGGGAAGTGGAAGTGTCAAGTAGAAGCGATCGGCACGGAATAAATTTTGAGCAATTCAAGCAAATAATGGAAAACTTTGAAGTGGAGGAATCGGGACAAAGGACAAGGGAATCGGAAAGGAGGGAATTTAATTTAATGGAACTGAAGCGCAAAGAGATTGGGGAACGGGAACGGATCAAAGAATTGGAGCGTAAAGAACTTGAACAAAAGGAAAGGTTACGAGAAGTGGAACGTGAAAGATTTGAAGCGGAACGTAAGGAACGGGAAAGGATTAGAGATCAGGAACGTGAAGAATTTGAGGAAAAGGAAAGGATTAGAGAGCAGGAACGAAAAGAATTTGAGGAACGGGAACATCGGAAACGGGAATCGGAACTGTGGGGAAAGGAGCGAAAGGAAAGCGAAGAAGGGGAACGGGAATTGGAATTGAAGGAAAAGGAACGGAAGGCATGGGACGAGGAGTGTAAAAGGGATTTTTATTTGGGAACAGATCGAATTGAGAAAAAGGCAATCGGAACGCAAGGAATCAGAGGAATGGGATCCGAAAATGAGGGAAATAGAAAAAACGCATGGGGCACGAAGAAAAGAAGGGTGGTATGAACATAATGAAAGGGAAATGGATTTGAAGATGCTTATTGTAGAAATGTTTAGTGAAATCAAGGGAATGATGGGAAGGGCGGAAAATGAAAGAATGGGTTTGTGTAACGAAATAACTTTAATCAATCAGAGGATTGAGACTTTAGAAGAAAAAGTTGGAAAAGCAGAAATTAAGAAATTCGATCGTGTTGTTTTCCTGTCCGCACAACAAAGCCAACATTTTCCCGAATCCGTCAAACACCGAATTAATGAATGTCGATCCGAACCGAAAGCTGCTATAACTCCGATCTACGATCGAATATCCGAACCGAAATCTGTCGTAACTCCGATCTACGATCGAATATCCGAACCGAAATCTGACGTATCCGAATCGAAACCTGAACTACGATCCGATGCCGAAATAGTCCGAAGAAAGCCTGCTCCGAACCCAGATCCGATCACTAAGCCAAGAAAGCCCATTATTCCGGTTCCGAAATATGACGGAAAAACTCCTTGGGAATCTTATCATGCGCAATTTGAGATCGTGGCAGAATTGAATAGTTGGTGGGAATCAGAAAAAGCTTCATACTTGGCCAGTACGCTACAAGAAAACGCCACCCTCATCCTTTGAAACTTACCATTAAAAAGCCGCAAAGACTACAAAGCCTTAATTTCCGCATTGTCAAACCGTTTTGGTGGAGCATACCAATCAGAACTAGCAAGAGCTCAATTTAAGACTAGAACCAAAAGAAAAGATGAAAGTCTGCCAGAACTAGCGGCTGATATTGAAAGACTTCTGACGACCGATATTGAAGTCAGAAAGTCAGATTATCATATATTGACGCAGACCCGGAACTACAGTGTGTCTTAGCAAAGGATCAATTTATCGATGCTATGGCGGACGATGAAATAAAGTTGAAGGTGCGCCAAGGAAGACCCAAAACTATCCAAGATGCTTTGGAAATTTCATTAGAGCTGGAGTCATATTCACTGGCGAGTAAATGGGGATCAGGCAGAGTGGTAAGACAAGTCAAGTCAACTCCAGAATTGCACCCGAACCCCCAAACTACAGAGGCGCAAATGGAAAGTTTATCGATGACGAAAGTAGAAGATCTTTTTGCTCAAGTTTTACAAGCGATAAAAGATACCAAGCAAACACGATCTTCCCCGCTACGTGCAGTGACGTGTTTTTCTTGCGGTCATGTTGGCCATTATCAAGCGGCATGTCCAGAAGATATAGCGGCGCTAATCAAGGCTTTGGTAGAGGTCAAACATGCAGAGGTCGTAATTCGTGCCCTCCTCCAAGATCCGCAAGCGACTCTCATTACCAACCAAGGACAATGTCAAGGAACTCCGCCACTTCGCCGTGGACGCACAACGTAGGAAGCCCGAGTTATACCTTTCCAAGATCCGCAAGCGACTCTCATTACCAACCAAGGACAATGTCAAGGAACTCCGCCACTTCGCCGTGGACGCACAACGTAGGAAGCCCGAGTTATACCTTTCCAGTTGCAAGTGGACAGTATTTTTCACCCGTTACCACAGGAAACCCGAGCTACTCATCTTGTGACTTCACAGTTCCTCGTGGCCATGGGAACCCGCAATATGTTTCACTCAACACAGGAAACCCAAGCTACTCACCTTGTGACTTGACAGTTCCTAGTGGCACAGGGAACCCGCAATATGTTTCACTCAACACAGGAAACCCAAGCTTCTCACCAGGTGACTCAACAATTCCGCGTGGCACAGGGAACCCGCACTATGTTCCATTCCACACAGAAAACCCAAGCAACCCGCCAACAACTTCTCGGTCTCGGTTTTCTCGGTCTCTGCACTTACTACAGAAGATTTGTACCAAATTTTTCTGATATAGCGAAACCATTATACATGATGACAGAGAAAGATGAGCCATTTGAGTGGACAGAGGAACGCAAAGCAGCATTTCTAAAGTTGAAGGCCGCCTTGCAATCGACGCCAATTTTGGCATATCCTGACCCACACAAGATTTTCATCTTGGACACAGATGCAAGCCATGTAGGCATAGGGGCTGTGCTCTCCCAAGTCACAGATGACGGTCAAGAACGAGTGATAGCGTACTATAGTCGAGCACTGTCACAGCAAGAGAGGAACTATTGCGTTACCTGGCGAGAGTTGTTAGCGGTTGTGATGGCAGTGGAACATTTTCACCCTTATCTGTATGGAACCTACTTTTTTATTAGAACGGATCATTCGGCTTTACAATGGCTGTTGAGCTTCAACAATCCTAAAGACCAGGTAGCCAGATGGCTGGAGAAGCTTCAAAGTTACAATTTCAAGATCCTCCACCGCCAAGGTCGAATACACACAAACGCCGATTCTCTCTCGCGCCGCCCGTGTTTTTATAAAGACTGCAAATACTGTGAAAGACGTGAGGTCAATGACGCAGCATCTATGGCGCAAGTGAATATAGTAAAAAGGCAGATAAACGAGGAAAGTGATGAGCAGAAGGGCTGGAGCAGAGACGAAATCAGAGATAGGCAAACGGAGGACGAGGAGTTAAGACAGAAAGGCTGAAATATCGCTACTACTGGGTGGGAAGTCGCAAGTCAGGCACTTATGAAGCGTTATGTGAGGGTCATGTTTGCAATGAGCTCGAGAGTGATACCCGAAAAGGACTAAGAGGTCTACCAGTCAACGAAAGTGCCCTGAATATCTTAAAGACTTTCTTCTTGAATAGAAAAAAATGAAGGGAAAAAAAGGAAAGAAAAGACTTTCCGGCAAAGAAAAAAATGTGAAACAAAAAAATGAAATTAAGGACTAAAAACAATGTCAAATGAAAAGAAAAAAAATATGTATGTATACATAGAAACTGGAAGTACGTGGCCCATAGAGATTGGAAGTGCGTGGCCCATAGAGATTGGAAGTGCGTGGCCCATAGAGATTGGAAGTGCGTGGCCCATAGAGATTGGAAGTGCGTGGCCCATAGAGATTGGAAGTGCGTGGCCTACAGAGATTGGAAGTACGTGGCCTACAGAGACTGGAAGTACGTGGCCTACAGAGACTGGAAGTACGTGACCTACCGAGACTGGAACTACGTGGCCTACAGAGACTGGAAGTACGTGGCCTACAGAGACTGGAAGTACGTGGCCTACAGAGACTGGAAGTACGTGGCCTACAGAGATCAATAGATAGTATTGTCCGATGTCCGGGACGGACAAATTTCGTAGGAGGGGGTAGTGTTATGAAATGCAAATGACAGTTAGGTAGTAATTGAACAATGAACATGGAATGTTAAGTAAGGTAGTAATTGAACAATGAACATGGAATGTTAAGTTAGGTAGTAATTGAACAATGAACTTGGAATGTTAAGTTAATTAAGGAATATGAATGTTTTTTTTTTTTTTTTCCATATTTCAATTTTTTATTTCAATTATATTTTACATTTACTCTTTTATTTACTTTTTTATTATTCAAATCATACCCCCACCCCTTTCTTCCCACTATTTATATGCCCCTAGCATTCCTCCCTTCAGAAAAAAAGACAAATACACGACACAGACAAAAACACAGAGGAGCAAGGTATGGTCCACATCAACCCCAAGTCACCCCACCACCAATGTCCATCTCTATAATATTAACCAACCAGTCCAAGAAGGGGTTCCCACTTTTTTAAATGTATTTCAAGCTTTTGCTTTTGTTTTGCTATGTGGTATTCAATCTTATAAAAACGGATAAGAAGACATTTTAGACTATTGAACGAAAGCAACATATCTTTTTGTTTGCATGAATAAATAAAATATTTAGTCAGCAGAATAATAAAATTAATTAACATAAGATGATCTTCGCTACTAAATAAACCAAATGTGACGTCCTTACAAGAAAGTCTCAAATCAATTTTAAAGTACTCCAATATAAAATTTTCTAATTCTTTCCAGAAAACACGCACTGGTTGACAAAAGTACAAAAGATGCTCTGGAGTCTCAACCTCATTCTTGCATAGGTAGCAATCTGGAGAGTCAACTATTTTGAACAAGTAGAGCTTGTCATTTGTATATAAAATGCGATGTAGTAATTTGAACTGAAATTCCCTTAGCTTCATATCTAACGTAACCCTGTAGGGCAACATAAAAATATCCTCCCAGCTTAACTGAGGATCAAAAGTGAACCTTTCATCATATTTCTTAATGGCTGTAGGTGTATGAACTTTATCTGAGATTAGCAGATCATAGACCGTTTTTGACTTAATATTGCCTATCAAAAAGAGTTTATCACCATGAAGACAATTATACGAATCCAATTGTAAAGGTTTTGTAGATTCAGAGATCCTACATTTCCCAGCCTTCAAAATCCGTCGCCACTCCTGAGGAAGGCTATTATATAAGCCAAATAGTTGGAACAATTCCCCCGATGTTAAAGATAGGCCACTTCCGAGGGTCGAAAAGACCAAGTTTCCATCATTATCAAATAAATCCCCCACCTTGCAAAAACCCTTTCCTTGAAGTACCTTATTAAATACAGGTTTCCCTCCTAAAAGAATATATTTATTATTCCATAAGACCTCATTGCAAATATCGTCTAAAGTAAGTTGAGGAGAGGACAGAAACAGAGCTTGCCACGTTAATAGACAGTGCTTATAAAATTCAGGTATAAAAAAATGCAAGTTCTTACAATCAAAATTACAATGGAAATAAAAGGCTCCCCCTACTGAATTAAGATACTGCTCCAAAATATATTTCCACCCTGCATTAAAAAATGGGCCTATGAACTTCTGTATACACATTATTCGTTGAGCCAAAATCATACTCTCTATATCTGGCATCCTGAGTCCCCCTTTATTAATAGCACCAATGATAACTTTTCTCTTAATTTTATCCTTGCGACCCTTCCACAGGAAGGTGTAAAGTAGGGTATTAAATTTCTGGTAATATTCCTTCTTACAAAAAACCATAGACATGCGATATAACAATTTAGGAATTGCAAAAGACTTTATAACTTGAATTCTCCCCATAAGAGTAAGTGACCTCCAGCTCCAACTCCCTAAGCATTCCTTTACCTCCTTCATTATACTGTCGAAATTGGCTTTGTAAAATAGAGAAGTATTATTAGTAAAATATACGCCTAGAATTTTAATCATGGAGCTTACCTGCTTGACCTGTAGCTCAACTGGATTGTCTAACACAGTGATCCCTAAAGGGAGTACCTCCGTTTTATCCTTATTAAGATATAGACCAGAAAAAGAGCTAAATTCGCCTATTACTTCTATTAAACGATGATAAGAACTTTTATTTTGGACAAAGCACGTGAGGTCATCAGCAAAAAGCACAAATTTGAATTCTTTTTTACCGATAACAATACCTTCAATTTTCGGGTCATTCCTAATATAGATTGCTAATAGCTCAATTACCATTATAAAGAGGTAAGGGGAAAGGGGATCCCCCTGGCGCACCCCAGAGCCTAATGGGAAGAAGGGCGTGGCATGGCCATTATTCATTACACAACTAGACGTATTATTATAAAGAGTTTTGATCCACGCTGTGAAGGATTCACCAAAACCAAAAATCTCGAGAGTTTTTATTAAAAAATATCTATCTACGGAATCAAAAGCCTTTTCAAAATCGAACGCCGCTAGAATACCTTCGCCCTTTTTAAAATTCACGAACTCAACAATGTCACTCACAGTACGTACCGCGTCGAAAATTGTTCTACCCTTAACAAAAGCATATTGATCTACGTCGATAATATGAGGCAAAACATTTTCCAATCTATGCGCAAGAACCTTCGAAGCAATTTTCACATCAACATTAAGAAGTGAAATCGGTCGCCAGTTTTTTAACCATCTTCTATCCTTACCCTTTTTTTCTATTAAAGCAATTATAGCTTGTTTTTGGGATGTCGATAACTCCCCATGACGATAGGAAAAATTCAGTGCATTGACCAATGAATCTCTAGTTTCTGACCAAAAGAATCTAAAGAATTCTATCGGCAAACCATCATTACCGGGAGTCCTGTGGTTTTTAAAATCCTTGAGAATATTAAAACATTCAGCTTGCGTAATTTCACCTTCACACGCTTCACGAAGTTTACTTGAAATTTTTGGTATATACTTAGAATCCAAAAAAGGGCACGAGTGTGAACTAAGAGCACGATCGGATCTGTCTTTATATAAATCTGAATAAAATAAATTTAATTCATCTAAAATTGTTTTAGGATTGATGCACTCTGTTCCATCTTGCAAAAATATTTTCCTGACGCACGTTTTTTGTTTCCTATTTTTTTCCAAGCCAAGAAAGAACTTTGTACTTCTTTCCCCTTCTTCCAGCCACTGTGCACGTGAGCGAACTATTAAACCTTGTGTGATATAATCGTATTCCTCTTCATATTCCATTTTAACTCTTTCTAAGTTTTCGCAATTCTCCGTACAGGGGTTCTTTAAAAAATTTTCTTCACACATTTTAATGTTATATTCTAAAGTGGATAATTTACTTCTCCTTTCTCGAGCACGCTTTTTACTAAACGAGATAGTTTCCTTGCGAATAAGATATTTTAACCAGTCCCAGTTAACCCGTGGGTCCTCGCTATAGTTCTCTTCACTTTGCCACTTCGCTAAATTATTCTTCATCTGCTCGACATATAATTTATCATCTAAAAGACTCGTATTGAACTTCCAAGATGACGGGCCGCGTTGTACATCGCATAAACTGTCAATAGAAAGAGTTACTGCCGAATGGTCGGTCTTTACAGCAATATTAATATCCGCTTTCTGAATATCATCTTGAAAATTTTCACTAATAAGCCAAAAATCTAGCCTACGTTGAATCAATGGCGATTTTTGGCGCCACGAAAACCTACGTGTATCCGGGTTCCGAATCCTCCAAATATCTATTAAATCGTTACTTAACATAATATCTTCTAAATCCTTGATAGACTCTTTTACAGCTGGTTTGCCTCCTTCGGCATCAAGAAACGAATCGAAATAAACATTATAATCGCCCCCCAAAAGCAATTTCGCGTCCGTATTTTGTTCACGTACATTATCTAATAGACTTGAAATTTTGCGAAAAAAAGAAGACTGCTCCTGTGTTTTGTTTGGTGCATAAATATTTAAAAGAATAAAATGCTCACCTTGGATTTCCGCCTCAAGGAGAATATATCTACCACCCTCATCCGAATGAATCTTTTGAACTGTACAATCCAGAGTACCACGTATGAGAACTGAGACTCCCTTGCTTTGGCTTGTACCATGAGAAAAAAACATTTTGCCCGACCACTGCTGCCGCCATTTGTTTTCAATCTCTTTTGTGCTATGACTCTCTTGAAGAAAGATTACATCAGCATTCCGTTTATTTAGCCAAGCGAAGACCGTTTGCCGCTTTTGAAAATCGCGAATACCACGAACATTAAGAGAGAGTAAATTAAACTGTACATTCAGTACCCCTATTGAACTGATTAGTGAAACACAACAAAAGTGATGGAAATGCCCCAGGGAGATGCAGACCAACCCAACTCAAAAAGACAATACAAGACGATTAACACAAGAACAAAGACAACAACAAAAACAAGTACAACAAATACAATTCCAAAAGCAGCAGGCGGGAAGCCCTTAACGCTACGATGAACTAGTGTCTCGCTTACAAAAACACCCATTGTTCTTATTGCTTTCTGCTCTTAACCAAAAAGAAAAAATTGCATATTTTGACCAAAACACTAATAATAATATTTCTTATGAAGATTCAAAACTTCTTATAGAAAAAAAAAGTCACTCCTTAAATTCGACGCCGTCTATGTAAAGTTTGAAGGGATCAGCTTTACCAAAACTTGCCCGTCTGCCGTCATTTCTCGCCTCTATCAACTTTGGTATAAGTCGTTTTCGAATGCGAGAGACCTCGAGTGGGAGATCGTGACTGATTCCAAAAGGCGATTCCTCCTCATCGTCAGCGACCTTGACGAACTTACTCCTGCACTTCACAACCCTTTCTCGATCAGAGAACCTCAGGAACCGTGCCAATATCGTCCTTGGCTTGCCATCCTCCGACTGACCAACCCTGTGCACCCTTTGGAATTCAATATTTCGCGCGTCTTCCAGGCCAACTTCCCCCTCTAGAAATCTATAAAGAACCTCTGCGGTGTTTTCATCCTTTTTCTCAGAAATGCCATAAAAACGTAGGTTTTCACGACGACTGTAGACCTCATGCATTAGCAGGCGATCTTTAAGGTTTCCTAATTCTTCCTTGGTGGTGTTCTCGAGTTTGTGCAGATTTCTTTTCCCTTCGTCAACCTCTCTGCCCACAAATTCAACCGAAGCCTTCAGCTCCGTGGTCACCTTGACATTCGAAAGTAAATCCGCCTCCAGCTTCGTAAACTTGACTTCAAGATTCGTGATAGACTTATTTATCGAAGAAACTGCTCCATGCAGGGCTTTTATATCATTTGCAATTAATTCCAGAGCACCAAGCTTCTCAATAATAGCATCTTGGTTTGATTTCGACGCCACGTCCGCCATTGCCGCGTCCTTTCCCTCAAGCATGACCTCCTCGAAATCCTCCTCGAAGTCCTTTTGTTTTTTACTAACCGGGCTCTTTTCTGATACACTTGAGCTACTACTGTTCCTATCTTTTCGTTTAGTGAATAAGGAGGCCATTGAAATCTTTGGTCCTCAAAATAAGTTTAAAAGAGCAGGAGCTTTACAGAACACGTCCTTACTCTCCCATAGCTAGACCCAGTCTCCAAATATGAATGTTATGTAACGATGAATAAGCATGTAATAGTTGAACAATTAACAGTTTTGTAATTATTCAAGAATGAGTAGCTATAAGTTTGGAGGAACTGAATTAATAAACAGAAGAGGAAAACAGTGACTCAGAGCTCTGGAGTTGTGTTGGTTTGGTTCTGCGTGACAGGGTTGTTTGGGCTGGCGAGAGTCGTCGTTTCTCTTTATTTTATCTTTCAGGTTTGACCCAGGGCGTAACAATATAAATACCTGCTAGCAATAGTTTCTTTTGTCTCAGTCTCTTTGCTAGTAAAGTTTCGCGTGGATGTTTTCAATACCTGGTTTCTCTCGCGCACGAATCAAAACAACCACGCGAAATACCAGACTGTAGACACGCGACCGACTTTGCTAGCTAAAAAAGACTTGTAATTTGTTTTGCTGTACAAGAGCTCGCATGAGTGTTATGATGCGGGCCAGCCCGGGCTCGTTTGGACAAATAAACAGAAACAATCCGCGCTGTACGGATGGCGCCTCGTCCCTCTCTTGACTCGAGCAAAACTCAAATATTTGCACGTATAGATCGCGTCATCAAAACAGGCAGGCTTTCAGATAGGAGAAAAGGCCAGGGAGCATGGCGGAGTAGGACATGTGTATTGAGGGCTCCGAACTTTTTTTTTCTCATAGCTCAATGGAGGGCAATCAATTTCAATCAAAGAGAAAAACTAGACAAAGTAGTACCGAGTCAGAGTCTGATTTTACAAAAAGGACACGGCTAGGGTCAGGGAAAACGGGAAATATTGATGGTGACGACGAAGTCTTTAAAGCTTTAGATATGGCCGCCGAACTTTCAACCAAGTTGGACACGGTTCTAAGTCAAATGAAGTCTCTAGATATAAAAATTACAACTATGGATGAAAAGCTATCGAACGTAGAAAGTGGTGTTAACACTTTGAAGAGTCAGATGACTTCGGTCGAGGAATCAGTTCGACAAACAAACATTCGCGTAAGTGAAATAGAAGGTGCCGTTGATTTCTTGTCTGCTGAACTATCGGAGACGAAGAAAATGTTGGATGCTGTAAGACAAAGCGGGAACGAAGAAGTGGCGCGTTTGAGAGATGAGCTACTTTATCATGAAGTATACACGAGAAGGGAAAACTTGCGCTTCTATGGTCTTCCAGAAGGCACGGTAGATGGCAAAGAAAACTCGGAAGAAGTTCTTACGAGTTTCTTGAAAGAAAAGTTAGAGATCGAAGATGCAGGTCAAATAGAATATCAAAGAGTGCATCGGGTTGGCAAATTTGATGTGAATACCGCTAAACCAAGGCCAATAATTGCGCGTTTTCGTAGATACCCTGATAGAGAGGATGTCATGTCGAGGGTATGCAAGCTAAAGGGTACGAAGCTAGCAGTTTCTCCAGATCTGCCGAGAGAAATTGTCCAGAGGCGAAAGAAATGGGTACCTAAATTAAAGGAAGCAAAAGTGCGGGCAAGTTACCTTTTTTCAGTCATGCACAACCGGATAAATCATTTATCGATAATATGTTACAGTTGTAGGTTTGGCTGATCCGAATATATAATTTTCACTTTTTTTTTGGTCGTAAAGCTTTTTTGCCTATTATTACTAAATATTCAAAGTAGCTGACAATACATAACACATCTTTATGATGTGAGCCAATAGGGCTAGCCCAGCAATTTGAGTCATTATGCTTTGTTTACTAAAGTCTTGTTATTCGGCCCATTTGAATCTCATAACATTTCGGGGCCTTAAGCAATCCGATCACACTTGTGTTGCTCACAGTCATTCTTGAACGAATTCTGGGACATTACCGGGACTGGATATTTCCTCCTGAAAATGACCGCCAGATCGCCGATTTCGAGCGAGCAAAATTTTGATCAGTTTTAACGGCTTCCCGTGCCAAAATTATCAAACGCAAAAGATAATATTTAGCCTTAAATTACTACTAAGGACATACAATAGACATTTCTGAACCGATTTTCGGGTTTGGGGCTGGCGCGAAGTGGATATGACAGTGTTTGTAAGTTTAGGTATTTCGGCTGAAAATTGTGCGTTTTGTCCATTCACGGGGTGCTGTCAAAAAATCGTAATTTTCGGGAGTTAAAATTAATAACTGAAGAACAAAATCCAATCACATTTCTTTTGGTATATTAGGCGATCTTTGGACCAAATATGAAGGATTTCGATTTTTCATCATGTGCCACATATTTCCAATTTCGCTCGGTATTAGTGGACATTTCCTCTTAAGAAGCGATTTCTCGCTTGGCGCTCTGAGTGTCAAGAAACGTTCCAAGATCCTCGCGTTATCTGGGATTATGTCAAATATAAGGCTAGACAAAAAAGCATAAGTTATAGTAAAATCAAAGCTCGTGAACGCAGAGAAAAGTTGAAAGAGCTTGAGGTGCAGCTCGCCCATGCAGATATACGTATTTCGGCCGACCCATCTGAAAAAAATAATGATGATTTAAATGCATTAAGATTTGAGTATGAGAGAGAGTTTGATTATCTGACAAAAGGCGCCATTGTGAGGTCGCGAGCAAAATGGTTCGAGGAAGGTGAAAGAAATACCAAATATTTTTTAAATCTTGAATCTTGAAGTCACACAAGACGAAAGCCTGTATACGGAAAGTCTTCCTCGCCAATAGAAAGGAGTGCTGTAACCCAAAATTTATTATGAATGAATTGCAGAGTTTTTATTCTGATTTGTATGACGACGATTCGTATCCGGTTCTGGAAAAAAGCTCATGTTCGTTTTTGAATAGCGATAAAATTCCTAAGTTAACAAGTTTGATGCGTCAATCTTGTGAGGGTCGCATTTCCGAATCAGAATGTGCCGCTGTTCTTCCGACTTTTAAATTACATAAAACACCAGGTAATGACGGACTTCCTATTGAGTTCTATAAGGTTTTTTGGTCTGATATTTCTTGTATGTTTGTAGAATCAATTAACTACGCTTACGAATATGGTGAACTTTCTACGACCCAAAAACAAGCTATAATTTCACTTATTGAAAAGAAGAATAAGGACCGTAGGCTAATTAAAAATTGGAGACCAATCTCTTTGTTAAATACAGATTATAAAATCGCTTCCAAGGTTATTGCTAAGAGAATTGAAAAGGTTTTACCGGACATTATACACTTTGATCAATATGCGTTTATTAAAGGTCGAGCAATTTTTGATGCTGTTCGTACAATCAATGATTCTTAGATTATACTAGAGTCGAATCTTTGCCAGGTATACTAGCTGCGATTGATTTTGAAAAAGCATTTGATAAAGTTAACCGCTCTTTCTTGTATGCCTCTCTAGAGGCTTTCGGGTTTGGTGGGTCTCTTATAAAATGGATTCAATTTTTTTACAATAATCAATGTAGCTGAGTCATGAATAATTGGATTGGTTACGCCCTTGTTCCCCTTAAATCTGGCGTCTGGCAGGGTGATCCTTTTTTCTGCTTTTCTATTTATTTTAGTGGTTCAGCTCTTGGCGATTAAAATTCGTGACGACCCTCAAATTGAGCGTATAAAAATAGGTGATACCGAAATCAAATTAGCATTGTTTGCGGACGACCTCACGGCTTTTGTTAGGACTAAGGAGTCTTATGCCCACCTATTTGACACAATCAGATCTTTCGGAACGTTTTCCGGTCTTCAAATCAACCACGGAAAAACGGAGGTCCTACCACTTGTATAAACGCGCTCGTTTTCCAACGTTAGAACGGTCTTGGATTCGTTAAAGCGGTGAAGGAAACGTTGGAGCGGTAAAAACTATAACAAAGAAAGAAAACAAATCTAATAAATCTAAGGAAAACGGTAAATAAAAGAAATAAATAAACTTACGTTGTGTGTGTGGTCGGTTGAATCTCTGGCGTTGAACTGAATATATTATGACCACTAGCGAGCAATGTGATGCGATACTAGCGATGCGTTAAGACTATTGTTCTTTTGTATTCTATGTCTATTGTCTATTCTAGTGTCTAAACAAAGTTTATTTGCGGCGCTTACATCCCCGGCCCTATCTACGCTTGCGGAGATACTGTATCTTTACTTCGCTTCTACCAGTAGCACCAGTTTACTTGCAGGTCTCCTGAGCTCGTTCTCCTTGGTCTTTACTTTGGCTGCTCTCACCAGTCCTTCAGAGTCGGCTTCGATCTCGCGGACGATCCCCATAAGCCATTCTGTCCTTGACGTATTCTCGTCCTTTATCAACACGACGTCTCCAACGGTGAGGTTTCTCTTGACTTGGGTCCATTTTTGACGTTCTTGAAGCCTTAGGAGATACTCGCGCTTCCATCTTGACCAAAACAAATTGGCTAGATGTTGAACTCTTCGCCACTGGCGCCTTGCGTACAGATCAGCACTTTCAAACTTACCCGGTGGATAGCTAGGGGTAACGTTGGGCTTGAGTGTCAGAATGTGGCTTGGCGTTAAGGGTTCGAGATCCCTGTGGTCGCTTGAGGTAACCGTGAGGGGTCTGGAGTTTACAATAGCTTCAACTTCGCATAACAGCGTGTGAAGTGATTCTTGGTTGATGCGTTCTCCGTGTTCAAGTAATAAACCAGCTAGGATCTTGCGTACACTGCGGATCTGTCTTTCCCAGCTACCACCCATATGACTTGCTGTTGGAGGGTTGAATATCCAGTCGATACCTTGATTGAGGAGAGTACTTCTTAACTTCTCGTTATCCAGATCCTCTATTGCTTCGCGTAGTTCCCTTTCTGCACCGGTGAAGTTTGTACCGTTATCACTTCGGATCTCGCGCACGGGTCCACGACGGGCGATGAACCGTCTCAGTGCCTGTATGAACGCATCGGTTTCCAAAGAAGACGCGAGCTCGATGTGCACAGCTCTGCTTGCTAAACAGGTGAATATAGCTCCATACCGTCTCAGGAGTTTGCGTCCTTCTTTGACGACGAATGGGCCAAAGTAATCAATTCCGACATACGTGAATGGTGAAGCAGGAGTAACCCTCGCTATTGGCAGGTCTGCCATCTTTTGTTCGTTTACTGGAGCTCTGATGCGGCGACAGGTCACGCACTTGAATATCACGTGCCGAGTTGCGGAATTGCCTTCAATGATCCAATACTTGTTACGTACTCTTGACAAAACATGTTCTCGACCAGCATGACCTAACTGTATGTGGGTTTCACGGATTATAAGTCTAGCCAGGTAGCTTCTCTTGGGGAGAATGATTGGGTATTTCGTTCCTTCGGGAAGATCGGCGCGACGAAGACGTCCACCAACGCGCAGTATGCCGTTTTCGATGAATGGATCAAGGCGAGCGATAGAACTTGATCTCAGAACTCCATATTTACTCGCCGCCCGGCCCGGTCTACTGTTATCTTCTTTTTCTTTGGTTTCTTCGCTCTGACGAACAAGATATGTTATTTCTCTCTCAAAGTGCTTACGTTGCTCAAAACTTATAACTGCGAGCTCCGCTTCGTTAAGCTCTTGTACGCTGATCGGTGCGCGCATCTCTTCGTTAATCTGTGATGACGTCGACGATTTTCTCTTGAGAAACAGCTTGACGCGTAAGTATACAGCAATTGCTTTCTTTAGCTTGTACCAACTTGAGTAATGAGTTATAAGCTTCTCCACTGTAGCTAGAGAGTCTTCTAGATGTGTTGCGTTGGTATTGACTGTTTGTTTGATCTCTGAATCATCGTTGGGTAGTTCAGAAAGTTGGAAGAGCTGTTTGGGCCAGTCAACTTCTGCTTTCTTCAAGAAATCAGGACCGGTTATCCACCTCTGGTTTTCTTCGATAAGCTTACTTGCGTGTGTTCCTCGTGATGCGTCGTCGGCGGGATTTTCTTCAGATGGTACGTACCGCCATTGTTTTGGGTCTGATGCATCTCTAACTTGCTGTACTCTATTGGCGATAAATACTTTGAACCTCTTGCTCTCGTTTGAAATGTAACGTAGTACTGTGGTAGAGTCTGTATGGTAATGAACATCAGAATATTCTTCCTCGAGCTCTCTTATGAGCACTTGACCTATACGAGTTGCTAAGGTCGCAGCTGTCATTTCTAATCTTGGAATTGTCGTTGCTTTCGTTGGAGCGAGCCTAGCTTTGCCCATCAAGAAGGAACAGTGGGTTTTATCCTTGCTGTTGACTAGACGAAGGTAAGCAACGGCGCCGTAACCGATCATGCTTGCATCTGAAAAAATGTGGACTTGTTTGGATACGATTTCGCCAAAGTTGTGTGGCTTGTAGCAACGTTGAATCGTCACTTGTTCTAGACGTGGGAGATTTTCGCGCCATTTCAGCCACTGCATTTGTTGTTCTTGAGATAACTCATCGTCCCACCCAAGATTCTGCTGTTTGCACAAATCTTGAAGGAGTTTCTTTGCTGGCAAAATTACTGGTGCTAATATACCAAGTGGGTCGTATACAGAGGACACTGTTGATAAGATTCCTCTTCGCGTTACAGGCTTGTTACTGAGCTGGATACGATAACCAAAAACATCCGACTCCACGCACCATTGAATACCAAGAGCACGTTCTATTGGGAGTTCATCTCGTTTTAGATCGAGCTCGACAATCTTGCGTGCACACTCCTCTTCCGGGATACTCTGGATCACTTTTCGTCGGTTAGAAACGAATTTGGTTAGATGGAATCCTCCTTGAGCACAGACGTTGCGGATTGCCTCGATTAACTTAATGGCAAGTTCTTCGGTTTCTACGGAGACTAGGCAATCGTCTACATAAAAATTCTTCATTACCGTGTTCGTGACTTCACTACCATAGTCGGGTTCTGTGTCTATTGCGCTTCTTCGTAAGGCAAAGTTCGCGCAACTTGGAGATGACGTAGCGCCAAATAAATGAACGCACATTCTGTACTCTTCGAGTTTCGCGTTGAGGTCTCCGTTGGGCCACCAAAAGAATCTTAAAAAGTCACGGTGTTGTGGAGAAACTTTAACTTGGTGAAACATCGCCTCAATATCGGCCATTACTGCAACTGGTTGACGTCTAAATCGTAGTATAACGCCAAGAAGAGTATTTGTCAAGTCTGGGCCTTGAAGAAGTCGATCGTTCAACGATGTCCCGCCATGCCTTGCGCTGCAATTGAACACCACCCTTAATTTCTTCTTTGCTGGGTGATAGACACCATGATGCGGGAGATAAAACGTCTTTCCTTGTTTAGTTGCCTTGAGATCTTCATCAGGAACTTTCTCTGCGTATCCTTTCATGAGTAGATCCTCGACGAACTTCGTGTAATCAGAGCGATAGACATCATCTTGCAACAAATTCTTTTTCAGCCAAGACGCACGTTTGATAGCTTGCTCTCTGTTGTCCGGCATCACAACATCAACATGTCGAAACGGTAATGGAAGAATGTAGTGTCCATTGTCGTACTTGATTCCATCCTCAACTATTTGGAGGAAGCGCCTATCTTCTTGAGATAAACCTTTCTCGTCTGATCTTGAGTTGCCGTAATCGTTGAAGTCAATCTCCATCATGTTCAGAATACTCTCGGCCGTCAACATTTCTTTGACACTTACATACTCCTTGAGACCTATTCTGTTTACATTAATCTTGCTTGAATTTGGATTTACATGTACACGAAGGGGCGTGCTAATTGTCCATCCATGTCTTAGCCGAACAGCAAATGGTCCTTCTTCAGAACTTGGAATTACTTCGAGCGGCTCGAAAGCCAAAGGACAATTGCTTCCTATAAGCAAACCTATTTCTAGATCGGATTGGAACGATGGGATATCTTGCTGAATCTTCGTGAGGTATTCCCATCCGCTAACAAATTCACGAGTTGGTATTTGCGCGTGGTCAACAGGTATGCTGTCCGTTGTGTAGGTACGAGGTAGCTCGATCTTGTTTGCATCGTTGGGATCTGTAACAGATAAGTCTTCAATGAACGATGTTGACACATGTCGTTTCCCATGCATCGTGCCAAGTTGCAAGGTTGTACTCGTTCCCTTGACATTCAAGCGATTTGCTAGCTCTTCTGTAATGAAACATCCTCCGCTGCCGTTATCGTAGAAAGCATAAGTCAGTATTGTAGTAGGATTTCCCTTGACTTTAATTCTTACTGGAAGAATAGTGTGAAGAACTGTAGGATTTTCAAAGTATGTGGTACTTGCAGAAATATCAGGTACGTTGACGCATGCGCTGTTAACACCAGGTGACTGAGCTTTGTCGACTTGCTGGTTAACATCCTTCTTCATTTGAAAGCCATGTATATGCATAGTAGTGGGATGTCGCTTAGAACATATCTCGCATATCCTTTTCTTGGTACAGCCACGAGACATATGGTTGTTACCATAGCAACCAAAGCATAACGCCCTCTTCTTTAGAAAGTCTTTCCTGTCATCCATAGACAACTTACGAAACTCTTCACATGTATCCAGATGGTGTTGTTTCTTGCAAAAAACACACGCGGTATCTTCAGAAGTTACTAGTACTTCACTACTAACATTGGGTCCAGGCTCCACTCCTGTAGTGAATACTCCTGTGGTCTTGTAGCGCTTTTCTGTCTTATGCACTTCCTTGGCGCTAGCTTGCTTCAATTCTGACTTCAAAGCATCTTTGCCGTAAACAGGATGGGTTGCTGATTCCGCTGCTGTTGCTACAAAGTTGACCAGGTCCTCGAAGGAAGCAATCTTGTTGGTTTCCTTTTCCGCCTTTGTTACACGATCGCGCCATTTGTTTTGCAGGAATGTAGGTAACTTGAGGACGATTGACTGCATATTTGGCGGATGATTGAGGACTTCCATGTGCTTTATGTTCTTCATCGCGTTCTTGCACTTCGCGAGGAAAAGTGAGAGTTTCTTGAGAGCAGATGAATCATCACTGCGAATGGCGGTCCACGTGAGAGCCTTATTGATGTATGCCATCGATATTTTATATGGATCTCCATATTCATGTTGTAGCATTCTTTTTGCCTCCGAGTAGCCTTCAACCGGATCCAGATATAGACATCCTTCTATTAACTCCTTGGGTTCCCCTTCAAGGTGTTGATCCAAATAATATAAGCGATCAGCACTGTCCATTGTTTTGGATTCCACACGCACACTGAAAGCCGTGATAAAAGAATTATAATCAATGGGATTTCCATTAAACTTGGACACTTTGGGCTGAGGTAGTGTCAGAGCAGCCGTCAGTTGTTTATGCGTCGTTATCATGTCTTCATATTGTTGGTTGATATCTAACTGTGACTGGTTCCCTTGTATACGAGAACGCACTGCGGGCTCAGCATCGTCGAAATCAGAAAATTCAGCTTTCGGTATAAATTCTTGTTTCATTTCATGTGCTGCACTTGAGAATGGATCTCTGTGTTCCAATTTGACTTTTCCCGATTTCTTCCGGTCCGTTTTCCAATAATAAGACGACGGCATATCCGCTCGATGGGATGCCTGTGGCGACTGTGTTTCCATGGTAACAGACAATCTTGAATAAGCTTTCTCGCGAGCTTTAGCTTTAGCGATCATAGTATCCAGCTTTAATTCTTCTTGAGCTGCTTTCAGTTCTTGCTTTCTTCTGAGCATTTGTCTCTCAGCCAATAACTCCGCTACTCGAGCTCTAATTTCGGTGCTTGAAGTAGAAACAGATTAACTGTTCGTTGTTTTCGATGTCCTGGACGACTTGTTCGAAGATTTGCTTGTTCCGGGAAGATATGAAGAACTTGATGCTTTATATGTTGATTTAGATGTTTTATGCCTTGATTCTGCTTGAGAAATACTGTCACCACTGCCCACAAGACGCTCCTCGATAGCTGCTATCCAATTAAACACTTGTTGACGAAACTCCAATACTGATTTCTCCCTTTGATCAAAGCGAGATCGTTCAATATCTTGAATAGCCTCCGACGTTAGTCGCTCAAGATGAACAGTAAATGCATCCAAATATCTATCAAACTTCAAACTAAGATCCTGCAGCTCTTGTTTAACTTCTACTAAATTAGACTCGTCGGCCATAAGCTTCGTAATCTTATTCCTCTGCTTAGTCACTGCAGATAAGGCGGCAGTTTGTTTATATTTCAGTTCCGTTATTTCATCCGTATCACAATGCGTTGTCTCTTCGGTATTCTCGGCCATCACGAAATGCAGAAGATCCAAGTCACTTTTGAAGACAATCTTCTTCCATGTTGATAGCAAAATCTGTTTAGCCAAGACGGTTAAGAGACGGTTTCCGGTATTCCATAGATTAGCGTTTGAAGACTACACAACTTTTTACAAGTATAAACGCGCTCGTTTTCCAACGTTAGAACGGTCTTGGATTCGTTAAAGCGGTGAAGGAAACGTTGGAGCGGTAAAAACTATAACAAAGAAAGAAAACAAATCTAATAAATCTAAGGAAAACGGTAAATAAAAGAAATAAATAAACTTACGTTGTGTGTGTGGTCGGTTGAATCTCTGTTGAACTGAATATATTATGACCACTAGCGAGCAATGTGATGCGATACTAGCGATGCGTTAAGACTATTGTTCTTTTGTATTCTATGTCTATTGTCTATTCTAGTGTCTAAACAAAGTTTATTTGCGGCGCTTACAACTTGGGCCTATGAAATTAGACAATAACGAGGAGCTTAATGTTCGTAAAATCAGTTCAATGGCTAAGATCCTTGGTATAAACTTTTGTTACAATTCAACGCTGTTTCAAAAGGTTAATTTTGAGTCTATCATTAAAGATCTAAAGGAACAACTAAATTCCTGGATTTGGTGATCCTTGACATTACTAGGCAGAATTCAGTTAATCGAATCCATAGCCATCCCTAAATTTTTGTATCGAATGTCTCTTATATCTTGTTGCAAGGATATGATTAAACAAATAAATAGTTTTCTTTTCAACTTTGTCTGGAAAGGTCGTCGTGACAAAGTTAAGAGGGCTGTTTCGATTAACTCTATTGAATTGAGAGGTCTACGGATGCCAAATATCGAAACAATGCTTTCTGTTCAACGAATTATGTGCATAAAAAAGTTTTTAATGGACTACCCGTCTGGTTGGAAAATCTTTTTGAATCATTATTTAAACAGTGTTGGTGGTAAATTATTATTTCATTGTAACTTCCATCTATCGAAACTTTTTCCGTTCCCCCTTCCGATTTTTATCAAGAATGCCTTCGGGAATGGGAAACAATCAACTGTTATTGTAATGCTAACCCCACTTCTGGTACTGAGTCTATATTTAACGAAATTTGTAACCAAGTTATTTGGAATAATCAATGTATTTGCATCGACAAGAAATCCGTTTTTGACGATAAGCTATATCACAAAGGCATTGTTAAGGTATGAGTATACCTTTGCGAGAGGGATGTCAATTTTTCGCGAAAAAAAATCACTGTCGCGTCATTATTCACACTACAAGGGCCATTTATATATCGTTTTAAAGCTTATGGAACGGCCTTACTTACTAAGTTGTACATTGCTATGCAACGTTAATTTGATGGATCGTTTTCGTCGTTTTGTGTTTCAGAGGAAAAGTACTAATTTTTGATTTTTAAGAGCTCCTGCCACTTCCAGTTGATGTTAAAAGGTCCAGATTTCCGCAAAATGTATTCCTTAGAGGGCGATCTGAAAAAAGGTGTGCGGGATTAAATATCATGTAAAACAGGTTGAAAATCGATATTTTTGGCAATGTCAACACAAAAATTAGCATAAAATATGTTTTGAAAGGAAAATCAAAATCCCGCACACCTTTTTTTAGATCGCCCTCTAAAGAAATGTGTTTATGTTGGGTATTCGGAATTTAGCGCTTTGCGCATCCTCTTGGGAATTGTATGCACCTTTAAATCTTGTAGTTTTCATGGAAATTGCACTTGACCTTTCAGTTACTCGCTTGAATCACCACTTTTGTAGACTTCGGATTATGGGAGACGAGGAACAACCTGTTACCAAACAAGATCTAACGGATTTCAGGGCTTTTGTGATTGACCAGCTCAAGTCGCATACTAGTAGTCTAACATCTGAGTGTGGTAAAATTCAGCAAGCTGCAGAAGAAGCTTTGGCTACTTCAAGACAGATAAAGGAATTCAACGAGCTATCTTTTAAAAGACCTGGAAACGAGAAAAATTTTTAAACTTAACCGCCAAGTGATTGAAAAACTGTCCACCCTTCGCCAATCCCTGGTTTCCCAGCGAGTGGATGAGGATTCATTACAGCTTTTACGGAGGCTGTTGATCTTCTGGAGGATAGAAACAGAAAAATAAGAATTGCCGATACCTCTGAAGCCGGCTGGTTAACTGTGAAGCATTACGAGTCGAGCCCAGTTGCCTTGGGGGAGGAAGACGACAAAAAGATAAGAGCCGCGGAGAAAGAAGCTATTCGTGATCAGGAAAGACAGCGCCGCAGAAGAAATGCTGAAAAACCTCAGTCTAGAAGTGGCCGCCCTCCTCAATTCTTCCCCGGCGGCTTCAACAACTACAGGAACCGTAGCCAACAGCGCTATTCCAAGCTCAGCCCTTCGGATCTGGTAACTTCAACAGGGATCCTTCACAGCAATCCTTCAACAGCTTCAACCGAGGGCCGTGTCGATACTGTGGCTCTGGGACACACTGGTGGAGGGAGTGCCCCGTCCGTCTCGGGAAATTCCAAGTTGGCGCTTCCACTTCAACCTTGTCCACCGCAACCAACAGTCGTTCCTGAATTCTCCACTTGGAAGTCTCTCAAGTCTGATGTCGCTAGTGTTTTCGAAGCAGATTCAAAAGTTCCAGATATTTTTCACAGTTCATCTGAAAATCGCTGTGCCTTGGACATGGAGTTTAGTGAGTTGTTGTCACAAGATTAGTACGATTGTGTTTTAAGAGCCGTTGTCTGAGAAAACCGGGCAAAGTCAAAAGATGGGGGTCAACCGATTTCCCTGATTTTTTCAGCAGTTGAATCCTACCATAAACAATTACGAATGGCGGCATTTATTTTTTTTTTCGGATGTTTTGTTTCGGAGTTGACCACCCCCCTAGTTTTGAGGCCGCGAGGGCCTTGAATCTAGCTAAAACTATGCCTTTTTGCAGTGCGCAAAATACGAAGTTCGCGATGAGTTTCGGAAATAATTTTTTTCATGCGTAATAAGTATCCTTTGCTCTACTGATTTGTGCTTTCTAAACATAAATTCATGCGCTCTAGATTTTGCACAAGGTTGTCAAAATAGTGTAGGTCACCGAGGTGTCTAGACACCCTAGATTTGGGTCATTTTCAAACCTCTGTAATTCAAAAGTGCGGCGGTTATTTTTTATCGGACACGCGATTCCGACAGTTCATTACAATGTTAACACAAATAAAAAATAAATTGATTGGGATAACGAATCGTTTATGCAGGAGAGGCGCTCGAGTTTTGACCAAATTCGGTAATGTTGATTCGAGACCGTTGAATTGGGTACAGCATCTTACTAGCTGGTGCATATTTCTAGGGTAGAATTACAATGCCTGCACGCTGTTGTAGCATACAAAATGCCCGGGGGAAATTATGTTACCTGAAATGTGATATATAACGTGGTTATCGTTTGTGTTACATCATGATATGCCCGCCAAATTTACGAACACAGTACAAAAATCACCAAAATTCAATGACCTTATTTGCTGTTATATTTTAGCTATTCTAGAGTTCTTTTAAATTGTTTTGTTATTATTTATCCATTTTATATATTTCAATGCGCTTAGATCATAATTCCCCCCCCCCCCCCCCGCCCAAGGATCACTTAGTTGGTTTGGGCATAAGCGCTAAGCGTTCCACATGACATGGATTTAGACTAGACAGACTCTATTTTAGACAAATGCAATTTACAACTGCAAGTTCACCGTCCAGTAAAATTCTTCTCGAAAGTTACAATTGAATAAGCTTACCAAAACATTTTTTTCATCTATATAAGTATCTATAGGTGTTTCATAGTGAACTGTAATGCATATATTGAGAATAAAAGGACTTCTCAGCCATGGACTAGGGAAGCCATTCAGTAGTTACTCCCTTGGGAATAAAGCGTGGGAATGGTCACAGTTTATTGGTTACTGATGCCATAGTCAGACTGAAATGCTTCTCTGAAGTCCACCTATTAAATGCAATTTCTCGACTGTCTCGATTGAACCTGGAATTAGTCCGAGACACTGTGGAATTGACCAAAAATAATTGAGTAAAATTAGCTATTTTCCATATGTAACCGCAGGAAGAGGAACCCGTGACGCATTTTACATGCATTTGGGCATTTCAAACCTGTTCTATAATCGTTGAGATTCATTATTAATCGCAAACGCAGATAAAACAAGGAGTAGCAGAGAAGATATAGACCCATATCACATTAATATGGCTTAATGATATCTTATAGTTATCAGGAAACGTCCAGTATTCAATTCAGCACACCCGTATTAGAAAAACGGCAAAGTTTGGTGAAGTTAATTTTAATTTTAATTTTCGTATCGATGCGCTACTAGCCTCGTTTTGATGTTTTTGCCCATACATTTATTTGCACAAAATAAGCAATTCATATCTCAGCCAGTTTTCGAGTAATTCTTCCTAAACTTTGCAGCCTTTCTATCTAACTATAAGATGATATACCTATAAGATAAAAGGCATATTAACGTGATTTGGGGTCGTTTGGTTCAAATCACACAATCAGAAGATATTCATTTCTATGACATGAAAATACTCATTCCTTATGATGAGCAAATATTTGTTTGTTGCTGTCATCCCTATCTAAGGGGCAGACCATTTAGGGGAGAGGTCAAAAACACTTGTACTCGACTGGTGCCCAATTTTTTCAGGGGAGGTGGTGGGTACCGGCATCTACCCCCTTAGGTACCCAATACCCCTTTTTCAGACCTCATTTTCTCAGAGCATGATCTAGGGGTACCTGATTTTATTGCACGGACTCCTCTTGCTGCGAGGAAAGCGTTGGAGCATTCACCTTTTTAATATCTATTTTATTTAAGGAGATACCGGCACCTACCCCACCCCCCTAAAATTGGGCACCCAGGAAGTACGGATGTTTTGACCTCTCCCCTTAACTTTTGAGGGAAGGGGTGGGTGATTTTTTTTGCAAGTTTTTTTTCCTACCTCTGTTATGCGGCGAGATAGTTTTTTTCCAATAAGAAAGAAGGGTTTAAGTCACCATTTTGGTGTGTAGGAGTTTTTTTTCAAAATCACCCCCCCCCCCCCCACAGAAGTTAAATGGTCGGCCCCTAAGCATGGGTCAGTATAAAAGGTTTCAATAAATATGTCTGTCTGTCAACGACTACATATTCGGCCTGTTGTTAAAGGTATACGGTAAATGAAGTAATAGTAATCCGTTCAATTATCTCTAGCCTGGTCGGGTGAAAGGGGTGTGCTTCATTGAATGAACGCTATTCAGAATGTCTCATCTTGTGGATTTCAAGGTTTCCAGAGACTAAAATATAGAATGGGGTTCTGATAATCGGAAGCTTTGGCTATTTTTTATTATTATATTCTGCTCACAGTCAATTTGATTCGTCTAAAAGTCTCCGGCTTGTGTCAGTTGCGTGATTGTGCTGCATGGGGCGGAATTGCTATACAATCAGGGACATCTGACCGCTCTAACTGATTACTATTCATGTTCTACCTAAAAGGCATCTGATTGGCCGCCGGTTTGATGGCTCCCTGGGGGCAGTCAATGAATCGTAACCTCGGATAAGACTCGGTTACCTTGAAAAACCTCCAAAAATCTAGATCTGTTCGAGAAAGTGTCAATCAAGAAAATGATTGACAGGAGGTTTTTCTTACTTGCCATTTGACCGGTTAGAGAGAAATCCAAGTTATGCAAACTTCCCTTTTGGCTACTGAAAAGTTTTAAAGCGCATCTATAAACATGGTAAAACATTGAAAACCGCGAAGAACAAGATTCAGTGTTAAATACTGTGTGCTAGCGCGAATGAACGCCGCAGATACAGTAAAGCAAGTCCTGGAGTATGTTTAGTTCAAATACATATCCGTTATGAGTTCGAAGAACAAAATGCCGGCAAAGACGCTTAAAACTGTCGTTATTTTCAAAAGCGCACTAGACTGGGTAAAACATGTAAAACTGCGTAAATTGGTGTGATCAACAATAGTTCATACGTTTGCAATAAGTCTGCTTGTTTGCGCGATTAATTTAGTGTCGTTTCTTACCTGAAGAACTCTTGCAGTCTATCGTCTGTAACATACTTGAACGATGGTCGGAAATAGCATGGTGCAACATTTTCGCGACGCCATTGCTTAAATTCACCTCAATCCTTTATAGTCGTAGCTAACACGAACGATGGTCGCATACCAAAGATATTTCTCTTATGACTGTGTCGTGCTTGCATTAATTAAGAGAGGCAGTCTGTAAAGATCGAGGAAGGCCGGAAAAACAGATTTTCACATAACTTGTCAAGATAAAGCCCATCAATCGCTGATTACGCTGATATATAAATTATGACTTTGCGCTGAATATTTTACGAGAAATAACCCAAAGTTTGGAACAAGGTCGAACCACTGGTTTTAGCCCTTGGCGAGGCCGTTTCAGCGTGTTTATTTTAAGTAAAAATTCTAGGAAAATGCGAATCGTTACGTAAAATCTAACTTGATAAATGATAAAAACAATCATTGCTGACCATTTTGATTGGTATTTTATTTCCTGAAGTTAATTATTAAATATTTTTGAAATTTTACAATATTTTCCATTTTCACGATGGATGTTTCAAGGCTCCAATAAAACGGGCTATATCTAACGAAGTCTCTGGCTTTTACCGAAAAATCACCTACAACCTGAAGGAGACATGCCTGGACTACCAAAATGTTAAATAAAATTCGTGGGCACTCTGAATACAGAGTCAGCGGGAAGCAGTTCGTTACCTCTAGTCGCAGGACGGAATTTCAGCGTGATCTAGACACGACGGACGAATCTTGAGTCGAAAACCTCCGAAATATGCATCAGTTCCCGCCGAGTGTACCTCCAAGGTAAATTCAGAAGCAAATGATCCATGCAGAGGTATTTTCCAGTATTTCAAGAGCTCCTTGTGCAGAATTATTATCCAAACAGCATCTTGACCTTTCATTCTTTGGTTTCCACGCACCGGTAAACAAGCCAAATCAAAATGAACATCACACGCTCCCGAAAACACCTTCATTTTGCAACATCGTTCTTTAAATTCATCTTCCAGTGCTTAGTGAACAGTTTTGGAGCTCAAAGCAAGTTCGATTGGGTGCTGTAAAGCCATATTTTCGAGCAATCGCGATCAATCTACAAGAAGCAATAATTTGTTGCGTTTAAGGATTGCGTGACATATCATGAAGTCGAGGCAACCACAGGAAGACCATGTGTGATTGTGATTGTTTGGTTTGATGAGGACATGCTGACGTGGGTTCAGTTTTCACACCCAGCGATTTCGAATATTCTATTTTTAGCAATCAGACTACGAGAAGGTTTTTTGTAAATATCTAACGAGGCACGCAGAGCGCTGAAGAACCGAGTAATCTAGTATTGGCTGTTATAAGAACCCCACTAGCATACTACCTTCAAATTGTTGCTAATTATTTTCTTGGTTTTAAAAAGTTTCACATTAGCTCTTTCGCACCTCACCATCTAACGTTATTATATTTTAGTGAGTAATACCCAATAGTGCCAACCGTTATTGCGATACGTTTTTGGCTTCACCCGAGATTCAACAGAAAATCGAAAACAAGCAGTCGTGTTGTTTTAGTAGAAACCTTGCATAATAAAAATGATGGTTTTATATGCCAAATATATATAGGCGTCAAGATGTGTAAGGCCTTTGTATCAAGCGCACCAAAGCTAGATGAACACTATCAATCAATCAACCAAGACAAGCGCGGGACAGCTAGCGAAGGTGCTATTGATTTGGATCTAGGATTAGTGAAGCTGCTTTCACAATAATTTTTTATAAAATATTTATTTCGCAAAATCTACGGGTTAAAATTGTTCAAATTATTCTCCCGAACTGTAACAATTAGTTTTTTATCACCTCCCCCCTCCGGAAGGAAAAAGGTCACACGGCTTCAAATGTCACACAATCCGGGGCGAAATGAAGCGGCAAACACTGTGCATGTGCACTCTTCTTGCTCCAAATAATGCCTTTGTACAACTAATATAACTGGCTTTGAGCTCCAAAACTGTGAAGTAAGCACTGGAAGATGAATTTAAAGAACGATGTTGCAAAATGGAAGTGTTTTCGGGAGCGTGTGATGTTCATTTTGATTTGGCTTGTTTACCGGTGCGTGGAAACCAAAGAATGAAAGGTCAAGATGCTGTTTGGATAATAATTCTGCACAAGGAGCTCTCAAAATACTGGAAAATACCCCTGCATGGATCATTTGCTTCTGAATTTACCTTGGAGGTACACTCGGCGGGGAACTGATGCATATTTGGGAGGTTTTCTACTCAAGATTCGTCCGTCGCGTCTAGATCGCGCTGAAATTCCGTCCTGCGACTAGAGGTAACAAACTGCTTCCCGCTGACTCTGTATTCAGAGTGCCCACGAATTTTATTTAACATTTTGGTAGTCCAGACATGTCTCCTTCTGGCTGTAGGTGATTTTTCGGCAAAAGCCAGAGACTTCGTTAGATATAGCCCGCTTAATTGGAGCCTTAAAACGTCCATCGTAAAAATGGAAAATATTGTAAAATTTCAAAAATATTTAGTAATTAACGTCAGGAAATAAAATACCCATCAAAATGTTCAGCAATGATTGCTTTAATAATTTATCAAGTTAGATTTGCGTAACGATTCGCATTTTCCTAGAATTTTTACTTAAAATAAACACGCTGAAACGGCCTTGCCAAGGGCTAAAACCAGTGGTTCGACCTTGTTCCAAATTTCGGGTTATTTCTCGTAAAATATTCAGCGCAAAGTCATAATTTATATATCAGCGTAATCAGCGATTGATGGGCTTTATCTTGACAAGTTATGTGAAAATCTGTTTTTCCGGCCTTCCTCGATCTTTACAGACCGCCTCTCTTAAGAACTCAAAGAAATTGAGAAACAAAAGACTGAAAAAAGAGGTTTGCTCTACTGAAATGTGCAGAGTATATAATGCAACACGTAAACATTGCTATATATCTACAGTATTGCGTCACTATTTCAGTTTCGAGTGGGCGAATCTCTCTATATACACCCTACCTTGTAAACCTCTTACGCATGAAAACGAGTATAAGTGTTCAAATTGGCTGGAAACTGTGTAATAAGTTCATTGAAAGTCGTGAGCAATTATACATAATTTATATCCATATTATCTTGTTTATCTCTGCAGGGGTGCTGTAATAATGAAACCGACTAAAAGTTATATTGCATTTTTTGCTAAAACTAGGGCGCCGCTCCTGCATAAACGACTCGTTATCCCAATCAAGTCACTTTTTATTTGTGTTAACATTGTAATGAACTGTCGGAATCGCGTGTCCGATAAAAATAACCGCCGCACTTTGAATTACATAGGTTTGAAAATGACCCAAATTTAGGGTGTCTAGACACCTCGGCGACCTACACTATTTTGACAACCTTGTGCAAAATCTAGAGCGCATGAATTTATGTTTAGAAAGCACAAATCAGTAGAGCAAAGGATACTTATTACGCATGAAAATTATTTCCGAAACTCATCGCGAACTTCGTATTTTGCGCACTGCAAAAAGGCATAATTTTAGCTAGATTCAAGGCCCTTGCGGCCTCAAAACTAGGGGGGGTGGTCAACTCCGAAACAAAACATACGAAAAAAAAAATAAATGCCGCCAGTCGTAACTGTTTATGGTAGGATTCAACTGCTGAAAAAATCAGGGAAATCGGTTGACCCCCATCTTTTGACTTTGCCCGGTTTTCTCAGACAATGGCTCTTAAATACTTATATTGATGTAGACTGTCAGCAATTTTTGGCTCAGAATTTACTTGAATTTGAACAAGGTGTTTCTACTTTAATCTTGAAAGATAGACTTAAAATGTGTGTTCCATTTTGGGCTAAGATTGGCTCTCCTGATTGGATTCTGGATGTTATCTATAATGGGTATAGAATACCGTTTATTGAAATTCCGCCTAGTGTTCTTTTATCCAATAATAAGTCGGCCCTTGATCATTCTGAGTTTGTAGATGAAGCTGTTTCGGATTGCTTAAAGCGCATTCAGTCTCGGAAGTTTCTTCGCCTCCGTTAGTTGTTAATCCTCTCGCCGTTTCTGTTAATTCTGAAGGAAAGTGTCGACTTATTTTGGATTTAAGGCATGTCAATAAATTTATCCCTAAGAGCAAGTTTAGATTAGAGGATGCTCGTGTTTTTCTTAATTATTTACACCCTTCTGGTTATACGTTTAAGTTTGATATGAAGTCCGGTTATCATCATATTAGCATTTCTCCTGATCATTATACATTTCTAGGTTTCTCTTGGCCTCTTAATTCTCCTTTACCCAGATATTTTGTTTCTTCGGTTTTAGCCTTCGGCTTGGCTTCCGCTCCTTTTTTGTTTACTAAACTTTTTCGTCCTCTTGTGAGACATTGGCGTTCACAAGGCATCCCCTTGGTTTTATATCTTGACGATGGTATCGTCTGTCTTCCCACTCTTGATCAGGCGGAACGCGCTGCTAGTATTGTTAAGCAAGACTTAGCTAGTGCTGGTGTGGTTGTTAATTTTGCTAAGTCCGTTCGGTGCCCACAGCAGTCTCTAGAGTGGCTTTGTTTACACTGGGATTTATGCACAAACCGTGTGTCTATCCCTTCTACACGAATTTACAGTTTAGTCAATTCACTTCGCTCTCTTAAGCAACAATTTCCCTTTGTTTCTCCTCGCCAGGTAGCTTCTGTTCTTGGTAAAATAACTTCCCTTGAACCTGGTGTCGGTAATATAGTCTATCTCATGTCCAAATTTTTGCAATCCTATATTAAGCTTTCTGATGACTAGGATTATCCTTTAGATTTTCTGTCTTATCAGTACGTTAAGGAATGCATTTCTGAGATTGATTTTTGGCTGAATAATTGCAATGGTCTTAATGGTAGATCCCTCACGCAATATGCACTACCTTATATTCTCATTTACTCAGATGCTAGTGCTAAGTCTTGTGGAGGGTATACACTTAGTGTAGATTCCGGTGAATTTGAGTTGTTTTACCAAGCTTTTCCTCATTGGAGATTGATATGGACAGCAATGCTAGAGAGCTTTTAGCTATTTTGTATGGTTTGAAGTCCTTTGAATCCCTTATCTCGGGAAAGACTGTCAAAATTTTCACGGATAACAAAAATGCGTCTATCATTACCGCCAGAGGTAGTAATTCCCTTCGTTTGCATGTTTTGGCACTTGATATTCTTCGGTTTGGCTCACTTCACAATATTTCTCTTGAGATTGAATGGATTCCTCGTTCACTAAATGAATATGCGGACTCAGTGAGTCGTATTGTCGACTTTGATGATTGGGCCCTTTGCAGAGCTTCTTTTTGCATATTAGCTCACTTTTCGGACCTTTTCATGTGGACCGTTTTGCATTTTCGCGTACGGCTATCAATAACGGTGTCTCCGAAAATATCATCAAATTTCATGGGAGGTGGAGCTCTGATTCCGCCAAAGATCTCTATTGTCGTCTAAATTTTGGCAATCAGCTGTTAGCTTCTTCTTCCGTGGGTCTCTAAGTACTCCCTCCTTTTTATACCACCTTTGTATTCTTGACGTAACTGGAAAGTGTCTCTCCTACACCCGTGTACGTTCATGTAGAATATACAATATAAACATTTTCTGTGCGGCGGAACGCAGTGACATAGCACGGAATAGATTTTGCTTAAATTTGGAGCTGTGCAATTTGATTGGAAGAAGCTGGAACTTTTTAAAGAAAGTCGGTACTTTTTTCTTTAGAGCTAAAAAAATATGTTCATTTACAATATAATGAAAACAAAATTATTCATCGGATAGACCAACCTTTTAGCTTTAAAATGACATATGAACGACGATTGTGGTGTAAATTGTGACGCTGTACGAATTTTTTTCCCGCGACACCCCTCAAAGGTATACTCATACCTTAAAGTTGGTCACCTTTTTGATGAGATTTATGATCCAATTTTCCTAGAACCTTTGATTTGTCCCCGGTAGATGCCTTTTTTCTTTTTAGAATTTACAACTCCCTTCCGCCATTATGGCGCGAAACTCTAAAATCTGATAAAAGTCTTATTCACATTAATATGTCTCCTTTGCAATTTGACAGAGTTATCATGAAAATCACGAAGTCCGTTTCCCTTAACCTAGAATCGACTGAATCAAAGACACTTTATGAAAATCTCGCCCAGAAGCTACACTGTAAACCAACAGCAGCCATAAAATATGACGACATGTTCAATTCGTATTTAGATTGGAAAGCAATTTACTCTCTGCCCTTTAAGGTAGCTTAGACACCAAACTAAGGAAATTCCAATTCAAACTACTTCATCGTATCGTGTACACAAATGTCATGCTTTTCAAATTTCACATTTCTGATACTATGGTCTGTCATTGGTGCAAACTTGAACAAGAAACAATAGAACACTTCTTCTTTGATTGTCCATTGATTACAATTTTTTGGAAAAAGATAAGAGAGTTTCTTCTTGAGTACTGTTACTACGACTGGATTCCTACCCTTCAGATACTCCTTTTTAAATCGTGGATATCTCGAGAACAAAACATCGCTAGGTGACCAAACTTGGACAAAGTTATCTTAGTGACAAGGGGGTTCCAGCAACAAAGTCACATGACATTACGTCATCGATGACGTCATCAAAACTAGACAAATTAATATCTCGGGAACAAAACATCGCTAGGTGACCAAACTTGCACAAAGTTATCTTAGTGACAATGGGGTTCCAGCAACAAAGTCACATGACATAACGTCATCGATGACGTCATCAAAACTAGAAAAATAAATATCTCGAGAACGGAATATTGCTAGGTGGCCAAACTTGCACAAAGTTATCTGAGTGACAACAGGCATCCAGCACCAAAGTCACATGACATACGTCATTGATGACGTCATCACAACTAGAAAACATATTTCGAGAAGGGAACATTGCTAGGTTACCAAAGTTGGGTAAATTATCTTCGTGACAATGGGGTCCAGCACCAAGGTCACGTGGTATAACGTCATCACAACTAGAAAATTGATATCTCGGGAAGGGAACAGGACCAAAAGTCCAAAACTTGGATAAACAGTATCCACTATTTCACCGAGGCACTCGGTGCCTTTGATTGGAATTTTTGAACCAAGAAAGGAGGTCTTAACTCTTGCAAACTATGTTCTTCTCGAATGCAAACATTTAATATATCAAGGCAAACAAAAATCTTTTTCCCCTACTTTAAATTTACTGCTTAAAAAGCTTAAGAGGACTGAACAATATTTAGCGAGTCAGAAAGGCTGAACAACATTTAGCAATATTTAACTGAACAATATTTAGCGAGTCAGAAAGGCCTGTTAGATTTGCATGATAAAAAGTGGAAACTCTTAAAAGTTGGCTATGTGCACGGTGTTGACACCCAAAGGCACAAGTGGCGTAGCGTGACTAATAATAAGTCATTTTCTTATAAATGTTGTTCTATAACTTTCACAATTTGGATAATATTAATGATAAAAGGTTATACACGTTCTTGCTATAAATTATTTGTGTACCAGTATAAGAAATTTAGCGATTATTGTGAGCTGGAATGGTTTAGTATCTTAAATGACTCGCATATGGCGTAACATTGTTAACATTTCGACTCCAAAACTACTAAATTACAAAAGACTGTCTTTGCTTTATCTTACGTTTTTATGCTTTTTAGAATCGACATGTGGTGCTCTTTTCATTGCGAGGTTTTTTGATCGCCCGGGAAATCCCGTTTAGCAACGGCACGAACATTTAAACCTACAGACCACATTGTCCGCTGACTGTTGTACTAACAACAAGTAGACCGAAAGAAATACTTTCTTAACGCCAAATCACAAAAACTTACCGGCAAATGTGTTCGACATGAAATTTCCAATCCAACTCCAATGTTGTTCTTTCCTTGAAGCCATTTTTAAGTCATAAAATGTTTGGTTTTAATGAGTCAGACCAAGCTGTCCACCAACAAGGCAGCCAACGCACTCGAAAGAAAATGAAACACGCTCAATATGCCCGCTACAAACAGCACAGGGCGTCAATGCCGTGCTTTTTACACGGTCTAGAACACGGTGTTGTCAAAGGAGTGGATGCGTACCGTGCTTTTTACACGGTCTAGAACACGGTGTTATGAAAGGATTGAATTTCTAACCGTGTTTTTTTTACAATACAATACAATACAATACAGTTTTAATGTGAAAAAAAGCACTTAGCTAATAAGGGAGCGCATTTCTTACCGTGTTTTTTTACACGGTCTAGCCGGGTCGACCGGGCATATTTTAACACTGTGCTACTCATGCGGACTGAATAAAAACAGACATACAGAAGCGTGTTGAAGTAATTTATATTTTGGACAGCTTACTCATGCGGACTAAATAAATACAGACATACAGAAGCGTGTACGCTATGACGTGCTTAGGGCTATATATTGTAAGCGTCCTCGAATCATATTTTATGATAGAGTTTTCTACGCATTCAACGCATAGCCATCGGCGCTCTTGTTTTACGCAGTCTAAAGCAGATAAAGAAGAAGGCGATATGTGTTTAATCTCGAACGTGACCCGGGACGTGACCTTCCAATGTTGTGAAACGCGTCTGCTGGCATCCATGTCTTTGCAGTTTCGCGACCTTTTTAAAACAAAAATTTACAGGACACAAAAGCCACGAACTACGTGAAAAAAAAAGCAGACATCCGACGCTTTTTCGGCCCCGTTCTTCGCGCGGCCATTAATGAAACATGGTTAACAATCTTCCCTCTCGCTGCTGATATTCGCGCGGCCATTTATCGACGATCTCACTCTCAATTTTATCGGCAAGAGCGAAGATTTCTCCCAGTCTCGGAAAACACCCAAAGCCGCCAACAACGCAGGCTATGCGATCACAAGCAAACCGTTCTACTACATGCAACATCTTTCCATCGTTTACAAACAAGAGAAAGCGTTTTTCGTACGCATAAGGAAGAAGCTCACATGTAACACGAAGGAGCACGTTATCATGAAGATTCATTCGAATTTTATAAGGCTCTTGATTTAGTTGGCAGAAAGCCGAATATGATGCAGAAATTATAGAAACCAATACGAAACAAAGCCGGATTCAACATGCTAAAATTTGTTGTTTCTCTTAGAAACACGGTGCGTGCACGGCTCTCGAGAAAGAGCAAACTTTATTGAAACATTCGTATTTATTTTTAGCCTTTTCAAAACACGGTGAGCGCATATCTTGTGATTAGTATCTTTAAAGACCGTGCACGGTCGAACCCGCAGCGCATCCGGCTAAACAGATGAAACACGCATGACCGTGTAAGAGCGTGTAAGACCGGGCTGACCGTGCACTAAAACACGCATGTTACACGCTTGGGTATCAACTCTGTGCACATAGCCAGTTGTTCTTTGTTAGTTCAACAAAGGCAGTATGCTAAGAAAGGAAACCGTCTGCCATGAGTGTGTGTTTTTATTGTTCCTTTTTTATTTTTTGTTCTATGTTGATTACTGTATATTGTATATTATGAAATATGTAATAAAAAAAAATATGTAAAAAAGGCTTTCAGAGGCTTAAGGGTTTACAGTATGCCTCGCTAGTCTAAAAGACCTCGCATAATAACTCCATGGTCAAACTTAGATTTCTGGCCTGATACTTTTCTAAAGTCCTAAATACTACTGCGAGAGTACTGTTAGCTGTTTCTCGGTGTGTTTCGAATCCCGCCGCGATGTTTTGTTTGCTTGTTTCCAACAAAATAATACCTGGGGAAAGCCCGAATGAACGAAAGTATGATTAAAAAGCGCCGAGGTTTTATTACTGTGTCTTGTTGTAAATTGTATGGTATCAGGAATTCAATCGTGTTGAATTAGCATATCCTTCTAGATCACTCAGCTAAATTTCAGGGCTATTGAAATTCTTTAACGACCTTCGAGATTTCTTAACGACCTCTGAAATTTCTTAGATGAAAAATTTACTTTGACAGCACAGTGATTTACAAAAAGCCAATGAGGACACAGTAAAAACAATGCTTTTATAATCAGCGCTGACCTTACTGAGGCACATATGCCAGCAAAACAAGCTCTCTTTTGTTAGGAAAATTTGTCGCTTTAGACAAAAGGATTCTACGCGATGCAGTTCTAGGCTTTAGGGGCATGATCACGTCCAAACCTATCTTGATTACAGTCTCGAGGGTTCCTAGCTTTTCCTCGCACGAACCAGTACCCGCAACCATCACCTTGATGTTAGTTTTTTCTAAAAAAAAAAAGGCCCACGGCGGCCTTATTCGAGGGTCGCAGGTCCCTGGAGATAATGCGTCGCCTGGCGCTTCCTTGGTTAGATCTATTCAGGGGTTGTAGTTCAACTGACAGATGATCCGACAGACCGAAGGCTGGTCGCTGCACTGCCCTATAGTACTCTGACAGGTTGGTAAATATGCGATCAAGAGTGCGAATACCACGAGTTGGAAAATGTACGAGCTATTTAAGCTTGAAGGCATTCCTAAAACCTTGAGTGTTTAGTCTGTTAAAGTCTCCAGTAATCAATAACCCACAGTTGGAAAAGCGGGACTCAATAACAGACATCGATTCGTACAGGTAGTTGAGCATTTCAGCGTCGGAACCTCCTTTATCAGTTTGTGGATGATAAACTGTTGCGATAACAATATATGACATTCCTCACGGGAGACGTGGCGGACGAATTTGAATCCAAATGGCTTCAAGATTTTCGTCAAAGAGATCTTCAATGACTTGATATTTGATAGAATCCTTAACATAAATACACACTCCCCCATGTAGATCTTTAGTCCGGTCACGCCGAACCAGATTATATCCAGGAATAGCGAAGACATTGCTATGCATATGTTCACGCAACCATGTCTCAGTTATGAAAGCCAGATCGTAATTTGCATCGACAATGGTTTCCCGAACTTCATCAACCTTCGGAGCCAAGGACATAACGTTCGACAATAGCACAGATGGAGCAAATACGTTCGAGTTAGCAGACCTGGTCCCTAGGTTGGTAGTAGAGACCTGAATACAGTTGTTTGGATTCCTGGCTGATGTCGATTTCTTGACTTCTCGGTTCGGTGAACACAGTTCAACTTCAATGTATCGCCGCCGGTAGACTTCTCGATCTTTAAGTAATATCTAAAAGCCGACTATGAGGACTTGACGGGATTTCAAAGTCCGCGCAATTAGGAACTGGAACTAATTGCGTGGGCTTTGAAATCCCGTCTAGTCCGAATAGGAGGCTTTTGAATTACTTCAAATACTCAATAATTAGGTATTTATGACCTAATTAGCCAACACAGAGGGGAAAACGATCAATGTTGAAACATCTCCATTTATTTATTTTTTAATTCCTTGGTCATTTGAAATACTCAGCCTGTGACAATCTTCAATCACCAACCCCTCTGTACCCTACCCAAACAGGATTATCAATATAATCATATTTTTTACTTGTGAAACTTGAATTACGTCACTAGTCATGCGCACAAATGAAAAGGTCAATATTGTTTCCACAAAGCCTGTCCCACATGAAAGTTGGCGGCGCACATGCATATAGTCTGGAACGAGATCCTATCTATTCTATAGAATTCCGAGAGAGGAGACCTGTGTCTTCTCACGAAACGTTCCTACAGTCTGCCTTTGTACGGCGTAGACTGACTAGTACACAAAAATTCGACGGGGAGAGGACCTTGAAATTATGAACTTGGATTGCGTCACTAGTCATGCGCAGAAGTGAAAAGATTAAGAGTGTTTCCAAAAAGCCTGTCCCACATGGAGGATGGCGGCGCACATTAATATAGTCTATGCAAATTAAGATCAGGTATCAAACACTCCTCAACGGTTGTGATTTTCTTTGTTCAAACTTGATGAATTATTAATGAGTTTAAGAAAGGTTGATGAAGCGTTATTCCAGGAAAACAATGAGGTTTATTAAAAATATGTTAACTTACAAGTCATTATTTGAATGTTCTTCTTCATTGGACTAGCGTTTATTGCTCGTGTTTTGGATCAGCCCAAGTAAGTTTACACCAAATAATTGGTGTCCTCCATGTCTTCTCTCTGATCAGAGCTCAATTATAACTTTTGAACTTAATAGTCATGATACTACTATCTAGGCACTCCATGTACTAAATAAAAAGAGCATGAGGCAACTACATGTGAATTATTGTTCAGTAGATTATATAGAATCTGAATTGTTGCTCATGCTCATGCACCTTGGCCTGGAAAATGTTGACCTCGACCTCCGGCTGTAAAAACTATGTAATTGGCACAACTATGTAATTTTACATAGCCTAGCTGGTTCGTTATTAGCCTTATAATGGAATACTAGCATCATGGTGTCAATTTGTGCCATTTTAATGTGGTTTTAAATTGAAATGGTTGTATACTGTACATGTTTTCAGGTGTGGCTGCTGACGTGCATGGCTAATAAGGCTGGTACAAAATACCGTAAGTGTATACAAAATTATACTTGCATCCGCTTATTAATTGGAATGTACCATTAATTGTACCATTAATTAAAAGGTATTAATAACCAGCTGCATATCTATGTGTGATGGGATATAATATGATGGACATGACTTAAGTTAAGTCTCAGGATAGTAAATATTTATACTTTGTGATCAGATATTAGGCCTATCAAAGGGATCAACGTGTTGACAATTCCATTTTTTTTTTTTCAGAAAAGAAATATAAAATCGGACCAAAAAAACCTGGTCTGTTTCATCTCTCAGTGACAAACAATGAAACTTTGTTCTTTTCAAGAGGCAATTGCTTACCAAAAAATTCTACAAAGGAATTTGATGGGGAGTATTATCATCCCTTTATCAAATGGTTACATTTTTTAGAATTAGTTGTTTACAAAAAGTAGTCAAGGAATTAACCATTTGAAAATTGAGTAACGATTTGAAAATATTGTTTGCAGTCAAAAGACATGAAGCATACCCCCCTAGAGTTGAATATTCAATTCATTATTACATTATTGATTTCATTATTCAATCCAAAACTACATTTTTCAATTTAATATTAAAAATGTTTTAGCCGTTCGAAAATTCATTCTCTTTCTATGATTCCATGGCAGCGCACACCCTTTTCGAGCAAAAAGTGTGCAAAATGCTACGAGAACAGACATACAGTGTGAAAGAAAACGTGCGTTGCCATGGAATTGTAAACAAAAAACGAGCTTCAATTTGCAAAGGCTATAACACTTTAAATATGAATAGAAAAAGGCATTGGATTGAATAATGGAATCAATTATGGAATAGTGAATTGAATATTCAACTCTAGGGGGCACGCTTCATGTCTTTTGACTGTAAAATCATAGTGCAAGCTTCTGGCTTACTGTTTTTGATATCTGATCTAAGAAATTCATTTCTTACAACACCAAACATCGAAAATGAATCCTAAAATTTGTCAAAATCCATACAATTTATAGGTTGACAGCACCAAGAAATGAATATCAACAGCCAACACCATTCCTTCAAAAAATTACTTCTCAGGTTTGGTTGGGAATTTCTTCTCAGTGTTATCACCTATTCTTTACAAAAAACTGCTACAAACCAGGAAATTGGTTTTGAAATACTCGAAACTCATTCTATCTCTATTTCTGCTTTGTATCAAAATTACTCGATTTCGTTACAGCGTCTAAAAAACAGAAATATTACTCTTGCTTTTTTGCCAAACCTTTTCTAAAGAAAATAATAATAATCATAACAATAGTTATGGCAGAGGAGTTATTAATGCTACATACCCCCGGTACAATAAAATTGGTATAAAATGACACCATTACTAGTATGCGACATTGATGTTATTTACTTTACTTTGATTTTAGGACTCTTGGTTTGGCAAGATCTCAGATAAATTTAAAAATGAGATAAAGAATGTCCAGGATGACCCTGAGGTCATCCTGCATAAAAGGAAAAAAGAAAAAGAAACAGACCAGCCCTCCCAGATCCCTTCAGTCATCAGGAGAGGTGCTGTGAACCGCCTTTTCCTGAGGGGGAAGATGAAACTTCTATGAGAAGGCACAAAGAGGCCCTCCAAAATGAGTGGTCAAGGAGGACCCCTGACCTTCCTAAAATAAGGAGAGGAATGGCTTTAACATTTCCCGACAGAAGGAGGTTAATAAACCAGAGCATGGACATTGGGGATATTCGCTTAAAATATCCGGCATTGTTTGACTGCAACCAGGTATTGTTCATTAGTCCTGCTATCTGCCCACTGTTTGTAGTGCAGTATAATGACCGGTTAATCCCCATGCAACCTGCTGTGTTTCGACTGCAAAATCCACCAGGTCAATTAAAAAAGTCAGCTGTGGGTTTACTTTTGATAATCTGTCATGATGGCACAATCTTAGAACCTTAGATTGAACAAACCTGGCTTGGTAGAGTGATCATGGGAAACTTAACTTTAAGACTCGGCTTTTCTTGCTGAGTGGTTGCATTTACCCCAGTATATTGCACTGTTTGTGCCATTTACAGTTCTGTAATCGCTAACAAACTACTAATAGCATTGCACAATCTAAAAATGAGACTGGCTTGTTATAGTGACCTACAGGAATCTTAAAACTCAGCTTTTCTTGTGGAGTGGCTGCATTCATTTTACACTTCTTCTATGTAATACAAAATATATCTTTTAATTACAGTTCCACGTTAAAATGGAGGACACCTAATTGCTGTTTACGGAGAGGTTTGAAGATATTATTTGCAATAATGCCAGCCACTCTAAATATTTATGTATTGTATTTACAGATTATCGATGAGTTTGAGCGCCTTCTTGGTGTCCTCCATGTTTCTCGTATCTTCACCTCGAATCTAGAACAAATGGTGGATGGGATTCTCCTTTTAGCCCAAAACCATAAATGGAAAACTACCAAAACAGCTGTTTAAGTCTACCTAGAACATCTTGAATGGGATGAAATAGATGACATTGAAAACACACTAGTCGAGCTTGCAATATAATCAAGTTTAGATTTGTTTGCTTACTGTATGAATACCTCAACCAGGCCATGTTGTAAGATGTTGGCCGATCAGAAAGGGAATACAGGACAAAGGATCTTGAATGTCAGACCTCAGATTTGCAGAAATTACTTTAAAACACTTTCAATGAATTGGAATGGCCCGGTTGACATACTTGGACAGTAATAGAGGTGACTGCTTAAAAGGGATCAAGGGGATCACGTTTACAGTAAAATATGAGAGAGAAAATTCAGGACTTTCATAACTGCTGCTGAATAGAGGATGATAGAGTGATGGCAGGTTGTCCGATCTTCGTGCTGTGGACTTGTCAGCTTGTTACTTAGTGGGAGTGATGGCAGGTTGTCCGATCTTCGTGCTGTGGACCAGTCAGCTTGTTCCACAGTGGGAGTGGTGGCAGGTTGTCCGATCTTCGTGATGTGGACTTGTCAGCTTGTTACTCAGTGGGAGTGATGGCAGGTTGTCTGTTCTTGCCTGGAGAAAATTCAGGACTCTTATTGTCTTTAATGTAGGTGACAAATGTGAGGTTGCCCTCGCTGTTCTTCCTCTCCTGCTCCAGAAGAAAAACAAAAAGAAGAAGGACGAGCAGGAGTATATTGAGATTGTGCCTGTAAGTAAATATATATGCTCGATCTTATGTAACATGCAATATTTCTCGCATAAATTGTTGCCAGTGATCGTATGAGAGGTTTGAAGCCTTGAGGCGATTGTGTAGCTACAAAAAGTGACAAGGTGGGATATTCTGTAGTATGCCACAAGAATTCATTGTATATTTTATGCCAAGCCACATAAAATTAAAGCAGGTTGAGTGGAATACCGCCAAATATACATGTACAATGCCATCCTGCATTCTGATTGGCTGTATTTTATGAGGCGTGGTATACATAGTAGTTATACAATGCTTTCGAGTGGTATACTGTAGAATATCGCACACTAGCTTGTATTTTCTGGTATACACATGAGCCTTCAGGCGAGTGTGTATGCTTAGATAAAACAAGTGACAAGGGAGATATTCTGCAGTATACCATTAGAAATCATTGTATAACTTACTATTTTATACCACGCTACAGAAAATTAGAGCAGCATTTTACGTCAATGCGGTGCACGATGGGAAGGTTGAGTGGAATTACCGCCGAATATACAACGCCAATCCTGCATTCTGATTGGCTGTATTTTCTCTGGCATGGTATAAAATACAATACAATTATCTTCTTTCAAAAGCGTAAATTCCAGACTCTAATGAAAATTGTTTTTATGTTATTTATAGGCTGGCAGTAACATCAGAATGTTGGCAACAGATATGACGCCGCACACGCCAAAAATAGTCATTGCTGGAGAATTTTGTGCTCCAGACAATATCTATAATATATAGATTTAGGCACTGCCTAAAAGCGGAACCCACATAACAACAATACACACAACTTCAGGATTTATTGAACTCTATATATCTCATTGACATTGTATTTTACACTTTTTAATACTTGAAAATGTCAGCCTGGGAAAAGGTGACCCTGTAGTGCCTGAAAATTTAATAAAACCATAAACAACAAAATTACAATTCACCACATTTTAAAAACTTGTGATTGAAAAAAATATATATTTCACATTTGTTTTTCATACTCCTCCCAAAACCTTATCACAGGCCCATAGCCAGGGGGGTTCCGGGGGTGCGCAAGCATCCCCCCACGCGACAAAAAGGTCCACATTTGAACAAACTGTTTTAGTGACTAAATAGACCAAATCGGCTAACGGTGTTTACATCTTGTTGCCACCCAATTCGGGTCATGTGATGATTCCTTTGGGTGGATACTTTTGTTAGTTCTGCACATGTGCTCGTGCATGTGCTCGTGCGCATTTTGCTAAAAAAAAAATATTTTTTACCTGGTTTAGGCCAACAGGCTGACTACAATTTTTGTGCTCACCCCGGTCAGGGCCTGAATGCTTTTCAAAACCCAAGATGCTGGCTTATCAGTGAATGGACTGGGTTATCATAAAAAACACCCAAGAGCATCCTGTATGTACATGTACCAGTTTAATTGCATGAATACGCTCAGTCCCAAAATTAAGGGTCTGCTAGAATGGGTGCATGAATTTCAGATGGCCATGAAGAAAATAATAGAGTGGCCACGTGTGGTATAATGAACCTGAGACACAGAACAGTAGTACAATGAAGCTGAAACAAGAACAGTATCACATTACAAAATGTGACTTGTGAATTTGATCAGGATTTCTTTAAGGCTGATTAACACCATGAGCATTTAAAAGAATATTGTAAAAAAAAGTAAGGTAAGTGAATAACTGCAGCAATGTTATGCAAATTTGAAATAACATATACTGGTGTAAATGAATTTTTTTATAATTATGGTAGTGTGAACATTACATATTCCAAGTGTTAACCAACCCTAGTGTAATGGCCACCATAAAAAAAAATTCCGCAGAATTTCAAAAGGTTTAAATTTAGTCATTTATTATTACTAGTAACTTAGGTAGCTCGTTATTCATTTGGTTTAACTGTGAAAGGCCCTTTATAATATTTACTGGGAAATACGCCACTCGTAGATCTCATACGAAGCTACATCCGGGACCTAAGTATCGGTCAAAACAAAAGTGCTTGGAAATCAATTTGGAATAATTGTTTCTGGTTTGTCTATATAATAAAAAAAATGCGATCATTCACAAAATATTGTTCTTTAGCACTCGAAAATAAAACTCATATCTTCGCACCACCATGTGATATCCACTATTTCTCTAAAAATTCCAGCCAATGTAACAACAGAATAAATAAATAAGCCATGTACCCTCCCCCTACGTCAGTGAACTAATAGGTAATTATTACTGTGACGTCATTGTTTACAGATGGTCCATTTACATAAGTAACATAGAAAATAGGCTACTCAGCAATATACATCACAGAAATTTTTTGGCATGGCTCGGATAAAATGGTTCTGTATGGTACTTCCTCGCCACGTATAGTCCCAGCACAGATTAAATTGTCTGTCGGGTTCTGACAAAATGCAATACGGCAAAGCCATTTACTCAGCGCTAAGATACCCAAGCCTGCACCACTTTTTATCCGAGAGCAGTGCCAAAAATTCCCTGTTTAGTAAATGTAGCCTTTAGGCTGAATTTAGCTCACCCGTTTTCTCTAAACTAGGATTCAAAATGTGCAACAGTACCTATAAGCTATATTGTATCGTATGCACTGTAATAGATACACATATGACGTCACAGAATGTCATGAACAAAACAGTATGCATCGAGATGCATCTTCTGTGTATCTATTACAGTACATACGCACAAAAAACGAGATATTTGTTTTATACGACAACAACAGGGATTTTTGTCAACTGTGTATCTGTACTCTTATAGCAACATGGCCCTCAACCAATCAGAGCACGTGATTTACTAGTGTTGTTGTATAAATCTAATTAGTAGAAACCCACTTGCATACTATCAAGAATCCTGAAATTTGATTGGCTCTGCTACTCACTATATCACGTAATAGAGCGTGAGTAGAGAAAACACTAGTGCAAAACTTTCTAAAACCATGAAAGTAAATATGTTTTAGCCACAACTCAATGGTTAAGTATGCTAGTGGGTTTCTACTAAAATAAGTCAAAAAGTCAACTCTGCACTATGTGCCTTGTTAACTATCTCTTGAGTCAAAGAAAATTTGAACTCGTAGTTAAGTAATTGTTAATTAGATGTTTTTTTATCTAATGTCGGGCAGATATTTTAGAGTTGCAGAATTATTTTTCCAAGTCCTGCAGCAGTGCAGGGGAGAGGCGACTAATTGTTAATGTATAGAGCGGATTTCAGATGACTGTCGTGAGTAATTCGCAATTACTTTGTAATTACTCCATAGGTTTACTTCAGAATTGATGTAATTACTTTGCGATTGGTTTCACTATGTCAGCTTAGCAAACTCCCAAGAACGAGGAATTTGATTGGTTTAGAATCTAGGAATCTGAGACAATTATTTACCTCATTAGATTGTGTTGCCAACCAAATTTCATGAGTGGCACATGTTTACGGCGGTTTATATTAAAAAGCTGAAGAAAAGTCAGTCAACAAACCTAATGAAGTAACAAATTAGATTTGTTTCAACTGTTTCAACTGTTGATTAAATACGTCATCACGTACCAGTGCCAAACGGGATTAAAACCGGTTTTACTGCTTTTAAGCTAATTTATTCATCCAAGTTTGAGGACGGCGCTAAACGGTCGCTCGCAGTGGTTTCTCTCCCTCGCTAGCCGCAGGACTAAGAGAGGAGGAAATCACTGCTCGCAGGGTAGGGAGCATGTGTCATCCCGTGGGAATTTTGTGATTTAAGCAAGCAACTAGGCTAGTTGTGTTCAGGGGACCTCAAATAACAAGAAAAGTGATGTTGCCAAGTTTGCAACCTGTTGGGTGCCGTTTAAGTGGGATTTTTCGAAAATGACGTTTCTCTCCCAGCATGAAAACGAGGCTCTGTATTAAAACTAGTGATATCTCTAAAGTTTGTTCCTCGAATCATCGAAAACTAACAAGATATGTTGGAAATCACATAGAGAACTTTTTAAATGTCACGTGACCAGCATAACATGAAAACGAGGCTGGCTGTATTATATTACAAATCCCAATTTTCCCCAAGTACGTGATTAGTATTCCCAATATTGCTCTTTTGACAATGTCTAAGCTTCGATAACCAAAATTGGGCTCCCAGTAATGATTTATCGCCATTTTCGTAAGAAAACACAGTTAAGGTTAGCGTATATTCAATATTTTGTCCGAAAACCACAGGTAGGCCAATTCACAGAAAGAAATGGTAATCAGAGTTTTTTCACTTTTTTCGCACTTTTATTTCGGAATACATGCAAATAAGTCATGTTTACCACATAAAAGCACTTCAGAATCGTAGAAGTGAGTTTTCTGAGCACTCAAATATAGTCTACCTTTCACTTGGAAACTTTATATATAGCAGAGGTTTCAATAAGTTTTGGAGTAGAGGCTAAATTTTGGAGGCAGACGGCTGGGTTCTGGGGTCCAAGCCTTCAAGGGGGACACGAGGGCATCCCCCTGGGAATTTTTACATTTTGGTGGCAAAAAAGACGTTTTTCTGCATTTTGAGGGCAAATAATTGGCATTTTCATGTATTCTATTGCTTTAATATTAAAGCAATAATGATTTTGCCTGACGTGAACGAGAAAGTGAACGGTTGTAGTCGAAAAGCTGAATGGCAACGTGCGTCTATCTATGCATGCATCGACATGCCCCTTTCGAATCGTGCCATAGGCCATGGAAAACACCCTGTTCAAACAGTCTAGGAAACCCTGCAAGAAATCTCAAGCATGAGTCACGTGACATTGCTACGTTTACAGGACCAAACGGTCTCCATAGACACACGAGGCTATTATTTGGCGTTAACATGGCAGCCGAAAAATTTCAAAAACGCATTTGTCAAATGAGCGTTTAATATTCACGATGACCTTCATGTTGTCGGCGCTGATGAAAAGGAGCACAACGAGAATCTCAAGATTGTTATTTTAGAGATTAAGTGCGAGATCTTGGCCCTGAATATCTAACAAATAAATCTAGTGATCCCCTATGACACCAGGGGCTCCCGCTTCACGTTCCAGCTGCCTCTTCCGTAAAAAACTACGGGAAGAGGCGTATTAGATGTATGGTATAGAGTTCGAGATTTGCAAAGATCATCAAAAGCCGCTTCTAATGGTGCTCTCTCAGGCAAATCCCCCATCTGCTCGCATTAAAAGGTGGCTGCTGTACTTGCAGCAGTTCCTATATACAGTGAGACATAAAACAGGGAAGGAAGATAGTGCGGACGCCTTGGGCAGGCTACCAGTTGGTCCCACTGAGACAAAGAAAACAAAGGCGAAACACACTGAAGACTACGCTTGTAGTGTAGCAAGGAAACTGCACCTGCGGCCATGACGCCCAGGAAAATCGAAGAGGCTTCCGAGAGTGACCAGACACCAAGGCTGGTACGCGAAACAATCAAGACCAGTGATTGGACAAAGCCCCAGGGCCCCCTGAATCACTTAAAAACGAGCTGTGGTCCCTGGGTCAGTTGGTCCCTGGGTCATGCGAGCTAATCGCATAGTGATGTCACAAAGCTTGTGGCAGCGCACAATCATATTGGCGTACGAGGGCCACCAGGGCATAGTATGGACGAAGTCCAGACTAAGGGAGAAGGCCTGGTGGCCTGACATGCCAAAACAAAATTGAAGAATTAGTAAAGGCATGTTAACTGGTAGGCCGACATCCAAAACCGGAACCAGTAAGGTCGACTAAACTACCCGATTAAACAAAGGTCGATTAAACTACGACCAAAGGTCCCTGAAGTGATATAGCAGTCAGCCTGCTTAACGTGGTTGCTCGCGTGCACCTCCTGGTCATGGTAGATTATTATTCTAGCTTGCCAGAGGTGGTGCTTCTGTGGAAAACGGCTGCAAAGGCAGTAATTAGGAGTATTAATACGATCTTCCGAAGGCACGGATGCCTGGAACCTTGCGAAGCAACAACGGACCGCTATTTGCTTCCTGGGAATTTGATGGCTTTCTGGAATACCTTGCAATAGACCATAGGAAAGGAATTCCCCTTTGGCCACAGACCAACGGAGAGGTAGAGCGGTTCAATAAAACTATTCTGAAAGGCGTAAAAATCGCTCAGCTTGAGTCATCAAGCTGGAGAAACAATTATTTACCTCATTAGATTGTGTTGCCAACCAAATTTCATGAGTGGCACATGTTTACGGCGATTTATATTAAAAAAGCTGAAGAAAAGTCAGTCAACAAACCTAATGAAGTAACAAATTAGATTTATTTTTCTCAAAAATCGGCCTCACAAATCTTCTCAGCGTTGTCTGTGAAAAACACGCTTGCACTTGCACTGAAACCCGAGTTGAACAAGGCATGAATGAAAATTCTAGGCATGCACTTGTCTCCTTTATTTTATTAACTTGACAAAAATGGAAACTAGGAGCCCGAAGGAACTATAATCTACAATATGTCGAGAAAATACAATCGAAAGAGCTAATTCTCAAAGTTACCTGAGGATAGTGTGTCTTGCAACGTGACTCATCAGCAGCTTTCTTGTAGTTTTTTTGCGAGGGAACTGTCCGTCACAAACAAGTCTAATCAAGTAGTTAGTTATCCCTCTTCTTGCCTAATGATAACCTCATAAAGCCATTTCACAAGGATTCGTGTTGCTGTTTTATCCTGCTAAATCGCTTTTCCCTCAAATATCCAGTGTTTACGGTGTCGTGTTTATTCACTCCATTTATCCAACAAACTACTTGTGCAACGAGTGGCTGCCGACATTGTTTTTGCGAGCGAACTGTCGGTCACAAACAAGACTTCAAGTAGTTTGTTCTCCCTCTTCTTGCCTAATGATAACCTCATAAAGCCATTTCACAAGGATTCGTGTAGCTGTTTTATCCTGCTAAATCGCTTTTCCCCTCAAATATCCAGTGTTTACGATGTTTAGTCACTCCATTTTTCCAGCAAACTACTTGTGCAACGAGGCCGCCGACAAATAATGTTCATCTCGGAAACGTTTGGCGAATATGCTTACAAATGCTCTTCAATTTGAGCTTGTAATTCCTTCTTGGATGAAATGATACAATATATTGTTCGCTACATGTCCGATTTTGTTGAAAATGGCTTGAAATGTCCGCCCTTTTCTGCAGCTTTTCGAAGTATTGCTTGCAAACTTTCGAGATCGACAAAAAACGTCCGTATGCAAATCATCTAAGTTTGCGTGAGTTTAGTCACGCGCGTAGTTTTAAAACACCCGGTGTCTGTCCATCACCGGGGCAACAGAGATACGCCCACGCAGGAAACCGTCTGAGTTGAGCTCGATGGGTTAGTTTTGTTTTTTGAATTTCTTTTTTTTTATCTCGTGCATTAGCCTATGGTGCTCCACAGGAATTCCGCTATTATTGTCAATGGGCAACAAATATGCAACATTAGTGATGGTGGCCTGATGGTGGCCTGATGGGTATCTATTATGTTTTCATGTTTGAGTATCCATCAGGTATGTCGAGTTTCTTTTTATTTCTACAGAAGTGCATCCTTCTACAGAAGCTACCTTCCTCCATAATTAGTTTTGTGGAGGGGGTGAATTCCTGCAGTTCCCCTGCAGAGGTTTGATTTGATTATATAAAGTATACTTCATGCACAATGAAATTTTATAAGTGTTAATGGTCCATGCTCAAAAGCAAACTGTATTTTGGTCCTTAAAGTATACAAGCTTGCCGTTATAAGGTCATTTCAGATCCCGATTTAGCATTCAATTTACATGTCATGATGAGCTGGCATGATTTGTCAAACATTGATCAGACAAAGAAAGGTCTCCACAAATTTGGAGCTCCATTTTATAAAATTAAATCTAGTGTGCGACATTTTATATAGTGTCTAATTACGCGTATTTTTCTAAAGTACGAGTTGTTTAAATAAATATTCAGATATAACGTGGAGTTGTGTGGTGCTTTTGTTTTTTAGTTAAAGGATGATATGAAACGGAACTATTGGCTGAGTAACAGGTACTCATGCTTGAGTAAAATGGCTGTTTTACTCAAATATCTGGGTTAATAGGGATGCAGTCTCGAAGAGTGATCGTAACTCAAAATATGAGTAATGGTTATCGAGTTCTTATTCCCAAACCCAGTATTTCGAATAGTGTTAACTCGTGTTGAGTAGCGGTTACTCATATATTGGGTTAGCATTACTCAAATCATGAATTACGGTTACTCAAGATATCTAGTTACATTTACCCAATATAAACAGTTACTGTGGATGCATGCTCTGAACTCATTATTTTGGGTTACCGTAACTCGGCAGTTTTTTGCAGTGTAGCAACTACCGACGTGCGTTTGTTTTTCGTTTTTCTTTTGTCAAAATTAGGTGCCGTCGTAATCAGGCAAACTGACTGCCCAACTTACTGTACGCATTCATTATTATATAATACTGGAATCGTCCATTCTTGTGGATTGAATTGGCTTCTCTCCCGATAAGTCTCGAAAAGGAAGCCAAATAAGCTTGACGACGTAGTTGTACAACTACAACTTCTACGAAGCTAACACGGCGAAGTCGCATGTTACCTGAAAAAGCTGTACAGCTTTCAGAGCGGCTGTCTTTCCTCCCTGTGGCTAAAAATGTTGAAAAAAATACCTTCTCATTTTATGTTTTTATTGAACAACATTCAACAACAAATGCGCATGGATGGGTTAAGTAATGTGTTAGAGGAGTGGAGGACAGGACTTTTCATTTGGGGGTGGAGGGATGCTCCCCCAAGGAAACTTTTGATCCCACTCAGAAGTGCATGCACTAGTTCTGACGCACTTGAGGTCGGCTGTGGTCAAAAGTCCGTGCAGTATTTCTTGTAGATGCATATTATTGTAAGATGCGAAACGAAATACTATCAATGGTTCTGTTTCCCATGGTTGGGCCGCTGATGTTGTTTTCCTAACGAGCCGACAGGGTTTCCTTACCATTTTTCTTTTGGTCTTTCAAGAAGGCGATACGGTCCATTTTCCAGACTTCTCTTAACCCTTTCAGTCCCATAGCATTTTCCCTAATATTCCTATTTTATGAGGACAAACAGACACACCCCTGCCCATTTTTGCATATCAGTACCACGTTTCTGGGTTTCCTGTTTTTCATTGAGAGGGGGACTGGGGCTTTTTGTAGAGCTTTGCCGCTGACCCATAATTTGCTTTCCAACGCCGGGAAGCTATCACACAGGTTAGACTTCTGATAAAACAGTCAATTTCAACTAAATACAACTAAAATTCCACTCAGAAGAGGCCATAGGACATCATTAAGTCTATTATGGACAATACATTTGTGCTGTGCTTCAAGTAAGAAGTATGGCTGAGGGGTTTCATTGACTTTTTCCACTGTTCTTCTGAGAGCTGTTGAAAAATCTTGGTGAAAGAAACCCTGGCTCCTCTCTAGTGGAATCTTTTTGCCTCAGCACAGAGTTCGGTTGAATCTGTGTTTAAGCAAGCAGTTTTACTTGGCCGTCCTTGAGTTTCAATTCAATAGGATTTCATGAATAAGCCACTTACAGCTGCATAGAGAAGAAATTGCTTGAAAAGAACGGATTTATCTATAAAAATAACAAGACTTTTAATAGTCCTTTTGAAGGAAACAAGAACATATCAACTGATGTCAGGGCCACCCAACGAGACAATACCGTAAAACAGCTCAGAATGCCATTATAAGTCGTTGCTGAGCATACAAATGACTGTAAACTGGGTATTTTTAATCCCTACAAATTTTATATCTGTTCGGATTTCGTAGCTGAAAGTTTTGGGTTGCGAAAATTTTAGGGATTGAAATCAAGTCTTCCGAAAATGCTAGGGGAAAGACTCTATCCGAAAATTTTAGGTGATCTTTTTAACGGCAAAAATCCCCCCAAAATTAGTAAAATTTAACCTTTTTGTGCTATTCGAAAAATCCAGAGGATTTTATGATCTATAAACGAAAGTTAAAGCTTGAAATTCTGAAGCGAAAGTTTCAGCTCAGCTCTCAGGCCCCATCCGAACAGATATTTTACCGAAAATAATCGTTGGGTGCCCTGTGATGTTGTCACTCCGTAGAGAACAGACCGACGGAGAAGCGACTTACATCGAGTTTCGTTTCTCCGTTTTCTTGAACTGAAAATAATTTCAGGATCAAAACTGCCTTGATTCTAGCGAAGAAAGGATTAAACTAATATCCTGTGCTCGATATTTTCGTATAAAGCTGCGAATTACATTGCCAGAGCACAACTAATCGAGCTCAAAATCGAGCTTTTTTACAGTAAAACATATGGAAGAAAATTACTTCCGGTGAAGTTTTTTCCCCTCGACCCAGGACTCTCGCGGTTTTTCTTAAACCCTGATTTGGCTTATTATAGTTACTATAATTTTAATATAGTTATTTATTTCTACTATTTATTGTATCCACGGCTCCTTGGGAGAGAACTGCATTTTAGTGAAGGGATTCCGTGTATATAAATATTATTTATTATATTAACAAATTATTATGCAAACGAAATCATTGTCGAAGTCGCATGGTTCACAACTGACGCTTTCATCTCCAATTTCTCCCGAAGAGAAATTTCTTGTCGAAGAAGAAGGAACAAGATCTACTTTCTATCTATTTTCTGCCATTTTGCTGCACTAAGGCACATTACTGAGAGGCTCTGGGAAAAGATTGCCGCTGACATAGACTGCGGTTTCAGCGGGCCGAGGGACGGTTGGCCTGCATGTATGTAGTTATGTCTATGCAAGGCGGGAAATTGCGCCTGTGTGAGTCTTTTTCGTGACTAAATGTTTCTAATGTGTCACTCACAGTCTGTGACTTAAAATTGAAACTTTGTCCAAAACGCGACCTCATATTTTCTTAATTTCCAGCCATGCCATGACAAAAGGCAAACTTCAGTCACACTTATTCTGTTGAACCATCTTTTTTAAAAGAGGCCTTAGTCCTTCGACTGTTGACTGGTGATGTAATTAAAACAAGTCAACCTTGAGTGCTTTCCATTTGAAAATTCTGGATCGAGTTTCCGTGAGGGCCTGTGGTGAAATCGAATGGTTCAAACAGAAAATCATGTGAATGTCTCCAGGCTCGGGTGCTTTCCATTTACTGCAAATATTTTTGTCAAATAGAAAGTGCCCCTTGATTATCCCAACCAATGCACGGTATTCACCAACAACATTTTTTACATTATAGATGGTTGAGCTCTGTCCTGGAGAAGGAGTGTACCTCTATGACTCCCACATCACCAAAGCCATGGCCAACTGCCAACTGCTTGTGTGAGGTTCCTTATCACTTGCTTCTATTTAGATGATGAATTACTGGGGAAGAATCTTACTGATAGAAATGGCAAACACAAAATTGACCCGGCCATTCTTACCAGCATATGTTGTAAGTACATTTTATCTAGTAATATGTAGGAATTAAATAAAGCATTAGTGCCTACAATCTCATGGCTGTCATGGTGGTTATAAAAAAATAAAAAGTAGTTCTTACAGTACGACTATTACTCCATTACGATTTTTTGCAGAGTAATATTTAGATAAACAAACCGGGCAGAGTTTATTTCCATTTCAAATAAAGAGCAGTCACATTAAAGATAATTCTTATTGTGGTCATAAAAAAGGAAAGCAATGATTTCATTTTTGTTTTCTCTGCAGCATTTGCGTACAGGAAGCTCTGAAAGAGGTTGAGGGAACACATGGTGACGACGGTTGTCCAGATATTGACAGTGATGAGGGCAATGATAGCGATTACTAAGCCTTGTCCAGGTTCGTTTTGTTATAGTTTTACATCTGTCCACATTTTGTTGTCTAGCATGAAGCATCCTAGATGACAAGTTGAAAATCTAACAGCACTTGTTTGCATTAAAATACTTGTGTATGATCTTGGCTGGTTTTACTATAATTGCCCGATAAAGACACAAGTGTCAATGCTTTCAATGCTATAATCACTTGGAAGTGATTATCTAATTTAAATATTAATTGGTGTTTCATATTGTAGTCTATCATTTTGGATGTGATGTCATCTTGCAACAGACCTTCCTTACTCATTGCAACAAACAATAACCACAGTTCTTGTGCAGCTGGTTGAGTCGATCAATCTTCCTTCAGTATGTATTGTCTTAGTGCAAACATAATTGTTATTGTAGTGGTGACGAAGAAGATGACAATGAACCATTGGGCGACAGTATTGTCTTGGCTGTCAGCGATGAGAAAAATGAGTACTGTACCAGACACAGCATTGAACCCTGCTCAAACTCCGACTCCCAAACAGATAGTGATTGTGCAACAGTTGCCAGTCCGAATCAGTTCCAGCTCCAGAGCAGACCCCTATGCAGACTCCTTGGGAATGTGGAGATGTACATGAGGAGCACTCTTGTGCTCGTAAGTTTAGAAGACTTGAAGAGCAGTATGAACTAAAAGAAGAACTGGACATGGTTAAAACAATGAAATTTATCTGCACTATGGAAAAAGTTGAAGCTCTTATGGAAAATAGTACTTGTGGTCGCAAGAGTTGTAGCTTGCCTGTGACCAAAAAGCGTGTTCAAGGCTGCACGCTTTTAACGTACTTCAAATGTGTGAAAGGCCATAGGGGGAGTTGGAGTCTTCAGACACATACAATGGGGCTTACGCCAATAATCTCCAGGTAATCATGGATTGCAGAATGCCCATTATGCCAGTAGTTAGGACTGAAAAAGAATCTTATCCCAAATGAAAAGTGCTTATTGTCAAATGGGCATGGTTTATGGTTATTTTATCATCACATGTTTGTTTATTTATTATTATAATTATCAATCATTTTCGTACTATCCTTACTGGCAACAATTTTAGCAAGTTGGAGCTGCTAGCAAAGTGCCTCAACCTGCAGTTCATTACCCAGTCAACATACCACCGCATCCAAAGCCTGTACACCATTCCAGCAGTACAAGAGTTGTGGTGCTGGATGAAGAGGCAGATCATAGAAGAGCTGGAAGGGGGAGTAATAGCATATGGTGATGGGCAATGTGACTCCCCTGGTCACAGTGCCAAGTTCCTTTGCGACTACATGATGGATGCTATATCCAACTATATATTTCACATTGAAATAGCAAATAAGCGTGAGACTGGAGGGAAGTCTGCTTGTATGGAGAAGGAGGCATCGAAGCGTGCCCTTGTGCATCTTCAGAACATACTCGATCTAGCTGAGCTTGCAACATATGCATCATCGACAGTTAAAAAGATGCTGGCTATGTTATCATTATTCACTTTGAATGCTCATGTATATCTTTCACATATGACATTCGATCATTTACAGGACACTTTTATCCATTTTTATATTTATGGAGAGGGATCCAACTCATATGAATGTTGTGTACCTACTTTTTTCCATATTAATTTTGGGCTTCAATTCCGGCTATGTTCCAGTGCTGCAGGGGTATATGTATAGTCTGTGAAACCACTTTGACCATTTTATTGTCCTCTAATAATCTCTTTATTGCTCTAATGCAGCTGACGAATTCCGGAATGTTTTCCACTCACTGGACATGTGGCTTTTCATTGGAAAAGCTTTGTCAAAGGTAGGCATGGATGATGTTGTGTTAGCACCTATGTGAAATGCCTAAAATAACTCATCCATACATACTGAGAATGTACAACCTTGGTGTCAACATTAATTCTCACCATGTCTTCATAGTATTCTTTAGTATCTTTATGCTATTTATATAATTGCAGGTTTCCAAACCTAAGTCTAAGGCAAAAATTTAAATTCAGTGAAGTTTGCTACAAGAAAGCAAGTGGGAATGTGACTCCCTTCCCCATCCTTCTGGAATTTCCAGTATGTTTTTTTTTTAGAGTTTACAGGAAAAATGCAGTGCTGTCAGAATGGTTTTAAGCAGGCATGGTTTTCCCAAAAACGTAGCTGACCCAGTTTGTCTAATTTCAAGGGTTTTTTACTTAAGACACATTTGTTTGAGATGTCAGAGAGAATTATTCCTAATTATGGGGAAAAATAAATTAAGGTTCCAAAATTTTATTCCAATGAAATGCCATTCTGTGGTCAGACTGTACTTAAGTAGGGCAAAAATCTTTATTTTCTTTCTCATTTCCATAAATTTCAGAGCCTTCATAATGCTACATGTGGGCTCGTGGCTCCCATATTTTTTAGTCTGGATGATAGAGATGCAGCCTTGGCTGCTGTATAATTGATTGTTGTATAATTTATTGTACAACAATTTTTCAAAGTGGAAAAAATCACGTTTAGACAAAATATAAATGTATTTTTCTTTTTAATTTTATTGGAGTTATGCTAATGTAAATATTTTTATACGGTTCCAATACAAATCTATAATCTAATCTAATCTATAAATCTAAATCTGATGTAAACAGTTCCTCTTGAAATATCATGTTTTTTTACGAAAACAGAAATCAAGAAAACTGAACCAAGAAAACAAATTCATATTATTTTCTCAACCAGGTGTACAAACTGATATTACCAAATCAGACATGGACACCCACGATCTGGTAGATGATGATTATGAGGTTGAAGAAGAAATGATGACAAATGAAAAGGAGGCAGACAAGGATGAGATGGAAAATGAAGATGCGTGGACCCCACAAAAGACAAATGAAAGCTGAAGGAGGAGGATGACACACAGGATCATAACCCAATATAAAATAATTGTCTTGGTTCTCAAATTAATAGCAGATGCAAATAAGTATGTCAACTTTCAAGGCCCCCCGATCATTCCCATTACAGTGAGCCACTTCTTATGTATCAACCACTGTGAACAGCTATTTTCTCTCCATCATCTATGTACCTTATAAATTAAGTATAATAGCTATAACATGCAGCTCTTTAGGGCTGCACGGGCATCAGTGCAAAACGTTTTGACCACTATGATAACAAATAATCATGTGTCGATAAGAGCATACACAATGCTGAACCCTATTTTTAGTTCACATTTTAGTAGAAATAAAATAGTTTTCTCAAATATAGTGCACAGAATCTAACATTCTTTCATGGGCCTGCATGCTGATGTGTGCATAGCCCTGTCTGGACTCTTATTTGCAACTGGAGATTAGGCAATCAGATAACAAGATGACTAATAATGATTGTGGTAAAAAAAATATTTTCAAGGTTGGATGTCAAGGAAAGAGCATCAAAGACGAACCAAAAGCAATCGTGTTCTTAACACAACTGTTGCTCTTATTCCAGCACTACCATATCTACTGTGCAGTAAACCTGAGCTAAAAATAGAGCAGATAGGAAAATGATTAGAGTAATCGCTAAATGCTTAAGCTGCAAGGAGTTCTACACATGGAACAGTCAACCACACCTACTGTGGAAGTTCCCTCCAGGGAACCTTCTCAGTTCTGGGATATTGTGTGCCGGAGCAACAGTGAACAAGATCCTCATGATGCTTCGCCACATTGGTGTGCTCGTCTACCACAACCCCACCTACTATTACCACCAACGACACCTTATTCTATCCATAATCAGTTTCTGGAGGAAGTACCAGTCAAAAATGCTCAAGAAACTTGACAAAAAGGAGGTAGTACTAGCAGGAGATGGTCGCCATGACAGTATGGGCCACTCAGTAAAATATGGCACCTATACCATCTTCTGTTGTACTGCCGGCCTTCATATTGTCTTAGTTCAGGTAGGCTATCCTCTAAAAAAATCCCTGGTACAAATGTACAAGTACTAATTTACTAGAAACTACAAAGAAATGTATGGGCAAATACGTCAAGTTGAGGCTGGATGGGCATCCATGCCTGTCTAGTCTCGTTTCGATGTATTTTCCCATACAATTCTGGCAAAAAAATAATCCAGAATACGAAGTTTTGACAATTCATATTTCAGTCAGTATTCAAGCAATCTCGATCAAACTTCGCAATTTTACTAATACGGATGTGTACAATTGAATGCTGGATTTCATTTTCTGATAAATATTAACTATTATTAATCAATTTGGCATGATAACGGCCTATCTGATTAGCTCATGTACTCTGTTGAGTGATAGATGGTGAGTACTCGGGTGCGTTAAGGCTTGACCACGGACATGAAAACGAGGCTGTATTAAAGTTCTTCTATATTTTGCGCGCAATTCAGTCAAATCACACAAAACATTAAGACGCTTTGAAAAACTTGCAAATGCATCGCTTTATTTTTTTATGAATTTTTTTAGAGCATAATTTAAACCCAAAAATACCCGGTCCAGAAAACTGAAAATGGGGAACACAGAACGAAGAAAAACAAACTGTGTATCCACTGCAATGGGTAGTTAGATGTCCGGTCTTGACAAATATGCTTTCTAACGTTGTCTAGACTATCGCTAAGTTAAGGAAATTAGGATTTGAGAATCACAAACTCGAAAATTATTGCCAAATCTGGTAATTCTGCTAGTATTGCTATGAAGCCCATAGAGCTGGCGTGGCATTCATTAAAAGGCAGATAACACTAGAAAAGTACCTCCTCTGTAGCACCAGTGGATTTTTCAACCATTTAAAAGTGCGTAAATGTTCCCCATATTGTGATTTCTTTGTTATTCGGCATTCTCTTTGGCTGGGCGACATTTTGTATTTAGCCGCGAGAAGATTGGAACAAGATAAGGTTCTCAGTAGTTTCTACCCTCCCCCCACACACATATAAAAACAATAACATTGGTCCTTTTTGGCAGCTGAAGGGTCCACTGGGGTCTTCGTTGTCATTGTTTTCAAAATGGCGGACGAAGGGAACGTTTTCAAGAACGATTTGTTCAGACACTTAACGGGTAATTTTCCATCTTTCTTGTCGACTTTAATGTATTTTGAACAATAAGTTATCCATTCTTTGTATTCCGTGGCAATAAAAATGTGATTTAGAGAGGCAACTATCGTTTTCTTAGAGTTTTTTGGTATGTATTACGAAGATGTTTTGGAAAGTAGTTACAGCCGATTGCGTTTGAGCGTTTTATCCTAACAGTTCGCACGTTGTGTTTGAACGTTTGAAAGTTGCGTTTCTAGGATGAAACGAGAAGTTTCTATGGCGAACCAAAGAGTTCTCTCCTCTCTGATTGGTCAGTGAAAAATAAACATGGCGGTTGCCCTTGGAAACGTCCGACTTTTTGTTTCACAACGCAACTTTCAAACGTAACGTGCGAACTGTTAGGGTAAAACGCTCAAACGCAATCGGCTGTATTGGTTATGAACTCAGTTCAAATGATTTATCGATTGATGGCCAGAAAACATGCTCAATCTGCGCATGCGAGAACTCTGAGGTTTCATTTTACCTATTCCTCGGGCTATCTTTTTCATTTGCATTGAGCTATACTGCATCAAAATTCCATCTTTGATTATCGAACAGTTTCTTTAGAAACTAACCGCCAAGAAAACCAATGCTAAATGGCTTGCAAAGCGAGCTGTGGCTGGGCAGAAGTCTGTATTCGGGAAACGAAGTATTTGTGCTCGATCAAACGAGCAAATGGTGAGGGAACTGCTAAGTTTGGAGCTCGTGTCTTACAGGAAAGGTACAAGCTGTATTGCGAACATTTTAAAGAATACTCCAAGTAATTTTATTTAACACAGTATGATTTCAATCCGGTGTGTAAAGCCATCGATAATACAATCTCAAACTGGAGGAATACCAGCCACAAGCAGGCATACCTAGCCAAGTTTTCTATGTCTGACTGGAATCAGGGGAAGAACATTGCCAAGGAAACGAAAAAGGTCCATACAGTTACAGATTGTAAAGCCTGTATGTTATATAATTCAGAGTTCCAGTCCACATATCCTATCAGTAAAATGAACAGGAATGTCTCTAAAGGGCCACTGAGTGACCTCAATTCAAATGTTCCCAAGCACACAGCACTGCCCAGAGGTCTGCAAAAACCAACAAACAACTGAAATCCGTAGGGCAATTTATATATAATGCATACAATGATAAATGCAAGGAAAACTTAAACAAAACTCTGAGTGACATTTTAGTCCTTGTCCCTGAAGCTTCTGTCCCTGTAGACAAAAGAAAGAAAAGAAGAGATCAGCAGAGGCAAACAAAAAAGGAAATGGAAGACAAAATGTACCAAAATAATGACATTGGCACGCATTTAAACTCTAATATGTCATATAGTGCAAGAGAGCGCCAGAGAATGGCTGAATCATTTGAAACCGTGGAAGAGGCAATTCAAAGGGTCCAAGTTACCCCGCCCGAGAAGAGGTATAGATCCCACACTGCTGCAATGCCCAGCATTATTGGGGATATAGATAAGCTTATGACTGACATTAAGGAATGGTCCCAATTTCCAATAAATTGGAGTGAAAAGGCCAGACTTTACAACATCAGACACAAAGACCACTGACTGAGACGCCGGCTAATGGAGGGCAACTGCTAAAGAGCTTTCTAAGCCAAACAGGGGTAGTTGATATCTCATGCTTCACTGACTGCCAAGGCAAGCATGAAGGTAACAACCTTTATCTATAAGTTATAGCACAGAGGTTATACTACTTCAGGGTTTATTACTTCTATTTATATAGTATTTAGTTCGATTTGAATCATAGAATTAGGTGACATACATGATCAAATACATAGGAAGGTACAGTTGAAATATCATGGGTCATTTGAGGTAACAAAAGGGCATATATAATAACTTGGAGTATTATTATTGCATTCTTGGACTTAGAAACCTACTGGTACATCCTCTTAGGATTTAAATTGAATGCTATAAAATATACAGGCATAAATCCTTGGCTGCCTGTGTGGTTATATCTGTTTTTTTGCCAAGAACCATTAGTCTTTTAATAATTCATCTGGCAGCCCCAAACCTTAGTACTTAGCAAGTCTTTGATTTTTTGAGGAATCATGTTCTACAGCCTCCAGCATTTTAAAGGATATTTGGAGAGCTGGCAGTGGCAGAGAAACAAGAAATCCAATAATTATTATTGGAAATGTTTATACCCATTCTTTTTAATCACAAAACTCCTTTCTAGTAATGTAATGTCTCTTTCTCTTTGGGGCACAGCCTAAGACCTAGGAAATTTTCTTAATAATAAATTTTATAGAAATTAATCTGTATTCTGTATTTTTGCTATTTTAGAGACATGTCTCAGAAGAGCACTCCTAAAGCAGACAGGGAAAAATGATCAAGCCGAACACTCCAGCGTGATATTAATGAACAAATAAAAAGTGGGAAACTAGATGTTGGTGTTCCAGTTGCACAGGCACAGGTGACTAAGCTATCAATAAGCAGTGAAGGGGAGGTTGTACAAAAACAATCCAATGTGGATGCCAGGAAAATACCTTACAACAAATAAGGACAGAAGCACTTAAAAACAATGCTGAGCTACTCAAAATAAAAGATGATGATCATTATGAAAAAATGACAAGAGAGGAAATAATCAGGGAATTACAAGCAATTCATGAGCCTGTTGAAGGAGAAACAGAATTTCTAAGAGAAAATTTAAAGGTGTTTCAGAGGAAGAGGCATTGGTTAATGTGGCATGACCACTCCACTCTGTCAAATCAGGGGCACATGCTATTCTGCGTCAGAGAATTGTATGACCCTGCAATACACCTGACATCAACAGAAGCAGTTGAAAAACTCCATAAATAAATGGATGTTCAAGCCATGGTTGAGTATCCCTAGCTTTACATTCTTGGTTATAGCAGATCCACCGTTGAGGATCAGCTGAACTTTGTTCAAACTCGGCAAGAAGATCTCCGACTGTTGAACCTGCCAATTAAATTAAGCAATGGCGTGGAGGTGTATGACGTGATGAGATTTATAAATAGGGACCAGCCAGCTGTACAAATTGAAGATGGGGCACAACATGGCGGGACATATGGTTGCCCCTGCTGTGATGGTAACATCAACCTCTCGTTTGACCTTGAATATAGCCTTCAGAGAAAGTCCAAGACCATTAAAGAGAAAAAGGAAATTGTGGAATCTGGACCGGCAGGGAGGAGTGGCAGTCCACATCCTTTTAAAAAACCTGAAGGTTGCAGAGTTGCAAAATGAGCAAGAGGGAAGGCAGCTGAAGGCACAAGAAATGAATTGCAGAAAGAACTATCAGAACTCTTGGCTGGTACAACAAGACTACCGGCATTGCTAAACAATTAGGCTCCTATGAGGTTTCGAGGCACTACACTGTTCCTTTAATCACATTAAGAATGTTCTACAAGAGTTGCCACATCATCTCAAGGATCTTGATGCCCTCATAAAACTCAAGGAAATCCTGTCAATCCAACTAAGTAAGGAAAAGCTCAGAGGAGTCGATTACAGGAAGACATTAATATATGTCACAATTGCCTTATATCCTCTCATTAATCGGCAATTTAAACTACATCTGATGACTTTGTGTGAAATGACTGAGATCTTTTACACTCAAGACGAGCTGAGATCTCCTAAGATGATACTACGACTCCACAACCTATGTTGTCGACATGCGATTCAGTGCCGTAAGTTGTTGACTCCTCCGAAGAGCCTTACATACAGGAAGCTGTTTGGGATATAAGTAGTATAGTAGGTATGGAATTACCCTTTTTTTGAGGGGGAATACTAATTAGTGAGGGGGAATATATAATGAGCTTGATGACGTCATGATCTATGTTTAGCCTTTTTTCGGTCACGTCACTGTCACGCGCGGGAAACGTCTTAGTTCTGATTGGCTTAGCCTACATACACTCTGATTGGTTCAAAATACACTCTATTGTTCTCATCGTCTATAAAACCAGAGCTGCACAGGCTCCGGACCACCTCATTTAAGGAAGCAATCTAGACAGATCAGAGCTCGAAGAAAAAGATGGAAGCGAAATACAAGTTAGGCAATCGCGGTTATTGGGCCTGCGTCACCCATTTCCGAGGCAAGACACAGTTTCATATTCGTAAGTTTATTAAAACACCGGACAAAAAGATTCCTACCAAGGATGGTCTTGCGTTGACCAAAGAAGAGTTCTTTGATCTAACAAGAGAGATGAATGAGATGGAAGAAATGGTGTACGAATTCGAGACAAGAGACAAGATGCTAATGTCAAGACCTCTGCGCTACCTGAGGAACCCGCTGCAACACCGTCTACGGATCGTTATGTCTCCTTGGATAAGATGTTGAAAGAAACAAGAAAGCAATCCTACAAGTGTCGTGTTTGTGAGAAACCTATCTATTACGGATCACTCTGTGAAATCTGCACCGGCGTGTGCGCGGACAATAAAATGGACAACTATTGAACACACTACTCGATGTTGTAAAACTTTCCGATACAGTAATTTGTGTTTTTAAATAAAATATGTCAACGAACAACCTTGTTTTGTATGTTAGAGTGTATTAGAAGTGACTATAAATACAGGCGCCCGAGTAAGTTTCATCATTTACAACCTACATTCCGTCGAAGCAACATGTTCTTTATTGCCATGATGATTTTAGTAATATTACCTCTGATTTACTGTGTGGTACAAGATTATCAGGACCCTTTGAGGATGTTGAGTCCTCCACGATGCGTAAACGATTGTTGGTTGTGCAAAAAACGCATTGGCCACGACTGTCACTGAACACTATAAAAAAGACAACAGTTTGCACTTTTTTGTCATTCTGACCTATTTGGTCATGGGATGCGGATGTCTGAGTGGTCTTCCAAACCTCTCATTTCAAGATATTTTTCGGAGAGTACGTTGCACGATTGCCTGTTGTGGTGGGAAAATCACCATTCAAAGATCTAAAATCGATGGAACGCCAGACCCAAGTAGAAGAGGAGCTTCGAAAAATTTACCTGACTCCAAAAAGCGGTGCAAGCTTTTCGGGGGCAGAAGCTGTTTTCCGTGCTGCCAAATTAAAAGGTCTCAAGAACATAACGCGCCAACAAGTACGGGATTGGCTTAAACAACAAGAAGTCTACCAATTTCATAAACAAGTTCGTCACAATTTCAAGAGAAATCCAGTCATTTCCAGTGGTCCAAGTGTCCAGTACCAAGCGGATTTGGTTGATTTATCGTCTCTCAGTAAATTTAACAGGGGTTACAAGTATCTGCTGACTTGTATAGATGTCTTTAGTAAAGTTGCCTGGGCCATTCCCTTAAAGACAAAGACAGGACCTGAAATTACAGCCGCTTTCAAGAAGATTTTCAAGTCACAGAAACCCAAGATCTTGCAGACAGACAAAGGATCTGAATTTTTAAACAAGACCTTCCAAGCTTATTTGAAAAAGCAAAATGTCCGATTTTTCACCACGCATAGTGAGACCAAAAGTTCCGTGGTAGAGCGATTCAATCGCACTTTAAAATCGAAAATGTGGAAATATTTCACCTACAAAAACACACATGTCTATGTAGATGTTTTACCCGATCTTGTAGAGTCGTACAACCACGCCTACCATCGTAGTATACGCATGCGCCCTGTTGATGTCAACAAGAAAAACGAAGACCAAGTCTGGTACACGCTGTATGGAAAGACTCTCAAGGTTCCCGTGCGGTTTAAATTTCAAGTCGGGGACCGAGTGCGCGTGAGCATTGCCAAAAAAATATTTGACAAAGGTTATAAAGCCAACTGGAGTGAGGAAATCTTTACCGTCGCAGAACGATTGCCGAGAAACCCACCTGTCTATCGACTAAAAGATGAGATGAACGAAATGTTGGGGGGCGTGTTCTATGGGGCTGAATTGCAGAAGATTGAAAAAACTGATGACGTATACAAAATAGAAAAAGTGTTAGGCAAACGAAAGAGAAAAGGAAAAGTAGAATACCTCGTGAAATGGCTTGGTTATCCAAGTAAATTTAACTCCTACATTCCAGCTAGTGAAATAAAACGATTGTGAAATAAAGCATATATTTATCCAACACATAGTTTGAGTCGTCATTTGTTGTTGGTCACGATGGAGAACACACAGTTTTATCTCCACCTTCCCTCTGACAGTAGCATGGACGTGTTTCCCGACAACACTTTAACAGAATATCGAGTCCAGCTCCCTCAGCGAATTCAATTGGGAGAAAGTTATGAGATAGCCTTAACAGAAGTACAATATCCCCACACGTGGAACAATGTTCACTCCACTGATGACTGGAACCATTTCTATATCCTTGAAGGAGCTTTACCCACAGTCTGTATTGTACCGCCAGGACATTACCCCTCTGTTGAAGCCTTGGTGCAAGCGATGAATAGCCAAATTCTATCCATATCAAAGAGTGGACTAAAGTTAGCCTACAATACACTCTCACGAAAGGTTACCCTTCATATTCCGCAAAACACAAGTATATTATTTAGAGGAGGAATGGCGGAGTTGCTAGGGCTTGAACCTAAAAAGGTTTACACTAAAACAACCACCGCAACCCGAGAAGCAGACTTAGAACACGGATTCCACAACCTCTACATTTACTGTGATATCATCAAGAGTCAATTTGTGGGAGATGCTCGAGTTCCCTTATTACGAGTGATTCCCGTTGAAGGAAAAGACGGAGAACGCGTTACTCGAACATTTCTGAATCCGCAGTACCTACCGGTCAGCAGACACGAACTTGACACCATCGAATGCAATATAAAGCGCTCCAACGGATCGAGGATTCCATTTGAAGCTGGACGCGTATTGATCACACTACATTTCCGCAGAGCGTCGCCGTACTTTTAGTAACATGGGACGTGACTTTTACAAAACGTATTATCTAAACCAAGCTCAGCAAAAAGGTGGAACTCTTCCCGCTTTTCTTGGAGCTAATTTCCAACAAGGTATGGTCTAGGCTCTATCCTCAAAGGGTTATTCCGTTGGGCCGTTCCTAAAGTTTCTGCTGCTGCTAAATCTGTAGGACGAGCAGCATTAAAAGAGGGCGTTGGCTTGGCCGAGGATTATATGCAGGGAAAAAATCTGAAACAGTCAGCACTGCAACGAGGCAGAAAAATAGGCGAGCAAGCCGTTGAGGAGATGAAGTCCCAGAATGCATCGCAAGGAGGGGGTAAAAAACCTACAAAAAGGCGAAAGGCAGCCGAATCGAATCAGTCTGCTCCAGCCAAGAGACAGAGAAGATCTCCTCCCAAGAAAGGAAGAAAGATCTATACGCTATCTATCATGGCCCATCCCACTAGATCATCCGAATGCAGCAAATCAGAGCTGGATTTATTCTTAGCCCCTAGTATCCAGACGGCGATCGAGAAAGGACAAATAGTGGAACATTTCCCTGTATCGAACTTGTCCGACACGGGGCCAATAGAGTTTAATATATCCGGTAGCGGAGATGAATTCATTGATCTAAGACAATCTTGGACGTACATCAGAGCTAAAGTAACCAAGGCGAATGGGGCGGATCTAGTGGCTGCCGATGAAGTCGGTCCAGTCAACCTTTTTCTCCAGGCCCTCTTTAGCCAAGTGGATTTGACCATCAACGATAAAGTCGTCTCTTCGTCCACCAATACCAACCCCTACCGAGCTATGATGACCACGTTGCTGACTTATGGATCTGATGCCAAAAAATCACAACTCGGGGCCGAGCTTTTTTATAAAGATACTCCTGGTAAAATGGACGTTAACAATCCTTTGACCGCAGAGGGAGCAAGAAATGATGGTCTATTCCAACGTTACGAGCACATCAAGGGAAGTGCACCAGTCGAGCTCCTAGGACCGTTACATCTCGATCTGTTTCACCAAGATCGTGTACTACTTAATGGTGTAACAGTCCGTGTTAGACTCAATCGCAGCAAGAACTCCTTTTGTCTGGTGTCTCCAACGGCTGGAGCGGATTTCAGAGTGAAAATCCTCGAAGCAAAACTGATGGTGCGCAAAGTCAAATTGACTAACGACGCCTTTCTAGGTCTCACTGACGCGCTAGAAAAAGTTCCTGTCCTTTACCCTATTCGACGCGTGGAGTGCAAGTCCATCTCCATTGCAAATGGAAACATGTCTTTCAGACCAGATGATGTCTTCCTGGGGTCTATTCCAAGGCGCCTCTTCTTGGGGTTTGTTGAAAATGCTGCTTTTGTAGGAGATTTCAACAAGAATCCCTTTAATTTCAAGCATTTCAAAGCGACGCAAGTTGGAGTCTACGTCAACGGAGAAGCCACGCCTATGAAAGCTCTTGAGCTTAACTTTGAACAGAAAAAGTTTCTAGAGGGGTATATGAGTATCTTCCATGGCTCTGGCACTATGTTCCATGACACAGGGAACCAGATTACCCGAGACGACTACGATGATGGTTATGCCTTGTTTGGATTTGATCTAAGTCCTGATCTCTCAAGTGGACCGCACGTCTCCCCTATAAAACAGGGTAACCTGCGTATCGAGGTTCAGTTTGGGGAAGGCGTGCCAGCTACCGTGAACTGCATCCTCTACGCTGAGTTTGATTCGTTGATTCAGATTGATTCAAATCGCAACGTGACCTACAACTGGAACTCATGAACACTGGACAGATTGCAGCCGTGCTACAAGCCGATCGCTACACCCAGCCATATTTTCAAGGGGTATACCCGTCAGATCGCCTTCCTAAATCAATCAACCGTTACCCTGCCGCCATCGTAATGAATGTGGACCCTCACAACAAGCCCGGAAGTCACTGGTGCGCAGTATTTATTACCAAAGACAAGAAAGGCATCTTTTTTGACTCTTATGGACAAGAACCCAAGTACTATACGCCTTTATTTCAAGACTTTTTAGTTAAAAACTGTAAAGAATGGACCTACAATACCCAATGTCTGCAAAGTATAGACTCTAACGTCTGTGGACAATATACCTTGTATTTTTTGCTACTTCGTTGTCGAAATATCTCACTCGCAAATATTGTAAAACGGTTTTCAAGTAATACGAGAAGCAATGATCGCTATGTGTATTGCTTTATCATGAAATATTATACCTATATATTATTAAAAAAGAAAAGCATGTAATCAACCAAGTATCGAGAAGTAAGAAATAAACACTATTCAATATCAAGTCTCTTTATTGGAATCTTAAATGTTTACATTTAACCATTAAAATTCAACCAGCGGGGACGGGATTGGTTCCTTGATTTTCGTGTGTTGACCCTCATAGGGCCTATGGACTGGGGTGTGTCGGGGAGGTTAAAGGTCGGGGTTTCGTCTTCTCTAGATTTTGACTTCAAATCTCTCAAAGCCATCCTTCGTGCTTGATTACGCACCAGATCTTCTGGCGTGTTCATTTTCGCCAGACCTTGCGCAAAGGTTTCCCATCCTACAGGGTCAAACACTTTACGAGCCTTTAAAAAATCGCTCACAAGGTCGACCACGTGAGAGCCGGCCAGCGGTTGCTCTTGAAAAATCAACTGTCCTTGGTTATCCCATTTCATGATTTCTGGATTTTCTTTGATTTTTTCAATCAAAAGTTTGCCTCGATGCTTGAGATTCTTAGGGAGGGAACGCAGGATCTCCTTTTCGATTTTATCGTCTTCCTCAGTCTCCTTGTTTTCTTCTGCCTCTTTTGGCAATAGGTCGGGTTTAGATTTCATGGTCACTGGTACAGCTTCGTCTTTTCGTTTGTTGTAATAAGTGAGGTATGACTGAAGACCATTTACGTAGTTCCTGACTTTTTCTTCGTCCGTCATGTCTTGACTTTGCAAAGCATGCTGCATATCGCGATCCAATGAAGTCAATCGGTCCGTTAAAGGGGCTGTACTAATCTTTTGTCTTTGTTGAAGACGCTCCAGCGTCTGTTCTGGAACCAAGGCCATTTTCCTGGCGTGATTCATATCAAAAACTGTTCCAGCACTTTAAGAACGGGAGGTAATAAAAGACTGAGAAAGCGTCCCCCGTGCTGCACGAGAATTCTACGTTTTTGATCCAAAGAATGGTCCTTATCCACCAGTTTCAATAAATGGGTGTCGTGTTTCAGTACTTTTGCTTTCTCTTTGGGGTTAAGGGAACCGTGGCTTGAAGAACGTTGTAAACACACTCGCAAATACTCCGAACCAGTTGATCGTCTGCTTCTTTCAGTATGGCTTTGGTCAGCGTAGGGTGGCTGCTGGTGAGTACTTTCAGGAGATGGTAGTTGTTTTTTGCTCGACGACTCATGTTCAAATGACTATAGAACGTTAGCGTCGGTCTATTTATACCGTTTTGACATAGGCACACGGAGTTTCTCCGGGGAGTATATTGGTTCTGAGACGATACCTCTCTAGACAGTCGTTCTTGAGATCACATAAAAGATACCCAAAAGGCTTAGAGGTCGTATCTTCGAAGCTCTCTTGCATGTACTTCGTATGCCCCGGAAACATCTGACGTGCCAAGTGACCGATTTGGGAACCGTCTCTTGGGTTTTTAAACAGAAAAATGTAATGAGCATTTAGACTGGCGTTTCTCATTTCTTTGCCTTGGATAAATACATTTTGCACCACAAAAAAGCAAGACAGGTTCTTATGATGACAGGAGCGGCTAAAAATCTGTGTGAGGCGGCGGTCGTTGCTCAGTTCACTCATGAGATCGTCAATCACCACAAGATTTCGGAGGTTAGGATCTAGCTGGGATTCCAAATCATTTGGTACGCCTTCTACAAAGGTGATGTTGGGAATAGATTGTTGCATCTCATCATAAGTGGGTTGATAGATTCCGTAACACCATAGGATATGTTCGGGTGCTCCATTAATCACGTGTTCTCCCTCTTCCAAAATTCGCTTTAGTAAGTGGGTCTTCCCTGAGGCACTTGGTCCTGCAACGATGGCGCTAAAAGGATGTTTCAGTCTGACGTCCATACTCCAAAATGGTCCTTGAGATGTCAAACTGTCCTATTTATAGTTGGGGATGACCCACTGAGGATTCTCATTGGTTAGATAATCACGGACAACTGTTATTGGTTGTAACTTGACTTGTTGTAAATAAGGTTTTCGATCCTTACTCGATAAATTGTGAACTTGAGCTAAATGATTGGAAAGTTTGACTAAGTATCTGGAGCCACATCCTTCAATAGGACAGTCTCGACAGATTCTCCGAACCATGTTACGCTATCAAAATGAAGTTCAACTGGATCAAACGGCATCTCTACTCTGATATTTATAGAAAAACGGGGACAAAAGGAGACAAAAGGAGACACTTGTGTATGTACATAGTTTATTGACTGACCAATCGTTACTAGTATATATATTTTCATAGAGTTAGATATCTAAAGCTACCGTGGTGACACCATCTTCGAGTACTTTCCAAGGCCATTTTCCTGGCGTGATTCATATCAAAAACTGTTCCAGCACTTTAAGAACGGGAGGTAATAAAAGACTGAGAAAGCGTCCCCCGTGCTGCACGAGAATTCTACGTTTTTGATCCAAAGAATGGTCCTTATCCACCAGTTTCAATAAATGGGTGTCGTGTTTCAGTACTTTTGCTTTCTCTTTGGGGGTTAAGGGAACCGTGGCTTGAAGAACGTTGTAAACACACTCGCAAATACTCCGAACCAGTTGATCGTCTGCTTCTTTCAGTATGGCTTTGGTCAGCGCAGGGTGGCTGCTGGTGAGTACTTTCAGGAGATGGTAGTTGTTTTTTGCTCGACGACTCATGTTCAAATGACTATAGAACGTTAGCGTCGGTCTATTTATACCGTTTTGACATAGGCACACGGAGTTTCTCCGGGGAGTATATTGGTTCTGAGACGATACCTCTCTAGACAGTCGTTCTTGAGATCACATAAAAGATACCCAAAAGGCTTAGAGGTCGCATCTTCGAAGCTCTCTTGCATGTACTTCGTATGCCCCGGAAACATCTGACGTGCCAAGTGACCGATTTGGGAACCGTCTCTTGGGTTTTTAAACAGAAAAATGTAATGAGCATTTAGACTGGCGTTTCTCATTTCTTTGCCTTGGATAAATACATTTTGCACCACAAAAAAGCAAGACAGGTTCTTATGATGACAGGAGCGGCTAAAAATCTGTGTGAGGCGGCGGTCGTTGCTCAGTTCACTCATGAGATCGTCAATCACCACAAGATTTCGGAGGTTAGGATCTAGCTGGGATTCCAAATCATTTGGTACGCCTTCTACAAAGGTGATGTTGGGAATAGATTGTTGCATCTCATCATAAGTGGGTTGATAGATTCCGTAACACCATAGGATATGTTCGGGTGCTCCATTAATCACGTGTTCTCCCTCTTCCAAAATTCGCTCTAGTAAGTGGGTCTTCCCTGAGGCACTTGGTCCTGCAACGATGGCGCTAAAAGGATGTTTCAGTCTGACGTCCATACTCCAAAATGGTCCTTGAGATGTCAAACTGTCCTATTTATAGTTGGGGATGACCCACTGAGGATTCTCATTGGTTAGATAATCACGGACAACTGTTATTGGTTGTAACTTGACTTGTTGTAAATAAGGTTTTCGATCCTTACTCGATAAATTGTGAACTTGAGCTAAATGATTGGAAAGTTTGACTAAGTATCTGGAGCCACATCCTTCAATAGGACAGTCTCGACAGATTCTCCGAACCATGTTACGCTATCAAAATGAAGTTCAACTGGATCAAACGGCATCTCTACTCTGATATTTATAGAAAAACGGGGACAAAAGGAGACAAAAGGAGACACTTGTGTATGTACATAGTTTATTGACTGACCAATCGTTACTAGTATATATATTTTCATAGAGTTAGATATCTAAAGCTACCGTGGTGACACCATCTTCGAGTACTTTCCGCTTTGGATAAAAATAAGAAAAGCCGTCACGTGTTTGCTCGTAAGTGTACATCACATGGTTGACGACCCTAAATCCCTTGTTGGTACCCGAACTCGACTGTTTGGTCATGAGAACATTTAAATACTTGTCTTTATCAATATCATTACATTTCTTGTTGATGCCTTTACAACTAAATTTATCGTATGCCCCAAAACAATAGTAGGTCTTACTACTCAAACTAATTATTCCTTTCCCGGACCACTCCTCCTTAAATAAACCCGGTGTGCGTTTATCATACGCTTTGTTATCGGGTGTGTCGGTGCGCGGGAACCAGTTGTGTTGTCAACTTCAAACTCATTCTTTAACCCCGGTTTCACTAAACTCTCGAAACTCTCCCCAGCTATAGCAATATACGCACTATCTGTATCCATTTCACAGTACTGGAAATCGCTACGGTCCAAGTACTTGTCTATAAAATCGTAGTAGAACTGAAGCATGCGTAATTTGGCATACTGGTAAACAAAAAACCCGATTTGTAAAGGAAGATTTAACTTGATGTGCCGTTTACAAGACTGGACTTCATACGTATCATCATCTATTTTATCCAGTTGTCTGAAGTAGGGGGTGTTGATCATTCTAGTGGCTTTGGCATCTTCACAGTAGTTGACCTCACGGTGCCGTTCTTGGTCGGTGATGGTTTTCCCATAGCTACTGTTTCCAACCTGACAATAAAAACAAAGAATTAAGTCTTTATTCACCATTAGTCTCTGGGGGAGTAGCAATGATGGCCTTGTTCGGGTCGGCATCTCCGGCACGTCTAGCGTTTGAGACCGCTTGGCCAAACGGTTCGAAGCATGGGATGGGGTCGTACTCCACCACCTGGTAGATTTTCGTCACCTCCAAACCGTGTTCCAGGTACCATTTAAGGAGAGGTGTCGCCAAGAGGATCTTTTCCCCGAAGTAACTACCAATCAGACTACGACGAGGACGGGGCATCATCTGGTGTTCCTCAGCGAACGCTTTCATGTACTCCCCAATATCATCACGGGAGATTTCTGTGTTCTTGAAAATGGGACACATCTCAGAGAAGTGGTGTTTCAGATCGTCTGGGACCCTGATGTCACATTCCACCACCCCAAACAGATTGTCTTCACGGATGGCTTTTAAGAGTTGTTTCTCGGTGAGGGTCCACTTTTTATCTAACTTTCGGGAGAGGTTGGTCTCGATAAACTGAGGGATGGCTGGATTTTGTTTTTTTTCTGTTTTCGCCACTCACACTCGTAGATTTCGAAGACGGTATAACCCTGATCGCGGAGGTACTGGGTATTGGCTTGGGTTTCAGCATAAAGTTCTGCCATGGGTCTTTGCCGACGCTCGTTCATCTCTTGATCCTCTGTGAGATGACAGGGGTGGCCATGCCACCAGCAGCCTGTGGGATAACACAAAATACTAATGAGCTAATTCTACCCACAATGCATTAGGGAACAATGTTTTAAAACTCACCATGAAATTGGAAGATGGTCTTGGAATCTCGATGGTAACCATCTACTGGGAGTTTTCTAGAACCGATACGTTTCTCCACGTCGTTGCCTTGGTGTCTAATCTTGATGTTGCGTTGACTCGCTTCCCACTCCAACCACTCCGTCGCCATTTTGACTCCACCTTCTTTTCTGAATCCAGTCTCCGCTCGTCGTCTTGTGAAATGACCCGTAGCCATGGGTTGCATAATGGCCCATAGATAAAGAGCATTCGCGTCGTACCCGACAATCTTTTCACAGAGCTTAGGAACCTGGCCTTGAGCTTCCATTTCTTTCTCTCGGATTTTGGTGACTCCGGCTTCATGGTTGCGATGGAAAATGATCGAAGGACCCCCCACCATGTTGTTTTTGTAGAGTTTGTACAAGTCTTTATTCTTCTCATCAATCAGGGAGAAGGTCACAGTATCAGGAATTGTCTTGAATAAGTAGTTTAAAGTTACCCCAGGGATAGAGATGCCTTGTTTAAGCATGTCGATGTGGCGGTGTTTCCAGAAGGTACACATCTTTTTGACGGCTTTACAGAAAGGTTGGACATCGAGATTATTGTACCAGATGAGAAAGTCTTTCATGGTCTCCATGTGGTTTTCTTCCCAGACGTGGTGACAGAACTGGTAGTCTTCCTCGGATATATTGGTACCCTTGAGAGAAGAGTAGAAGGCAGAGTGCGGAGGAAGATTAGGGTGGTCGAGCTTGTCTAAAGTATCCATCCACTCGTATGGGAAGAAACCTTTGGTCATTTCGCATTCATAAGCCTTCAGGAATTTATCATACGAGAAGCCTGGGGCGAGGAAGTTGGTGATGTCAAGGAATTTGAGATGTTGGGTTTTCAAGGCCATGAAGTTGTTGTTACGCTTGATGGTAAAATCCACTTGTGCCTGCTTGACAAAGATGGGAAACAGGAATTCCTTGATGACGTTCAAATCATATTTTCCCGAGTTAAAACCCAGAACAGGAAGTTCCTTCAAGTACGCCTCCAGACTCTTCTTGAGTTTTTTTATAAAGTTGTCGGGCTCTTCTTCCTCCTTTTCAGGTAGTCGTGGGGGTATAACAGGGTCTCCGAGCTCTTGGTTGACGGCGCGATAAAACGAAGGGTTTTGTTCTTCCACCTCGTTATTAATAAAGGTTCGGTCTTCTTCGGTTTCCATCTCTTCTTCTTCCTCCTCGTCAGATACCAGGAGATCTTCCTCTTCACTCCCCTCTCCCTGTTCGTCAATCAACTCGTCCAACATATCCAAGATGTTTTCAAACTTTTCCGACATTTTTCTGTTACTCGCCTGACCTATTTCCAGTAGGTAGTCGACCATGGATTGTACCAGTTGGGAAGAATCTCCATCGGTCACAAAGCATTTAGGTTCTTTGTAGCCAGGGACGTTAGAGCAAACACTCACGCTCAAGGGAACGTGTCGGGCTTGCCATGTTAACTTGTCAGTATCGTTGGGAGTATCGTTTGCCTTGAAGTAGGTTTCAAAGTCAAAAGTGGCATGGTACGGAAAATAGCGCAGCTCTTCGGGGATACCAATATCCGTGTATTCCTCGATGAGGTCAAAAATGTTTCTTGGCGTCTTGTAAATACCTCCAGGGAATTCGTACTTGACTTTCCCATCGCACTTGACTTCATGACGGTTCAGTGAAAACCTGTTCTTCCAAAGTTTTCGGCAACGGGAGCAAGCGAAAGATTTAGAGTACTTGGCCATATCTTTGATGTACGAGAAATGGGCTTCGTGTAAGTTGAGGTAAAGGGTCGAGGCGTGACGACGATGGGAACGGTAGACCAGTTGAGCAACAATTTCTGGGTGGGTAGCGTCTTCCTCCTCTGCGGGTTCCAAAGAGTACACAAAAATATTGACTTCGAACAATTCTTCCAGCTCGTCTAGTTCCTCCAATGTGACTCCAGGGAATTTCTTCTTGGGCTTTTCTTGTGTAGCTCTGTACCTTTCGTAGTAGTGTTGGGTGTCTCTCTCCAGGTTTTTTAAAGTGCAGCCGTTGTGGAGGGCTAAGGCTCTGAAGAAACAAAGGTTGTCGTCATATGGCTTACCAGTTTGGTCATTGTTTTCAAGAGGGATGAGCCCGCGGTTTTCCACGATGTAGTGAGGAAGATTCTTACCACGACCGATGGGGTGTTGGCGGAGTTTGGACACATAAAAGGTGACGTTACATACTTTATCCACCACCCATTTAGAGTTAGGTCGTTGCTGGCGGACCCATTCCAAGATGTCGATATTCCGTAACGCTTCCCGGACTTGATCGAGGTCAGCGGCGTTGGCAATGAGAAAGGGTTCAGGAAAGAGTTGATTGTTGTTGCGGCTGGTATAATGGTACTGGAGCTCTCCAGTCTCGTTGTTGCGCAGTAAGTAGCCAAAGGAGAGGTTCAGTTTGAAGACTGTGGTTTGGTCGTGAAAGATGCGGTCCAGGTAGGTGATGACGTCATCCAGGTTGAGGGTGAGTAGTCGGAAATTATACCAGTCCGACAATCGGTGGTTTCGGGAAAAGCGAGTCCGGATCTGATGCCAGTTGTTGTGGTACTCGGGAACAGAGCTAACATCAGGAGGCATGGTGATAGGGTCTTCTTCCCAACTTGTACCGGGCTCAGCACTGAGAATAGGAGGAGGACTGGGCTTGACCCTCTTGGGTTTAGGTTCTAAAATAAAAATATACCTTAAGTTAATAAATGTATTTAGATTTACATCCCAAAACAAAATGAAATCGCGTGTTGCAGAACAAAAGATCAAGAGATAAAAAAAAGAAAACCGCGAGCATCACACTGATAATTACGCGTGTGAGAATTACAATAACACTTCTTACTATAATAAAGGTATATCATACAAGAGTTACCTTCAGCGGGTTTGTCTTGTGCTGGTCTTTTCTTATGAGTCTTGATATGTTCGTTGTAGGGTGCCTTGTTGTTGAAGGTAGCATCACACGTCTTACAAGTGTACTGGCGTCCTTCTGCGCGCTTTTCGTGGGTGTTCCTGATATGGCGTTGTAAATTATCTTTTCGATCAAACGACTTGTCACACTTGGGGCAATGGAACGCTTTGTCCTTATCGTGCGTCAATGTGTGGCGCTTTAGCTTGTCTGGTCTTGCGAACGATTTTCCACAAGTCTCACATAGATATCCACCCTTATTAAACAACGGCTTTCCTCCTCCTGTCTGTGTGACTTTCTTGGCATTGTTACTAGGCTGTGATATCGTTATAGGGACCTCGTCCTCGATTGTACCTCTTGCTTCAATGGGGTTCTCTAGACTTCTCAACTCTATTGAGTCAACAACAGCATTACTCAAATCTTGGGTGGATATATCCTCGACTGGAATGGTATTACCCAAGAGAGGAGGACTGCTGAAGTCAGTGTTTGAAGAATTCCTTTCGTTTCCACAGGTAACCTCAATTAACTGACCTACGGTATTTGGAATCAATTCGCTGGAAATATCCTCCGTGTGAATGTAATGTCCGTCTTCTAGCGTTGTAAAGTCATCTAGAATAGGGATAACAGAAGGATCCTCGGCTTGGATTTGAGCGGTGACTTCCAGCAGCCTGGCAATAGCTTCATCCAGCTCTGTTTGTAGTTGCTCTTCCATCCTTTCTTGAGTTTTGATCTGTCTGGCTGACAGAGTGAATTGACTCTGGTTTTATAGACGATGAGAACAATAGGATTCCAAAAATGGACTTGAGGCGAAAAACAGTTAGCCAATCAGAGATGGTGTCTGCTATACTAGACAAAAATAAAGGGTAGGGGGTTGTAAGATGGGTAGGGGGTGTGTGTGGGGGGGTATCTATCGGGTATCCAGTTACCAGTAAAAGTGATAAACAGGTCTGGTCAATTTCAGGAGACTAGGATGAGTCTTATGGGATCCCTGCGTAGTTATAACCACCTATAACCGTTCCCGGACCCCGTTGTAGTTATAATCAGATATAGCCCGTCCAAGGGGACTGGGGCGAGTTTTCGGGGACCCTTTGTGGTTATAATCAGGTATAGCCCCTCCAAAGGGACTGGGGAGAGTTTCCCGGGGACCCTTTGTGGTTATAATCAGGTATAGCCCCTCCAAAGGGACTGGGGAGAGTTTCCCGGGGACCCTTTGTGGTTATAATCAGGTATAGCCCCTCCAAAGGGACTGGGGAGAGTTTCCCGGGGACCCATTGTGGTTATAATCAGGTATAACCCTTCCAAGGGGACTAGGGCGAGTTTTTCGGGAACCCTTTATAGTTATAACGGGGATAACTCTATCGAGGGGACTGGGGTGAGTTTTCGGGAACCCTTTATAGTTATAATTGGGATAACTATTTCGAGGGGACTGGGGTGAGTTTCCCGCGAACCCTTTATAGTTATAATCAGGTATACCCCTTCCAAGGGGACTGGGGCGAGTTTTTCGAGAACCCTTTATAGTTATAATCGGGATAAGCCTTTCGCGAGGACAACAAGCAACATAACATGATTAACAAACAGTTTATTCATTATATATTCTCTGTTATCGTTAATAGTCTATTAATTACTTCATCCATTTCATTTTGAATTAATTGTTCAGATTGTTCACTTTCTCCTTCCTTTTCTGTCTGTATTTCGTCTCCGTTAAACATTCTCCACAATTGTTCACTTTCGTCGGATACTCTTTCCCCTTCCCTTTCTGTCTCTGTCTCGTTGACCATACTCCGCACTACTCTCTCTTCTCTTTTTTTCATCTGTCTTTGATGACGCTTTGATCTAACGTGATTTTGGTGGTTGTTCGCGCTATGTGATGTAATATCACAAGGCTCACAATACCAAAACTCCCCCTCATGGTTTTTTTTTAAGTGCTTCATAAGCGCTCTTGAAGAACGCTTGTTTTTCATACAATAGCAGCATCTTTGCTAAAATAGAAGAAATAAGATAGTTATCTTAATGTTAGAAGATAAACCAGCATATCTTAACACGCGTGAGAATAGTCGAATCAAACATTCATTAAGGAAATACCTGTTGGCTGCCTTCTCCGACGTTTGATAAATGTGTAGCTGTTCGTTTGTGTTTCCTTAGATTATCCTTTGTTGATAGTTGTTTGTTGCAATATTTGCAAAAAAAAGGCATGGTGAGGTTTGAATTATCGTGATACGTCGTTGAATGATCAAGGAGTCTTGTCGCATCTACTTATATCGAATACATACACCATGGGAGTATACCGATATTATCGGATTATTATTGCGTGTTGTTATTAAATAATTGGGAGGCGTTGACAAATATATAAGAAAGAGAATGCTTATTTACAAATACGTCGGGGAATCGGCCAAGGCGGTACCCCTGTCATATCGGATTGATATTGCGTTTTGTTATGAAATAATTGGAAGGTGTTGTCAAATATATAAGAAAGAGAATTCTTAATTACAAATACGTCAGGGAATCGGCCAACGGGGGACACCGGTTTTAACGGATTGATATTGCGTGTTGTTATGAAATAAGCGAGAGGTGTTGACAAATTAATAATAAAAAAGAGAATGCTTATTTACAAATACGTCGGGGAATCGGCCACGGATACACTGTTCTTAACGGATTGATATTGCGTGTTTTTATGAAATAAGCGAGAGGCGTTGACAAGTATAAAAAAAGAGAATGCTTGTTTACAAATACGTCGGGGAGTCGGCCACGGGGGTACCCCTGTCTTATCGGATTGATAATGCGGTGAATCGACCACGGGGACACCGGTTTTAACGGATTGATATTGCGTGTTGTTATGAAATAAGCGAGAGGTGTTGACAAATAATAAAAAAGAGAATGCATATTTACAAATACGTCAGGGAATCGACCAAGGGTGTACCCCTGTCTTATCGGATTGATAATGCGGTGACTCGACCACGGGGACACCGGTTTTAACGGACTGATATTGCGTGTTGTTATGAAATTAGCGAGAGGTGTTGACAAATATAAAAAAAGGAGAATGCTTATTTACAAATACGTCAGGGGCTCGGCCAACGGGGACACCGATCTTAACGGATTGATATTGCGTGTTGTTATGAAATTAGCGAGAGGTGTTGACAAATATAAAAAAAGAGAATGCTTATTTACAAATACGTCAGGGGCTCGGCCAACGGGGGACACCGGTTTTAACGGAGTGATATTCCGTGTTGTTATGAAATTAGCGAGAGGTGTTGACAAATATCAAAAAAGAGAATTCTTATTTACAAATACGTCAGGGGCTCGGCCAACGGGGGACACCGGTTTTAACGGATTGATATGGCGTGTTGTTATGAAATAAGCGAGAGGTGTTGACAAATAATAAAAAAAGAGATTGCTTATTTACAAATACGTCGGGGAATCGACCACGGGTACACTGTTCTTAACGGACTGATATTGCGTGTTGTTATGATCTTTAACCTGAATGCACATTCATGTGGGGTCTGCTTGGTTAGTATATAAAAAAGCGCCCAACTAACGATTATCACTTTCGGAAATATTACACAATCTAGAAGTCAACTTAGTAGAAGAATTGTAGACGAAATGAACTGCGTAATTTGTCTTGAAGAGAGTGACATTCTGGAAGTGATGGACTGCTGTGGGCAACTTATTCACCACAAATGCTTAGCCCGGTGGCATGTGCGAAGTGAAACTTGTCCACATTGCAGACAAGAACAAGAGCAAAGGATATTGTGGTATCAAGAAGACGGAGAAGAACAAGAAAACGCTGACAATGCATTAGAAGTACTGAGGAGTAATTCCCCAATGCCAAGTGAGACAGAGGATGAAGAAGAAAATTTCAATCTGGAACTTGACAGTAACAGCGAAACCGAAAATGAAGAAAGGCAAAGGAGAAGAGATGAGGATTATTATCCTGACATATTTCGAAGAGATGACGATTATTATCCGGACATATTTCAAGATTAGAATATGAATTCCATAACTTTGAATTTAACGCTTTTCAAATAATAACAGACTCTTTCGTGGCGCAACGCTACCTTTTGTAAGATGAAATATAATTGGTTTAAATTGCTGATTTGAATTCTAGTTTATGTAATATTTCCGAAAGGGTATATTAAAATACCTTCACACTATTCTCACGTGTACATTTTAATGTCTCACCCCCCCCTCAAAAAAAAGATCATGACGTCATCAAGCTCATTATATATCCCCCCTCACTAATTAGTATTCCCCCTCAAAAAAAAGGGTAATTCCATACCTACTATACTACTGATATATTTCCATGCTGGTACCTCCCATGCACCACAACTTTGTTGCGGCTTGTTTCACATAGATCCACAAATGCTGAAATGCTCGAAAGGCTATTTGAGAAGTTATCTACTATAACTTCAAGCACGTGGAACAAGCGTATTAAAGATTTGTCCAAGAATGCAGTCTTGCATATCAAGCTGGCGCCTGCAAGGTCTGGCTTAATCATCAAGGAGGAGAAACAAATTACTAGGATTGCCAAGAGCCTCCCAGAGAGGGTCAACACCTTGCTCACAAAAGAAGAACTTGACAAATATGCAGGCAGCTGGGAGGCTCACCTGAAGCTCATTGCTGACTTCATCAAGCCAGAAGGCTATGGCTATGTTGAGTTTTTAGATGGGCCAGCAGAAGATAATTTCCGAGAACAAGGGCCAGATCTCCATCATTACCGCTCATCTTCTATCACCAAGGAGCAGCAGTACAGACCACATGGCATGACTGTATGACTCGAGGGAGTTAAAGTACCTGCCGTGAAACGGAGAGGCGAGAATGGCAAGTTTCACACACCAGAGTCCTGCTGTTTTCATGTGGTTGAGGTACCAAACAATCAGGGTGAACAAAATGGAGCTGAAGACTGGGAATGTGTAGTACAATCACAATATAACAATGACGTAGACATTGATGAGCCTGAGGAAGAGGAAATTGTACCAGAGCACATAGAGCACATCATATATGACAATACCAACTGTGATCAAAATTAGAACACCACACATGAGACACCCTTGAACTCAACAAAAGATGTACAAGCTGAGACACCCTTGAATCCAGCAACTGAAACACCACTCAATTCAATGTCAGATGATCTGCAAGCTGAGACACCACTGAATACTTTAAACACCAGTTTTCCTGTTCCAGGAATGAAGAGCCCAGTCCTGAACCACCTGCTAAGAAAAGAAAGACAACTGAAACAAGCAAGCTGGCTTCCAAGACAGCAAAGGCACTTGAGGTTGTGTTGGGCACATGTGAAGAAGTAATCAAATATGATAAACTAACTCAAAACGTCAAACAAAACCCAAAGCCCAGGTACTATTTTGAACGCTTTCAAACACACTTAGCAAAAGTACTGGTGTTGGTCCTAAGGGCTTTAAAAAACCTCCAAGAGGGCTCTCAAAAGAATCAAGCAGCTCAACACTCTGCCTGTAGTCTCTCTAAGATTAAAGAGAAACAGCTCTTCACAGCAAAGAAATTACTCGAGTTATGGAAAATAACAGTTCAGTTATAAACTATGGAATTTGTGTGTGACTTTGCCTGGCTTTTGACACTAGGCCAGTTTTATGTAATACTATGTAGCTATATAATTTTACTCACCTTTAAGTCTTTGAAAGCTTTTGCTATTGGGGCTACGGTATATGAAGTATGAAAATGTCAATTTATCTGTGAAACATGCTCCAAATTTCCTCGGTGGAGCTAAAAAATAAACAAGCTTCAAATTAAACAATCCTTGTCTTTGCCTTATATAAGTTATGAGACACTAAGGACCACTGCCCTGCCTACCTGGAATTTCAACTTGTTTGTCATATTTTTTAGGGGTTGAAATTGAGACTAAGCTATTTTTAGGGGTTTCAGAGAGAAATCAAGGACAGGGAAAAAAGAGTAGAAAACCCCAAAAAGCATCACTATCACTTTTAGCCCCCCCCCCCCCCCCCCCCCCATACCAGTGGTATTAATTTATTCTGGAATTGCACAATCCAAAATATTGCAGTGGCCGTACGTAATTTTGATGGAAAAGTATCCAGAAAATTTTTACATTTAATAATAAAGTTAAGTTTAATAATAAAAAAAACAATTTCCCAACAAAATAACACAGTGCGCGAAATATCTGCCAACGTTTCAGCAATATGAATAAACTGATTTAAAAAATCAGCCAAGTTATGCAATGGCATTTAGGTGAAAGTTAAAAAGTTACGTTAATTTCATACAGCTGTTTGTAGCTTCAAAATAGAAAAGATTTTGATTAAATCGAATAATTTAAAGACCTGTTTCTAGCTATGGCATCCACGGTTGCCTTTTCCATAGCATATCAAGAGCCTTTCTTCTTCGATTCGAGCTTGTATAAAACAACGCATGTCGCGTGTCTATATGATTCTTTAAAACAACCACAAAACTATTAAAAACCGATATCTGCTGACCTTAAAACCGTGTGAGGCATTTTCCTTTTAGCTTGACTCCAATAACTGTGTTTTTCTCACCAGCTACCAAAATGGAAGCCAAAAAAAGCCCAGAGACGTAGCTTCGACTCGTTCGATAAAACCGCCGCCATATTGGATTTTTGATCTTCGCAGGGTGGTATTCGAAGGTCGTGAGTCAAGCCTTAACGCACCCGAGTAGGTGAGTACGGAAAAAGGTGTGAATTAAGGAACACATAATTATGAACTAGAATGCAGATGCTTGTGGGTTTCAAATGTTTTAAACATTTCCAATTATTTTTCATTGACAGGCAAACCAAGTTGGTAACAGTTCCGGCATGGAGTTTGAAGGCTTCAAACAAGCACTGATGTTCATGTTAGGGACAACACTTGTTATTAAGGCTTTCGTCACGGACAGACATGCTCAAATTGGGAAATGGATGCGAGAGGAGTGTCCAAGAGTGTGCAAGCAACTTGCCAAGCCTGTTATTGATCATTTCTTCGATTTGTGGCATATCGCGAAAAGTATGTTTAGACATAATAGAGAGAGATTATTGGGCACTGAGTGGTTTGATGAGTTTTCCATACTATAGCTTCTAGACTTCCTTCTAAGAGCTTATAAGCATTGTGCCCATACCTTTACATTTTCTCTTTTGCTTTATTTCAGAGCTGCGCAACACTCTGACGAAGATAAGCAAGGAGAAAGACTATGAACCCATTACACGTTGGAAGAACTCATGCATAAAACATCTCTACTGGTCCTAGAGAAATTTGAAGCGTTTTTATCCCACATTACGAATACGCATATGGGCCTTCCAAACAAACTCTTCGACAAATGGGCACATGCAGTCATTACCACTCCCAGGTTTTTGGCTCACCAAAGGTGATTAAAGGATCATACATGTCAAAAACATTTTCAGGGATGAGTTCAAGGAAGAAGAATCAGAGCCACTTCACTCAATGCTTGATAAGCAGTGAAGAGAAGAAGTTGTTGGACTACACAGGGAGCGAAAGACCAAAACAACAGCTATTTGTTCTCCTACATGTTCTGGTAGTTATAATTTATAATAACAGCCTATTCATTTCTACTACAACCTACACCAGTTCTTGATTTACCCCGTGGATATATACTGGCCATATCCAAATAATGCTTGCTTCCCATTTCACATGTTCCTCTTACAAGCAGCATGCAGTGCTTGCTTTAAAAAAATGTAAAGTCACTCAGTTGTAGCTCCAATAGTATCTTGAAACAACCATCCAAAGCAGTACATTTGGTAAAAAAGGACACTGACAATATTTTCACAATCAATACTGCGATTTTCGGTTGAGTATGGCGCGGCTATAGTTTCCTCGATAAGTTTTTACGTTGAAACCATGTAGTTTTCCGACAAAACATGCATGTTGTCAATGCGAATTCAAATGTTGTCAAGGAAAGCTACGCACATGCTTCGAGCTCCTGATTAGCTAAAGGATAGCTGGGTTGTCAAAAAGCAGACACTTGTCAATTATGTGCCCCCCCCCCCTTTTTGAGCTAGCGTGGGAACAGAGAGCACAACTTTCGCCAAGCATTCACGGCGATGGACTTCCAACTAAAAGTAGAGTATTTTTCCGGGAATTTCGTTACTTTTTTGTTAATGTAGCTTGTGTTTACAGTGGCAGCTACAAAGGTAATATTTCGCAATTAATTTACTGCAAGATACGGTACCATAAAATATACAGAGGCAATATTTCGCAGGTAATTTACTGCAAGATACGGTACCGTGTTATATACAGAGGCAATATTTTGCAGTTAATTTACTGCAAGATACGGTACCATCATATTTACAGAGGCAATATTTCGAAGTTAATTTACTGCAAGATACGGTACCATCATATATACAGAGGCAATATATTCGCACTTAATTTACTGCAAGATACGGTACGATAATATATACAGGGGCAACATTTCGCAGTTAATTTACTGCAAGTTCTGTGCCATATTATATACAGAGGCAATATTTCGCAGTTAATTTACTGCAAGATACGGTACCATAAATATACAGAGGCAATGTTTCGCAGTTAATTTTCTGCAAGATACGGTACCATAATATATACAGAGGCAATTTCTCGCAGTTAATTTACTGCGAGGCACCAGTGCGAAATTTCGCGTCTGTATAAAGACTATATTTTTTGATTTTCTTTTTATTTCAGATATAGTTTATTGCAAATTTTTATTTTACATCTATAGATATTTTTATTGCAAACTTCGCAGTTATATCAACACCCCAAGAAACCCAACAGTCGATACAATGCGCAAGTGCCGCGAAAAAGTGCGAGAGTTATTATGAGCATGAGCCCGAAATTTTGTAGGAAATTCTTGGTTGTGGTCTAAGCCAAATCCTTGAGCGTAGCATCCTCCAAATCTAGGGCTTCGCGTGCGAAAGCCCCTTTAAAGTTTTTGTTTATGGTTGGACTCAACATATATGAAGCTGTGAGGAAAATGTATTATGTATTCTCAAAGATCTGCAAGTTGTACACGTTCCTTTTCATTCCCGTACTTAAATTATCACACTTCAGTAAAAAGTGGATGGCTAGATAAGCTGTGTTTTAATTACAACAAAGCTTCCACAATTCCAACCTCTTAAACCTCTTCTTAAAGATTTAGCTAGATTTCGCACATCCATATGACAGACCAAGTCTTCTTCTCGAGGATGTTTTCAAAATCACATTAAAATCCAGCCAGCACCTTGATGGCAGGTTTTAAACTGAAAATGTGTCCGTAATAGCAAGGCGTCCGTAATAGCGAGGTGTCCGTAATTGCGAGGTTTCCGTAATTGCGAGGTGCCCGCATTAGCGAGGTACCCGCAATAGAAAGGTTTTTAAAATGGTTGGTTGTAGCAAGGTATGTAAAAACGGGTGTTATAGGCAAATGGACAACCTGGTGAAAGTTTGCTGTCATGGCAAACAAAACCAAGTGTCGGTGTTGGGCTTGGACATCACATTTCAGCTGGGGCCGTTTTACCTTCCTGTGACAACTTTTGAAAACATGTTGCTGAAAGTCCAAAACACTGATATGCTTGACGAAAGAAGAGGACACATTTATCTTCCATGGATCGGTTACTGCGAGAGATGCCAGGACAGGGGCATTACCTTTATGCTACATGAACTGACGAGCCAGGATTGAGAAACACCACCGGCAGTGCCTTTCAGACCGCCATCCCTCTTTTCTGCTATAAAAACCTCTTCTGTCTGGCTTAGAAAAATGTAGGTTCTAATATGCAGGGTTTTACTGTATGTAACACCTGTAACATAAAAGCAATGACGTCAAAATTTACTGAAGCATGCAAATGCACGTTTTTCTTACACGTTGATAACGCTCTATGTGTGTAGAGAACTTAAGACCACTGAGAACTTAAGACTAGGGTCAGATGTAATATTTCAAAAACGAGTTCAAGTGTTTCATTGGGTTTGCAAACAACGAGAAAACCATTGAAACACGAGCGGCGTAGCCGCGAGTGTTTCATTGTTTTCGAGTTGTTTGTAATCCCAATGAAACACGCAGAACGAGTTTTTGGAATTACTTCTCACACAAATAAAATACACAATTTATATTTAAGCAATAAAAGTACTTTCCGCGTGCTCTCTGCTTTCTCACAAACACGAGGGGGATGTTGGGAGAACTGAGCAAAATTTGAAAGACACGAGCCGAAGGCGATTGTCTTTAGAGTTTTATCAGTTCGACCAACATTCCCCGAGTGTTTGTAAGAATCCAGAGAGCACGCAGAAAGTATTTTTATTGCTTTTAGAAAATAACATACACACGCGCGACGGCGTTGCGTGACAATCGTGTTTCTCAGGTCTCTTACAAACACGCTTTTTAACCAATCAGAATGCGCACATTCACAATACAACATAGGTGTTATTTTCTAACATGTTATGCAATCACCCTTAGAATGTTAAAGAACAAAAACGTGATTACATCTAGCCCAAAGACCAAATTAGCTGATTACAAATTAGCTGGGGTGGGTTGTTGTATTTTTCTGGGAGATCTTGAGCTTGAAATGTCCATGGGGTATTGTACAAAATGTCCAGGACTGTGCTAAGCAGTTAGAAACGTCCTGATCAAAACGATGCATTGCCATTGTCCGCAGGGGTACACCAACAGATGTCCAGGGGGGTTCCTGATTTTGAACTGGCCAGGGAAGATAAACTGCTATTAAGCATATTTTCTTTTTTTGAAGCTATTTGCTCAGCAAATCGCTTCTTAGTCATAGCCCTCGGATCATGTATGTCACTTCGCGGGAATCATCCAGCTATCATTCCATGTTGCTCATGTTTCTATATTGTTTATACTTCAGTCGCACAAGAATCACGGGTCATGAAGTTTCTGCCTTACAAATATTTGAATTTAGTCAAATCACGCTAGTGGTCTATTATCAATGCTGCGTTCTGATTGGTTGTGCTACTACTAGGCTATAAGTTATAGCCTACTAGTAGCGAAAAGTGTCGGATTTGAAAGCCAGAAAATGGCAAATGACCAGAACAAAAACATTTTTTGGCAATACAAATTGACCTACTAGTGTGATTTGACTAAAACAATTATTCCTCTCGCCCTCATGGCCTCTTAGTCAATAGCCCATTCGGCCTTCGGCCTCATGGGCTATTGACTCAGAGCCCATTCGGGCACGAGGAATAATTGTTAATTAGCCAATCATAGCCCTGCATCACCTTTACCCTCCCCTCCCTTGTTACATCAATCAGTACGTCTCCCCACCATCCCCTCCCTTGTAGCATCATGGCAGTCACTTGTTCGGCTTCGACTTCTCTCCATCTAAACACTATACCTTTGCCAACATATATATAGGCCACATAGGCCAATCAGTCGTCCATGTGAGGTGATGTCAATTGAGCATGCTCTCGGTATCACGTCATACATGCCCCCCGTGTATTATTTAGGATATTTCCATTACGACAAGTAAATAGCTATGGTAAAGGTACTAAACGTTAACAATATTGAAGTTGCTACTGAGCATGCGCAATGTTTTCTTAATTTTATTGCTACAAGAGATCAAATCACGCCAGAGTGCTTGAAAATAAAACCTTTCCTCAGTTTTGTACTGCATATTTTCAACGTCGTGCTGCTTTGTTCCAATCACCTAATTTACGAGGTGGATGTTTGCGAGTTTTTTCAGTGATGCGGTCGATCAGTTATTAATCGAGCGTGGAATACAGCAAACGCCGGTCGAAAATCGACAAAGAACTATCCATAAAAGTACAAGACATAGACAAATATGGATGAAACTGAAAGAGTAAAAACATTACAGACGAGAAATGAGAAAAGAACAAGTCTAATAAAGAAATGAGTTCCAAGATCGAAGTCGTATCGAATTCGAGGACGACTTCAATGTTTAGGTATAAATAATAAAAGTAGGTGACCTACTCAATGGCCTAGTGGTATGATTCTCGCTCTGTAAACTATAGGCCCGGGGTTCGAATCCCGGGATATTTTTTGCATTTTCTCGCAAGTATTTTTTGTGTTTTCTTACCGGACGCGTTCTGATTAAAAAAGTCATTTTTTTATTCCAAAATCGATAGGGAAAGGGTAGAACTACTTCAGACAATAAACTCTTTAATAAAAGTTGCCAGTGAGCATATGCACAATATTTTCTGAATTTATCGCCTGCTTTAATTAAAACCAAAACCAAAATGACAATTAATACCGCATTGCTTTAACCGGTGACGCCATTCAAACAAGTCTAATATCTGTTCTCATGATCAGCCCATCCCTGGGAATGCTGGGAGCAAGGTTGTGACGGCCGGTCCTGTCCCAGTACCGTAGAACAGCAGCAAAAAGCTTCCCGTACGCTTTGCGTACCTACTGTTTTAATTCTAGTTTCATGTAAAAGGTGTCATTAACATTTAGCTACCATGATATCGAATAGTACAACACATAACAACCTACCCGCTACCCCAGGGGAGTCTGGAAACTCAAAAGTACTTCTTCAAGACAAAGCCGTTTATGAGGTAGGCTAATGGCCAAATAGAATAAGTGTGTCTTCTCTGTTTTATGCGGATCACATGACAACGCATAAGGTTGAACCGCCCAAGGCGTGCGCTCTTTTAAATTTGGCGCAAAAAGATGTTTTTACACCTAGCCACTCACAAATTTTATGTTGTATCGCGTAACTGAAAACGTTACCGCTTTTTTAAATTTCTTTTCTGTGTTGTTTAATAAATACACAGGAAGCCATCATCGAAAATAGTAGCGAAGAGGACAATTTGTCGGCTACACCTTGAGGATGACAGCTTTCTGCCGTCATCTGAGACAGCGAGTACACTAAGCACTGAGTCGTCGGTCGAAATCAATACGCACACACAGGCTAAGGCACGCGAGAAGCTGAATGAATTCCTGGACGTTTGTGAAGTTGCGCCAACACTAGAAACAGCGTTCCGCCGAGGCCATCACCTCCGTACTGAAAGCTGTGTATAAATATGACGCGCATAGCTCGTGGAAGGAGCTCAAAGCGTCTGGAACTGTGAAGGAACTTCTTGGGACAGAGGTCGAGCTTTCTCAGGCAGACAGGAGTTATCTAAAGGCGTAACATACCGTAACGCACCCAGTTGGGATACTCGTCGCCAAATACTCTCTATCATGACAGGGGTAACAAGTCCATACAAACCTACCTCCCTGGTCTGAGTAAATATCGATTCTGTATTGCCAACCTACATCGTATACAGTATGGGCGCGCAGCACTAGTGCCATCTCAACCAGCTCCTCGAATGCGCGTTGATCCTAAGAAGTTGGTCCACTTTCTGTTCTACATCACGAACCCAAATCTAGTGCATGATCTTCCTTTCGGAGAAAACACTTTAAAGCTAGCTACTGGCCTCGAAATCATCGTTCTAAATGTCATCCGCACAATAATACCACGGCGCATCGAAGCCCAGTACAAACAGTATTGCTGCGAGACTGGATTCGAGTCCTTTAGCGAGTCCACCATGCTAAGAATACTTAGCGAGTGTCGGGCATCCGTCAGAAAGTCCCTGCCAGGATTAGATTATGTGGCCACAGATGGCGCGAAGGCATTTGATGATCTCGTGTTCTTTAAGGGACTTCATCCCCAAGAAAAGAAGAGCTACAAGTGGCCCTGAAGGAGGCCAAATTGTACCTAAAAGGTGACCCTAAAAGGTGTACTTAAAAGGTAAGCAACGTCAAAACAATGATAAGTTAAGTTGATAATAATAGTAAAATGCGCAAAATATTCAGGCTACAGACCGATTAGCCACTGTGCTCGCTATTTATCTATTCTTCTAAAGCGATATCATAAAGGTAAAGATGAAGACTGGATCGTAGACGGTTGCTATTGCACGGATCGTATTCTCCCTGTAGAAAATAATACTAGAAATAGTTGACAAGGAATGAGTTGAAGAATCGGAAGGCGCATGAGCTAAAATACACGTATGTGACGCGTCAAGTGTGGCAGACCATTGTATCGTCTATGCTTTGAGCGACCCTGCTAATAAAGACCTGAAACAGAAGTGCGAACACGAACACGATCAGCAGTGTGAGCAGTGCGAGGCCATGAAGAAGGGTCTAAAAGACATCCAGATCATCATAGAGGAGGAGAACTATGGCAGCGACATCGACCGCGACGAGGCACTCTTCATTTACCAGACCGCTGAGAGAGACACATCCAGGCATGGAAGTGCCATCAGTTGCGATGCGTGCGTCAAGATTGAGCTCGACTAGAGGCTATCGAGAACTTGAGTGAAAAGACCGATCATATCAATAACGACTGGGCGATGAAGTTTCTTCCCCAAAAGTATCGTGAGTCGCAGGCAGACTGGTACGGTAAAAGAGGCATATCCTGGCATATATCCGTCGTGTACAGAAAGATAGACGGAGAACTTCAATCCCAGAGTTTCCACCACATCGTCCAGTCCTGTACCCAATACAGTGCAGCCGTTGTAGCCATTTTGCAGAATATGATCTCCTGCCTAAAGGCCGAGAACCCACCGTTCCTTGATGATACATATTCGTTCGGATAACGAAGGCTGTTACCATTGTGCCACTACCATACTAGCGTGCCCTGCCATCTGTGCGTCTACAGGAGTGCAAGTGAGAAGCGTGGATTTCAGCGATCCACAGGGCGGGAAAGGGGCTGCCGATAGGTTGGCGGCCACTGACAAGTGCCATATTCGCCTGTACGCTAGCGAGGGACACGACGTCGCTTCACCTTCACAGATGCAGGAGGCTCTTTTTAGTCATGGTGCCATTGAAGTAGCCAGATTTGCAGTGGTATCCGGGATTGACAACACGTTTCCTGGCACCCATACGGCGCGTAAGATAGCAGGGATAAGCAAGCTCAACAACAATGAAGTTTGTGACGGTGCTTTAAAGGCGAGGAAGGCGTTCGGGATCGGAGTAGGCAAGAAAGTTGCTACCAGCGGTAAATCTGGTATGTTTTTTTACTAATACTTTGTTTCTTGGAATTAATTCTTGTAATGTAATATAGAGCTTTCTGTATACAGATGATGGAATTCAGTGGAAAAAAGATGCGCAGTTTTCTGAAGGATCTTTCAAAACGATGAGTCAGCCGAGGAATGCGAGGGCAGAGCCACGCTTTGCCAAACCTGGCCAGCCCGCCCCTGAATAACATGGTACTACTGCATCTTCGGAGGAGTTCACGTGCCCCAATGAGGGTTGCGTACGGGTGTTCGTGCGGTATGGGGCCTTGGAGCGCCATCTTGATGCAGAGCAATGTACTAAGTCTTTAAAAACGTAACCATCAGTGCAACGTGACAAAGGACAGAGTTGTATACAGTCCAATTATTATATATTAAGGAGTGTGCTAAATCCATTTACGCTGCTCTAGCAAATGTGAGCGGGAGCGTGTTAGGGGACTTGTGTGGCATACGGTTGATATTATTTCGCGCATATTCTACAGGTACGCCCTGCTTGACCAGGCCAAAGTGGAGTATGCTCTACGACGTCAAGCTAAGGATTTCAAGCAAGACATTGTCAGTTCTTGGGTCGCAAACTCGAGAAACGGACGGACCGGTGCTGAATAAGGGGTGGGCGCAGACGAAAAAGGTGTACCGTTATAACAATGCCCAGAAAGATTTCCTAGATTCCCAGTTCCAGATCGGCGAGGCAAAGGGGCATAAGGTCGACGCCGAAACGGTTGCCCGCAAGATGAGAAGAAAGCGAAAGCCTGACGGCAATAGGTTGTTTGGCTTGTCCGAGTTTTTGACACCGCAACAAATAAGTAGCTATTTCTCGCGTCATGCAGCCAAAGTACGCCGTGCGACAGCAACCGAAGACGATGTTCTGCCTGTCCAAGAGGAGCAGAGGTTCCAAGAATGTAGGAGGGCTGCCGTCACGAGTCTCCGCCCTGGTCATCCCGTTACATTCGAAGACTACGATCTCTGTGCCTTGGCGGCAAAGAATCGGCTGAATAACTTACCCCTTGCTACTCTGCAGTCTGCGTGCGCAACGTTTGACCTTGCAGTTCCAGTCAAACCGGTCGGGAAAAAGTCTTCTTGTGAATCACTCTTTAAAAGGGGATGCTTCAGGATTGTATGTGTAAACAAGGCAATCCGATTATTTAGTTGCAGCAGATGTGTACTTCGTCGACAGGTTTATGTTTTCAGCACGTGTTTTTTTTTGTAGAGAAGAAATTGACCAAGTGCTCAGGTCTATTATAACTCTAAAAAGAAGACACTAAACATAAGGGTTATGCGACTGTATTTTTTTCGCTTGCAAAGTCAAATATCCTCCGCATTATATTAAGGAATCTAAAATGGATTTATAGCAGTTTCTAGTAGTTGCTTTAGTGTTCAGGGCAGCGGCTTGCTTGAAGCTGCATGCTGTGATTATTTTATTGTATTGTATATATATTCAGATTGTTTGCATTCATCTTCACCTGAATTTCAGGACAGAAAGAACTCTATTAAGATTCAGTATTTTATACCGCAGCTAATATTATTGTTTATGAATACTGAAAAATTTGATAACATCACGAGATTGGTCGGGTATCGTAAAATACAAGGTTTGTAACGATAGATGTAATGACCGGTATTTGAGATTGTGTTCTATAGTTCCCTAGTGTGTCAGTTTCTCTGATAGAAATAATCTTTCTTGTTTATTGGCGGGACCTTCCCGTGGCCCGGTGGCCGGCCAGACTTAGGAAATGTCAGTGGTGTTTTCAATTAGCCAAAGTCACGTAATAAAGCTGTACTTGTTTTTACATCAAACTATACTTTCTAGTGCTTTAGATGACACAGAAGAAACATTAAAATAGATAATCGACACTTTTGTTTTATTTCATTTGAGAGAAGGATTCCACAATCACTTATCGCAGTTGTTTCAACTTCGTGTCACTCGAGAAGGGTGGCGTGATATGCATAAATAATACGAAAATGGCTATGGTACTTCGAATTGTGGAGCGCAAAATAAGCGCGCAAAACTGAAACTACTTGAGTCAAAACTAGACAGATTTAGCTTGCTTGTGATACCAGACACAGAAAGTCAATCTAACGACGAGGCAGATGAGGATTTTGAAATTGATGACTTAGACGTAGGTGATTCGGACGAGGATCAGCTTGACGATAGTTCGGAAGTGATCTTTAGTGCATTTGCACAATGGCTAGAATCGCCGGACGGGGGAAGCAAGAAGTCATCGTTGTTTGTAACCAATCTCATACTGAAGACGTTTATTAGAGATTATGCCGAACCGCGCTATCAGGCAGCAACAATTAAGTGGTACCTCAATAGCCTTAGGCATTGGTACACATTTGTGCACAATGAAGACGTCGGCCTAGAGGTCGATATGCAGGTGATACTAGCCTGCAGTCCAAAACAAAACTTTGGTCAAACTATTATAGAAGAGAGGTACAATGGCGCCATTGCAGTAAAATGGCTGATGATATAGGCAATTTACTGACTCCAGAGAAAGTTCAGGAATTTGAGAAAAGTGAAGTTTCCAGAAATGTCATATTTACCCAGGGTAAACTTACAGGTGCGCATGACATTGTAGTGTCGCAGAGCATTTTTACCAGGGTGCGCAATTTTCTCATGTTACAAATAAGCTTTGACAACGCACCACGAGCCGGAATTCTATCTGCAATGACGTTAGCAAATTCTTGGCATGCAGGGAGACCGAGGGTGGTTTGTTCCTTATTACTGTGTTGCATCATAAGACTGACTATTATCACGGGGCCTGTAAGTGTATTCATTCGGCCACATGTTAAGCGTTGGCTCAATATTTATAATAACCAATTAAGGTCATTCCTATTCCGAAATGCAAACCCCGAATCATTGCCACTTTTTCCTAGTTGGTCAGGAAAGAAGTTTGAAAGTGGAGAAGTGAGCATCCATTTGGACAATGTCAGGAGGTGATGGCAATCTAAACTCTACCTTCATCAGAAAGTCAGCTGTGTCCTTGGTTCACACCCAGCGCAAAGACCTCGCGGAAGATGTAGCCGAACTTATGGCACATAAGGTATCGACAGCAGTAAAGCATTATAAGTTAGTAGACAAAAATAAATCTCGTATGAACGCAGCAAAGCAGCTGCCTGCTATAATGCGTAATGTCGAATCTAGTAAAACAGTAAAGAAAGGTGACGAGGCCAAAGAGGGTGTTTTTGATATGGGGTTTCTGATATGGACATAGCAAAACCTCCTAAAGAGACGGAGAGCCTTGATAAACGAGTAGAGCGCGCTGTAGATCTTCACACAGAAGCCACTGAATCTGAAGTTATTTTACCAACAAGCACAGGAGAGTCAACGGAATATCTTTAGTTCGTCTAACGTGGCAACGCTTCTAAAGTATTGTGGGTACATGATCACTAAAAGGCCGATGAGCAAAGTCCTCATACCACTGCGGCTTAAACAGCATCCTGACGGACAAGATCTCCCCGAAAGGTTTACTGTAGAGCAGTTCAATCAGAGTCGTAATTTTACGCCTTGTACCCACATTATAGGTGTAACTCAAAACATCTAGGCGTATATCCAATAGGACAACACTGTAGAAACTGAAACACAGTCGTTATTTTACGCCTTAGTCTAAATAGTTAGGCGACACATGAAACTTTTTAGGCGTATTTACGCCTATTCAAGCCCTATAAAGGTTTTTTTATACCAAAATTGGTCTACACTTTCAGCGCAGTTTCAGTGCAGTCATATGAAATTCGCTCTAAGTTGTTATAAGCCTGTTTTGCTCCAAACGGTTGTTGTAGTTGCAAACTTCTCTCTGTACCATTTAAAAACAGATACAGGAGTTAAAAGTTATAGCTATCATTCTGGCCTTCTGTTGAAAACAAAGTGCCCGTGTGTGTGTGTGTGACTGGGAGAGAGAGATGGCCATAGCATATTGGCAGTATTTTCTTATACTAGTTGCATACTATACTCAGTTAATTGTTGTTGTTAAAGTCTGTTACTCCTCCAGACCTTGAGGAGGAGCTGTCAGCTCTGGGTAACATGTTTGATGTTGTAGAGGTGATGTGCCTCAGACTACCAGTTGAATAGCAGTTGAATAAATGCTATGATAGTTGTGAAATGTTATGATATTTGTCAACAATTTAAGTGAAATCTGACTGTTTTATGGTAATTATTTGAGGTGTGATAGATGCGTCTTTTTACTATAATATTGTAAACAATTCCAATACCGCAAAGAATTGTTCTAAAACTGCAAGATTTGGTTCCACATCACTTAAGTTCGTTGATATGTTGCAACTATGATTGACCTTGACGACTGTGTATCACTCGTTGCTAGATGTTTCCTTGGCAACAAAAGAGCCATCAAATGTAAGCTAAATCGTTCCTTATTGCCTTTTTTATTGACATTTCATCAAACTAGGACGTAATTTCGTAACAATGAGTAACCTTTTGCATAGCATTCAGTACGGCATTATCCCAAAGGAGTATCGCGCAATGCGTTTTCCAACTTTCATTGAATTAGAGTCAAATCTGACTGTTTTATGACAATTATTTGAGGTGCGATATATGCGTCTTTTTACTATGATATTGTAAACAATTTTAATACCGCAAAGAATTGCTCTAAAACTGCGAAACTTGGTTTCGTTCACTTACGTTTAGTATATGTTGCATCTATGATTGGCATTGATGACTGTGTATCACTCGTTGCTAGGAGATGTTTCTATGGCAACATAAGAGCCATCAAATATCAGCAAAATCGTTCCTTTCTACCTATTTTTATTGACACTTCATCAAACTATGACGTAGTTTCGTAACCATAAGTGCACTTCTTCACATTATTCAGTACGGCATTATCGCAAGGGGGTATCATGCAATGCGTTTTTCAACTTTCTTTGAATTTGATTCAAATCTGACTGTTTTATCAGAACTCTTAGAGGTGCGATATATGGGGTCCCCATACAATAGACCGTTTTTCAAGTCTCCATTCTAGACAACTTGCACGTTTTTGCAGTAGATATTTGTGCCCTGGTTGTGAGTATGTGGACGCATTCACGAGGAGCTGGGAAGGGGATAATAATTGGCTTGTTCCCCCAGTGTACCTCATTTCCAGAGTTCTGAATCATATGCTATATGGACATGAACTTGGTACCTTGATTGTACCGTTTTGGCCATCTGCACCCTGGTGGCCCCTGTTGTTTGATGACAATGGTGCAATACGGGACTTTGTTGTTGGTATCAGAGATATTCCGCTTCATCCATCGACATTCCTTCCTGGATCTGCAGACACTGACCTGTTTGGCCATGGCATTCCGAGTTCAAGGATTTTAGCACTTCGCATTGATTGCCGGTTATGTATATAATACATGAAGATTTTCCAGGCAGGCTTGTTGCTTGCTGAGCTTACTCCCACTCGATAGTGGAGGCAATGTTTTTTGCTGCATGTATGGTTATCTACATCCCACTGTATGGTAAGTGAGGCTATGCTATTGTTCTGATCCCACTCGGTAGTGGAGGCAATGTTTTTGCTGCATATGTACAGTCATCTACATCCCACTCTGTTGTACGTGGAGGCTATGCTATTGTTCTGATCCCAGTTGTGTTACTTCCTGCCCACTAGATCCAGTTGGCATCTCTGGGTGGAGATCAAGCTATCGTTGGCTTTAGATAAGTGTCAAAATTGTGTTTAACACTTACAGGATGTATTTTCATTACAATACTACAGTGTGAATTGGCAATAAATAATTTATTACATTATTCCTTGCCTTGTTTGCCAGGTTCACACATGTTTATGACTGCTCCCTGGAGAAGACTGCTTTCCATTGAAGACCCATATCTGAAACAGTTGGCCAGAAGCCTTCCACAAGTTGTACTTCAGGATCGTGCTTCCTCCACTGTGAAGAAATATCAGGGTTGGTGTGCTTGGGCTGCTAAGTATGGCATTAACAGCCTTCCAGCTGATGGACTCCATGTTGCCTTGTATTTGTCAGACATTATGAATAATTCTGCTTCTTCAAGTCGTGTCAATGCTGCAGTCTATGGAATATCTTGGGCTCATAAGAAAGCTATATTGAAGAATATTCCAGCTTCTCACCCTTTAGTAATGCAAGTTGTTCAGGCTGCTAAACGTCTACTGGCTTGTCCTGTATCCAAGAAGAAACCACTCACGACTAATAACATCAAGGACATTATTGAGAAATTTGCGCAACCAGGTTGTCTATTGTCAGATTTACAAATAGCAACATTGGTAACTGTTGGATTCTTTGGCTTTTTTCGATGGAGTGACATTAATGAAATTCTTGTTGAGAGAATAGCATTTTTGCCTTCTCACATGTCAATTTTCCTTGAGAAACGGAAAAACGATCAATTCCATCATGGTCAATACATTGAAATTTCAAGATTATCTTCATCTTATTGTCCTGTGGCCTTGACAGAGCGATTTGTAAGCCGCTGTGGCTTATCAAGTGGTCCCTTGTTTAGGGTTATCCATGGTCTTGGTGCACAACAGCACTGCTCCAGCATCAAGTTACCTTATCATAAAGCCAGGTCACAATTTCGTGCAACACTTTCTGAAATTGGCTTGGACCCTTCTCATTATGGACTGCATATAGTCTTAGATCTGGTGGGGCATCAGCAGCATCAGCACGAGGCATTTCAGATCGCCTCATTTCTGCTCATGGTGGTTGGCAATCAGCTGAATCTAGGAATCGTTACATTAGAGACAATGCTATGTCAATGCTACTTTGTCCGTTTCAAGAGCCCTTCAGTGTGATGTCTGAAATTGCATATTATATTGTTGTGCTACTTATTGTAGCTAGAGAAGTGTGATAAACATTTCCTCATAACTTTACTATACTTTCGCTTGTGGATGTTGGGCGAGGACCCGATCACCACAATATTATGTTGCGATTTGTTGTTACTAAGGACGTTAAGGAATTCAATTTCTCTTGTAGTGAACTATGAATGCAATGAATAGGTAACGAAAAGAGAAATGGTTTCCTTTATGGACGAAAGTGCCTGGACCTTTGTGTATTGATATGGTAATATATGCTAATGAGTGAGTTGTTTATATATGGCTGTTGTTCAGTTTCCCGCCATTGTATATATTCAGTTTAATTTTGATTTAATTTCAACAGTCACATGTTGACATTAATGCTGAATGCTTAACAGTATTATTTTGTAATACATTATATCATGATACATATGCCATGTAGAATTTTGTATCAGAGTAATAAAGTATTGGATGTTGGGCAAGGACCCGATCACCGCAATATTATGTTGCAATTTGTTGTTACTAAGGACGTTAAGGAATATTTCATTATTTCTGTGATAGTCTATTTATTTTCATATATGTGTGGGTGTGTGTTGCATATGTCTGTTTTTTATGTACCTATACATCTGTTATTGTAAAAAGACAACTTGACAATAAAAATTGACAATCAAAAAAAAAGGAGACAATTTTAGTCCAGTCAATTTAGCCAGAAAAAAAACCGAAGCTGGAAAAATGGTAACATGGGAAATTTTTGGTACTAATTGTCAAAAACATATGTAGGAATAACATATCCAAATTTCGTAGAAATCCGATTGGGGGAAGTTGGTTATTTTTGGCTTTACCGGCGATGTCAAGGGCGCCTTTTGTTTTGGGCAGCACTTAGACACTGAAAACACAGAAATGAGAATGTTTATGGACTGTACAGATGAAACCGGGGAAGATTTAATAAGATTTTTCGGTTGAAACAAATAAGTTCTGATCGATGAGTTACAGCGATGATCAGTTTATTTCTTATATTTCTTTCAGCGTATAATATTCAAACTTTAGTGTATCACCATGCGGGAAATACAAGGATCATATATGATTTGTCAAAACTCAGGATTTTTTAGTTATTATTTTGCAGAATTGGTTATAAACAAACACGAAATTCACATCTATGCAATCACATTATGCAGTAGAAAGAAATTGCTCAATATCTCGTTCAATATCACACCGAGTTACGGCTCTACAGTCCATAGCCCTCCCTTCGAATCGTCGCTTTCATTGTCTAAGTGCCACCGAAAACAACAGGCTTTCCTTCGTGCAGACAGAATACCCCAAATTTAACCAACTTCCCCTGAACGGATTTTCACAAAATTTGGACATGTATTTCTCACATATGTTCCTGAGAATTTGTTTAAAAATCCCATGTTGCAATTTTTTCCAGGTTAAATGCTAAATTGACCGGACTATTTATGGAAATATTGACATTGAGCGAGAATCTTACTTAACTCCTTTTAACTCCTCCTCCTACATTGAGGGGAGGCAACTCAAGCACGTTTTTAAGGCCACACTTAAATTGCAACCAACATGCCTATAGCTTTTTCCCACAGGCTATTTAACAATTAGTCGCTGAAGAAGTTGAGGTGACTATTCCCAGATAATCACGGAGCCTTAGGCAACTAATTCTTTCAGTATAATTTCTCAAGTGATTCATAAGGTTTAAGACCAAAAAAACTTGTTTTGGGGGATTTTTTCAAGATCATAACAAAACTTGCCTGCACTAGGGTCAGATAAATTATGCTCGAAAATTCGAGTATTATGCTAATTGAGCATTGCTTCCAAAAACATAGCATTATGCTCAAAATTATGCTCGAAAAAAACAATTATGCTTGACGTATTATTTTTTTTGACGCACTTTCCCAGGCCTCCAATATTAGCAGTCAAGCCTTTAAAACATAAAAAACTTTTTTGGAATGATCAAAATAGACTGCACTCACTAATTTTGCATGAAATTTGAAAACCGAGAACAGAAAAGGATAAATCAGATAATCACAGGAAGCCCGCCTGATCATAGAGGAAGTCGTCAGTGCTATTTCAATATTTTTTCAAAAAAAAATGTGGGCATTATTCCGGCATTATGCTCGATGCTCCAACTATAGTATTATGCTCAAAATTATGCTGGTATAATTTATCAGAGCCTAGCGCGCACACTCCCAATCATTTCGGTAGGTCATTATAGCAAGAGAAAACAAACCTCTCAACCAAACTGCACAAGGAAATTATTATAATCACTTTCAGAGTAATTATACTAATGCAAGTTACAAATATCAGACTAGTGGTCTGTTGTCAATGCTGTGATGTGATTGGTTGAGCTACTTGTAGGCTATTAGTTATCTACTAGTAGCAAAAAGAATCAGATTTGAAAGCCAGAAAATGGCAAATGACCAAAAAAACGTTTCTTGCTATACAAATCAACTTACCAGTGTGAATTGACTAAAACAATTATTCCAGTGGGCCCTCATGGCCTGAGTCAATAGCCCATTCAAAGCAAGAAATTTAGGGATATAGACTTACTTATGTATCAGTCAATTCCAGGTGACCATGCCCCCCCCCCCCCCCCAATTCCAGGTGACCATGCACCCCCGAACCCAACCCCCGCTTTGAACTGGATTTGGGATGGAAATATTGCCAAAACCATGTAAGTTGTGTCACCGTGTGCTTTCGAGGGAAGTCAAATTTTGACTTTACAGTTGATGTAGATCTGCCAAAATTAGTTCATTCTACACTTTTCCGTTGCCCGTTCCACTAATGATTCAATGTCAATGATTTAGGTACCTTATAGAAACCATTTATCTAGTTAAATTTTGCAAAGCCAAAATCATTCAGAGAAAAATACGGCAAACTTACTTTCTGATAGCCAGAGTTCGAAGTATTATTTGCGTAAAGTAGGCAAATTTGAATGGCCTGTTTGCAGTTCGATTTGCTGTATTTATTCAATCTAAGACCCTCTAAATACAAAAGTGGCGAAGTAAGACTAGAGGTGAAACTTGTTAAAAGGTATATAGGGTTGTGTAGTCCTTTGAGAATAATTGTTTACCAGCAAATAGCAAAGTACTGGTCAGATCAAATTGTTATCGAAAATCAAAATTCGAAAATCACTAAAAATGGTGGTGTGCCGTGCATGAGGGATTCAATTTTTTAATATTCAAAATTGATGTGCAATTTTTCTTATTAATTTTTTTTCATATTTGTTTTAGTGGTTTTTTCAAACCTTGTAAGCTTTATTTTCTAACAAATAATGTTTTAAAAATGCTGTAAAAGAAACAGCTTGAAAAACTTAGTCAAGTTAAATAAAAACATCATTTGACTTCGCACAACTGGTTTTTCATTTAGTGAAATTAGAAATTTATCTTGAAAAAATTGTATCCAAAAATGTCAGAAAGCATTTCTAAAGGTGTTCTAGAAATTTCCTCAGCAATAAGACGTATTTTTGCCATTTACACTATATGCCTTCAGGTAATTTCAGCAGCTTTCCAGCTTTTAAGAGCATGTTCGATTCTGAAGTGGGACATGCTATAATATATAGCCCGAGATTCAGTAAAAGCATTATCATTCTCACTCTAATGCGCTCTACGTTAATTGAAAACGAGTTCAAATCCATTCCTTAAAACATAGTTCTTCTTCTTTTAGTATATGACATGGCATTCCCGTATTTTGACACGCCTTTATCGTATTATCGTAACAATAATTAAAGGGACTACTTGAACAGTTGATCCATTGTTTCTGAAATTTATCACAGTGCGCTATGAAAAACAGAGTACTGTGCATTTGTTTTTGTTATCATAAACTACAAATATCATGAATGTTTAGCATCAGACATGGGGTGTGTTTATTTGTCGTTATTATGATTGATTTTGAAGGAGATTGGTTGAGGTGATGTGCTACTGTTAAGGAGCATTTACAAGGAGTTTTATTTTCTTGAAAAGGGACCATGAAAAAATAACGCTACTACAAAGAAGCATATTTCTTCTCAATATGTACACTTTTTTCAATAAATTTATATTTGGACTTGTCTTATGCTTATAAGTGGCAGTAACTACTTTTTCATCCTAATTCCCGAATAACGAACAAAGTGAATTTTTTGCTGTAGTTTCGCACAGGACGTGTGACCTTCCAGCCATCTTTTTGTCTTGACCTTGAGTCAATTTGGTTCATTTTCCCAGAATGCTGCGCGCGGCGCCATATTCCGTAATCGTGGATTAGATTTCATTGTATAAAATGCAAATTTTCCGTATGCAAATTGACCGACCATCATTTGTGTATGCCTCGTTCTATTTATACATTCATTTTGAGTGTAATGCTAAAGAAAGAATGCATAAATACCTGTAAAATGAACCACCATCCAACCGAGTCACTTTGTGGCTCTGACAGTGGTAGGCTGCTGCATTTAAAAAAATGGCCTTTCTGTAACCCTGCGCCCAGGCAAGTCATGATTATTATTTACGTGATATCTATGAGGTATAACCAAGAACACATCTTTGTACTAATGTAACGCTTACCTTATGACTGTAGCAAGACTGTTTTGACCACTTTAGTCCCGGCTGAATCCAACATGGCGGCTTTCATCAACCTCGTCCCCAGGGTCTTCTCGGTCGTTTTCAAAATGGCGGTTAGCTCGGTTAGCTCGAGACGAGAGAAGACCCAACCTCGTCCCCAGGGTCTTCTCGGTCGTTTTCAAAATGGCGGTTAGCTCGGGAGAAGACCCTGGGGGAGGGTTGTGCCTAAATCCTACCCCCTAGCCGTACGCCCGAACTTGTCCCGAAGTCGGAAGATTTCCGAATTTACCCGAACATCGGAAATCCAAGATGGCGGCTATTGGAAGGCAGAAACCCGGGAAAGGTACAAAACGAACAGTTAGAGATCGTTTTAGGCCGCTACTGTAAAGATAAACGATAAAGGAGAGCAATATGGAATTGTGCTGGCTCGTACAACACCACGAGGATATCAAATCTTCTGATATTGGGGCTTTAATGTTGCTCAAATGGCTCGAAGCCAAACTCGCGAAAATAACACCCAAATACTGCATGAACTGCTGGTTGTATGAACTGTACGGCTGACGATAGTGATTTCCTACACTGTATTATCAATTTTTGTACTTCAATATTGCTGCAACCAGAAAAGATGAGGAAAATCCTCAAGATAATTCGAGAGACAAGTTTTGTACGGCTAGAGGGTAGGATTTGTACGGCTAGGGGGTAGGATCCTACAGAAACGAACATTTGTAAGGCTAGAGGGTAGGATATGTACGGTTAGGGGGTAGGATCTTACAGAAATCAACATGTGTACAGCTAGAGGGTAGGATATGTACGGCTAGGGGGCGGAGGGTCTAATTTGCAGGTCGCAGGTTGCAGGTCAGGTGCAGGTTGCAGGTCAGGTGCAGGTTGGATGCAGGTTGAGTCTAAAATGCAGGTCGGGTGATTTTTACGTTTTTTTTTTTAGATTTAACATTTTAGAGGAAATTTGTTCTCTCGAGAGACAGTACCTTTTATATTATAATACGCAAAGGAAAAAGTGAGCCGAAAAGTCGGCTGTCGCGTAATCATGCATAAAAATAAACACAGTAAACATACAAAATTACAAAAGCTCAGGAAACAAGGTGAAAAATATTTAGTCTCCGGAAAAACCGGGAGAGTCAGCCCGGTGGTATTGTCATTTTAATACCGATGTGATGTGATAGTATAAGGTATAAACTTTATTCTATTATTCAGTGACAAGACTTAATCTCATGTCCTTGGATGACCCCCAATCAAGCTCAATCGGCGTTTATAACGTTTATAAAAGCAAATAACAAGGTCGAAAAGCTAATCAAATAATATTGTTTACCCACACTATTGTCACTAAACCATTCTTGGCATTGATTAATGCTCGAAGGAACAAAGGGAATACGGTTTTATTAAATAATTCACGAACAAAAGCACTCACCTTCGTGTTTAAATTTTTAATTTTAAATAAAGGTTTCTCTCTCTCTTCGCCAAAACAAAGTGTTATAATTATAATCTCTCTCGACTAAAATTTCCTCTAAATCTAAAAAAAAACCTAGAAATCACCCGACCTGCATTTTAGACTCAACCTGCATCCAACCTGCAACCTGCACCTGACCTGCAACCTGCAACCTGCAAATTAGACCCTCCGGGCTAGGGGGTAGGATCCTACAGAAATCAACATTTGTACGGCTAGAGGGTAGGATATGTACGGCTACAGAAATCAACATTTGTACAGCTATTTGGGGTAGGATATGTACAGCTAGGGGGTAGGATCCTACGGAAATCAACATTTGTATGGCTAGAGGATAGGATATGTACGGTTAGGGGGTAGAATCTTACAGAAATCAACATTTGTATGGCTAGAGGGTAGGATGTATGTACGGCTAGGGGGTAGGATTCTACAGAAATCAACATTTGTACGGCTAGAGGGTAGGATATGTAAAGCTAGGGGGTAGGATCCTACAGAAATCACCATTTGTACGGCTAGGGGGTAGGATATGTACGGCTAGGGGGTAGGATCGTACAGAAATCAACATTTGTACGGCTAGGGGGTAGGATATGTACGGCTAGGGGGTAGGATCCTACAGAAATCAACATTTGTACGGCTAGGGGGTAGGATATGTACAGCTAGGGGGTAGGATCCTACAGAAATCAACATTTGTACGGCTAGGGGGGTAGGATATGTATGGCTAGGGGGTAGGATTCTACAGAAATCAACATTTGTACGGCTAGAGGGTAGGATATGTACGGCTAGGGGGTAGGATCCTACTGAAATCAACATTTGTATGGCTAGAGGGTAGGATCCCATGACACACGACATTTGTACGGCTAGAGGGTAGGATATGTATGGCTAGGGGTTAGAATCCTACAGAAATCAACATGTGTACTGCTAGGGGGGAGGATATGTGCAGCTAGGGGGTAGGATCCTACAGAAATCAACATTTGTACTGCTAGGAGGTAGGATCCCATGAAACGCAACATTTGTACGGCTAGAGGGAAGAGATATGTACAGCTAGGGGTAGGATCCTACAGAAATCAACATTTGTACGGCTAGAGGGTAGGATATGTACAGCTAGGGGGTAGGATCCTACAGTAATCAACGTGCAGAAGAGGGTAGGATATGTACGGCTAGGGGGTAGGATTCTACAGAAATCAACATTTGTACGGCTAGGGGGTAGGATATTTTACAGCTAGGGGGTAGGATCCTACAGAAATCACCATTTGTACGCCTAGGGGGTAGGATATGTATGGCTAGGGGGTAGGATCCTACAGAAATCAACATTTGTACGGCTAGGGGGTAGGATATGTACGGCTAGGGGGTAGGATCCTACAGAAATCAACATTTGTACGGCTGGGGGGTAGGATATGTACAGCTATGGGGTAGGATCCTACAGAAATCAACATTTGTACGGCTAGGGGGTAGGATATGTACGGCTAGGGGGTAGGATTCTACAGAAATCAACATTTGTACGGCTAGAGGGTAGGATATGTACGGCTAGGGGGTAGGATCCTACTGAAATCAACATTTGTATGGCTAGAGGGTAGGATCCCATGACACACGACATTTGTATGGCTAGAGGGTAGGATATGTATGGCTAGGGGTTAGAATCCTACAGAAATCAACATGTGTACTGCTAGGGGGTAGGATATGTACAGCTAGGGGGTAGGATCCTACAGAAATCAACATTTGTACTGCTAGGAGGTAGGATCCCATGAAATGCAACATTTGTACGCCTAGAGGGTAGAGATATGTACAGCTAGGGGTAGGATCCTAAAGAAATCAACATTTGTATGGCTAGAGGGTAGGATTTGTACAGCTAGGGGGTAGGATCCTACAGAAATCAACAAATTTGTATGGCTAGAGGGTAGGATATGTACCTATAGGGGGTAGGATCCTACAGAAATCAACATTTGTACAGAAGAGGGTAGGATATGTATGGCTAGGGGGTAGGATCCTACAGAAATCAACATTTGTACGGCTCAATAGTACGGCTAGGGGGTAGGTTATGTACAGCTAGGGGGTAGGATCCTTCAGAAATCAACATTTGTACGGCTAGGGGGTAGGATATGTACGGCTAGGAGGTAGGATCCTACAGAAATCAACATTTGTATGGCTAGAGGGTAGGAAATTTTGTACGACTAGGGGCTCCTACAGAAATCAACATTTGTGAGGCTAGAGGGTAGGATTCCAAAGAATTCAACATTTGTACGGCTAGGGTTAGGATGCTAGAGAGTAGGATTCTACAGAAATCAACAATGCTAGAGGGTAGGATGTATTGTCTAGAGGGTATTATCTACAAGTAAAGTTGTTCATAATAAAATGACAGGCTGCTCTAATACCAGGAATCAATGTATGCCACACTCCAGAAAGTAATTCCGATAGCATTATACAGTATAATGTTTGTCAAATCAGGAATGAATTTATTTATTCATAAGTTATTTTCTTTTTTTTAAATTGTAGAGAGATATCGTAATGCTGAGGCAATATATATGAGGCAAGCCATAAAACGAAAAATACTGTAGGACAAGACTTCAATTCAGTTTTTTTGCTAGAGGGTGTAACATTATTTTATAGCCTGTACCAGCCATAGTTAAAATCCACAAGGCTTTGGATTTAATACTTATGTTGTGTTTACACTTGGCGATTTACTTAGGCAAATATTTACTGAGGTCGAGTTATAACCTAACCGCAGTAAATGTTGTTAGGCAGGGTTTATGAACACGGACACCACTTGTCTCGAATTTGACATGAGCTGTCAAACTTACCTCAGTTGATTCGCTCCAACCCAGCCTCATAGTAGGGTAAATGTTTACCTGATTGTAGGTAAATTTTCTGTTGTTCCCGATCGATTTTTACTGAGGTTAGCAATGGTGTTTACACTTGTGAAAATTTTACTGAAGTAGATTCCTGTATTTACTTAAGTAAAAATTCCGAGTGTAATAATAATAACCAGAGATATTAGCTTTCCAGCTATCAAAAATTCCAGGAAAAATAAAGTTATGTTTGTATGTATGTATGTATGCATGGAGTTGCAATATCTCCTGAAACCTATAAGTAGGTGCAATGTTATCAGTGGTAAACCTAGTAATTTGTAGTAAACAAGAAAGTGTATATTATTTCATAACATCACCTAGTACAAAGAAGCTGTACAGTAGGTGAAATTCTCCGGGGGGGGGGGGGTGGGGGGGGAGACTCCTCATATTTTCAGATGGGGGTGCTCGTCCTATCCTTAGGGTATAAAATTGACAGACGTGCTATCTCTTAGGGGTGTTTAAAATCAGCCCTATCCCTTAGGGGAGTCTCAGACCAATCCTTGCCCAGAAATATATCGGTACTGACACCAGAACCGATATTTACAAAGGAAACTTGGTTGAAAACTCTAAAAGACCTCAAATTCGCTTTTATTTGTTTTGACCTGCCAAATTTGCTATCTTTTAGGGGTAAATTTGGTGGTCGCCAGGCCAAATTTGCTTTCTTTTAGGGGTAAATTTGCTGTTTGCCACACCCATTTTGCTATCCCTTAGGGTCAAAATCAATTTTCCCGACGAGCACCCCGTCACCCCCCCGGGTGAAATTAAATAATACATAGATTTAACCACTGGCAAAAAGCCTACCCTAAAGGCCTCCCTGTGTTAATGAGACAAAAGGTTGCATACCCTGTCACCATCGTACCACGTGACCAAACACTTTCACCCTCCTTGCCACTTAGATAATTTCACCCAAGTTTGGTTGTCTGAGGTTTGATGATGTCATTGATGATAATGTCATTGATGATATCATACCACATGACTACGCAGTTGCACCCCCCTTGCCACTTAGATATTTTGACCCAAGTTTGGTTGTCTGAGGTTCACCCCTTCCTAAGATATAAGCCTTTCCTTGTTTGATGACATCATCAATTACGTCATACCACATGACTAGGCAGTTGCACCCCGCTTGCCACTTAGATATTTTCGCCCAAGTTTGGTTGTCTGAGGTTCACCCCTTCCTAGGATATAAGCCTTTCCTTGTTTGAAGATGCCATCGATTATGTCATACCACGTGACTATGCAGTTGCACCCCCTTGCTACTTAGACAACTTTCCCCAAGTTTGGCTGTCTGAGTGTCTGAGGTTCATTCCTTCCTAAGATATAAACCTTTTCTCATTTGATGACATTTGGGTTGCCTGTGGATGGACACATGGATGGAAGTCCACCACAAAACAGGTTGATGCATATACACTTTTGTGTTTTTTTTTTCCTCCTGCATGTAGCTACGTGGGCGCCTTCGGCACTTGATTGTTTTTTGTTTATATATTTTTATTAAGTTTTGCAATTTTACACTTGATTGTTAATAATAATAAACATACTAACACAAATAAAAATTGTGTCAATTAAGTGCAAAGGACCTCTTGAATTCCAGGGTGGTTGTCAAAATGGAGAGCTTCACATTGAGGTTTGGGGCGGGGAGGTGCAGCTCTTTTTGACCTGCCCATCATCTGTAATATGAAAAGCCTCCATGGACTGTGTTATAGAGACTAATAAAAAAATGGTCCTTTCCCCCAGCTGTACAAATCTGGTGTTTTGGGGGTTCCTGCAAATGTTGAGTTCTACACGATCCTTCCCCCCTACCGGTAAATACATAATCCTACCATGAGCAAATAAAGTGGTTCTGTAGGATCCTACCCCCTAGCCATACATATCCTACCCTCTAGCCATACAAAGATTGATTTCTGTAGGATCCTACCCCTAGCCGTACATATCCTACCCTCTAGCAGTACAAATGTTGATTTCTGTAGGATCCTACCCCTAGCTGTACAAATCCTACCCTCTAGCCGTACAAATGTTGATTTCTGTAGGATTCTAACCCCTAGCCATACATATCCTACCCTCTAGCCCTACAAATGTCGCGTTTTATGGGATCCTACCCTCTAGCCATACAAATGTTGATTTCAGTAGGATCCTACCCCCTAGCCGTACATATCCTACCCTCTAGCCGTACAAATGTTGATTTCTGTAGAATCCTACCCCCTAGCCGTACATATCCTACCCCCTAGCCGTACAAATGTTGATTTCTGTAGAATCCTTCCCCCTAGCCGTACATATCCTACCCCCTAGCCGTACAAATGTTGATTTCTGTAGGATCCTACCCCCTAGCTGTACATATCCTACCCTCTAGCCGTACAACTGTTGATTTCTGTAGGATCCTACCCCCTAGCCGTACAATCCTACCCTCTAGCCGTACATAAACTTGCCTCTCGAATTATCTTGAGGATTTTTCTCATCTTTTCTAGTTGCAGCAATATTGAAGTACAAAACTCGATAACACAGTGTCAGGAAATCACTATCCTCAGCCGTACAGTTTATACAACCAGCAGTTCATGCAGTATTTGGGTGTTATTTTTGCAAGTTTTGCTTCGAGCCGTTTGAGCAACATTAAAGCCCCAATATCAGTAGATTTGATATCCTCGTGGTGTTGTACGAGCCAGCACAATTCCATCTTGCTCTCCTTTATCGTTTATCTTTACAGGAGCGGCCTAAAACGATCTCTAACGGTTCGTTTTGTACCTTTCGCGGGTTTCTGCCTTCCAATAGCCGCCATCTTGGATTTCCGATGTTCGGGTAAATTCGGAAATCTTCCGACTTCGGGACAAGTTCGGGCGTACGGCTAGGGGGTAGGATTTAGGCACAACCCTGGGGGAGGCTGAGTCACATGACCATCTCGAAACAAAGGACAAACCTCGTTCCTATGTTTTCAAACACTGGTCATGTGACTCAGCCTCCCCCAGGGTCTTCTCTGAGCTAACCGCCATTTTGAAAAACGACCGAGAAGACCCTGGGGACGAGGTTGGAGAAGACCCTGGGGGAGGCTGAGTCACATGACCATCTCGAAACAAAGGACAAACCTCGTTCCCATGTTTTCAAACACTGGTCACATGCCTCAGCCTCCCCAGGGTCTTCTCTGGAGTCAACCGCCATTTTGAAAAACGACCGAGAAGATCCTGGGGACGAGGTTGGGCTTTCATTTTGCGAATTTCGCGCCAACCTCGTTCTGGGGACAAGATGTTGGTCGAGCACAACCACAGGCAGCCCAAGTACAATGGTCGTTTATAAAAAGTTTATTTTGGCTTGGCGATGGCTTTGTATAAGAGTAACCGATAAACTTGTAAATTGCTATAAAATCCTCACTGCGTTCTGGTAAATTATGGCAAATAAAAGTAAGACTTAAATAAAGACTTACATTAAGTTGTCCAGTTGTCCTTTCCTCGTCTTTTTATAAACGACCATTGTCTACTTGGGCTGCCTGTGGCACAACAACCTCGTCCCCAGGGTCTTCTCACTTGAGTGGAGGAGGCGGAGTCACATGGGTTGTATTGTGAATGTGCGCATTCTGATTGGTAAAATGGCGTGTTTGTAAGAGACCTGAGAAACACGTCTTTCAAGTTTTGATCAGTTCTCCCAAAATCCCCCTCGTGTTTGCAAGAAAGCAGAGAGCACGCGGAAAGTACTTTTATTGCTTACTGCGGTTTTCGTAATTCTGCGAACTCTCGCTATTGATTTCCAACCGTAAAACCGCCTTCTGGCTTCCGTCAATCAAACTCCCGAGTCTTTTCGTCGTTGCTCCTTGTGCTTTTTGATTGGCCAGCGCCTAAGCAGTGCTAAAATGGTTTCCTGTCGCGACAGCAACGTTACGTGCTGGCCAATCAAAAAGCACAGAGTAACGACGAAAGACTCGGGAGTTTGATTGACGGAAGCCAGAAGGCGGTTTGACGGTTGGAAATCGTTAGCGAGAGTTCGCAGAATTATGAAAACCGCAGTAAAACCTATACTAGAAGAAGAATTTCAATGACGATTTGAGACTGACGGATTTGGTCACTTGTTTATATTTGTCTCGCTTTCAGTGAAATGAGAACTTCGTTCAGAGACGAGAAAACTAAAGTACAGTTGAAAAACGAATTATAAATGCTAGGACAGAATGAATGGAGTTGAAGTTCTGAGCGGAAATATTTTGTTGTGAAGCTCTGTAACGCAGTGTCGATGGAATCTTTCTCCTTTTCTGGTCCCGGGGGAAGGGCATTTGTCCTTTTTTTGTCTTCCCCGCGTGGGGTATTTTGCATATTCTCCAGCCCCCTTGACGGGGAATTTTTACTTTTAATTCTAGAAATGACCAAAATCCCGGGGGTTGCATGGTCACCAATGGAATTCGCTGATACATAACGCAATTCTATAAAAACTACAGAATAGAAATAACCACGAAAAAGGAGTTATAGACTATTCAAATCAGCAGGGTAGAAAAGAAAACTTTTTGATAAATCCAGAAAAAATTCAAAACAAAGTTCTCGGGCCCGAGAATTCTCGGCCGGCGTTTCGAGAAACGGGCGCCAGGTGTCGATTTGGCGCCTTGGAAAAGATAATTCCAAGGGGGGAGGAGTAAAGAAGTTAAATTTCCAGTTGAACAATACATTTTATCCCAAATAGATTTTCCAGGGGTTCTGCCTATGAGAGGCTGGAAATTCCAGGAGAGAGGGGTCAGATTCACAAGTGGAAATTCCAATAGGGAGGGGGTTCTTTTTAAGGGAGGTCCTCAAAGCCCCCAGTGCGGTTTAAGATTGCAGTCAGCCATTCACCGAAAGGCTTCTGGGACCTTTTCTCGGGCTTGAAAGGAGACGAAGAAGCTGCAAACGTTTATATAGGGCTCAAGCACAATTGCGAAATAGATTTTCCTTTGTTTTCGGAGCATGACTTAAAAGTCATGCGTTGGTATGTATGTTATTTCATATTTTCTTTCAACTTTGTTGACATATGTCAACAAGCTTGCATGTTTAAAAGAGACAACGAAAAGAGTTAGTTTATTCCAGGTTTCAGGTTTCCCGTCGCACGTTACGCTAACGCTTATTTTTTTTTTTTTGTCTCGCACTCTAACATTTAAAATTTCACTTTATAAGTCAATGTTTCTTCGCGCAATTTTGTTATATTCCGCATACTAAATTATCTGTCTCAGCCAACTATGCATAACATAAAATATACATATATATATATATTTATTTTGATTTTCTCTTCTCATAGGCTATCGAACACCTCGTGCTACCGATATCTGCTTCACATGTGGTTACAAAGGACACTGGAGTTCAGAATGTAGGAGCAACATTAGGCAATCCTCTCATCTTGGCACATCAGCCTATCGCAGGCCGTACGACAATGCAGGAGATAAATCTGGAGGAAGTGGAAAATGAGGACGATGATTTGAACATTGATGAAAAGGAGCTTATTGAGGTAGAATTTTTTCATGAAAAAGGGAATTATGTTCTGCCCAATTACCTGTTCAAAATGTAAGAGGGAGACTGAAAGCTAATATAGCTTTTTGGATACGTATTGGAGCACCAGACTATGTAATATCCACCATTTACGATGGCTACAAAATTCCTTTCATATTTACTCCACCAAATTTATGTCTTCATAACAACAAGTCCGCTCTAAGAAATCAAGAATTTGTTACTCATATTAGCCATATTAGAGCTTTTACAAGGAGAAAGAATTTCTGAAGTTGACCAAGAAAACTTGTATAATATCAACCTACTATCTGTGTCTACTCAACCATGCGGAAAAAAGAGACTTATTATTGATTTACGGTTTATAAATAAGCATCTTTTCAAGATCAAGTTTAAATATGAAGATTATAAGAAGGCTTTAGGGACGTGTCATTATTTAGCGGGGGGGGAGGGCTCCTATTTTTGTGGGGAGGGTCCTAATTTTTTTCGCGTGTCTAAAGGGAGGGTCCAATTTTTTTCACTCCTATTTAGGGGAGGGTCATAATTTTTTCAGCAACATTTGAACGATGAAGAGGGTAATACCAATGGCGATAGTGGTTATTTCAGCAACTTCTCCATAAAAATTTCGGCGCGCTTCGCGCGCATAAACAATGACATAATATACTCTTTTAGCCATGAGGACACTACCGTTGACAAGAACAAGTTATCTTGACAAGGTAAATCAAACTTTCCCAGAATTTCCCTGCAAATGATAGGCCTGGAGGGCAAGTCACTATATGTTTGAAAGAAGACCCCTTAGGTAAGCGTGAGTTTTCGACGTTACAAGCATATAAATTCGTCCGTTGGGCCGCGCTTCGCGCACATGAATATTAATAACTTCGTCATTTGCGGAGCGCAGTTGTGCGCATGAATAATATAACCTAACCTATAAAGTTGAGGTGGTGTACTTCCTGACAGGCTTTTTTTTTACTATGCCATACACAAAACATGTTCATCTACCCTTTCTCTGAGGCTTGATGAAATGCGATGAAAAAACAAAAAAAACGATGAACAATCAAAAAAACGATGAACAAACAAACAAACGATGAACAAAATTTGGGCACGCTTCACGCGCAACGAAGGATATGCGAGCCCGTTTTTCTGTAAAATGGTCAAACAGGGGACGGGAGATGTGGGATTACGTTAATCATTGCACTTAAGAGGGAGGATCACTGTATTTTACCTGTGTATTATAAACATCCTCACGTAAATAATCGAGGCGATGAATAATATATGCACCAGTCAATTGACACCCCGGCCCCCACCCCCGGGACAGGGCGGGAAAGTAACGCGGTCAGGCCGGGGATTCAACACATTAATCTACGGAAGGGCAGGGAATTTAACACGGACCTTCTATAGCGGGAATATTCAACGGGGCATTAACGGGAAATTAACGCTGAGCCAGAAGTTCGATTATCGTGCGAAAATATATTGGTTTAAGGACCGAGGTCGGAGGATTTTGGGAGGGATCACTTCATTTTTGGGCGTGTGAAAGGATCTCTCGAACCTGAAGCCTTGAAAGAGAGATTCCAGCAACGAGTTCTATATCATTTTCTAGTTTTATTTCACTCATTATGTTGAAAATTTCGGCGCGCTTCGCGCGCACAAGGAATGACATCTAATCTAGTGTTAGAGAACTTGCCCAAAGAAAACAATACGCTTGTGGCGCTTAAATGGAATGCGTACGAATGTCCGTTACACGCATGTGTATCTTGGCAAGGACAAATGAAAACCCCCAAAGCCCTCCAGTGATACGCCTGGTTGGCAGTCAATATGTTCGAAAGTGAGTTCGACGTTACAAGCTGCATAGAATTCGTTTTTGGGCTGCGCTTCACGCACATGAATCATGATAATTTGTAGCGCGTGAAGAATAAAACCAACAGGCTTTTTTACTACACGCAGAAAATAAAAAGTTTATCTTTTCTCTGGAGGCTTGATGAAATGCGTTTATCAAAATAAAGGCGCGTTTCGCCATGTTGCAAAAGTGTCCCCGGGGGCCTGGAGCTTTAACAACGTCCCTGGTGACCGGGAAAATAGTAACATTTAACACTTAGAGAATGTTAAATTGGGGGGCCGTGATGTCAATTGACTGGTGCATGACAGAAGTAAGAAAAAGTAGTTCTGTATTAAAGAAGAAAGAAAGAGACATTACATCACTTGGACAATAGTCTATCTAACAGGTTTTTTAGAAATAAATTGCATGGGGGAGGGTCCCAATTTTTTTTACCTATGACTGGGGGAGGGTCACATTTTTTTTGTTATGTTCAAGGGGAGGGTCCTAATTTGTTTTAGCCTTCTTTGAAAAAAATGGGAGCCCTCCCCCCCCGGTAAATAATGACACGTCCCTTAAGAGTTCTTCCATCCTGGTAGCTATGCTATTAATTTTGACTTAAAAAGTGGATATCACCATCTTGACATTTGCTCACAACATAGACCTTACTTGGGGTTTACATGGATTTTCCCCGATGGAAAGCAAAAATGTTTTATGTTCAATGTCCTCCCGTTTGGCTTAGCGACCACTCCATATATATTTACAAAATTACTCAAGCCTTTGGTCAAGATTTGGCGTCAAAGAGGCTTAAATTGCGTGATTTATCTGGATGATGGTTTTTGCTTAGAAGATTCAGTAGAACAAGCACAGTATGCTTCATACCATATGCAAGGTGACTTAATAGCCGCAGGTTTTGTAATTAATAAGGAAAAAAGCATCTGGGACCCAGTCCAAGAATTAGACTGGCTAGGAATTACATGGCATTGTCAATCTGGTATGATTTCTATTAAGCAAAGACGAATTGACAAAGCTATGAGCATCATGAATCATCTCATCTCGCTGTCTGATGTTTCAGCAAGAGAGCTTTCTTCATTCGTTGGTTCTATCATATCTACTATTCACACCCCCACCCCATTGTTCTCTCTCTGCACTATATCGCATATCACTGGTGACGCCCTCATGAAGCAAAGACACTTAGAAAAACGGGAGCGGTCTTTTTTGGCAGAAGGGAAATTAACAGGGGTAAACTAGTACGCACTAAACTGACCACACAGCAATATTTTTAATATTGCAGCCTGCAGGCTGCAATATTTTTAATATCGCAGTCTGCAGGCTGCAATATTACAAATATTGCTGTGTGGTCAGTTTAGTGCGTACAAATTTCCCCCTGTTAATTTCCCTTCTGCCAAAAAAGGCGGCTACCGTTTTTCTAAGTGTCTTTGCTTTCAAATATAACATTTGAAGTAAAGACAATTAGAGATCGGCACAAAAACTCAATTTAATCATACTTTGAAACTTGTCTATACCCTGCTAGCAGAGGTTTTTCTCTGTCAGTCTTTTATTAGCTAGCATTAACTTGTTCGCGAACAACTTTGCAAATCAATACAACCATGCGACATACCAGACACGCGAACAACTTAATGCTAGCTAATAAAAGACTTACAGAAAAAAAACCTCTGCTAGCAGGGTACTTGTCTACTTCTAGACCAAATTAATTACTCATTTGTACTCAATTACAATACTGGTATCGACACGACTATGCCAGGACATCGTCGAACTCCTCGTCTGACATGGCTTCCAATGTTTCATTAACCACAGCTTCCCCGAGATACGGATCAGCTAATACGGCTTCGTTCCGTCGCTCCAGCCATTCTTCGTACGTCTTCGTTCGTTCATTCATTCTTCGTTCGGAGACCCAACTTTTCCCATTCTCTTCCAGGTCTGACGCTGTCACCGGCTTCTTAAATCGGTCATTCTCTAAAACAAAAGAAAGAGGTTGTATTGAAAGGCTTTGCAGAATTTTCTTTTGACGTTGCAAAGGCGATTTTTTCCGGATATTTCAGGAACAGAAACTGGTCCGAAAATTAAAAAGAGTAGAATTTTAACACAAAAATGCGTTTCATATTTACCTTCTTTCTCTGCAGCACTGCTCTGAGTTATGAAAATTTCTCGCTCTTCCTCGTCTTCCGAAAAAACTGAAGCCATCATTCCCTGCATGCGGCTGAAATAGACTGTTCGGTCCTCTCTCTTTGACTTCGGTAGAAAGTCAAGAGAGAGGACAATGGGAAGGCTTTTGAATGGTCACATCTCAAGCGAATCAAATCGAAGACATCAGGGTTCATTAACTCTTTTTTCTTTTGTTCGCGTTTGTGTTAACTATCTGGCTAACACAATGTGCTTTACGGGTCAATGAAACCCACAATAATAAGGCCATTTATAAAATATATCAATAGTTTTAGGATTGGCTAATGGGTTTTGCAATAACATAGGCCTATTGTCCACAAAGAAAACACTGCAAGAAATAGAAGAAAGGGACGCGCCACTAAATCAGAACCTGATCAATACTTCATGAAACCATGTACACCTTAAGAACAAATCGCCTTTTTGTTATTGGCTTTTGCAATCAAAGTTACATAAGCCTATTGTTTAATAGTGGCAATTCAGTTTGTAAAGACCATATTCATTAAATCGTTTGTCCTTTTATGTAATAGATAGTTACATAAGCCTATTGTTTAATAGTGGCAATTCAGTTTGTAAAGACCATATTCATTAAATCGTTTGTCCTTTTATATTGAATATAAACGAGGAGGTGGATTGAGCTATTGTTCTAAACAGCCATTATTGTGCAAGAAAGAGAACAATGGGATGGGAATGTGAGTAGTAAATATATTTGATAGTTACTTCGGCCACAGCAATACGAGATATATTGCAGTCAGCTTCGGGCTGCGCCCTCAGCTGACTGCAATATATCTCATATTGCTGCCGGCCTCAGTAACTATCTATTACATATCTCAGTAAGGGAAGAGAAGAAACAGGTAAAGTAAAATTGTTCTAAGACATTTTTAGTTTATCTTTTTTTTTAAAGAGAATTTCATTCATGGCTTAGCGTGCGCTCTGTAGGCTAGGCAGTGGCAGTGGTGTAAGTTGTTCAAGCTTGAATGAACATTTTTCTCAGCTCAAACCTTTCGAATTAAAATTATCCCTGTACATAATGGTAAGTAATCTGTAATACAACCATTTAGTTTTGAATGTCTATGGTGCTTTCGGCTGAGGGAAATGAGTTGTTTATATGGGAGATTTCAACGTGGCCGCGAAGGCGGCTTTGTCCCTCGTTGAAAAAATCGCTTGAATTAGAGGTTAGCCAAAGGTGAATCTTTTCCAACAAAAACACGCCCACTTGAGAGATTTCCTCCTTCTCTTCTGGTGTGTGTCCTTCGCTTTGCGATACAGCGTAAGGATTTACACTTTGAGAATATTATTCATGGCTTTGCTTTGCCGTGTAATTTTGTCACTCATTTCGCCTTAGCGCGCGAACAGGACAGCAAGGCACTGGTGTACGTTTGTTCAAGCTGAATGAATTTTTTTCCCAACCTAAAGCTTTCGAATAACAATTATCCCTGCACATTCCTGACACTAATCTGTGACAGAACCATTTAGGTCTGAATGACTATGGTGCTTTCGGCTGTGCGAACTGAGTTCTTTTTTAGTTTCTGAGGGAGATTTCAAAATGGCGGCGATGGCAGCTTTGTCGCTCGCTTAAGAAATCGTTTGAATTAGAACTTAGCCCAGGGTTAATCTTTTCCAATCAAAACACGCTCACTGTCGAGATTTCCACCTTCTCTCCAGGTTTGTGAGCTTCTTTGGCGACACAGCTTCAGGCCTAAGCGGAGTGAGTGCGAACGATTTAGCCAATCAGAAACGTTTGCGCAGACAACCCGATTATAATAGTATAGATAGATAATGGAGGGATTTCGCATTTTCTTTTGGCCGAAAGAATAATTTGTTTTGATCACGTTTTGATACATAAGCTTTACTCAACAGTATGTTATAGTTGAGAGGGTGTATAAAAACATCCTGGTGCACGAATGAATAGCGCTGCGCGCAGATGACGTCACACTAATCAAAACTATAATATACGTTTCTCCCATTTTCTCAGTTTTCTCTCTAAAGAACGATACAAAATGAAAGTTTCACTCATTATAGCAGAACTTGTATGTACTCCTTCCCTGGCTTGTTTACTTGTATTTCGAGCGCGAACTTTCCGAATGGGATTTCAGAGGGATTCTTTGTCTGACTCTCTGATACAGCAGACAGGGCTACATCATACTCGACTGCTGTCGACTGCTGTCGAAGCGGTTCTCCAAGTGAATAATGTCCTAGGTTCCAGGTTCAAGGGGACGTTATGATCCAGGACGTTTGACTTTCACAAAGTAGTGATATAAGACCTAGAACATCCGTCCGTCAAATCACGAGCCCTTCCTAATCAAATGAGAGAGTTCTGTTCCTTAAGGCCTGGGACATACACCGGTCAAATCACGAGCCCTTCCTGATCAAATGAGGAAACTCTATTGTCTAAGTTTATTTGCATTAGGGACAGCTCATGATTACACCGGCGTATGTCCTAGTCCTCTCCTAGGCCAAAGTTTACTTGCATTATTCCCTGATAGAGTGATTTCCGTAAACCCATGAAACACACATCAGTGTAACAAATCCTAATTACTACGCTTCTCAGTTAAGCGTGACAGGGCCGAAGTTTTGGGATAAGGTTTTGGTGTCAAAACGAAAGGTTTGGGTGTTCGACTTCGACGTTTCCCATGGCAAATTCACGTTATACAATAGCAACGAAGGTACGAAAAACAAAAGAATCTGCTGGTATGCTGACTAGCGCACGGGCAATTACATTATTATAAGGGGCCGACCATTTGACTTTTGAGGGGGGGGGGGTGATTTTTTTTTGCAAGATTTTTTTTACTTCTCTAAGATATTGTAGGATATTTATTTCGTAAAATTAGTTGAGGATTATGACAAAAATGCTGTGCAGGAGCCCTTCATAATCAAATGAGAGAGTTCTGTTCCTTAAGGCCTGGGACATACAACGGTCAAATCACGAGCCCTTCCTGATCAAATGAGGAAACTCTATTGTCAGGATATTTTGTGCAGGATATTTTGTGCAGGATATTTTTTTTCAAAATCATCCCCCACCCCCTCAGAAGTCAAATGGTCGGCCCCTAAGAGCGACATTTTCAAGCAACAATGGAAGAAATAAATTACCCAGCTGGCAGAGTCTTTTGTTTTTCGTACCTTCGTTGCTATTGGATAATGTGACGTTGCCCTAGGAAGCGTCGACGTTTTGACACCAAAACGTTATCGAAAAGCCTCGGTCCTGACACGCTCAACTGAGAAGCATGGTATCTTCCAAATGTACTTTTCTCTTTTGTGTTGTTCTGACTATAGCACTATTCAGTGTTAAACAACATTGCCATTCAAATGCTAACGGTCAGCCCTAGATTGAATAGTGCCCCCTTTGTTCTGTCACAATGGGTTACGTCGGCGCGGGCGCGAACAGCGCGATTACTGAATGACTAATACCCTTTGTTTTACGGATTTTAGGAGCTCACTCTATAACGTATGTTACCGGAAATAACAAATAAGCCTAGTTGGAGTTTAAATTTCGTGTTTACTGAGCATGCAATTTTAGTCCGAATTTCTTGATTTGTTTTATGCGTAGTCTAAGCCTAGTTCCGTGATCCAAGCGGTCGTTGTGGCGCAACTTGCTCGGTGGCGTAGTGTGTTTGTACACGGCACATTGTGCGTACGGTCGTGACTTCAAAGCCTCGATCGACTAACCGTATCGACATTTCTCTGTTCCGAGTAGCTTGCTTATAGCTTTGAATTCCTTTCACCTGGAGCTCTGATAGAGGAAGGGGTAAAGTGGTGCACCGTCGACCTCAGATTTGTCAGCCGAAGGCTGTTAAGAGTTATCGACTTTAAATAAGGAACTTTATTTTTTTTCTACTTTTAACAAGAACAAAGAGAAGTTAAACAAAAGATTCAGACTAAAATCACATGCGCCAAACACGACATTTAACTCCAACTAGGCTTATAGACCGTTGTGACTACAGGCCATACACCTATTTCAATTAACGTTGCTCCATAAAACGTAAAACCATGAAGACACTATTTCTCGTATTTTCTTTGAATTTGGCAAAACAAAACAAACTAAACCACCCAATGGCACTTTGTTTACAACTCTGAGACATAATTTGACATAAGCTGCTTCGTTTTAGGCAATACTGATTATCATTGCGGAAGCATGGTTCATGATACACGGTTTCACGAGCAACGTTAGTTGAAGTTGTATAACAATCACTGCGTAGCAATACTCCATCCACGAGGGCATCAGTCATGATCAAGGATGCAGTGCTGTATTCTCGCCACGAGCGAGAATTATGGATGAACAACACAAAGAATTATGGATGAACTATAGCATTATTTTCGCCACGAGCGCCCGCGACCGGCGGGAACTTCGAAGATGGGCGTCAGTTAGAAGGACTGCACCACGACGCATCCGCCTGAACCACACATTTAAATCATTTATTGCTGCCTTCATGATCCTCTAAGAACTGTTTCAAGGTGAAGGCGTCCAAGGGAATGTGTAAGCACTCCACACCATCTGGACCCTAAACCACACAACATTTATTGTAGCACACAATGAGCAAGACTATATCAAGGACGAAGTTATTAGAAAGGGGATTCTCATTTCTTGTTTTGAGTCTTACAATTAAAGTACCAACACCACGCGGGTACAACCGCCGCCCTATTGTCACGTTAATATACTGTGCAGTAAACAGATATCTGCTCGTCTTCACCACCCCTGCATGCATGCTGTCAACTCCGGCTAAATATACTAAGGGATGAAAGTTTGTCTTGGTGTGTAATGGCAGGGAAGTGCGTCACATTTCCCTGCTATTGGGTAGTCGCAAAAATATCTGCTCCCTCCTTTTGAAGACTTCAGTCTCAGTCTAGTTTATTTTGTGTCCTGAACAACCTGAAATTTATGTTCTCCCACCCTGGAATTCCATATTTTGGAATACCCACCCTGTAACAGACTACCCACTCTGGAATTCCAGGCTACTCTAGGACCACCCACCCTGGAATTTCACAGGTCTTCAACAGAGGATGCAGATGTTTTGGCCCATTTCTCACTTCTCACGCATTAGACCACAATCTTCTATGACTTTATGCCGATAAAGTCATAGAAAGTTGCGCTCTAATGTCTAATGCTTTTATATCGCAGGAGAGAATCATTACTTTATCGGTGAAAGATCATAGAATTTGACAAATCAGAGCGCGCGTTTTATTGTTACTACATTATAAAAGCTCATCGAGCATGCCTGAAACGATAAGGCGTGGCAGCAATAATAAATACAATACACATTTCATACCTTTTTTGATCGGATGAGTTTATGATCTCGAAACTCCGTCAGTTGTGACCTCAAGGTCTGCTCGCTGTTCACTAGGAAAGCCTCTCGGCATTTCGTGTACAAATCGCGAATACCAAACCCTGGAGACAGAAATGCCAAGAAATGAATATGAGGCATAAGGACAGCATTACTGACTGGGAATTGATTACTTGCTGTCTTCACAACGCATGACCACTTCTATTCCTTCTCGGGTAAAAGTATGTGGATTTTCGCTTTGAGCCCAGGTTAGAAGTTCGGGAATGATTACATGGTGACTTTGCATGTTTCAGGCCGGGCTCGCAATTCCAGCCCAGTTTACCGAGACTGAGAATTTCTTCGTGTAATGTCTTCGTGTAAAAGTCTAAGCATGTATGAAAGGGAAAGGGCTGATATTTCATCCCACCAAGCGGGCTTGAGATCTCAGTCCAGGCTAAAATTCGTCATGTAATCGGGACCTTAGTGTTGACGTCCTGCCTATCGTTGTACCCGAGGCTGAATTGCCTTTGCCCAGTTTCGTAGTAACATAGTCTTTCGAGGCGACCCTAGTCGAGCCTCCATTCCGAACTTCTGGTCTCTGTTCTCCAGGGAACATCTATTTGAAAGGTTGTGAGTAGGATACTTTCTACTCGAGTTTAGGACGATATTACGCGACTTTTATGCTGTGACCTCTAGTAAAAGGAGCTATAAGAGATTGGGCGAATTACGTCACCAATGATACTTTGTACGTCTGGGTATCAGCGTGCCACGGGGAGGTACTCTAGTACTACCTACACCTCTTAATCATGGAATGTCGCTTTAAGGTAAACTAGGCTCTACTGAGCCATAAATATGAGGACATGACATCGCGCCTACCGATATACGAAGAGTTGTCTTTCTCAAGCAGTTGCTGTTTTACTATGATGAGGAATATTTCGCGGCCGTTTGGTGTCAGACTTCTCATGACATGGGTGAGAGAGCTGAGAGCCAATGCACCGGATTGCTGCACCAAGAGTGAGTTCTCGTAAGACGTCTCCTCTACGTAGGGCTCGAATGTCGACACGTCATTCCATAACCACCTGAACCGACTGCACATACTCTGGTCCCATACTGCCATACAAAGCAACAAACACACATGATTGAAAAAAGGCATGGCTGCCCTTATTTTAACCAAGGCAAACGAAGCTCCAAGAGCAAAGGGTTTGTCTTTCACTTTATTCTACCTTCTAAGGTCTTAGAGATCTAGACTAGATCCTACAATAACCCGTCACGATTTTTATCAGAACTAAGTTCTCTCGTCCGACTTCGCCAATAACAGTAAGCCCGGCTAAACAAACATCAATGATATCAAAAGAAAAGAGCCCGTTCTCTTACCAAGTGGCGCATTAATATGATCTATACTCGCTATCATGTGTATATACGGCGCCTCTGCTAACAAGCTGAGTATCGTCTGCGTCTACAAGTAACATGTCAAAAACACTTGTTTAGACAATTAATAAGAATCTACGCGCAAGGAGAACATCGAAAGTTTTTTTTTTCGGGTGATTTTTCGTCGATTTGATTTGAATAAAATCGAAATTTTCTATTTTGAGACGTAAACAACACTATAGATATCAACACATAGAAAGTTGTAGACTATTTAAATCAGCAGGGTAGAAAAGACAACGAACAACTTGGGGATCAATCTATTAAAATTGCGGAACAAGTTTCTCGGGCCCGAGAATTCTTGGTGTTTCGAGAAACGGGCCCCTTGCCTGGATGGGCGGGCTGAGTTTTTCTACCGAGATCTTCGGGCTGTCTGCATAAACTCTGTAAAAAATCGACTCGCGATTACATGGGAAATTTTCAGCTCGCCTTGCTTTGCCGTGATCTCGGTAGTCACCGTCCGGGACCCTGGCAAAGCGAACGAAAACACTCGCCCGGTCTCGCTTTGAAGAGTCAGAATTACACTTCTTGATCAGCATAATTAGCAATTAATGAATTCCGCTGAGTATGTTATGGATAATACTTCAGATCGAGGGGGTGTTATTTATCGAGGCTGCCGCTCAGGCCTAGGTGGATAACACCCCTGGGATCTGAATTATTATCCATATCATACAATGCCGAGTTCATTGTTTTATTATTTATTCAAACTTTGAATCGTTTGTTATTCATTCAAAATTAATTTCCCCTCTTTAATTCTCTGAGATAGCAGGCAGTTTGCCAGCCTGCCTACAAGCGTGCTTCACGCGTGCAATAATCTTTGACGTCATCGATGTTTAAGTCGCTCGCTTTTAAGGTGGCCCGCGCCTGTTTCACAGGTAAAATATACTAACATTTAATCGCCGGCTTTTTCCAGAAAACGCGCTCCGATTGCTAATATTTTTGGCTGCTAGAATAGTGGATTACTAGAGATAACACTGCAAGGAAATTATGAAAGAAAAGTTACACCGATTACACAAAATAATTTCCTGAAGGTAGACATAAAGCAATAAAAGTTCTCCTTAACAGAAAGACGAGACAAATTTTCTTTTAGTAGGCTCAATAAATTACTTTAGTATTATAGTTTGTATATGTAGTTATATATTACAATTGGCCTCATGGAAATTGCCTGATGAGTGTCGACTAAAATTGTGTAGCTTATACGCCTCAAGATCCTTAAAGACTCGAAAAGCACGACGGCAACTGAAGTCTGAGGTGTAATGTTGTGTAATACCAATGTCCTGTATCGTGGGTTTGCAATGAGACCGATTTGCAGTGAGTCTGCTTCAGCGATATTTTGTTCTTAATTTCTCCGAACCGATTGTTTTTCGTTTGCTGCCACTAGGTAAGTCGCTTTAACAATCATTGGTCTTCTTCGTTATTTGAAAAAGACGGCAAAAAGTCGGTTAGAAGTTTTATGTATGACCAATTTGTAAAATTCTTTGTTTATGAACTTTGCACACAGGATACATCGCAAAATTATACTAGAGTCAGCTCTGAGAGCGTCCCTCCTATCTTCTTGGTTCTTGCACTGAAGTTTCCTTGGATACAAATGTTTGTTGTTGGCACGGAATGCCTGTGTTTGTGTAACCCCGGGGTCCTGGGCACTAGAAAAAAGTTGGGCACATGGCGGAAGAGAAAAGGGAAGTCATGTAAGCTGATCGTGGAAGTTTTGAGTTAATAAAAGCACAAAATCGACGAGTGGAGGTGTTAGTCGCTCCATAGTGGTCCTGACGAGCCGGACTCAGGGAATCAGAGAAGAAAATGTCACTGGACTTGAGAGAAGCGAGAGCGAAGTCAAGACTCGAGAACAAGTCAAAAAGTGAAGCTGATTTCAGACGGTCATCCCGAGTCCGAAAACCCCCAGGTTACCTCGAAGATTATGTCGGAGTTCCAGTACCGATTGCAGGAGGAAACAAGGAGGGGAGTTTGAAAATATATGTTATCACAGAGCGGGGTTACGAAAGAGTTTGACCAAAAAGATTTGTGCTTTGAAATCTATGATGAACGAGCGAAAGAGCCGTAGAATGATTCTTTTAACACTTACTCAGCTTAAGGAACTGTGGAATAAAATTGTAGAAAACCATGGAATCTTTGTGTCATTGTGTACTAGTGTTAAAGATAGGAAGATTGCCAATTCTTGGATGTTATTTAATGAAGAAACACTCGAAGAACTTGAACTGTATGTAATTGAATATCTTTTTTTTTATATATATTTATTCCTTTTTATTGAAAGATATTCCAATAAATACATTACAAATAAGTGATTTTGTATATTCACTAGTATTACAACGTTTTTCTCTTCGTTTGTTCGTTTCTTTTTTTTTTTCTACCTAATTCCACTATTGTATATAGTTATATTATGAACATATTCTAATCTTTGTTATTTTTTCTTTTAAATATGATGATTATATTGGAATGTTTTTTTTTTCAACTTTTTTAAGAACACAAACACGATACAAGACGACACAAAGCGGAGAAAAAATACTAATTCGTTTCTTCTATATTAAGGTTTGCTTTACATTTTGCCATAGCGTCCCACATTTCATATGACTATTTGCTAAATTCTAAAGCATTAAAATTTTTTCCCATTTCTGATAGTGCGTTGTCAACTTATTTTTTGTTCTTGCAATGGAATATTCTATTTTTCCACAATACTTCAGATAATTCTGAAATACTGTTAGGCTAGGCACTCTGAAATTTTCTTTGTGTTTATAGAGGAGAATTTTATACATTAGAATAATGTAGTTTTCTGGACCTTCGCTGTCTACGCCCAAAAGAATATTATATGGGTTAGAACTTGGTAAAAATATCCCGAATCTTTCCAGCCAGTTTCTAATGTCGAAATATAAGTTTTTAGATTCAATGCAGTGTACAAAGAAATGATCCACTGTCTCGGGTTGGGCTAGACAAAAGGAACATCTCGAGTCCGCGATAATACGGAAACGGTGTAAGTCTTTATTTAGATAAAGTATGTTATTTAATAACCTATACTGAAAATATCTCGAGTACGTGTCAATAGTTGTTTTATATATTCGGGAATATATAGCTTCCCAGTTAATCGGATCTGAGATCTTCAATCTACTGGCAAGATTCTGTTGTGCAGTAGGTGGTTTAAATTGCTGTTCAATTAAATAATTGTATATTAGTTTTGTCTTTATTCTGTTTATGTTTACCTTAACATCACCGAGAAATAAAATATTATCGTCGTAATCGTGTTCTTTTGTTAGTTTTAAGACTTTTAGCTGTTGTTTCCAGCATACTGGTATCGCTTGGGTCAGACTAAAAAATTCGAAAAACCTATTTTTACTCACACCTTTTTGAACAGGAATCGCCCAATCTATGTTCATTTGTTCGTCGCACAGGTCCCGAATACAATATATACCCTGTGAAGAGAATTCTCTGCTATAAACTGAACTATTATTTATTTTGATATGCTTATTGTTCCACAAGCACTGGTTAAGTATGCTACTAATATCCAACTCTTGATCCGAGCTTTCGGATGAGAAGATATTTGCCCACTCCTTCAATGCGTTTTTATATAGTGTGGGCAGTACGTCTGGTATACGCGCTATGTCCAGGTTTTGCCGAATAGTTTTTACACCTCCAACTTTTCCAAGAATAAAGCGCGGCAAGATCTTCCATGTGCTTGCGTCTGGGTTGATTAATTGGGAAATAAGTTTAATTCGGCTGGCCTTAACCATTGCAGCGAAATCGGGTAGTTTTAGACCACCCTTATCATATTCTCCAATCAATGTGTTATTCTTTATTTTAGGCCTCTTGCCTCTCCAAACGAAATCTTTTACAGCATTTTCAACATCTACGACAAAACCTTTGGGTATACTTAATTTTGAACAAACATAAAGAAGTTTTGAAAGAGCCAAGGATCGCACCACTTGTATTCGCCCATATAAGGTTAACTCCCTAGTACGCCATATTGGGTCCCAGGGGATGGTTGAAAACTGAGCGGACGTGTTCCTCGAGGCTCCGTCTAAAAACGTCAAAAATTGGCTTCTCTCTGCTTAAAGTTACTTAAAATTTGTTCAGAATGCCGGATAAGAAGAAGGAGAAGAGCGGAGATAAAAAACGACCGCGTATAAGTAGTTCAGAAAGTCCTGAAACAGCCGAGAAGGAGGTAGAGGCGTTCATTAAGCTATCTATGGGCGAATACCAAGAGCTTATTAAGAGGATAACTGCTATCGAGGACACTGTCAAGGAAAAGGACGTTAGGATATCCGAGATGCAAAGTCAATTAGACGAAGCTATTGCTGAGTTAAGTAAGTTGAACGGGAGAGTTGGGGAGATGGAGAATGACTTGCAGTTTCACTCCACTGAGCAAGACGAGCTTAAAGAACGAGTCACCGAGTGCGAGAAACAGCAGGCCACGAATACAAATGAGCTGACAAGACAAGCATTTACTCTCGTAGATGGAACCTGGTGTTCTACAAAATTCCAGAGGCTCCTAAAGAAGACTGTGAAGCTGTAGTGAAATCCCTACTCCAAGAAGAAATGGGCTTTGATGAGCATGAAATGGTAAATATGAAATTCTGTGGCGCGCATCGACTTGGTAAAGTCTCAAGAGGCCAGTCAAGACCAATGATTGTGCGTTTTACCTGTCGCGCGGATAGAGATAAAGTATGGCGTCTTAGATACAAGCTGCAAGGTTCGACCATCAATATGGGGGAAGATTTACCGAAAGAAATTCAAGTGCTTAGAACCAAGGTATTGGTGCCGGCTTTGAAGTATGTCAGGACCCTCAAGAATACAAAAGCCACGATAATAGGAGACAAGCTCATTGTCAACAATGTAGCGTATCTGCATTATGAGATCCCAAATGAATGGCGCAATAAGATCCGCAATTCGTCACCAGTTAAAGAAGGAGAGGAAGCTGTAGCTGCTGTTGAGGTATAGGAGAGACGGTGAGCTCGAGGATTAGTCATGTATTTATTTTGAGGTTCTCTTGTTCGCTCAGAGACCTCCAATATTGTGGACTGTCCATTGACGATCGCATAAAGAGCGATCAGTCTCTTAATCTATCTTGAGTTTTTGGTGTTAAATGCTATGTATGTATGTAGTTTTGTCTGTGCTATATGTTATCGTAAACGCGGAGTCGTGATGGTTTCCTTTCGGTTTTTTTGCCATATGTGCAGTCAAGACAATTCATATTAGGAATGACAAATGAATTTCAATTCAGTATGTTGTCACTTAATGTTAGAGGTCTCGGAGAGTACACAAAATGCAAAAAAATGTTTAATTGGGTGGTAAAGCATAACGGAGATAATGGAATAACATTTCTACAGGAAACTCATACTACTTTAGAATCGGAAAGTAGTTGGGCAAAGCGGTTTAAAGGAGATATGATTATGTCTCATGGAACCTCAGATAGTAGAGGAGCTGCGATTTTGTTTGGGAAAAATGTGGACTATAAAATACTAGAAAAAAATATCGATATTAACGGAAGATATGTTATCGTCCATTGCGTAATACAAGATCAAGAATTTATTTTAATCAATTCATACGCACCGAATGACGAAAAATCACAAGTACATATGTTAAAAGAAATTTATAGGAAACTCCAACTTATAAATTATCCAGTTAATACGCTGATAATATGGGGGGTGATTTCAATGCGGTAATGAATTTAGCGTTAGAGACATCAGGAGGCAACCCTGTGCTTAAGTCTCATACGGTGGAAACCTTAGAGACGATCTTATTAGAACTAGATATGTGTGATATATGGCGGCTACGTAATCCAACATCCAAACGCTATACATGGCGGGGTAGCGCGCAAGGAATAAGTAGTAGGCGGGGCGAATATATTCATAGGAGATTGGATTACTTTTTTGTGTCTGATGATCTCCAGCCCGTGGCAGAAAACACAGACATTATTCCGGCTCCGTCAACCGATCATTCGGCGATAACTTTGAAACTGAAGTCGATTCAAGGAAACGAAAGAGGTCCGTCATTCTGGAAATACAATAACTCGCTTTCAGACAATAAAGAATATGTATCTAGTTTAACACATCTCATTAAGGAAGTTAAAAGCTCTATGACAAAAGAAGGTATCTCGAATCCACAACTTAGATGGGAATTGATCAAATACGAGGTGCGAAAATTTACTATTGATTTCTCGAAATCTCTAGCTAAACAAAGACGGGATGATTATAAAATCGTCGAAAGTAGTATCAACGAAATTGAAGGAGTAAACGGTTGGGAAAACGACGCGACTTTATTAGCACAACACGATAAATTGAAGAAACAACTAGAAGAAATTAGTAACTATATAACACAAGGAATAATTATTCGGTCAAGAGCACAATGGCAAGAAATGGGTGAAAAGAGCAATAAGTACTTTTATCCCTCGAAAAACGAAATAATAGTAAAACGCATATTAAAAAACTGGTTGATCAAAACGTAGAATTAACAGATTCAAAAGGAATATTGACGTTTATTAAAAACCACTTTGGGTCATTATTCAAAACAAAATCTACGAAAACAGAACAGGAATGTTTAGAATTTCTGTCGAGTTTAAGCTCCCCAAAAATAACAGAAGAACAGAAAATTAAGTGTGAAGGCAAGCTGACTCTCAGCGAGTGCTTCAATAGTTTGAAAGCTATGGGAAATTCCAAAACACCTGGGAATGACGGTCTCACCAAGGAGTTTTATATGACAATGTGGATGGAAATAGGAACAGATCTAGTTAATTGTTTAAATGATAGCTACACAAAAGGACGACTAACGAATTCGCAAAGACAGGTTCTCATCACTCTTCTGCAAAAGCCCAAAAAAGATAAACGGTTCATGGACGCGTGGAGACCTATAAGTTTAATAAATGTTGACGCAAAGATATGCAGCAAGGCGCTATGTAATCGAATGTTGGATTGTTTACCCGATATTATTCATCCCGACCAAGCAGCCTTTGTGAAAGGGAGAATAATAGACGAACCAATTCGTTTTGTTAATGATGTAATGGAATACACAAAGAAAACCAATAACAAAGCCCTATTATTTGCAGCTGACTTTGAAAAAGCATTCGACTCAATTGAGCATAACTTTATATTCGCAACATTACAGCACTTTGGTTTTGGTACCTCATTTATAAATTGGATAAGAGTGATTCTGAAAGAAAACTGCAGTGCAGTACAAAATAATGGGCACATTTCTAATTATTTTCCACTAGGTAGAAGCACGAAACAGGGAGATCCAATTTCACCGTATCTATTTATAATGGTCATGGAAATCATGGCAACTATGATGAGAAATTGCAAAGAGATCAAAGGAGTCGAGTTAGGAGGACAAGAAAAGAAATTAGTGTTGTACGCAGATGACACTACTTTTGTTTTAAGAGACATCGATTCTCTAAAGAATACGCTTAAGGTATTAACAGAATTTAGCGAGTATACATCCCTTAAAATTAATCTTTCTAAATCAGAAGCCGGGTGGCTCGGGAGCGCGGATGACATAAATCAGGAAAAGGTTAAAGGAATTAGATGGGTAAATTTATTCGAGGGGGGCATTACTGTTCTCGGGATTTATTTATCATATAATGAGAAACGCGCACAAGAACAAAATTTCACACGTATATACGACAATTTCAAGACGATATTAGCAGTAATTGAATATCTTGAAGCAAGGCGCGCGGAGGCTGGGTCCAAGTCAGGCTCCACAGGAATCCCTGCGAGCGGGACAAGCGATAGGGAAGCGGGGAGATCTGAAACGGAATGGTCTGAGATGAGTAAAATAAGTCTGTAAGAATTGTTTCAGCAAAGGAATCTGAGAAAAACTCTGAAAAGAAATTACAAAAGGCGGAAATTGAGGCTGAATTGGCAACTATAAGAGTTTCGCAGTCGAAAGAAAGGGCTGAATTGAAGGCAAAGATTGAAGCGCAAAAAGCTCAGCTCGATGTCCAGATGTCCGTTGCTGAAGCTAAATTCGACGCAGCCCGTAAAAACAAAGAGCTGCAGCTACTGCAAGAGCGAAGTTTAATTAGTGGATCAGCTGGGCCGGGGTCCAATGTACAAAAATCCCGCGCTGTAAACAACCCGAAACACAGCACCCCATTAGTGGTACAGGAAAATCCGATCAGTAAAGTGCAAAATTGGCTGAGCACCCTCCCCCAGTCTCCTGAACCGGAAACGCCGGCAAAGAAAAAGCCAATGCTTGCTTCGCTGCCCAAAATTAATATTCCAGAATTTGACGGAAATCCCATAAAATGGCCGCAGTGGTACGGGTTGTTTAAAGTTTTAGTAGACCAACAAGATATCACGACCGCAGAAAAAATGGTTTACCTTGCATCTAGTGTAACGGGATCGGCTGAAAAAGCTATCTCGGGAATGTTGTTTAGCGGATCCATGTACGACGAAGCGCTTAGCGAGTTACGCAGAAGGTTCGGAGATCCAGAACTTATCGCAAAAACTCTGATCAGAAAACTCTTAGATCTTCCAAGGATTGCAGATCGTTCAACAGAACAATTGCGCGCGTTTGCGGATGAACTTCGTAGCACAATAGAAACTCTTAAAATCTATCGTCATGACGCAGACCTGAAAGCAGCGTGCAATCTGGAGCAGATAGTTAACAAGTTACCAGGAGCTCTAGCAGAGAGGTGGTGCCGAAGGAGACTGGAGCTGGGAAGGTCGGATCTCGAGGTATTCACAGACTGGTTGGAGAAGGAAGTGAAGATAAAAGAGTTGACTTTCGGCAGTAGCCCAGTGACCCCTAAAGAAAAGGAGAAACGGGATGGCAACAAGCCTAAGCCTCGAAGCAACCAGACGCACAGCACCCTAGCAACACCCCTTGTCAGAGAGACAGAGAACACGGTTCCCCTATGCCCCATTTGTGAAGGTAACCACAGTACGGTGGCGTGTAGTACCTGGAAAACGGCAGAGACGAACGGGAAGTGGTTTCTAGCGAAAAAGCACAGACTGTGTTTCCGTTGCCTAGAGAAATCTCACACAAGATGGAAGTGCCCGGTGAAAGAAGGGTGCGGAGTGGGAGATTGCGATCGGAGACATCATCCACAGCTACACCAAAACGCCAAACCTGAAGAAAACCTAAGTTAGATCCAGCAAGCAAGACCTTTGTCCCACAATCGGCTGAAAAGAAAAAAAGAGATAACAACAAGACCATCTCCGAAGAACCCGATACCGTCGACCAGTACATCACATGTTATAAATGGAGCCAGCGACAGTCAAGTCAGAAAGACTCTGGGAAAAGTAGCACTCCAAACGATACCAGTGACGTTGATCGACCAAAATGGGAAAAGACGAAAGGTGAACGCATTCCTAGATGGAGGGTCCGGGTCATCCTACATAACAGAAGACCTGGCAGATGAGTTGGGACTGCGGGCTACGAAGGAACCTTTACGAGTCTCTGTATTTGGTGCTGGAACGATCGTAACGGAAAGTAAGCTCGTACAGTTACAACTGGAGAGCATGGACGAGACAATAAAGCACACAGTACGTATGTGGACCACGCCAAAGATCTCACAGATGAAATCGGTTGATTGGACTGAGTTGAAAGAGGAATGGCAACATCTGAAAGACGTTGAGATAGCGAAGCCGGTAGACAGAGGCGAAGTAGACATTCTGATTGGAAGTGATTATTACCAAGAGTTGATGCTACCTAGAGAACACCGAGTTGGTGGTTCAGGAGAACCGATTGGAGTGCAGACACCACTAGGGTGGACCCTAATTGGACGAATTCCGAGTGAAGGCGAAGAGAGTCTGGAAAGTGCGCATGCGTATACACATCAAGCGTCTGTCAGGTCAGAAGAGAAGGCAGACAAGCTGATGAAGGAGCTCTGGGACGCAGATCTTCTAGAAAGGAATCCGAAGGAACAGGTGTTCACCCCGGAAGAGGAGATTGCGATAAGCAAGGCAGAGAGCTCCAAGCGTTACGTAGGTGGCCGGTATGAGGTAGCGATACCATGGGTGGTTGACGAACCACCGCTCCCGGAAAACAAGCAAGCAGCTATGAACAGACTCGTGTCTTTAGAGAAGCAACTAAAGAAACGCCCACACATTGCTGAGAAGTACAAAGAAGTGATGCAGGCAAATGTGGAAAAGGGATACGCCAGAAAGGTAGACCCTGATGAAATAGACGAGCCTGAGTTTTATCTAGCCCATTTTCCAGTCGTGAGAGAGAGTCGCCAAACAAGTAAGGTACGCATTATGTTCGACTCGGCAAGTAAGGAGCGAGGAGTCAGTTTGAATGACACGATGTTACCGGGACCGAAACTACAGCAAGAAGTATTTGACGTCCTCCTACGCTTCCGAAAGAAACCAGTCGCTCTCGTCGCAGACTTAACAGAGATGTTTTCCCAAGTGAGCATGGCGGATAAAGATCGGAAGTTTCATCGTTTCCTGTGGCGCGACTTAGATGACTCGAAACCCCCAGACTCCTACGAGGCGATGAGACTAACCTTTGGAGACAGAGCCTCGCCGTTTCTCGCACAGTTCGTTGTAAGGAAACATGCAGAAGAAAACGCGGAACGATTCCCGTTAGCTGTGCCGATTGTCTTAGATGAGATGTACATGGACGATATTATGACCAGCTTGAATTCAGAGGAAGAAGCAGTACAAGCTAGAGAAGAGCTCGTCACGCTTTTCGAAACCGCTGGTTTCAAGATCAGAAAGTGGTGCAGTAACAGACTTGAAGTGATAAAAGACGTGCCCGCTGAAGATCTCGTTTCGAAGTTCAATATTGAGACCTCAGAACTGCCATGTATGAAAACGCTTGGCGTGCAATGGAACGCGGACACTGATAAGTTTGGTTTCGATCTGAACGCTCCAGATGACTTGACCTACACGAAACGTGGATTTCTGAAGAAACTTGCAACGTTATTCGATCCCCTACAGATGCTAGCACCGTTCATCATTCGAGGGAAGATGATGCTCCAAGAGACTTGGTTACTAGGTCTGGAATGGGATGAAGAGTTCCCTGAAGGTCTTAAGAAGAACTGTCAAGAGTGGTTTAGACAGTTACCGGAGTTGTCAGGAGTCCAGTTGCCGAGATGCCTTCGCAATGACAAGAAGGTAACCAACACCCAACTTCACACCATGACAGACGCATCTAAGTTGGCGTATGCCGCGGTCTCCTACCTGAGGACGGAGTATGAAGACGGCGAGGTGACGGTACGAATGGCCGCAGCGAAGGCAAAAGTTGCACCTACCAAGGCCGTGAGCATACCGCGCCTCGAACTAATGGCAGCGGTCCTGGGCCAAAGACTGTCGGAAAAAGTGTCGCAAGCCGTTTCCATTCCGTGTCAAGACTGTTTCTTTTGGACGGATAGTATGGACGTGATATACTGGATACAAGGAACATCCAGGAGGTATAAACCGTTTGTAGCGAACAGAATCTCTGAAATTCACCAAAAGTCGAACCCGTCGCAATGGCGATATGTACCAACCCAACTTAATTGCGCTGACGATGCCACTCGAGGCCTGAGCGCTCAAGAGATGACGGCGGATCACCGCTGGTTTGAGGGGCCGGAATTCCTGTGTGAAGAGGAGGAGAGGTGGCCGAGAAGGAAGAGAGTCGGGGCGGAAGAAAGTTCGGAGGGAGCACAAAGGGAGCTCCCAAAGGCAGAGACGACCTGTTCAGTGTGGGTGTCTGAACCCGTGATCGATCCGCTGAAATACTCTGACTGGACCAAGTTGCTGAGAGTGACAGCCTGGGTGCTGAGGTTTAAGGAATGTCTGACCAAGAGACGGAGATCAGACCAAGTGAAGCAGCTGACAGTGGAAGAGCTTCAACAGGCGGAGACTTTCTGGCTGAAGTATGCGCAAGCGGAAAGGTACGGCGAGGAAGTTGGTAATCTGCGCGCTAAGGAGCAGATAAGCAAGAACAGTCGCCTGAAGGCGTTGAGCCCTATTCTTGATGAAACAGGCGTCATTCGTGTGGGGCGTAGGCTGAACCGAGCAGACCTACCCTACGATGCAAAACACCCAGTGATACTCCCTCAAAAGCACCATGTCACAAGTCTGATTATCGCACACGTACACAGAAGAAGCCGCCACGTGGGCGTGAACTACGTCCTCGCGGAGGTTAGGCAGCGATATTGGGTTATTGACGGACGGCAGGAGGTGAAGAGAGGCGACAAGGAGTGTTCGTTCTGTGAGTTAAGACGGGCACGACCAGCGAGTCAGATAATGGCACCATTACCAGTTACGCGACTGGGGACGTCTATGAGAGCTTTTGCAAAGAGTTGCGTCGACTTCGCGGGACCGTTCATCACTAAACTGACCCGACGAGTATCAGTCAAAAGGTACCTGTGCTTATTTACCTGTTCTGCTACCCGGGCTGTACACCTAGAGATGGCGAGCTCGTTGAGTACTGCGGATTTTCTCAACGCGTTTAGTCGCATGGTGGCGACGAGAGGAAAACCAGAGGAAGTAACGAGCGACAACGGGACGAACTTCGTCGGCGCGGAGCGCGAGCTGAAGGAGCTTCTAGAAGAGGTTGACAAAGAGAAGGTTGTCCATTACGCTGCGAGTCAAGGTATAAAATGGAATTGGAACCCCCCGTTGGGTTCACACTTCGGAGGAGTCTTTGAGTCACTCATTAAGGTGGCAAAAAGAGTGCTGAAAGCGATCGTCGGTAATGCGGGTTTGACTGACGATGAGCTAAATACCGCCATAAAGGAAGCGGAAGGGCTCATAAACTCTCGTCCGCTTACGTACGAAGGGATGGATCCACGGGACGAGCCTGTGCTGACGCCCAATCATTTCTTGATTGGGCAGATCGGGGGGCAGCTGGCTCCCAAGATGTCTGACGATGTGGCGTACAACCCGAGGAATCGCTGGAGACTCGTCCAGAGTCTTGTGAGTACCTACTGGCGGCGATGGAGGCGCGAGTTTCTGGCCACTCTGAACACAAGGAAAAAGTGGACGGAGGAACGCAAGAATCTAAAGGTTGGCGATGTGGTTCTCGTGATCGAGCAGAACGCTCCAAGAGGAAGTTGGCCACTAGGAAGGATCGAGAAGGTGTTCCCTGACGAGGAGGGACACGTACGAGTCGTCGAGGTCAAGAGCAAAGGGCACACATACGTTAGGCCTGTAGTCAGGGTGTGCCCCTTGAACATTTCATAGATTAGGTTAAGAGTGGGCCGGACCCGCTCTTGAAGGGGGAGGATGTTGGCACGGAATGCCTGTGTTTGTGTAACCCGGGGTCCTGGGCACTAGAAAAAAGTTGGGCACATGGCGGAAGAGAAAAGGGAAGTCATGTAAGCTGATCGTGGAAGTTTTGAGTTAATAAAAGCAGAAAATCGACGAGTGGAGGTGTTAGTCGCTCCATTTGTCGTTACAGGTAAGATTAGGTTCGCAATTCAGTTGCCGTCGTGCTTTTCGAGTCTTAAGTATATTGAGGGTTATATGCTACACAATTTTAGTCGACAGTCAATTTCCATGAGGCCAATTGTAATATACAACTACATATACAAACTATAATACCAAAGTAATTTCTTGAGCCTACTAAAAAGAAAATTTGTCTCTCTTTCTGTTAAGGAGAACTTTTGTTGCTACATGTCTACCTTCAGGAAATTGATTATTTTGTGTAATCGGTGTAACTTTTCTATTATAATTTCCTTGCAGTATAATCTCTAGTAATCCACTATTCTAGCAGCCAAAAATATTAGCAATCGGAGCGCGTTTTCTGGAAAAAGTCGGCGATTAAATGTTAGTATATTTTTCCTGTGAAACAGGCGCGGGCCACCTTAAAAACATCAAGAAATTGCTGGTGGCGCTCAACCAATCAGAAGCATATGTTGAATGAATAATAACACTTCTTATACATTATCCAGAGCACCAATATGCCATTAAATTGGAATAGAGGACACTTCATTGCATCCTGCTGTATTAGAAGAGTAATAAGTGCGAGAAAAGAGAACATTTTCGCACGTCCACCATATCGTAGCGGGCCAGCTCGGTCCGTGTATACCGGGCTGAGATTGTGTTTTCAGCCCGCCCATCCGGGTCAGCCTGCTCCATCATGTATCAGTATTTGGATATAAGGTGTATTAAAATTATTATTATTTTAATCGGGGCCTTAAGTAAGGTTACCTTTTTCGAGCGCAGCATCGGTCCGTCGATATTGTGAATAATCAAGTACAAGTTACCAGGACCTGAAAATGACCACATAATCTGGTAAGGCAACCCGACAAAATCTACGTCACGCATGACTAATAGTCCGGCAGAATTAGGTTTTTCGATTGAACCTTTGGTATATAGTTGTTTTTATTGCGCTAACATATTCTAGATTCTAGGATACAAGTATCCTAGAACAACTATCTGTCAACTGAGGAACTCTCTCAGTGCTGAGCAATTCGCCATAATATTCGCTGATGAAAATGTGCTACTTTAATCCCTTTGTCTTCTATTGTGCCTCACTAGAGTCTCCCAGACTGTGCAGCATTAGATGCTTCATGTTTTCCGATTACGAGCTTTTGGATGTCTTCAGATACACGATTTATACTTTGTCAATGGTACTTAATATTATTCATTTAGAAAATGTACCAAAAATGATTAAATAACAAGGCTTGACTGAAGTTGGGAAAAACATTCTACACAACTATAGCACAAAATACTTTAAAGGGGCAGTGTCACGATTTGGGGGTTAATTTAGGTAGAATTAATGCGGTCAAATTCACAACAAACGGGCAAAATAATCGTCTAGGTTTGTTAAATAGGCCCTTCAACTACCAGATAAGTATAAATTTGGAGTATTTTCTTGTGTTATCGAGAGGATGGAATTGGATTGCGAATTAGCATTTTTAATTTCTTACCAGGTTGAACAGTTCAAACTTGGAAATTTGATAGCGAAAGCTTTTAAATCTTTTGTAAAGCCGGCTTTTCATTAATAGTGAAGTAAGCGGAGACGGAGACGTAAGACGTAAGCGAGTGCGTCAACAGCGTTTTTGAAGTGAACGTGTTTGTAAAGGAGTGGGGGAGGTCCCTGTGGAAAATTTGTGAAAATCGTCGTGACAGTAGCGACGTAAGCGTGGGTTGGTTTTCACTACGACATAAGCGACGTAAGCATAATCATAAGAACGGAAGCCTTTGATCCTTATGCTTACGCTTATGTCGTAGTGAAAACCGCACCAAAGAAAATAGTCAGTTTGATCCTTATGCTTATGCTTACGTTTATGCTTATGTTAAGAAAAAGGAAACCTTCGTTCTGCTTCCTACACGCTTACGTCTCCTTCTCCGTCTCCGTTTTGATTGGCAGAACGCAAGCTTCCTTACGTCTCCGCTCCGCTTACTTCATAAGTGAAAAGCCAGCCTAAAAATGCCTATGCAATAAAACCCGAGTTAGGATTTCGAGTTGGATTTCGAGTTGGATTTTCGAGTTGGATTTTCGCTAATGGATTTTCGACATTTTCGAGTTTGATGTTTGAAGGGTTTTTGACTAATCCAGGAGTCAAAACGAAATCATGTAGAAGTGATGGAGTTCGATGAATAAATTTCTGTGTTGAGTGGTGACTTGCGCGCCAGAATCCAAAATGAAAATCCAAAGTTAAGAATCAGACTATGCAATCCGAAGAAACCTGAAACATGAGTGACCTCTCCCTCACATTTCCCTGGTGACACGTCGCATGACTCGGCCCAGGTTCTTTCGAACAAATGTTTTCCGTCTATATATGAACTTTTGTTGGTAAAACTAGACAGGTTTCTATTCACGAGTTCATATCAGACGAAAAACCCGTCATGGCGAGTTTTCCGTCCTCTAGTGTGAAAACGGCTATTATGGACTGTAAAAAGCATTCAATGATGTTCCTGTGTGTGCTATTGCTCGAGCACCCCCACTTTTCGTCAAATTTTCATACATTTACTGTATTTTGTGTTTTCACTCTTCCCATACATCCTTACTAATGAGCACCCCCACTTTTTATGGTCCTGCGCCGCCTATGCAGATCTGGTACTCGGGCAGCGGGCACCCTTTTCAATACCAGTGTCACTATCTTGATGTCTAGTGCATTCGACGTTTATGTTCTTAGTGCGAATTTACTGATTATTTGTTTTCAAGACTTCTTTTAGGTGAAGTTTGTTTTAACTACTAGCGAGTAAACAAGCTTTCCCTTTTCTATTTCCCAGGCAAAGAGGAGAAGCATATTCGCGGCTCACCATGGAGACACTTTTCAGGTTGAAAAGTCACTGGAAAAGGGGTATTTTGAAAAATAATTACTCGCGAGCAACCTTAATATGTTGTAACCAGCACTCGAAAAAAATGTAATGAGATGGGAAAAAACAGCTGCTGTCCATTACTGTGGTTTTCATAATTCTGCGAGCTCTGCCCTCACTAATTCATTGCCTTTTCAAATCGTTCCCTGAATCAAACACCTTAGTAACCCGGTAGCTTTTGCAAAACTTCTTAGCGATGTTTGCGGTTGCTAAGCGTTAGTTGTGCGATCGAGGGAAGCCGCCAAAAGACGGTTTGAGTGTTGCTTCAGAGTTCGCAGAATTATGAAAACCGAAAAGTGAAACGTTGTATGAATGAGGGTCGAATAGGCCAAAGTAAGTCGAACGTAATGTTGGGAGTCATGCGGCAGAGTGTGAAAGACCATTGTTGAATCACAGCAAAGCGATATTTTACATACGAGGCTCGTAACCGATTTCCTTTCATTCCAAAACTTTCAAAATAAGTTACGAGTTACCACCGTATGCATTGCTACGCGACCTCAAAATTCACTGTGGCGATTGGCGATTTTACGCAAGAAAATTTTAATTTTAATTTTAATTTTCTTAAAAGAAAGTTAAATATTCGAGGCAAGGAAGACAAAAGATAGCTTAAAACCATTTTGGTTGATATGGCAATCAATTTCGACCCACTGAAGTTGCCGAATCCAGCGTTTAATCGCCCATCGCAACATTGAGTTTTGAGGTCGCGTAGCAATGTATACAGTGGTAAATATTTGTTTTGAGTGCAGTTGGAAGGGTCTTTTTGACTGTATGATGTGTTCAAACCGGTGCTTCCATGGCAACGGAATGGTGACCCCACGAAATGTACAAGTTGTGATTATTTTGTAGCAGAAACATTTTAGTAAAAGCCCTTACTAATACAGGGACAAAGTTTAAAACAATTGTATGAGAGCGTTTTCAGAACTCAAGTCAATATTTTACTGGACAAGAAATCGCCTTACTTTCCATTTGCTATCTTTGGAATATTCCAAACTTTCTTGTAAAAGAAAGACGTGCTGCTTTCAAATTCAGATATTGTTTCGGATCAATCGAGGGTTCTGCTTGTTGCATTGATAGAAAAGCCATGCAGAATCAATGGATTTCATGTCGCAGTTTAAAAAATCCGGTATGACATTTTTTTCTCGATATTTGTGTAAAAGGTTGAACTTTTCCACCTAATGGCGATCAGTATGCGAAATAAAATTAACCTTGCGTCCAATCTGTGGCGTCCGTTAAAAACAGCCATCGCAACTGCTAGCAGGCTGCTACACACTCGCCAGTGTTTGCTTGATTTCCCTTTAAGCAATTAGCCTGAGTATCAGGACCCTCCCCCTCCTCGAAAAAAAATGAGAGAAGGAGGGAAGAGGGCCTGACACAAATGCATTCAAAAGTTCATGTTCAACATTCAGAATCTGAATGCTGCGCTGATTGGCCAAAAGACAAAGGGACGCGTCACGTGAGTTAAACCGGAAGCGAAACTGGAAGCGTTTGCTCGTTCGAGTACAAGCCGCGATGGGAGAGGAATCTTTCGGGAAGACGCAAAGATTTTAATAAATTCGTCCTTTCAAATTCGGAATATGGACGAAAGAGAGTTTGAAGATGATGTAGAATCTGGAATACAGTTTTTTCCTGCTATACAAGTAAAAGAAGAGCAGACCGCGTGCCTCAAATTCTAGTAGTTTTGCCAACTGCTTTTGACAAACGCTAATTTATCAACACCGATGCTGTACGCTAGCTTCTGGCTTTAGAAAGATGGAGAGAAGACCCTTGCGAGTATCGTTACTAGGCCCGAAAGCAGCAAGTCGTGCTAAAAGCGTAGGGAATTTCAACGGCATCCCTCGAAGATCAACGATAACAAAGAAATCCTGCTCGGCAGCGCTAAATCTTCTCCTAGCTCAGGCTAAATTGTTCCCGCAGGATTCGGCAGCTTTCGCTAGAAAAAACGGTCCTTTGAGCTCGGGAGAACAGAAACCCCGAGTTCGGAATCGAGTTCGAGTTAGAGTTGGATACCGAGCTGGATACCGAGTTGGAATCAGAGTTGGATACCGAGTTGGAATCAGAGTTGGATACCGAGTTGGAATCCAAGTTGGATACCGAGTTGGAAACAAAAATCAAAGTTCACTATTCCTCAAATAAAATAGATGTTTTTTGCATAATATGCGTAAAATTGGTGTATCCAGAAACATATAACTCGCTTATATGTTTCTGATGTATCATATTACAGGAACAAATTTTGGCCATGGATCACTATTAAAATCTATGAAAAAAGACTGACTGTATTGCATTGTAATGCTGCGAGATTCACTTTATAAAAGATATTTATTGTAAGACGAGGATACCACTCATATGACATTGATTTGGAAATCGTGTATGATTGCTAAACTTTCTGTTCCACTTTTTTCTATATTGTTGTAGCGGGAACACATTGACGCTTGGGTCCCAAGATTACCATCGTAAAATCGAGAATATCGTTGGACCGAGTATCGTTAGATCGGCGTTCTGTTATCTGATTTTTAATTTTTGCCGGGAACCAGAAATGATTTCGTAAAATCGTGGATAACGTTAATCGGGGTTCTACTGTAGAGAAATTCATTTGCTATAAATATAGTGTTGAATTTTTTTCAATAACTCGCCTTTTGGTCCCGAGTTAGTGATCAAACTCGCTTAAACCTCGAAGCTTCACGTATTAAACTGCATTTGATCGAGGGGTAAAGTCAGTACATTCCATGGTTTTTGTAGTCCCGCAGGGTTTTATCCAGGGTTTTCGTACAGGTTTACGGCAGGCAGGGTACTTAGAATGTAATCTAGCTGGGGCTAATCCAGAGTAATCAGTAATCAACTCTTGGCTTAATAATTTTTTACAGTTATCGTTTGATCATGTAACTGCAATTTTTAAAATCACCTATAATTGTTTGTTGGAAGCTTAGCATTGGTACCTTTTACGGTATGCTGTATTCGGTATACTCGTTTTATCTCGACCTGATTGTCGTACGAGTTAATTGATTAATATATAAACTTGATTTGTAAATAACTGAGCACTAGCACTGTGCGAATGCAATACGCTGGTCCACGTCCATAAGGCCCAGCACGCTTTGAGTTGTTCCTTGCGCCTTAGCTCACGGCGAAGGCAAGGAATGAAAAAATCTACACTTAAAGCCCTATCTTTTGTCAAATAGTGGATAAATCAAATTGTCGGCCAGCATGAGAGACCGAACTCGGATTCCGACTCGGATTCTAACTCGAATTCCAACTCGAATTCCAGCTCGGATTCCAACTCGGTATCCAACTCCAACTCGGACTCGATTCCAAACTCGGTGTATTGTGATTCCCTTTGAGCTCGTGATAAGCTTATGCAGTTCTGTAGTAGAAAGTTCCTTGCGGAATTCCTGCACACATCGAGACCCGCTCGCCGAAGTTCCCACGCAGTCCACACTTTCAAGCAGGTTTCCCAAAATAACCGACCGAGCTCCCAGCTTTCCAGATACTTTTGTTGGAGAAAATAAGTGTACTGATCCGGATTTGAGCCATATCTAATAAGCTTGATCTTTTACAAACGAAAGAAAACAAGCAAGCTCGACTGTTTTGGTTTTGGTTCAGGGAAACGTACTTGAGCGAGACAATAGGCGATGACAGCTGACGACAATTTTTGATATGATTTTGACAGCCGACTTGAAGGGGGCGGAAGGCGCCGCGACAAGTGATTGTGTCAGGCGTAATTCTATTTTTCCTCTCTCAGGCCTAGTTTATACGTCGTATTTCGGACGAATTTAATTCAGACGAATTTAATTATCGCAATTAAATTCGTCTGAAATGCGACGTATAAAACGATCCAAAAAAGGTCGAAAATTAAATTCGTCCAAGACGTTGTATACGTCGACCCTGGACGTATACAACGTCTGAAGTATGTCTTCGTTTTATTTTATTCGTCGTATAAAACGAACCTCCATTTTATACGTCGCAAAGACGAATTTAATTGATCAATTAAATTCGTCTAATTAAATGCGACGTATAAACTAGGCCTCATTTTCTCACAGAAAAATAAAATTCCGCCTGATACTCAGGCTATTAAGCAATGGGAGAGCTCACAATACTCGGATAGAAGATGTAGTCATCACTTGAATGATTATAGTATTGTATAGTATTGTTAATGACAACTCTTGTTGATTACTGAGTCCTGGGTCAATGTCTTCCTACAAACTATCCCAATCCCTCGGATTCAATTGTTTCCTTACCCCTTCCTTTGGTGAACATGTCCCTGACGAACGCTGTTTGGTCAATAACACTCTTGAACGTGCCTTTGTGTTCCAGGACCTCTTCGGTTATGGTGTTTAGAATCTGAAACGTAAAAAAACCCTTATAGATTCTACGTCATTAATGTCTCTGTAAACCCGTGAGGGGTGTCTTCGGAAAACATTCTCGTCGCGTCGCAATTTATGCTATGATAATCAGCTATATACCATTTCAAAGCTAAAATATTGATCTATCTTATGAAGTTATTTAGTTTATCGAAGTTTAAATTTTTCTTGTATTTTTAAGACCCCGAACTAAAAACTACCTTGTTTACTTGAGAAGCTCCAGACCACTAACGGTTTGTTGCACAGTTTCACACTTTGTCGGATTTTAATCTCGGAGAAATGAACTGCAAAACCGTGTCAGCGATTTTCGATATTTTGCATATTTACGGAAATATTAGGTCGCGAAGTTGAAAGTCGCATTTTTTACAGTTTGTGGCCGCAAAATTTATCATAAAATCTGTTTCAAGTAAAATATAAAAATTCCCTCGCACGGTGTTTTAGTTGTGATCATTTTCTAACGACACAGAAAATTGGTGCCGATATCTTAAATCGTGCGGGGTCAGGAGCTTCGCGAAGGTAAAAATTTGACCTAAAATTGAAGTGGTAGAAAAAGCGTGTAAAGAAAATAAGAAAATAAGTGGCGGGCAATACAAAAGAATGGGCAATGCAGCCTAGGAAAACAGTTGACGCGTCATTTGAGGTTTTAGAAATGTATTGACTGTATCAAATGAATTTCGGAAAAAGTCATTTTATGTATTTTTACATTTTTACCTTTCACGAGACCTTAATTACGTTCACGGGGTCACTCCCATAATTTTCGTGCGGGGGTTATGGGGTTAAATTCCCGGTCTGTGGGATATTCACGCGAAAACCTCGATTTTTGGTTTAGTCCGGCACGACGAATCCCAACTGCGCACCGTCAAACCGCGGTAGTAAATGCTCGACGCGTGGTCTCCCCGAAATAGCTCTGGATCCTGGGCGGAGAATATGACTTTTATGAAGTATGGTTCGGAAGGGGAGTCACGTTATTTGTAGAGACAATCATATCTGTATTTTCACGTCTCGTTTTTGCCTTTGTTAGTATATATAATAGGACTCCATGCTGTCCAATTATGAAAAAATTGGATGATTCAGAGGAACTCCAAAATTGGAAGGGGCCGCAGTCCGAGTCCAATATGGAGTTCCGAGGAATCATCCATTTTTCCTTAATTGGACAAGCATGGAGTCCTGTTATTTATTTATATAACTAGAAGTTTCTGAAAGAAAGCGGAGTGCTGCGAGGATATTTATTTAACGCTTGCAACATGTCTGAAATCAAAACAATCCATCATCTGATTTGAAGTATTTGATATACAGTTGGTACAGTGCGGGGGATCGCAAACGAGCCCTACCCGGCTCTTTCACCTCTTCGATTTCCGCGTTTCACGCGTCGCTTTTGGGGATCCTACGTCTTTTTATGCTAACCGCAAAACCGTGAGATTTTGTTTCCAATACAAAAATTGTACGAGCGAAGGAGAGATTCACCCTCGAGAGATCAGTGCGGCGCGGTGTGGGAAAAATCGAATAAACAAGTGACCACCCGCGATCCGCTCTTTGACCTCTTCGATTTCCGCGTTTCACGCGTCGCTTTTGGGGATCCTACGTTTTTTATGCTAACCGCAAAACCGTGAGATTTTGTTTCCAATACAAAAATTGTACGAGCGAAGGAGAGATGGATCGCCGTCTCTTCACTTGTGGCATCTTTATTGACTTAAAAAAAGCATTCGACACAGTAAATCATCAAATACTTCTCGACAAACTTTATTACTATGGCTTTCGGGAATTATTCACAACTGGTTTTCATCTTATTTTTCAAATCGAACTCAAACAACTCAGGTGGACTCCTGTATTTCAAATAAGTTAGAAACAACCTGTGGTGTACCACAAGGATCTGTTTTAGGGCCCCTGCTTTTCCTTCTTTACATAAATGACATACATTCTTGCTCTGATAAACTAAATGTTTTTCTCTTTGCTGATGACACCAATATTTTATTTGCTGATAAAAATCTAAAATCTTTGGAAACAACAATAAATATTGAATTAAATAAGGTATGTAAGTGGCTAACTTCTAATAAACTAACCTTAAACGCTAAAAAATCAAATTATGTTATTTTTCACCCCTATCAGAAAAAAATTGTTGATCCTCCAAAAATTTCAATTTTCAATTATGACTCAAACAGCTTTATAAATCTTGAGCGGAAAACATGTGTTAAGTACCTTGGAGTTCAAATCGATGAAACCCTCTCTTTTCGAGACCATATCAATACTGTATTGACTAAGATAAGTAGATCTGTCGGTATACTAGCTAAATTAGGACATTTCGTACCCTTTCTATCCTTATGAATATTTATAATACATTAATTGCACCTTACTTAAATTATGGCTTAATCACTTGGGGTACCGCACCCAAGTCCTATATTGATAAACTTCTCCTACTTCAAAAACGTGCTCTACGACTAATCCACTTTACTGATAGGAAAGAACATGCTATCCCCCTTTTTGTTGATGCTGGCATTTTACCAATTAACTTCTTATATTATGAATCTGTTGCAAATCTTATGTACGATGTTGATCAAAATATTGTGCCAAAAAATATCTTAAACTTGTTTTCTCGAACATCATCCAGACACCATTACTTCACCCGTTCTGTGTCCTCCCAAAATTTCAACCGACAAAATGCGCGATTGAATATACTAAAAAATGCTTTTTCACGTGTTGGGGTCAAAATTTGGAATGATATCCCGCTGAACCTCAGGCATCTTCCCAAAATAAGATTCAAAAGAAAATTAAGAGAAATTCTATTAGATATTCTAATGTCTGAAAATCGGTATAATATCGATGCAGATGAAATATCTGTATTGATTTCAAAGAAGACATAGATTATGCTCACTTTCTCGTATCTTCTACTTCTTTTACCTCACTTAATTCCTTTACCTTATTATTATTATTATTTTTAATTGAAGTCTTAAAGCTATATGAAATATAAACCTCTTAATAGTCACATGTAATTTAATTACTCTGAGAAATCTGTAAGACTGGCCCGCCTCGATTAGTTTTGTACTACCTGCGGGCCAGTCCGATTATTTATCTTATACTTAGAAATATCAATAAAATGAATGAATGAATGAATGAAAGAGATTCACCCTCGAGAGATCAGTGCGGCGCGGTGTGGGAAAAATCGAATAAACAAGTGACCACCCGCGATCCGCCGATAGATGAAAACTATAAAGTGAACTCTAAACCTTATCTTAAGTAAACCGCTAACTGTTGAACCTATGTATATAAAGGCAACAAATTAACTCTGATATACGAAACTAAGCCTTTCAAACTGTCACTCAACCGTTCTATTTCAAAGACGAAAGGCGCCCGACGGCAATAAATATTTTGAGATCCCGCATAAAACATCAATCAATTGAGATACCGGATTGAAAACGAGGCTCAGGATTTGCCAGACAGACGCCAAGCTGAAACAGGAGGTCACGCGTAGAAAAATCCCGCGCAGATCACAGAGGGAAAACGCGCATAGGGGGAAAAACGCGTATGGCAAAATGGATAAAGAAAGCGCGCGTGGCAAAATGGGTAAAGATTAGTGTCGCTGCTCGGCCTGCGGCCTCGCAGCAATAATTCGCAAGAATGCCGCGCGCTGATTGGTCGAGAGCCGTGTTTGTAAGAGAGTACAGAGACACGGGTGTGACGTCACATCTAATCCAGGAGCGCCTTGTGCGAAGGCGGGAGAAAAACGTGTCTAAACGAACTCGAAAACAGCTGAAAAAAACGTTCTGAAATCCCAAATTAGCTGTCAATCATTGGAAAAAAAACAGAAATCAAAAGCCACTAAAGAGACTAGACTTTACTGAAAAGGCATGAGGGTTTATCTTTGAAACAAAGATGCAGTGCTCAATGGGACTCGAGTCATTGTCAAAACTGTGGAGAAGTGAACATTTTTGAGCTCAAGAATTGGATATCTTTCACCGTGAACTTGCATTAACGGAGTTAATAGACTAGATGTGAAGCTTCTCGTTTGCTGATGGAATGGATTTTCCCAAAAATTGCGTTTCGATGCGTTGGTTTAACACAGAAACGACCTTTGTCGGCAGCCGAACGAACAATTTGCCGGTAAGAATGTCATTGCCATCTCAACACACGGTTTGTTTTTGACCATTTTGACAGCATAGCAACATACCAAATCGGAGAAAGCATCCATTTCCATCGGCTGATTTAGAGAATATAGAGCAATGTTCTCGATTGAATTTGGTAAATCAAATCTAAAACCTTTGTTTTTAGATGTTTATTTCAAGATTTCTACACGTAATTCGTCTTCTAATATCAAACGAAAACAATAACAAAGGAGTGGCTGACACGGGCTCTTTAAGCAATAAAACGATTTTCCCCGTGTCTCTGTTCTCTCTTACAAACACGAGGGGGATGTTGGGAGAACTGATAAAACAATTGGACAGTTGACAACAAGGGATTTCGTACTGGCTATATAATTAGATTCATTTAATTCCAAAGACTCAATGTTCACTGCAAACCACCAACAATTGAGCTTCCAACAAAACAGCTCCTCCCCCATCAAGAAAAAAACGTACAATCCCATTCACATATCGCAGCAATAAAAAGGCGCGCTATATTTCATCCAGGGAATATCTGAACAAACTACTCTTTGCCTCTGACATACAGCTCCTGTTAAGCTCAGTAGTATTGCCAAGGGAAACATGCTGTTTGCATTATCACCAGCAAAAGAATGGCAGTTAAACCTTACGTGTTTGATGGTTATGCTTGGGAAGAAACCGTTCACGACTAGTTGAGTCGTCCCTTGGAGCATGGACGTCCTGAACTGGTCGATTAGAACTCGCTTGGATCCGAGGCCGTACAGCAGCAGGTTGAAACCATGCCTGTAATGAGTGAAACGTCTAAACTAGCCATCTAGAGGTTACTGGACACAACATGGGAAGGAACTCAAGTTGCAATACTGCGGGCTTCAAAACACTTTAAGCTCCAGTCCCTATCCTCCCCAGCTTGGACTGTAACATGAACATTCTGGTTTCAAACCCCCTAGTAGTCTAGTCGGTAGAGGGGTTTCACGTGCACCCCCCGGAACTAGTAACGAGACATACATTTTTGGAATCCTTAGGATGTCTAGAAAATGGTTTAAGATGTTAACAGCTCGAAAAAGTGTCCCACGTCCCTATTTTGCGACATTTTTGTTTTTTAATTATATTCTTTTGTTATTTAAAGAGATTTTTTTATATTCAACGAGACAATTTTATGGACTGTGGCGCTGTCCAGAAAAGCATTCCAGTCTTACCACTTATATACTGTTATAGTGTCATTAATAGACTGAACACATATGTATAACTTACATGCCCGTTTTATACATGTTACGTTCCTTACTGATAGATATTTCTAAGACCCTGTATTCTTATTAGGAAATACCAAAACGATATGCGTATGTGACGGCAAAAGGCTGAGGCAGCGATTTAACTTGTCTACATGTGATCAGAGTATTCCTAAGATCGTAAAAGTATAGATTTAGAATTAAAGGGCTCATCTCCAGCGTAAGAACTCACCAGCTGCGTCACAAAGCTTTCTTTATTTGGTAGAACGAAGGTTGAACCAATCATGATTAAATAGTAACTAAACACAAAGGTGTCCTCAGGGAATGGTTCTTACACTGGAGATGACCCAATTAAAGAGCTTTTCTGAACAGTGCTACAGTCTATAAATTGCCTAATGAATAACGAAAAATCTCATTAAATAACAAAAGAATATAATTAAAAAACAATAATCTGGCATATAGGGCCGTGGGACACTTTTTCGAGCTGTTGACATGTAAAACCATTTTCTGGACATCCTAAGGATTCCAAAAATGTATGTCTCATTACTAGTTCCGGGGGTGCACGTGAACCCCCCTCTACCGACTAGACTACTAGCTCTATTCCTTATAATACGCTTTAATATAGACATCAGTGTTCTATTGAAAATATGAATTCGTACATCTCATACCAAACTACGTATTTTCCATATCTCCACTATTGAGGATGTCAGTAAAAATAAAGGCGCTTGGAGATCGATTAAATATCTGTTTTTAGTTTGTCTATATAATAAAAATAAAATTACCCCACAGTGGCTTGAAGATATGAATTTTCTCGTGTCAAAACTTGAAAATAAAACCCCTCCACCGTGTAATCAGTGTAATATCCTCTATTTACAGTAGTACACTGTGGCATTTTTGAAAATGTAAATTAAGCACGAGCTTACAAAATACGAAATGCTAGCACGCACTTGTATACCGCAAATACCGTAATCACTCTAATAACCCCCCTCTCTCTAATAAGCCCCTCTCTCTAATAAGCCCCCTCTCTATCAAGCCCCCCTCTAGAGCTTCAAGTTTCTGATAAGCATCCCTCTCTAATAAGCCCCCCTCCCAAAACAAACAGGGCTGGTTTTACTCGAGCTTTACAGTGCCCACTTTAAATATCATATCAACCAGTTTTGCGCTTTCTTCTCAAGTTCTGATTTCAATATACTATGATACTACTATACATATACATGTATACATTACTTATAATTGTATACATTTATCAAAGCTGAGTGAGATTTCAAAAGCCTTGGTAATTAGAGCGTTTACGGTACCCATACAGTAAATTATGATCAAATACAGACGTCCTCAATAGATGACCAGGTGGATCATGTCTTCGAGCTAGTGACCATACCTTATCTGGAAGATCCACTTGGGGAAGCTCTTGCGATGCTGGGTGAACAACTTGACACACTCATCTTGGTGAGTGGCGGACACCTGCTGAAGATGTCTGGAGAGTTCCTGAAGTAAACAGACAACGTGTCACTTTTACTTGGTTGACAACTAATAAAAAGGATGAACTAATCAGCTAATAATGGTTATGGAGCTCTCCTCGTTCATTAATGCATCTACAAGTACAGATGGACTGATTATACTGTAAAATGTGCTTTAAGCATACAAAATAAATTGGAATCATTCGAAGCTTGCAGTGTTGGTTTGGACTTGTATCTGACAAGTGTGTGTGGGGGATATAGATACATGTATAAGTGGAATAAAAATAACTTCCATATAATATATTTTATGATTATAAATAATCAACTATAGCAGAGTAGATTAAAGGGCATTACCTAGTAATAAACATGACTTGAGATACTTGTTACTTTTGATAGTTTGGCATAGTTTTTATCTTTACCCTATCTAGTAGATTCAGGATTACCTCTTGGTCCATGAGTGGGGTTCCCAAGCTGGCGAGTGTCCGGTCTGAAGTCAGACATTTGCTGCTATGATGTGCAGAAAAATATTCCTGCACCATTTCTGCCTAAAAATTCAAATTTGTATCAATGGGTAAATTGACCAAATGGATGATGTGAAGCATTTGAGCAGATTGCATCTGGCTGTTAAATAAAGTGGTAGTTTGCTTTTAGTGAAAGGCATGATATAAAAAAACACAACGTGAAATTAGAATGTCCGTGAGCCTGTTTAGATTTAGTCCGGTAAATTTAGCCCGACAAAAAACCAGAACCTGGAAAAAATTGCAACATGGGAAATTTTCAAAAACATATGTAGGAATAACATATCGAAATTTCGTAGAAATCTGACGGGGGGTAGTTGGTTGAATTTTTGGTTTTACCGGCGACGTCAAGGTCGCCTTTTGTCTTCGGCGGCACTTCGACACTGAAAACACAGAAACTGGGAGAATGTTTATGGACTGTACAGATGAAACCGATGAATATTTAATAAGGTTTTTCGGTTGAAACAAATAATTTTTTGAGCGATGAGTTAGGGCTATGAACAGTTTATTTCTTTTATTTCCTTTAGCGTATAATAATATTCGAACTTTAGTGTATCACCTACGCGGGAAATACAAGGATCATACGGGATTCGTCAAAACTCAGGATCATTTAGTTATTATTTTGCAGATCTTGTTATAAAAACAAAATTCACATCTATGCAATCACATTATGCAGTAGAAAGAAACTGCTCGACATCGTGTTCAACTCACACCGAGTTACGGCTATACAGTCTATAGCCCCCCCCCCCCCCCTCGAATTGTTCGCTTTCATTGTCTAAGTGCCACCGAAAACATCAGGCGTCAGTAGACGGAAAACCCTAAATTTAACCAACTTCCCCCGAACGGATTTTTACAAAATTTGGACACGCAGTATTTCTCACATTTGTTCCTGAGAATTTGCTGTAAAAAATCCCATGTTGCAATTTTTTTCAGGCTAAAAGCTAAATTGACCGGACTAATTCTGTTTGGGAAGCAGTTGGCCTTTCAGTTGATTCTAATGGCTACCGTAGGAATGACTCAAGCTCACAAACATCCTGTGAACCATCAACCACAACAGAGTTAATAACAACAGTAAAATTTGTTATGACATCATTCTTAGGCATAAGTAGTGCTTTGTCAAAATAAACACAACAGTGAAACTGAATGTTAGTGAGCCTGTTCAGTTTGCTGGTTGGGAAGCAGTTATGGCTTTCAGAGGATTCTAATGGGTAGGAATGGCTCAAGCTCACAAACATCCTCTGAACCATCAACCACAACAGAGTTAGTAACATCATATTTTATGACATCATTCTTAGGCAAGTCTTTTTGTAAACTTACAGGATCCTCTGAGTGTAAATCATCTCGGCTGAATGGTCTGTGCAAAACCAGACATGGAACACGTTAGATGGTTACCAGGGCAATAACCAATATTAATAAACTGACTTACAGGATTGGCTTATTGACTCACATGTCCATAACATTGTTTTGAAGAAAGTCATAAGTCCAAAGTCACTGAAAGTCTAGTAAAACAATTAAACTAATGACCTGAAATTATATTGTTTACTGTGGCATGCTCCTGGAATGGTCATTTCTTGCTTTTAGTAGTTTACAGTAGCTTTGTGTTATGGTGCAAACAATAATTATGTAGATAACCACAATTACAGCTGTTTCAGGTAACATGTGACTTCGCCGTTGTCAGAATCTTGGAGTTTGGCAGTTGGGTTTTTGCTGCGCTGTCAATCAATGCAATCGTGTGAGCCAATCAGATCATTACCCAGTGCATTTGCTTGGCTTCCCTTTCACAGAAAACCCCAGCTGCCAAAAAAATGTTTTGAATGCACTAGGTCGTGTGTTACCTGAAACAGCTGTAAAGCTTTTTGTCTTAAAAGACAGCAATACATGCAACAGAAAAATGTATGCTGATTACACACTTTAACTCAATGCCTGACGAAAATATGATATTAATTCATTTCATTTATTTTCGTTGGAGCATCCTTCCATATGTACCTGGCATTTTAAGCATGTTCTGCAGTTGACTTACATGTAACAAGCGTATTTTCAAGACAAATTGTTATTTGGCCTTCTGTTCTACCTGACATTTTGAGCAGGTTCTGTAGTTCACTTTAACAAGCATATTTTAAGCAAATATCATTCTTTTAGCATCATATATAATATCATTCTAGTATACTGGAACATGTAATGTATTGACACAGAGGACCATAATATTATTCAGCAGGCAAAATGGTAACTTTTACAAACACCAATAATCTTCTTGCCTTTTATTAGAGCGTTTCTCTAATTGTAATCAACAATGTATCCCAGGGTGCTGTGACAAATCGAAACAAGATATCCATACCCTGGGTCAATAAGGATGATGGTGACCTTATTGAAGACTATCATGATCATCATTTTACCATCAACGTACTTTGGACTTTCTTCATCTTCACTTGAAACCCCACTGAGGTCATCATCAGACTCGTTGAGCACTGGAAAGTTTATTTTTGTATTAGAAACATTAATTTAACTCCAAAGACATATTGTAACACTGGGAAATTATGTGCATATTGTTATGGACTTGTGTTAGTGTTTTGGTCTCTTCTTTTATAGTTCGAATAGGTAGACATTTCCCATACTGACTTACATACTTTGTGATCATTTCAGAGTTCACAATAAAATGTTGATGTTGTTTCACTTTGCACCTTGAATATGCAACCTTTTTACAACTTTTAGGTCAGGCACTTCAAGGCAGGTTTCATGACTAGAGAGAGTTTGGGACTTTGGGTCTGTTAAAACATTTACTGTTCCTACTGCCAGAGGAATAAATTAATAAACAGAGATAATTGTACATGGATGCCCATGGGAAATAAACACTTAACCACACAGACCAAATACAAAATAGAACAAAACAAACATGGCTTACATCTTGCTGTCACTACAGGCCTTGGACAGTCTGTCCCAGTCCTCTTACCAATAATCTAATGGGAGTAAAACTCAATGAACAAAGTAATACTGTACACTATAAATTAGTCACGATAGAATGGTCTTATAGCTTTAAGGCAGGTCATAGCAGTTTTTCATGTCCTCACCTCTTGAACTGCAATGGTGTATCTCATGCGGAAATGCACAGAACGGAAAGTCACTTTACAAGTAAACATGCTATGGATTGTTCTTTGTGTTGACATATGTTTTGTTTGCATTGATGTGGCTTTCCGTTCTGTGCATTTTTGAATGAGATTACAGACTATTGAAGTTCAAGGTGTGTGGACAAGAAAAAATGCTATGAGCGCCTCCTTAACTACCTTTTTATCTTTACCAACTTGTTTGGCCTTTGATGTTTGGTTACCTAGAGGAGGACAGTACCAAAAGCACTTTTCAAACATGAACAGATAAAATGCAACAGACTATTCCTGATAGGACACAATAGTGGTTGATACCAAATTGTTTTGGTATAATGCTGTACACTGTACTGTTTCCACTGTTGGACACCAAAACTGAGGCGATGACTGTTTTAGCATCTACATATCAACAAATTATCAGGAAAAAAACATTTCTTTCAAATCTAGCACAGAAAATATCAAGAAACCATTCAGAGATAATTCTCCCTATGCTCATTAAAGTAACTGCAGCACTAAGCAGGTAAAGAATTTTGTTGAGAGTGGTCATTCATAGACCATCAACTCAAGTCTCATTTATATTTACCAGAAACATATAACTTAGTTGAAACATGTAACGGTGAACCAAGCTTCGGATTATTCGTATCGAGTTTATGACCATATTTGGTCAATAATGAACTCTCGACTGCTAACCCAAGCAGGTTTTCTTTGCATAATATTTCATTTTTCGCTTAAATAAAGTAGAGCAACAGTGGAAAGTGATAATATACTAACATTTAACATCTTGAAGTCTTTCAACGAAATTATTTTCAAAATCAATTCAATTGTTTATTCTGCGAATATTCCGCAGCTTGGCACTAAAATAATGTATGTGTGTTACACGTTTCAACTCACTTATATGTTTCTGTATTTACTTAATTATCAAATTGATCCATTATTCATAGGATGCTTATCCAATCTCTGCACTGGATTCGGATCAGATGACACTACTTGTATCCCCTGATACAACATGGCTAGGTGTCTGGTACAGAATACTAATTGATCTGACTGGCAATCTGTATCTGTGATAAAGGATTCTGATACAGAATTCTGTATCAGACACCTTCCAGTGCAGCCCCTCAGTCTTTGAACAGTTGGAGATATTTAAAAAAATATATCCCCTACTGTCCAAAGGCTGAAGAGGAACCACTCTAGTGAAGTCCAAGTATGGTCTTCTCTCTAGAGCAGTCCCTGAAAAAGGCTTCACCTGAGAGACTTTTATGTTGTTTTAGTCCGACTAGTTCCATGTGGGACAGGGCTCATACCTTTCTGCACATGCTTGCTACAAAATGATTGGCATTTTATGTGCATCCGGAAATTCTTCCATTTGGAATGCAATTTAATAATAAGTACAGAAGTTAGAATATGATAAGTCAGTTAAATGATTAGAATTTCCAGATGCACAAAAACCACCAATCATTTTGTAGCAATCATGCGCAGAAGGTATGAGCCCTGTCCCACATGGAACTAGCCCGACTAAAACAACATATACAGCTGTAGTCTCTCAGATGAAGCCTCTTTCAGGGACTGCTCTAGAGAGAAGACCATACTTGGACTTCACTAGAGTGGTCCCCTTCATAAAACTGCTCGCCATAAAGGTCTACCACTCATATTTTTACTATCACTTAAAGTTGTTTGCTTTTGATTCCTTTTAGAGGTTCATGTACAGTATAACAACCTTTTACAGCTGACTTTGGGGTCTTTCCTTTGGGTACATGAAGGGCTTCAGCAGCTGGAAAAGATACAGAAGCATATCAAAAATATTACAGTATGAAAGGTAAAATAAATAGGGCAATGGCAATGGGAAAGGTATATTATTGAACTCATAGCGGAGCTCCTGCACGGGCCGAAGGCCCGCGCAAGCGGAGCACCATACCTAAGGAAATAACGTCTCGCATAACTATGGAGTTGATTTTCAAACGTCACGGGCCTTCTTGCTCATTTTGCTTACGTTATTGACGGCGCCAAGTGAAATGATTAGGGCGTTGAAATGGTATCGCCCAAAAGATTAATGTGTCCAAGTTTGGTTGCCATAGGTTGTTCCCTTCTTGAGATATGAATTTTTTTGTTTCTTCCTGGTATTAAAGGTATAGCGTATGTCCGTCTGGCGTCCGTCCGTCCGTCCGCCGTACGCGGAAACTCATGGGAGCCCTGTGGTATACTAAGAAAATTAAAAAATCTCGGGAAGGGATGGACCTTATACCCCATTCACACCGGCGCTTAAACTAGTTCAAAGGTGGTTTAGTTAAACTGGTTTAAATCCATATCTCCTAAGAGGAGATTGCTCCAAGGACAAAACTGAATAGACTGTACAGTACATGTTACTAAGTGATCATTTAGCTAGTAAGAGTTTATCGCAGTACAAAAACTTCCCGACGAAAAACCTTGTTTAACTAAACATGGTTTTGGTGTGAATGGGGTATTAGACAACCAAACTTGGATGAAGTTATCTAAGTGGCAAGGGGGGTGCAGCTGCATGGTCACGTGGTATGACGTCATTGATGACGTCATCATAGAAGAAAAATGATATATCTCAAGAAGGGATGAACCTCAGACAACCAAACTTGGATGAAGTTATCTAAGTGGCAAGGAGGGTGCAACTGCATGGTCACGTGGTATGACGTCATTGATGACGTCATCATAGGAGAAAAGTGATATATCTCAAGAAGGGATGAACCTCAGACAACCAAACTTGGGTGAAGTCATCTAAGTGGCAAGCGGGGTGCAACAGCATGGTCACGTGGTATGACGTCATTGATGACGTCATCATAGGAGAAAAATGAAATATATCTCAAGAAGGGATGAACTTCAGACAACCAAACTTGGGTGAAGTTATCTAAGTGGCAAGGTGGGTGTAACTGCATGGTTACGTGGTATGACGTAATTGGTGACGTCATCAAACGTGAAAAGGTTTACATCGTTGAAGGGATGAACCTTAGATAACCACACTTGGGTGAACAAGTGCTTAGTCACGTGGTATAACGGTGCAAGGCTATCTATTCATGTACAATGGCAACCTTTTTGTCTCGTTAAAAATTTGTAACCGGGAGCTCCGCTTTTAGCCAGTGGCTAAATCTATATATTACTTGTTATCATCAAAATGTAACCCCAGGGTGACAACTTGCAGGCTACGTAAGAGGGAGGGAGGAGAGAGAGTACTTAGTGTGGTCCAAATTGAAAGCATGAAAGACATCATTTCCAGCCATGGGGCTGGCCATGGTGAATAGTGAAATCACTGCAATCTTATAAAGTACTGTTTTCGCGTTCGAAGAACGCAATCTATTCTCGGCAAGCCAAGAAGATTTGAGCGATTTTCTTGACACAAGGCCTCGACATCAGACCGAGGCCACTAATCAGGTTAGAAACCTGCTTTACAAGATTTTGACGCATTCGAAAGTTATCAAGTTCTCAGTCAACTGTGCGTTCGAGAATTTGTTTCACATTTGCGACTGGTTCTTGGTTCCTTGGTGGACGACATCAAACTCTGTTCGCTTAGTAATTCGCCACCACATTTGGCCGCATTGAATGAAAATTCTTTCGCACACAGCCAAGGATAAAATGCCTAGAGGTTTATTTTATCTGAGGGAAAGAGGCTGATCCAAGGCGATTCGTCTCAAACACCAAAGACATGAGCCTAAGAAAATCGATTCAGCGAACAATTCAACTGGTAAATCCTTTTGCACGTTTCTTTCCTATGATACAGTTCGCTTCAATTCCAAGTTTTCGTCAAAACGGTTTGCAGAACTTCCGACACTCCTGAATTATTCAGGTCGAAGGCTAGGCTTCTCTAAAATTCTCAAGCGTTCCACGCGGCGTAAGGGAAGACAAGTTTTCCTTCTCATGTCTTGTTTGAATGAAATGAGTCTTGAGTTCAAAATAAGCTCCATAGCAAGCCTTTCCCGTGTGTTTCAAAGATCAGAGAAACGTACGAGCGAAGTCAAATGATTAAGGTCTGGCTTGTTGACAAGATTTACTTTTTAAAAGAATGCAAAGAAACAGAGTTTGATCGACGTCCACTAAAAACCAGTCACGGCATGTCATGCTCACATCTTGGCATGCAACACAAATAAAAACGGATAAGAAATAACGGAAAAAGTCCTTGTTCGAACGCGTTTCTAATCTATGATTACTACTAGTATAGCTATTTTACCAGATTGCCTTTTGCAACAAATTCCTAATATCCAGAATGCTACCAGTATACTTATGCGTATAGTATACACAAAATGTAGCTGTAAACTCACCCACATTGGGTGGGTGTCACAAGATTTCTGTCGACTGCATCATGATTGCCAAAAAATTTCATACATTTACTGACATTTACTGTTCACCCTCATTGACACTCTTGGGATTGTTTCATATGATGTTCTGTATTCACTTGCCACATGAGGGAGAATCTCAAGATTTTTGACAAAGTTTCATGAAGTTTGGTTGACAAGAATGTACGTACTTATAATAAACTGACCTGCCTGGGCAAGTGAGCCAGCCCTCCGGGGAGTCTGGAATCCAAAGACATCATGGCCTTTTATTGCTGCTTCATTGCTTATGGCTGTATGAAATGGGAACAAGAAACTTAGTTTGCTTCTGCAAGTGTGACAAGGTACATGTAGAAGGGCTGGGGGGGGGAGGGGGGGGGATTCTCATATTATATTGACTATACAGATTTTCGAGTCAGGGAGTGTCCACTCCATTGTGGTGTTCACAAGTTTTAATCTTGGGACCACTGCTGTTACTCTTGTACATAAATGGCCTGCCAGATTGTCTTCATAGTACCTGTACACCACGCATGTATGCCGCTCTGTATGTATGTATGACACTCACAGATATCTACATCTTCAAATGGTGCACTCGGTCTTACAGACAAAATAAACGACAACCTTGAAAATGCTTACAAGGGGCTATATATAAAAACAAGCTTCAATTTCATCCATCCAAAATAAAATTCATGGTAGTGGGATAGAGATATAATATTAACAATGACCTAACTCATCCAGTTCATATGAACAATAAAAGTAAATTAGCCATGTGACGGGCTGGGGGTAAGAACGACCTAAGTGATGTTTGAGACTTTTTTACGATTTTTTGATTTTTGGCAAACTGCAGAAACATTGTTAAAATAGCCTAAAACTAGCCTCTCTGCATTTTCCCCAAAAATGGCTGCGAGAATGCTGTAAAACGGCCTCTAACCAGTGGCTTTATCATCTAGCGCAAAGCATTATGGGTAAAACTGAAAAAAATTTGACAGCACCTCGTCCCTAGCCCAAGTGCCAAGTCACTAGCACCTGTCAACTAATTAATATTGCACCGAATGCATTCTTTTGGATTCAAAACTAACCCAAATTGTCTTGACAGTGCTGAAATGCTGGCTACAAAACAACAGAGAAGCTTCATAATACTCAAAAAAAAATAAAAAATACTCCCAAATTCTTTGTGACTCGATTTTGCTCGTAAAATTTGCTCCTCACTTGTGAGTTCTTCCACAAGTTTGTCTCTACCGACTTTGTTTGCTTTATGATGCAAGCAAAGCAGCTCCTGTAGTAGAAAATGACTTGAAAAAAGCACTTATAAAAGCGAATTCATGGCTCGCTCTCTGTTCGACAAGCGAAACCAAGAATCCAACGGTCTTCACTGAAAAGGGAGAGCCCTTAGTCTTTACAAACAGCAGTTGTTGTTGTTGTTTTTTTGTTTTTTTTTGGCCTTTTTCTTTTTCAGGTGGAAGAACCTTGCAAAATAAGCGAAATTACAGAAATAAATTTGGGCTACAAAGGGTTAACAATGCCCCAGGTAGGATGAAAAGCTCTTTTGATTCAAAACAATAGACAAATCTATACGGTTTTATAGGCAAACCCTTAGGGCTTACCGCCAGTTTTAGGGTTAGGTTTAGCATTCGGGTTAGATTTAAGTTTGGGTTAGATTGAGTTTAGGCTATTTCAACAATGTTTCTGCAGTTTGTCAAAAATCAAAAAATCGTAAAAAAAAAGTCTCAAACATCACTTACAGGTCATTCTTACCCCCAGCCCATCATGTAGCTTCTCAGAAATGTCTGGGTGTCAAAATTGACAATACACTTTCATGGGCAAGTAAGATTTCATAATATTTGCAAAAAGGCAAGCTCAGGACTTTGCATTACCGTACCGCTCTCGAGTAATGTAACATCGACTCGCGAGTCTCCAGTCTATTTTGTACTCGAAAGACTCGAGGCTTGCGAGTATTTTCAGGCTGCATATTCATGATATTCATAAGTCACTTGAACGTTTCGGGTGGCTGGTTCCTTTGTTTGCATAAAGCTGGCTGTTGAGACTCACGAGTATGGCTTGCGAGTCAGGAAGATCGAAAGACAAAAATACTGATACAGATAGCGGAAGAAATTGTTCTCGAAAATATGCCAGTTTGACAAGAAAACTGAGAATTTTCAACCATTGTTGTGCGGCGGATAGAGGCCAATTACAGCTGCGTTCGAAACAAGCACGATGCTGGGCATATTTACGATTGTCACCTGCAATCTTATTGTAGAGTTGCTGTCAGCTCTGTTATCTTGTGGAGAATAAAGTTACACACATCGTACAGGTGTTTTTCATGATTCTTAAAATTGAAGTAGCAAAAATGCGAGAGACGATACCCAGGGGGGGACTCCCATATTTGGGGGGCAGGGGTGCTCGTCGTACCTTTTAGGGTTTAAAATCAGGCCTCTGGTACCTTTTAGGGGGTAAAATTCGAAAACTTGCAATAAACTGTTATAAACGCATTCGCTAGGTCTCAAAGATTAATTTGATATAAGATTCATCGCGATCCGTTGTTTATTACAAGAGTTACCTTGTAAACTTCAAACGCAAAGTTCTAGAGTGAAGTCGGCAACTGAAAAGACTCAAAGCACGCTTCAGTCAGTTGAACATGTTTGTGCGCTATTTTCATTCGCGCTGTAAACTTTGCATCGGAAATACTGTTAAAAACGCATTCGCTAGGTCTCAAAGATTAATTTGATATAAGATTTGTCACGATCCGTTGTTTATTAGAAGAGTTATCTTGTAAACTTCAAACGCAAAGTTCTAGAGTGAAGTCGGCAACTCGAACTAAGAAAGACTCAAAGCACGCTTTCGTCATTTGAGCATATTTTATGCGCTATTTTTATTCGCGCTGTAAACTTCGCATCGGAAATACTGTTAAAAACGCATTCGCTAGGTCTCAAAGATTTATTTGATATAAGATTCGTCACGATCCGTTGTTTATTAGAAGAGTTATCTTGTAAACTTCAAACGCAAAGTTCTAGAGTGAAGTCGGCAACTCGAACTGAAAAGACTCAAAGCACGCTTCAGTCAGTTGAACATGTTTGTGCGCTATTTTCATTCACGCTGTAAACTTCGCATCGAAAATACTGTTGAAAACGCATTCGCTAGGTCTCAAAGATTTATTTGATATAAGATTCGTCACGATCCGTTGTTATTAGAAGAGTTATCTTGTAAACTTCAAACGCAAAGTTCTAGAATGAAGTCGGCAACTCGAACTGAAAAGACTCAAAGCACGCTTCAGTCAGTTGAACATGTTTGTGCGCTATTTTCATTTGCGCTGTAAACTTCGCATCGAAAATACTGTTGAAAACGCATTCGCTAGGTCTCAAAGATTTATTTGATATAAGATTCGTCACGATCCGTTGTTTATTAGAAGAGTTATCTTGTAAACTTCAAACGCAAAGTTCTAGAGTGAAGTCGGCAACTCGAACTGAAAAGACTCAAAGCACGCTTCAGTCAGTTGAACATGTTTGTGCGCTATTTTCATTCGCGCTGTAAACTTCGCATCGGAAATACTGTTGAAAACGCATTCGCTAGGTCTCAAAGATTTATTTGATATAAGTTTCATTCCGATGCGTTGTTTATTAAAAAAGTTATCTTGTTATGTAACTTCAAACGCAAAGTCCTACAGTGAAGTGGAATAGTCAAAGATTAATGTCGACACGCTTTAGTCCGCTGAGCATGTTTGCATACTCTTGATCTCAGCTCGATAATTAGGTAGAAATCTGCGTGTAGTTTGCTGAGTGTAGTACACTCAATCCCAAACTACACCCACACTACACCCACACTACACCCACACTACACCACACTACACGCACACTACACCCACACTACACGAAAAAAGTGTTAACATACATCCAGACTGTACTGTAGGTACCTGTTAGTTTCACTACTCAAGCGTTACTACAGTAGCAAGAAGAAGATAGCTAAAAGTTTAAAATCGCTCGCTTGATATTTTTTAACCTGTACCGGTAGCAGATATTCGACAGTGCTTAAATCTTTCAGAAGCAAATTTACTTTACAGTTTACTAAGGTGAATTGTTATATAGCGAGTGCTCACTCCAACCGAGCGCGCACTCTTATTGGCTAAATCAAGGTCACATGGTGAAGTACAAATCAAATATTCCCCAATCAGTCAATATTTCGAAAAATTATTGACTGGTCGGGGAATATTGCTTTCGCGCGTCGCGTTTGAGAGCAGGAAAAAAGAGAAAGTTTATTGTAAACCACGCAAGTCTTTTTAAAAACCTTTGCTAATGTTGATAAGTTTTTGCTAATGCAAGAAAATTGTGTTGTTTATCAGTGTTTTCCCTTTACATGATGCAGTCGCGCACAAACTTTGTAACTTCTCTTTGTTTTGACTAGTTAATAATTGCAGTATATTTTCTGCTATATAACAAAACACTTAATTAATACTCACTCGGGAAACACCAGTTTTGTTTCCCTCAAATCTTGGGAAACAAAACTGATGTTTCCCTCGGGAGCAGTCATTAAGTGTATAATACTTTCTCACCGGACCACACAAAGTCTTCTTTATATTATTTCTAGTTTGTCGCGTTGCTTTTTCAGACTTTTTCAGACTTTTTCTTGATGATTGTTGTGAATTCACTTGCGTTTTTCATCGCTAGCAAATTTTGATTTTAAATACCTATCACGTTTGTTCTTATCTCTTCCTGGCTGCGTAAATCTTCAGCTTTTTAAACAATTTTGTAGACTCAAAAGATTCGCGAGTCAAGAGCGCATCAAGCCTTTCGAGTGACTTGTTTATGAGGCTACTCATTAAAAACAGACTTGTGAGCCTTGAGTATAAAAATGGACTCGCAACTCGATGTTACGTTACTTGAGAGCGGTACACTATATGATTAGTAAAACCAATTATTCCAAAGAGCTCTCTGGAAACCCTATACAGTGGCCTTGTACAATCACATTTTCTATTTACTGCTCGCCCAACTTGAGGGGTTGGGTTGGCAATCCTTAGAATCAAGAAGAGAAAATTCAAAATTTATCGCAATATTATATAAAACATTGCATGATCATGCACCAACTCACCTGAAATTGAAATTCATAAGTCGAGTAAAGTGATTGTGATAAAAAATACAAATATACAAAAAATATTGCAAAATAGTGATACACCACTTCCAAAGCCAAGCACAAATTTTCTGAAATCCAGCTTGTCCTATAATTGGGCCATGCTATGGAATTCCCTTTCAAAAGAGGCCAAAGTGGCTAAAACGTTATCCACTTTTAAGCATTTTTTTAAAAGGGATGTTGTTTCAGGGCTATGCTAGTTTAACAAAATTTGCATACTATATACCATATTTACCTGTGTATAATGCGCACCCTTGTATAATACACACCCCAATTTTGAGGGTCAATTTCGAAAAATAAAGTTTGACAATAGAATGTGAAAATAAACTTCAAACCTCCAACAACCATAAGACTTGGAGAAAAATCATCAACAAACAAATGCAATTCTCTCTTGATTTATGTACTCGCCATGAACAGATGAGTGAAATTTTCTGACCGTTTCTTCATTTTAATTGTTTGTTTGAGAGAAATCTTGTGCCACAAGTGATTTCACGAAAAATTTAAATATTTGTACTAATATTTATATGCATTGTAGCCTTCTAGCAGGTGTTTACAGGGTGATTTTATCGCAAAAATCCCGGAGTTTGTAGTCGCGAGTGCCGAGCGCCATCTTGGATTTTGGACGTGCGTCCTGGGCCGAACCACACAACCATGAGTCAGCTAATTTGTAAAAGATCTTTTGTATTTGTTGTTATGCAAATTCCCAAAAGCGATGTTCCGTGTATAATACGCATCACGTTTTTGAGGCTCATTTTGGACTGAAAAAAGTGTGCATTATATACGGGTAAATACGGTATGCTGAGTTACACGCCCCACATGGAAATCAGCATTTGTTTTTCATTCCTTTTTTTTAAGCTCTAACTAGACAGTTGTTGTGGCCAGCATGTAAAAATAAAGATATACGTATGTACATATGTAATGGTACATGTATGTACATGTATTTCAGTTAAGCTTAATAAATAAAAAATAATGTTGATAAAGACAATTCCTACCAACTGGAGCTATGATCTTCTCTTCATCGTTGCTATAATTGCTCTCATCCGAAGAATGTGCTTCATAATCTTGGTCATCTACCTCATCGCCATCATCATCATCATGTTGGGTAGCATCATCATCATCTTCATCAATAACATTCATGTCATGGTAGACACCATCTTCCTTTTCATTTGATTTGCACTTGGATGTAACAGGCTTTTTCTTTGATTGCTTGGCTAAAAGAATGTGTGCAACAACTGAAGTACTGGCAAAATCCAAATGGTCATGATAGGTACCACATAGTTGATAAGAGCTTCAAGTATCATGCACTATCATCAACTATTATCATTAAAATTGTGTGGTTCCAGAAAATATTCATCCCCCCACCCATGGAAGGGTGTTGAAAATTGACCCCCCACACCCACCCCACTGGAATTTCCAATCCCTTCCATGGGGGGAGGGGGATGGATATTTTCTGGAACCAGACATTCAACATGATAGTTGGATAATAGCAAATCAGTCAGCAGTCTTGCCCTAAAACCATCTCAACTGGCAAAAAGCAAAACATGATGGCATCTTAAGATGAGAAAGACAATCATATTGAGATTGATCCTCCTGAGAGGTGTGAAGAAATCAATACAACATTGTTTGGCTGTGGCTCAGGTTGACCAGCTTAGTTATCAGCCTAGGTTTAGTGTTAATGTAAATCTGAAGCTTTAAAGCTTATATTTACCTTTTATATTGTCAAATAGTGTGTGGTACAAATTAATATCTTTATTGTTTGCTGTTTCTAAGGTCTATACTATACCTTTCCTGTCATTCTCTTGGTTGTAACCCAAATCTAGTTTTGGAGGCCTCTTCCTTCCATTTCTTAATTTATGCTGATGACATGGATCTTTGGCAGCTGAAGCCCTTGATATTGCCCTATAGATAGCAAAAAATGATTAAGATCATACAAAAAACACAACACACACTTGATACAGTTACTCTTTTTGAGAAGCCCCTGCCCCAGCTGTTCATCTGCATAGTACAGTACTGATCTATTTTAGGTCCACTGGCTGATGGGTGTATAGCCTGGTTGCAAGTGGTAAGTGTGTAAGTGGTGTTTTTTTTTTATAATAAACTGATCCTGGGAGCCATCTTAGCCCCCTCATTAATTTGTTTTCTTGTGACATACATGTAAATCCAAGATGGCACACACAATCACAAACTCTGGGGTTATCCATGATAAAAACACCATCTACCACCTGGGTGTGAGGTAGATCCATCATGGCGCTAGTAGTTTGCAGGTGAGAAGGGACTTTTTGTACATAAAGTGTACCCTAAAAATCCAGTCATGATTCAGTAAAAAATAATCTGGGATCTTAGATTAGAAAGTTTGCTAATGTCCTACCGGTATACTGTTCCCTAGGTGGAGGGGTGTTTCTTTTTTTCTGTACTTTTTTTCCCTTACAGTATGTTTATCATTCTCCCCTTCACATAATGAGTCAGGATCACCATGCACCCTTTGCTTATCTGTCTTTCAAAACCATAACAGTCATATCAACACATCATGTAGCCTGAATTTTCAGCCGTCTTTTCTTCCTACACTCCAACACATGCTAAATGAGAAAAATGACCGAGGGCCGACTTCCAAAAGCGTGTCCAGGAATTGTGTGATTCTCAGGATCTTGAGAATGGATTCTGATTGGTCCATTTTTTAACAAGCTCTAAATAATGCATACTTTTCTGTGAGAAGCAAACAACACTCAAAGCCTGGGGTACTCCCTATTTTGGGATGGTAGGGATGACTGTCTTTTTTTAGGGGTTAAAATCTGTGATCTGGTATTTTTTGTCTTTAAACGAAAATGGTATGCTGAAGCAGGGAGGTGTGAAGAAAATCCAGTATTTTTTAAGCATTCTTTGAACTAAAACGGTATGCTGAAGAAGGTGTTTTAGGACCAAGGAGTATTTCTGGGGGTGGAATTTTTTCTGACCAGGTATTTTTTAGGGTATCACTTTAACATTCAAGTTCCCCCCCCCCCCCCCCCCCACCCTGGGACTCAAAGGCACATTCATGGAAGCCCACAACAGTCATATTACATGGCTATTAAGAAATCCAGTCATTTTTCTCACATAAGGGACCATTTATTAATTATAGGTTAGGGGGGCAAAAAAATGCCCCCCCCCCCCCCCCCCCCTTCCCAGACTAAATATAGCAAGAGCATTTTTGGTCAACTGTATGCATCCATATTAGGGACGGACCATTAGCAATTTTAAGGGGGGCAGGTTTTTTGTCATGCAAGAATTTTTTCCTGGAGTAGAATTTGTGTTGGATCTTTTTTTTTAAGCCATGGCTGCGCAGGAATTTTTTTCAGTATTTTTTCACATGATTTTTTCTTGTCTTATCGAATTTCCTCATGTTAAAAGCCTTTTAGATACTAGTAGTATTCATATTATTCTGTAGATGTTGAAGTACATGTGCAGACCTGTTATAGGGTTGTTCCTAATGCAATCATATTTTTATATGTTAAATATAAAAATAATTATACAAATAATTATCATTTTTATTACCAATTCAACTTTCAATAGAAGAGATTTCAATAGATGATTTATCTTATCGACATAGGAGAAGGCATTTTACAGATAGAGGGGATCACACTTTTCTTTTGTTGCACGCTAAGTGCACCCAAATTTTCATAAACGCATTTCACCAAGCCTCGGGGAAAGGGTAGATGAACATTCCGTTTTTTGTGTATAGTAAAGAAAGCCTGTAGGTTTTATTATTCATGCGCGCCAGGCCATCAGGCCTATAAATGCAGAGCATTTTAGGAGAGTTTGTTTTTCCTCGCCAAGATATGTCCCTTATGACATGCACAAGGTGAGATCAGAAAACTTTTGAGAACCCCCCTCCTCAATAGATGGAACAAGTTTCAGGTCCCCCCTTTTGTGGGGTATGTTTTTCGAGGGCTCCCCTGATTTTCCTCCAGCCCCCCCTAACCTATAATTAATGAACGGTCCCTGACGAGTGGTGGAGTGTAGGGAGAAAAGACGGCTGAAAATTCGGGTTAGCCATCATGATGAGTTAGAATATCGCAACGACAAACAAAATTTGGCGATAAGATTCTTGGTTAGTGCCGCGCGTAGCGTAGCGACAGCGTAGGCAGGTTCACCAAAATTGGCGTGGGATTGAAAATTTTTGCCGCCTTGTAGATTGCAATACTTGCTGTGGCATTTAACCTTACTTGCTTGTCGACGGCTTCTGCCTTCTGCCACTGACATGATGTTTTCTTCCGCGATAAATGAACCTCGTCCGCCATGTCTCCGCTATAACGTACGCGCCAACCAGGCCTGGATCTCGCACATCGATCTCGCAACCCTGGTGCATCATGGGAGAAACAGAAACCCACGTAAAAGTATTGATCATTTCGCTTAGGATTCAGTATAATCTCAGTGTCGCTGAAAGTTTTCAATTTATCTCAGGATTGCTATTCCTTTCTCGAGGCGTTTTCTCATCAAAATAATAGAGAAAGGATTTTTGAGCCAATTATTCGATTGTATGGGATTCCTGTGGATCACACGTGGTTTTCGTTCGACCAATCAAGACAGCTCGCATGTGGCACGATTGTTTATTCCCAAGCGTCACAGATTTTTCATTACCCGACTTCATTATCGCCTTGATTTTATAGCAGGCTTCGTGGCCTTCCCCCTCTCCTTCAGCCCTCCTTCCTGTTTTATTTCTACCCTGGCTTACCTTTTTTCCCTCCTTATTTGCTGGACGACCTTCTAGACGAATTTCCAAACCGTGAACTTGGACACCTAACGCGCGATTGTCGCTGTGTTTTCGACCGATTTGGTAAGTGGCACTGAACGTTACACGAGCGGCCATCAGACCTACCGGCCAACCACTTGGACCCGCTTTCTGTTTTCAACCGCTTGGAAAACATTGTCTCAATTTCGTTCACCAGCAAGCGATCGGAGTGAAAAATATTTCACAATGGAATCAATATACTCTTTGTCTTGCTGTTTTTCGAGGCGACTTTATCTTGACTTCCCCAGGGATTAGGGTGAAATTGAACCCAATTCTGGTTTATTTTGTTTTCTGTGCATGGCTGTTGATCTCCAAACAGGTATTCGAGTGGCTATCTGTTAAGGATAACGGTTTAACCTGGAATATTTAGTGAGTTTGTGTAAATTGATCAGTTCTTCTCAGCACGGAGAAACAGACATGTCTCATCGACTTCATGTTTTCAATCGGGTGATCACGCAACGGCGGGAAAAACTTTGTGTTGTGTTGCGCAACAGAACGGAAAATTTGATCGAAAACACAAATCGGTCGACTGTGCTTATTACCAGAATAAATTTACAATTGAATAACAAATTAAATGTTCTGGTGACCTCTAGTTGTTTATTTTTTCGCTCGAACAAATGTTTCAAACGATTGTGAACTTTTAAAAGGGCTACAAAATAACCTTTTCGTCGCAAATGTTATGCTAACTCAATTTGCAATCTACTTGAAACTAACTTTCGTGTTCCTTACTAAAACGAAGCCTTGAGTTAATTATACATTTCATTGTAAATTGTAGGTTTTATTTTTTCAGAATCCTATTTCGAAGCGTGTAATATTTTTCATAGTCTTCTCGGAAGTCAGACTGCCACAGAGTTTTCCATTTGTATGTTTTGTAAACTGTTTTTTGTCGTTTAGGATAATCGCATTCAAAAGTCAACTTATTAAATTTATTATTTTTATTATTTTAATAAATCCAGGTTAGCCTCTCTACAATTTTTTTTGCACAAAAATAACATTGTTTGGCTACTAGTTTACAATATTTTACATGGAATATTGCTCCATAATATAGGTACATTAAGCTTTCCAAAAAGTATCGTCCTGATTGTATTTTCCTAATAGTAGTATCACAGGGAATTTCTGCAGAAATCTATTCATGTGAAAAGCTGAATTTCACATGACACAAGAATGTAAAGATTCAGCTTTACCATGGATAAAAATGTAAACTCCGAACACTCCACATTCATGGGAATGGTTTCTGAAGAAATTCCCTGTGAATACTATCATATGTTTTGATGTGGCAGTCATAATAATTAATTAATGACAACCTTTGTTAACAGACTCTGGCTTCTTTAAGATGAGTGCCCAAGAAGACCTTGCAACAGCAGCACCTGAAACCCACCCCCATAAAGGCCGTGGCCATTCCTCTAATAACCTTGTAATTAAATGATTATGCAAGGGAAGGTATGGGTTTCTTTTCACTGATGCCCAATGTTCAGTTTCTTGCCACTAGCAAATATTTCTGGCTCCTCTAATATATGTGAATATGTGACCTCCACCAATAAACACCTGCAGAAGTCACAAGAAGGTCTCTACAGTCACTGGTTGTAATTTCCCTCCCATTTTTCATGCTTGCTTGTCATAACAAAAAATAAGATGTTTCAAGCAATTTTAGGACCAGTCCTTCAATTTTTAAGACCTTCCAAGGAATAAAATCAGATACATTGGTCATCTACGGTAGTGTGTGTAATAACACTGTGAAATGGTCTTCAAGGCTCTAGGTGTTTGCATCCTAATGTTGTCTTACTGTCCATTTCAAAAGAATCCAGAACAAACCAAGTGAATATAACATAACTGATTTCTTATCCTTTGTCAACTGCAAAATGTATCATGCAATGTAGCATATCATGTTCCGAGGATGTGGACCAGGATTCATACAGTACTATATTTCTTCAGTCAGTTTCCTATGATCCTACAATCTCACTGTGAAGAATTTTGGCAAGAATGCCAACACCAGGACTTTTATGAAATGCAGAACCACAATTATATGCCAAAATACCAACAACATAAGGAAAATAAAGAATTATCTAATTATGACATTAATGGGGAAAAATATATAGTTCAGCAATAGAGTGAAGAATTTATATTTGATACCAGGAGAGTTGGCTTAAGCTTGAGGAATATTTTGTGATGGAAAGCCATACCATTATTCCCAGGGACGTCAATCCCAGGACAAAAATTCTCCCGGAGAAATACCGTAAATGTATGGAAATCATCTTGAATTTTTCCCAGGAGCCAGAGTGACAAAACCAGCAAACCGGGAGAGTTGACATCCCTGTGGTGATGATTTTTAATATTTGAAAGCAGCTTGAACTGCTAACCATGATCATATTGATCTTATTGTTGTTGAATGTTTTTATTTAATCATAGGACATTGGAAGCATTATTGGCAAGGTGAGAAACATATTTATAATGCTTGGTATCTTTTATTCAGATAATAAGTAGCAATATTATTGGGTTGACTTTCTTGTTATTTCCAATTATTTAGGAAGGAGCAACAGTTAAGCAATTCAGGGAAGAGGTATGCTCTCTAAGTTTCTTACAACATAAGTACACCATTTATTTGTACAGTACGTACATGGCTTCATGAAGAGTGTTCTCTTCATAAATGCCCTCCAGAATTTCTATCTTGAATTTCTCTAAATTTGTTACTAAAATATTATACTTGAGTGTAGAGATCACATGAACCAAACTCATCATTTATAAATTTATGTTTTCTTTGGCAAAAAATGAACTTTTGTGACAATATTTCAGTCAATAATATATTATTCAAGAACCCTTCATAAAGAGGATTTAAAGAAAGGTCCCTAGAAATTCAAAATGCAAGGATGCCTACAACCCTAAGTATAGGTATAGTTTCTAGAGGTGGCCATGGAAAAAAATTGTGTTGGATCGCAATTAAAGCTATAAGACTCATTCATAATATGTCATTTTAAAGCTAATATATTTAATTTTCTGTTGAATTTATGTTATTTCTGAACTTTACTAAATTTATAAATTATGACATAAATATATCATTATTTACAGAAATATGACCTCTCAAAGATATTTTTTTTAATTTTTGGGAAACTTTATCATAAAATCAGTTTGAAAAACTAAATCAAAAATCCCCACTGTTTTTTAGACAATGTAGCCACTAGCAAATTCAATGAAGTGCGGACATGTAAGTTAGAATATGAAGGGGCAGAAGCTTTTTTAGTGAGTTTGCTGGTTTTCCATGTGTCCTCAACATTTTTAGCAAAACTATATTTTTTTAACAGAAAATCCATTCATAAAATTGTACATGCTCTGAAATTTGAAATGATAATAATATACCAAAAACCTAGAAATTTAATTGAGCAACATAGGACTTTTAGCTTCTCTCGTTGGGTATTGGTGTATTTCACAATAATTAGTTTGTGATCTCTTTTTACTGCAGAGTAACGCTCACATCAATATTTCTGATGGCTCAACACCTGAAAGGTAACAGCATGCTTCCTTTGACAGAACATTGTGATGGTATTTTATACTTTTTAGGGTGACAAGGAACTATGAATTCTGATTTTTAGGGATTCTTCTCTCTACAGAATTGTGTCTGTCACTGGTACAAAAGAGGCAGTAGTAAAGGCATTTTCACTCATTGGCCAGAAGCTTGAAGAGGAGTTGAAGAACAACTCCAAGAGTTCTATCACACCACCTGTCACCCTTCGTCTTATTGTACCAGGCAGTCAATGTGGCTCCATCATTGGAAAAGGGGGAGCAAAATAAAAGAAAAAGAGAGGTATGACTCCTTTCTTATTACACTGCCCAGTGTCACTTCAAATTGTGTACTCACTTAAGCATCTTGCTGTTGGTTCCCCTTTTGAATCGATGGTCAAACAAAATAAATCAAAATATTGTTTTTGTTTTGTTTTTCAAGGTCTCAGGAGCCTCAGTTGTGGTAAGTCCAATATTAGCATACTTTTAAAGAGTAAAGGATTACATTCTTAGAGTTATTTCATAGTGCAAAGGTATCTCATGCATTAGGAAAGTTGGCATCTGTATGTAATATGCGCTCCTTGTACCAAAGAGAGGGAGGGAGTGCTACAAAAATGTGGAGCCAAGTGGTTCTCAAAACCAGTAGCTTTGGAAATTTTGAGTTGCAAATAATTTTAGGCAATGCTTTTTTTCCTGGCTTAGGTTGCAGGGGAATTTCTTCCTGGGTCATCTGAAAGGGCTGTGACACTTTCTGGTGAGTATGTTGAATAAGTCAGATCTTTCCATTATTCTTTTTTTTTTAACTAACTCCCCTTTTTCTCTCCATTTCGTTCCTAGGAACACCAGATGCTCTTGCAATTTGCATTGATCATCTTTGTGGTGTAATGATAGAAGTATGTATTAATGATGATAATATGCATTACTTCTATTATTAGGAAGTGATCGTTATTACTTTAGACTGCTTGCAGCCCCTTCTTCGGAGAACATCCGTAAATTGAGGAAAATGGTATTTTTACCCACGGCTCGCTTCGATTTGTTTTACAGTGTCGAGTACCCAGGAGAGGGAGAGACATGCCACGGGGGGAAAACGCAGAAAGAAGGACTGCGGACACTCCTTTCAGAAACCTGGCTTTGTCAAAGGAATTTCACTGAACTATCTGATTGGCTAGAGTGTAAAAGATCTATCAGCGCCGTGCCAATAACCGCTTAGGTGCTGATGTACATAGACTGTGACGCATTATCTCTGAGAGATTCTGACTCTTCTGATTCTTGTAGTGATTGCGCTCTTCCTCTCCGTGAAGAGAGCAGCATTCTGCAGTTACATAGACTGCTTGCAGCCCCTTCTTTGGCGAACGTCTGTAAATCGAGGAAGTGTTTTTTTTTTACCAGCAGCGCACTTCAACTTCTGTTTATGGTGTTTACATTTAATACCAAACCTACATGCATCCGGCTGTCTCACACAAAAGTGATTGGCATAATTGACATTTAGCTGTCGTCGATTTCATTCAGGGATTATTCACAGTCCAGGGTGAGAATGATGTCTTTGACAGAAAAAAAAGCCAAGTTTCTGGAAGGAGTGTCCGCAGTCCCTTCTTTCGGCGTTTGTCCCCTGTGGCCTGTCTCTCCCTCTCCTGAGAAACTCGACACTTAAATTGTAAATAAATCAAAGCGTGGGTAAAAAAGCATTTCCCTGGATTTATGGGCATTCGCAGAAGAATGTTAAGTTGTAAACAAATCGAAGCACAGGTAAAAAAAAAACATTTCCCTAGTGGATTTACGGTGTTTTGCCGAAGAAGGGGCTGCAAGCAGTCTATTATTACTTTTATAAAATATCTTTGATGATGACAAGAAACATGGTAATTCACAAAGCTCCAAATAATTATAGTAATACTACAAAAAATGGCATATGAAAGAAATGCTTAAGAAAATCCTCCAAATAAAAACTTTGCAACAATAGTTAATAAACACTCCCTTATGAATAGAAACCATTTATCTGATTGATGACTTGCAGTTCATCTATACATGTACTAACCAAGTTTAATTTTCTTTACCTTTTCTCAGTTTCCCCAAGAGGCCACCCAGTACCCTACACACCCCACAAGCAGCAGCAGCCATTTGGTTTTTATGGACCTCCTCAGGTAATGTAAACCTTTTTGGTATCTCCACACTAATTTGAAAACTCTATTTTTTACCTTCAATTCCATGCACTCTTGACAATATAGAAACCTCTGTTTTCAACTGAAAGGTGTGTTTTGAAACTTAACTTCTACAATGTGGACAGACCTTACACATGCATGGCATAAAGATGTAAACATGAAATAGAATGATTTGACATTGCTTATGCATTTGAAGGGTGAAGAACAGGAATATTAAGGTCTTTCCTTTTTTTTTTGCAGTGTGCACTCAGTACTGCACCCATTGAAGGGAGCGCTTTTTGTTTGAAAATCATGCCACCGAGTGTGAATGCATGGTACTCAATATCAATGCAGAATGCACATGATTCAGATTATACATAAATGGCTGGCATAAATGAGTAACAGGGCATCATGTTATTACCACCTCAAAAGGGGCAAAATGTACATCCAACCAGTGCCAACCAAGTGATCTCCTAATTTTTTTCAACAGCATTATGGATATCCTGGGCAATATGGAGTACCACCATTCTTCAACAATGGCTATATGCCTGGGCGAGGGTCATATGACAGGGCGGAAGGCGTGGCAAGGGCAGTGGCCCACCACCAGGGCCTGTCACTAGCCACACAGTCACCATCATGAAGGGGGTAAGACTTCTGTATGTTCTTTCATCTTAGTGGATTAACAACACAGCAACTACCCAACAAAATTATTATGGTTGTCATTTACATATTATTAGTAAAAGCTCACTAGCATATTTTCATCAAAAATCGTCCTCATGTGCTATGATATCATTAGACATTCGGCCTTTGGCCTCATGGTCTATTCATCATAGCACATTCGGCCTTGAGGTCTAATGTTAATATATTTTAGTGACAACTAGAAGACAGTTATATTTGCTAATAAGTTTGACTTTAAATAATATTATTGTCTGCAAATTGTTTTGAAGTTTATGAGTCATGCAAGTCTTATCAGTTTGTACACTGAGGATTCACCATTGGCCTTAATTATAGAAATTTTCTATATCTTATCACCACCCATTTCATTTTGTTTGATTTTGTGTCAATATTGTTTGAAAGAAAAACATTTCTTCACAGGCGGTGGGGAGTATAATTGGTCAAAAAGGAAGCTATATCACACCAGTATAAGGTAACATAACAAGTGTGTGGTAAGAGTTTTATTTCAAAGAAAATAATTCTCAAGTAGCTTGGACCTTGGATTTCCTCATTTTTCCGAGGAAATTATTTCGATGTCCACAGCAAATAGCAATGGGCTTATATGAAGTTTGCACAACAAATTCTGAGGTAAAAGCATTCCATAGAGTGGATTTCAGATGAATGTCGTGAGTAATTCGCAATTACTTTGTAATTACTCCTATAGGTTTTATTTTTTGGCACTTTTCAATTGGTCGACAGTGATCAAGTGACATGGATAATGGGTGGCTATCAGCCATTATTATACTTTGAAGTCACTATTGCAAATCTGATTGGTCAAGGGCAAACAATCAATTCTCATTGTCGTGTGAGCTTGACATGCTGAATGCAATATCTGCAGCATACTATGACGAATCCTGCAATCTGATTGTCTCCGCTACTCACTATCTATCACGAAATAGAGTGAGTAGCGAAACGCTAGTGCAAAACTTTCTAAAACCATGAAATAAATACGTTTTAGCAACAACTCGAAGGTAGTATGCTAGTGGGTTTCTACTGAAACAAATAGACTAGTACTCGTTCTCGTTAAATGGTGCCTGTTTCGCTCACAATTTAACATTATAAAATAAAAGCAATTTGGCTCTTCTGTCTCATGCACTATGTGGGATTTTTCCACCTCTGAAATTTGATGTTCAAGCTTAAAACAAGTCATCGAACTACTGTACTGTACTGTACCTGTACGCTCTCGGGCTAAGATTCGTTGCGAACATCAAATTTCCTCGGGGCAAACTATCATAGCCAACCGTTGTTTGCCAAGAATAACGGTAGCATGGGTGATATATTTTCAGACATATGTCCGGTGCCAGTATACAGATTGGGAGAGTGAATGCGGCGAAGACAAGCGAGACGTGCACATTACAGGGACGGCAGAGGCTGTTGGCTTGGCTCAGTTCCTAATCAATGCACGGTCAGAGCAGACAATTTTCATAGCGGTTTTTCAGTGGATATTTTCAACTTTTTCTATATCGTGGCCATGTTAAATGCAAATTGCATTTCCGAGTCATCTAAGAACATCTGGAATTTTCTGTCGTCTTTTCTCCCTACACTCCAATACCCGTTTTAGACGCCCGTAACGACTAAGTCCAAGGCAACTATTTCAGAAAGTTTTGGGCGGGTCTATTCTAGCAAAGTGAAAAACGCTTGCACTGTTTATACAGATTAGATCTTACGTAAACTTGATTAGTCGTACGTATTGTATAGCTCTATAGGAAGGGAAACTCCACGAGTCTTCAATTTCAAGCATGAAACATTTCTTAACTCACTGAAAGAGTTTCCACGAAAAGCTGCAGCGAAGCAATTATTATTGCTTATCTGAATTTCATAGTGTCGACCTAAGCTAGTGCTAGAGCTAATTCCTGGAAAAAAAGTTAATTTTAAAAAATGCAAAGATTAAGACCCCGTCCACACTACACCGTTTTCAAACGAAAACGGATACTTTTTGCTCCGGATACGGCTATCGTCCACACTACAACGCCGAAAACATACGAAAACGATAAGTGTGGACACAAATCTTTTTGAAAACGGAGCAAAAAGTATCCGTTTTCGTTTGAAAACGGTGTAGTGTGGACGGGGTCTAAGTTGAATGTTTCTGGTAAGCTTAGATAATTTGGTTCAGTTTGCACCAAAACACATGGGGTGACCTGGAATTCTGTACAAAAGTAAAATAAGCGAATACGTCTGTTGTTATACCCATAAAAAGGGAGTACCCCCTTATCGTTTTATCCTCCTTGAATCAAGCAATCGTTTCATTTTTTAGATTGCGACAAGATGGCAAGTCCCCTGTTATTGTCGACCAAGAGAACCACGACACGAGTGAAAATGGTGACGCGGAATAGGCTAGTCGGAGTGTACGAGTGTTTGTTCCTCGGTCACGAAACCTCGGACTATCCTTTTTATTGATTTGCATCTAAATGTACAACCAAATTGTGTACCCATAAGATATTAGAGTCTAGAATTCAAGACAAGGTCTTGTAAAACAAACTTTTTAGAACAGAAAATTGACTGAAAAGTGTGGGAAATTACATACAATCCTATTCTATTGTGTTCTTTGTATTTATTTTTATTATGCTTCTGGTCGGTTGTCTCAAGACGCTCACTACCCTTTATCTTTAAAAATATCAATGTTTTACAATTAATAGGACAACACTGGTTAGGACGTTTTCCTGGACCTTTGAGTACGGGGATCTCGGCTTATTTTGAGTGTTAGTAAGTGTACACGTTCTTAAATCAAGTTGCTTTGGTGATTTTAGTTTGCAAATAAAATGCAACGCTATGAACAAAGAACAGGACTATTTCCAAAGCAACCTGTTTGAATAAAGGCCCACCTGCCCAACTTGGGCGTCCAAGAATATTTTCGGGAAGAACTCTTCTGATTGGTTTTCACATCATAATGGTGCTCAGTCAGCCAGAAAGCAATGATATAGAACTGATAGAACTCCGGTGACGTCAGATCCAGCTCAGTGACAGAAGTTCTCTATCAAGTTTGCTCGCTGTGCATCAATAATGATATGACAACTCACCAGAACAGCATGTTCCCCAGACAATATTTATGGATTCCCCATCGTTGCTCTCTTACAAACGCTCTGTGATCATGATTTCCACCTTTTCCCATAACCTACGGAAGAACGCAATAAATAGAAATGAATACGTGCATTGCGTAAAGCGATAGTTCATTTATTACAATTCAATGATTTTCACACTACAATTCAATGAATTTCACCAGAAACATATAACTTAGTTGAAACATGTAACGGCGAACCAAGCTGTGGATTATTCGAGATGAATTTATGACCATATTTGGTCAATGAACTCTCGACTGCTAACCCAAGTAGGTTTTCTCTCTCATAATATTTCATTTTTCGCTCATATAAGCAGAGCAACAGTGGTAAGTGATAATATACTAACATTTAACATCTTGAAGTCTTGCAACAACATTATTTTCAAATCTGTTCAATTGTTTATTCTGCGAATATTCCGCAGCTTGGCACTAAAGTAATGTATGTTTGTTACACGTTTCAACTCACTTATATGTTTCTGGTTTCACACAAAACATTGAACGACGAGGCAGTGCCAACTACCCATCTGTGAATGTTACCTGAAAACGAGCCAAAATGGACATATTTGGTTGTACTCCCTCATATGTGGTATACTGGTTTATTATATACTGTGACCAGATACCATGGATAACACCAGTGAATAAAATCGTATCAGTGAATGATACGATATCATTCACGGCACGATAAAATGCAATTTTTCTTTAGTTTTTTTTTTGCTATTTTATCAGACTCAGAGTATACAATAAACAAATTATGACATGGCAAGAGCTTGATATCACTCGCTCGAAGACTCCTCGTTCGCGTTACGACACGAAAACTCGTGAATAAAACGATATCAAGTTCTTACCATGTAATAATCTCTATATGTGCCGCTATTGTGGTGGTTTTTGGGCTCCTAGGTCTGCGAAGGGTGTCGTTTTTCGCTTGTTTGGTCTCTGGTAGGGTATGTATTTCAGTATGGCTACCCTACAAACACATTTCGATCACAGTTGTGCCTCATTCAATGATAAAGGCAGTTTATTTTATAACCTTTACGTCATTAACAAAAGTTCGCTTTGATCGCGACCAACTGGACCAGGGTATAGAATTTTAATTGTAAAATAATTGAGATAGTTCGCGCGCTCTGATTGGTCGAGAGTTGTGTTTCAAAACTCTATGAAGGTCACAGAAATGACGCCATAACGCGGCAAATCGGCAGATGCGCTATTGAAAACTTATCCTCCCGCGTATGATTATTGTTCTCGCTTTAGAAATGATCTGCTCTCTGAAGGTCTGGCTAAACTAGGACACATGTAGCGCGCAACATTTGTGTCCTGCGCGTATCCCGTAGTGGCTAAACTAAAAAATGTTGCCTTCGTTGTTTCTCGGGGTGGCTAAACTAGGACACATTTCAGCGCAGCGGAAACATTGCTATACGCATGCGCAGTTTGTTTTTTGATGAAATAGTTGCAAAAGTTATGATTATGATGGGGTTATGTATCCCGGGGGGGGGGGGGGGGGGGGTACTCCCTTACAACAGCTATACGGGTATGTGCCGCCAAACGGGGTCCCGATTTCTTCCTCCAGCCGATAGAACGGGGCCCCGTTTAGGAACCGTCCCTAGAACGGGGTATGATAATGAAGACCACCCAGTAAAATCTTCAAGGAAGCGACCCGGCGGTCACGTATTGTTTTTATTAAATGTAAAGAATTCAACAAGCTTAACGTTCTATTACAGATTAAACCGTAACTTGTAAACAACAACAATTTTGATTTACAGGTATAATTAATTTCTCTTTAGAACGGGGTCTCATTTTGGGTGCAAAAAAATTGAACGGGGTAGCTTTTCTTGAAAAAAATCGTTTTAGAACGGGGTCCACATTTGAAATTCGCAGCGGCACATACCCACCCTATATCAAGCCAAGTAACCCCCCCCCCCCCCCCCCCCCCCGCCTGCGTATGTATTTGTTGTGTGTTAAGTCCGAGGAGTTACCAGGCATTATACCCCCTGATAGTAACAACCCATGCATACATGTCAGTATGGCCAAGAAGGATGACCCATGCTAATGCGCCATAGTGCAACCGGTGAGGCATGTGGCTGTGTAGACTTAAGCAGGGGCGGCACCACATGTTTGTCTGTTCAGCCATGTATAGAACACACATAAAACCCAGCCAAGGTAGTGTGGGGCTCCAACAAAGGCACATCGACATGTAGTGTACACCAGAACACATGCGATCAATGTAGAAACCAGCCTGACCAGCCATGAAATGCAAACGACAATCACCACAAAAGGACACCAAAGATCAGAAAGATAAATCTCACGAACTGTATCTGTGTATGATACTAGGTGCTGCTGTATGACAAATATATGTCTATGGTTACTTAAAATTGCTGTGGGAGCTATGTAAGTAACATATGTAAGTAAGTATCAATGATACTTTTCACCTCGATCCCACTACCGACTACCATATACCCATTGTAGTGGGGATCGAGGTGAAAAGAAAACAAGGGAAAACCCGCTGGAATGGACCTAAAACCCACCAAATGGCAACGCAAGTAAGTCATATCGAGAATTATGAGAGTTTCATCGGATTTCAAGTAATTTCACCACTTCCACCAAATACAGTAAACAAGAGACATTATGAAGAGATTTTTTACAACCACAAATATACTCAATCCACTGATATTTAGTCTGGTCTGCCTGTTGTTTCACACGAAAAACGTTGAACGACGAGGCAGTGCCAACAAGTGCCAACTACCCTAAATTATATAGCTAAATTATATGTAGCTAAAATAAAAAGCCACCGATCCGTGACATTAAAACTTGAGACAGCCTGCCAAAACGTAAGCACACTGGATCATACTTTCTCGTCCCCTTTCATAAGCAGCACTTTTGCCGTGTCGGCAGACTAGTTCTATCTTTAACGAGGAAGATAGGGCTCCTTTTGACACAGAAATTATATTTTATCCAGGCCGGATAGAAACTCTCTTCCCGTCTCTTGTATACCCTTGTATACAAATCATAGAACGGGGCCGGGGTATCTTTTCTTCTGAAAATCGTACGCGTCTTTAGAACGAGGTCCGTATTCGTATCCCCGGTCTAGTCAATCGTTAAAAATCGATACCGATAAAAATCGATAAAAATCACCGATTTTATCGATTTTTCCGTGAAATCGTTAAAAATCGGTAGCCAAATAAGTGTGCGGAAATCGTTAATATCGATTTTTTCGGATTTATCGATTTCTAAAGGAAACTAAGGAAAAAACGTTATTTTATCAATTGGAAGAGTAAAAGGCAGAAGAGAGAACGTTCTGCTCCTCTTGAAGAGTTATAACGAGATTGCGCATTGAAACGAAAGCAGGACTAAAACGTCGAGATCACACGACTTTATTATGACTTCAAAAGAATCTGAAATATATTGTATGCCATGAACTACATGTGATAATAAAAAGCAGTCCTAAACATTATTGATAACAACAAACCATAACTGATTAAACATTGGAAAATTATGTAACTGACTGAAGAAATGAAATGAGGACAGTCGCACAGGTGCTCATCCACACAACTTTTATCATCAGTAAAGGTAATTCACATAAACTGCAACTTATTTACAAAATCATAACTTTTCTTAAATGCGATCGATTTTTAAACGATTTTTAAAAACCAATCGATAAAATTCAATCAGACAATAACGATTGGTAGCGATTTATCGATTGGTAAATCGGTATCGTTTTTAACGATTGACTAGACCGGTCGTATCCGTCTCGCGAATTAATATCCACAGGTACCACCACCGCTGTCGATTACTTACATAGAAAGAAAGAAAATATTATCAAATATTTGTTAAATCTATAAAAGATATACTTTAAATGGATTAAAAGCGGTTTATCTCACGATTTACGATATTATCGAAAAGGTATGCCACATTTTTTTAGAAGAAAAGCATTGGTTTATAGCAGGTAAGTTACTCCCACATGGCGTAGTCGGCTCGGTGGCCAAGTGGTAAGGCGTTGGTCTCGTAAACCAAAGATCACGGGTTCGATCCCCGTCCGGGCCTTGGTGGAAGACTTTTTTTTCTTTTTCTTTTCCTCTCTTTCTCTGATCCTTCCTTTTCTTCTAGTGGGTATCTATGATATATCTTATACATTAAGATTTTTTAACATCACTCAGTTTTTAATTTTTAAGTCATTCAAATCTTAGTGCAGATTATAATTATATATGTTTATTTACCGGCTGGGAGGTCCGTATAGGAAAACTGTGACCGAGGGATGGAAAATAGGCCGGTCAACATTAAAAACAAATTAACATTTTCCAGGGTTTTACAGTGGTATTAGTCCAGTCCCTGAACTCTCCTTCGCGGCTCCGTTGTTTCCTGGCGACCACATGCAGGCAACAACGGAGCCGCGAAGGAGAGTTCAGGGACTGGACTACAGTGGTATGTACTCTTACGACCGGTTAGCGCAGTGGTAGAGCGCCGGGCTTATTTTCGGGAGGTTGGGAGTTCAAACCTGGCCGGGCCAACACTCAGGGTCTTTTCTAATAATTGAGGAGAAGGTGCTGCCTTTGCCTCTAACATCTGCAAATGGTTAGACCTTCGCGTCTTCTCGGATAAGGACTTTAAACCGTAGCCCCGTCTCTCACATACACTACACTATACCGGAACCAGAGGACGTTAAAGAACCACTAGGACCGTCGGAAGTTGCCCAACCTCAGTGTCACAGAACTCACAATACTAACGCACACTCATGTTTATAAAGCTGGTTCTTATAGATGAGTTATCCGTTAATGTAAACAGTCCAGAATAGTGCCTTATCTGGAAACCTCAAGATGGCGGTCAAAATTGATGATGACGTCATCATCCAAGCCTCTGCGGTTTTTTTCCGCCGGAGAAATATTTTTTCCTTTTAAACATATTTCCCGGCAGTCTTTGCGAGCCTGAACTGTCAAAGTGAAAGCTGATCTATCACAGCGTCTGTATGCAAGACTTCAAAGCGATTGAGGCAAAACATGGACGATGGTGAGTATTTTATTCGAGCGATTTGGCGCTTCGCGGAGCCATTTTATGATCAATTTCGAACCCAGAACTCCGTAGAAATGTTTCAAGTTCTCTCT